>CM062807.1:629366562-630566562 GCA_031772625.1 Pinus tabuliformis | reverse complement strand
TTTCACCAGTTCTGGCCGTCGGAAATCGTCGCTGCCCAGTGCCAAATTGTTGCCTCGTTATTGACCACCAAATTTAGGGCTTCTGCCAAATTTAGTAAGACCTTCAATTTTATTGGAATTAAAAATTTAGTTGGTACTCATACCAAATTTAGCCAATGGGCCTAGTTTGACCAAAACTTTGACTAGCCATAACTTTCACATATGAACCTAGATTGAGGTGTCATTTGCGACGTTGGAAAGATTTCTAAGAGATTTTTGATTTGAATATAGTTTCATTGTGATATAATTTTTATTTTTATTTTTGAACGTTTCTTGAGCCCTCTTTGATTTCTAAGCCTCTCTAGAGCCACTTGGATCAATCAAGGAGCTAGAATATACAATTGTAGCTAGCAGAGCCGCATCGAGTTAGATTCAATAACTTTTAATTCATGGTGAGAGTCATTTTTTCTGCCACTACCGAGTAAAAATCTAGTTGAATTTTCATGGAAGGAGGAGCCGAGAGTGGTTTGTAGATTGGTTTGCAGAATCGCCTTGATTCATCATATCAAATAGTATTAACAAGTTGTTTCGTGAATGGTCAAGAAAGCGGATTAAAGGTTGAAATTTTTTCAAAGGACAGGTCAACTAGAATATGCAAGTGGCTAATTTTATTAGTTCAAAGCATGTGAAATCCCACGACTAGCAAGTCAAAAGTTTTTTCTCGAGTCAACAACAAGAAGTTTAAAGGAAAGGAGATTTTATGGAGCTACTTGAAAGTTAAAAACATATTTAAATAAAAAGGTTTGGGCTATTATTAAATAATTTTTATTCAAAACGGATTTGGATTTTATTAAACGAGATCACTATAAAGTGAGTTTTTAGTTGATATTGGTTTATATAAGTGAAAAGGTGAATTAAAAATCGAAGGCTTGGTTATAAAGTTTAATTTTTTTTGCTTTATTTAAAAAAAGGAGTTTAGTAATATTTTTATTAGAAAGTGTGTTTAGGGCCTTGCAAAGGGTTTTTTATCTACAATATTTTTGTTTTGTCAAGCATGACAATGTTTTTTGGGTGAAGATTGTGCCTTACGGGGGTGCATATTGAAAATCATATTTTTTTGGGGGGTGATATGGAAAATAAACTCATGAAAATTAGGAAAGAAGCTATAAGACAAAGGAAAGACAACATCATGGGTCGCAAAGCATGATTGAAGGAGATTAAGAAAAGGAATCGAAAAGAAAAGGTAGAGATCATTGTGACATTTAGAGAAGTTCAAGACGCAACCGAGGAACTAAGAAGTCTAGTAGAAGACAAGGAAGAGATCATGGGTGATTGGTGTAGCTTTAATCCGCTACCACCTCCTATGTTTACTAGTGAATATTTTGAATTTTGGGTTATCAATATATAACTTTTCTTTGAGCTAAAGAGTTAATTGAGTATGAGTCTAATAACACATATGTAACAACCCTAGTGAAAATTCCGTGTAATAAAGGTTAATAAAGGAAAAATAATAACCACGGTTATGGGACACTTATTCCAAGGTGAATGCTGGGAAAAAAATCTTAGTGTGGGTTTTTATTTCTGTATTATGGCTAAGGAAATTGGCAAAGGCAATGGAAAAGGCTTTGGAAAGGAAAAATGACATTTTTTGGCAATTTATTTATGAAAATAATGGAAATTAGGAGAAAAGGAAGGTGAAAGGTCATAAGTTGCATGCGAGGAGGAAAATGAAGGAAAATAATGGAAAAATAAATAAAATAGACACCACATTAATAAAACGGCTTATGAGGATGTGGTACCTTTCATCAGTTTAGTTTTGGAGCTCTCTATCTATTCTCTCTCTCTCTCTCACTCTTAGACATAAACTTTTCTTGGAGAATTTTAGCTTTGGATCAAGAAAGGAAAAGAAGGGAAAGAGGAAGCAAAAATCAAGCAAGGAAGAGCAAGATCAAAATAGTACAACGAGTTTACTTGTAGATATCGATTTTCATGTGTCATTTCCTTGCTGGGTTTGGCATGCATGGTTATGCATGTGTGTTCTTGTTTCTCTTTTTGTCATGTGCATGGGTTTTTCCAAATTGATAGTGTTCTTCAACCTTGCCTTGCCATTTCCGGATAGCCATGGTGAGATGGGGTTCTCACGTTTTGGTTGACCTAGACTGTTGGATGGATTCGAAGCTGAGTGAGGTGGATCTCTGAATGAAAGAACACATGGTCTAGTGATCCCTGAACCAAACTGTGGATTGTGGAAAATACACTGACCTAGTGACCCCTGAACCGAACTGTGGGTTGTGGTAAATCTAGGTATTGTGTGCTTTTCTGGGCCTAGGAATCCTCAACCGGTGAATGGAGGGATATACGTTAAATCTTAGAGGTGGCTTCCCTTAATTGGGCCTAGGAATCCTCGCTGATGAATTGCAGTGATCCAAGTGGATATTGGTGGCCACGTGCCTATTCCACCTAGACCCTCTAGTAAGTTTCATATGTTTCCTTGTTTATTTCAGCATTTACTATTTTTCGCAGTTTCTTGGGTCCTGAAAAGCAAGGGCTTGTGGGGAAACCTATAGTACTTGTAGAGACCTTTCCAACAAGGTATCATATGTGCCAAATGGAGATAATATGACCAAGTTACGACCCCGGGAAGTTGGCTTCCCAACTAACCCCAACGGGGCCCACAAACTCTTGGTGTTACATCTCCTAGGGTTAGGGTTTTGGTTGTTTATGGTTTTCTCATGTTTTTCAATAATAAATAGGCCCTTGAGCCTCATTGTAACACATTTCAGAGGCATGTAGCCTCCACATCTCTTTTTGAGATAAGCTACCATCGCTCGAGCTATCTTATTTCCATTATGTTTGTAAGCATAGTTCATTATTTTTATATTAATGAAATGAAGTGTTTTTCTGCTTCATCTCTGTATTTATGATTATATCTATAATTTATTGCATTCATGTTTAAGTTAAGATCAGTTGTATCAGAGTAGCCTGCTCTTTCTCTATTTTTTTGTGCATGTCCCCAATGAGGTTGGGGTATAAAGAGTTAGGGCTCGATCTAGTTGAACTGCTGCAAGGTCAACCTCGCAAATCCCGATGACCTCCCATGGCGGAAGAAAAGAAATACAAGGGGGTAGGAGATCCTTTCAAAATTTTTCTTGAGGAAGCCCTCGAGCTTTATTGGAATGTGATGATGGATAACGTTGCCTAGATGCTTCAATGGCTACCCACAGGTGACACATCTTCATCCAACAACCACTCTGGAGGTACAAGTTAACTTCGATATTCCCATATTTGAGGGCCTGATAGATGCAGACGTCGTAGATAAATGGTTAAATCTATTGGAATGATATTTTTCAGTTCATAACTTTTCCAGTCGGGAAAATATTACTTTTTCACTTCTCAAAGCCGCCCCTTGCATTAAGGACTAGTGGGAAACCTACTGTGAAAAAAAAGATGAGAGTGAACCCTTAGTGTTTTCATATGCACCGACTTGGGATTTTTTCCGAGACACCATCAAGGGACAATATTACCCTATTGGGAGCTATGAAGATAAATACATAAAGTGGACCACGCTACGAGAGGGAAGGGACGAATATGTGTTGGAGTTCACAAATAATTTCCACACCCTTGAACGAAGTTGGGTATCAAGGATATTAAGCGAAATTTGGTACTCAAGTACCAGGGATGTCTACACAAGTACATCTAGGACGAGATGTAGTTCCTGAACATTTACTCGCTCGGCACGGCGTACCAATACGCTATCAATATTGAGCATAAGTTTAAATAGAAGAAGTGGGACTTTGGATTTGCGAATCCAAATCAAGGAAAAGGCGCCCCCAAACCACAGGGAAAAGGACAAAGCCAAGGCAATGCCAAAGCCGCAAGAAAATATCAATACCATGAAGACAAAGAAGGAAATGGGAAAATGGTGTGAGTTCCATAAGAGCTCCACTCACAACACAAGTGAGTGTTGGGCCAAGTAGACATTGGTGGTCAAGTTGAAGGCCTCCGAATCAGACACATGTTCCGACTCTAAATCAGACCCTGATAAGGGGAATGAAAAAGGGAAGCGGACCATTGATGCAAAACCCAGTGCCACCATGGCCACCTCCAAGATCCAGAAGATTCAGCCTGAAGACCCAGAGGAGGGGGAACGTATCTTCCACTCACAGATGTGGGTGAAGGGTTCTCCGTTGAAGTTCATTGCTGATAATGGGAGCCAAAAGAACCTCATTTTAGCAAAGGTCGTGAGGTATTTGGGCCTAAAGACTACAACACATCCACAACCGTACACCATCGGGCGGCTTCACGAAGGACGAGATCTTCCCTATAACATCAATCCCTTCACAGATGAGGTATTGTGTGATGTTGCTCCTCTTGAAGTTTGTGATGTATTAGTAGGACAACCATACTTGTGGAAGTGACATGTTGTATATGAGTCTAGACCTTGCTCTATTATTATCAATTTTTCCAATAAGTTGTATAGGATACCAAAGGTAGCCCCACCTACCGCCATCTCTTTGAACACTACAAGGAAATGTTGTAAGATCATTTCTTAGGTCAGGAAATTTGTTTTCGTTATGATTCACCCTAAGGGAAGGCAAAAGGTTGTGGCCACAGCTTCCAAGAAGGGCTCCTCTGCACAACAACAAAAGATGGACAAGGTTGTGGAGGCGTACAGGGATATTTTCACCTCACCTACAGGGGTACCTTTGCACTATCAAGTCAAGCACTCCATTGATCTGACCCTAGGCATGCTACTACTGAATGGACCCATCTATCGATGCTCTATTTTGGAGAATGTTGAGATCAAGAGGTAGATTCAGGAACTATTGCAGAAAAGGCACATCAGGCCAAGCTCATCACCCTGTGGGAGACTGACAAAAGAAGGATGGGACTTAGAGACTCTGCATTGACTATCGGGTGCTAAATAAGATCATTGTCCAGAATAGGTACCCAATCCCGCAGATTGATGACCTTCTGGACTAGCTCAAGGGGGCCAAATATTTCAGCAAGATTGACTTCAAGTTAGGTTATCACTAGGTGCCTATTGAACCCTCCGATGTGTGGAAGACTGCCTTCAAATCCAAGGAGGGCCTTTTCGAATGGTTGGTCATGCCATTCAGATTGATGAATTCCCTTGCAACCTTCATGAGACTGATGGACGACATATTGCGACCCTTCACCAACACATTACTAGTGGTGTATTTAGATGATATCTTGATCTTCAACCGTAGTTGGGAAGAGCACCTCCACCATATTCGATGGGTCCTTCAAACCCTAAGACAACACAAGCTGTGTGCTAAATTTCAGAAATGCACTTTTGGCCTGACCCAGGTTTAATATCTGGGGTACATCATTGATTAGCAGGGTGTATATGTGGACCCAGCCAAGATACTAGTCATTCAAGATTGGCCAGCCTCGACCACTCTAATAGAGCTCCATAACTTTTTGGGTCTTACCAATTTCTACTACAGGTTTGTGTTGGGGTTCTCTCATATCACTTGGCCTTTAAGTAAAGTCACTAAGGGTGGTGCGAAAGAAACATTTTTTTCGTTTTAAACCCAACAACAAGAATTTTCTGAGTTGAAGCGTCACCTCTACTCTGCACCAGTGCTTACATTACCAAACTTGCAACATCCATTTGAGATTGAGACAGACACTTCCAACTATGCTATTGGTGCGGTTCTTACTCAGCATGGGCATCCAATGGCTTACCACAGTGAGACACTTTCAGACATAGCCTGAAAGTATCCCACTTATGAAAAATAAATGTATTCCATTGTGCACACCTGATGTCAGTGGAAGCATTACATTATGGGGAAGGAAACGGTCATCCACACAGACCACCAACCCCTACAATTCATACAAACACAAGGAAAGTTAGAATGATCGCCATCAGAAATGGTCCACCTATCTGCAACAACTCCATTTGAACATTAAGTATAAGAAGGGAAACACCAATAATGTTGTTGATTTGCTTAGCCGACCACCGGTCATGGCGCTGATCACTGTGCTCGACTCCTGTAGGCACGAGAATTCATGGGTGCCACATCTTTACAATAGTGATCCAGAATTTGGAAGCACATACCAGACACTCCTAGAAGGGAAGCAAGCTCCAAAGTTTCACCTTTAGGATGCACTATTATGCCACCTAGGACACATATGTGTTCCTTCAAGTGAGCGTGCCAAGATGATTTGGGAGGCACACTACAGTCGAGTCCCTGGACATTTCATACTAGAGAAAACAGTGGTGGTATGGCTGAAAAATTTTGTTGGTTGAAACTTCATCAGGATATTGGGAAGTACATTAGATCATGCATCGTCTATGCCATTTCCAAGCCAACCATTAAGAAGAAAGCCCTGTATACTCCTCTACCTACTCCTAGTTAGCCTTGGGAATCTATCTCCATGGATTACATGTCGGGCCTTCCTTCTACTAAGCACGACAATGATTTATTTTTCGTAGTTGTTGATAGATTCTCTAAGATGGCCATCATGGCAGTCTGCAAGAAGAGTATCATAGTAGAGGCCACTACTAAGCTCTTCTTTGAGTGAGTGTGGGTACACTTTGGGATCCCACTGTCCATTGTCTCAGATTGGGTTAGTAGATGCCTGAGTGCATTTTGGTCTAGTCTTTGGTCGATGTTAGATACAAAACTTACTAAGTCCACGACTTTCCATCCCCAAACTGATGGCCAAACAGAGGTTGTCAATAAGATGATCGTACACATTCTACATATGTACAACTCAAAGCATCCACGCATGTGGGATGAAAGTCTCCCTTATGTCCAACATAGCTACAACAAATCTCTCCACAGCGAAACAGGCCACAACTCGTTTCAAGTAGGGCTAGGATTTCAACCATTATGTCCCATTGATGTGGCGATACCATTTGCAACCACTTAGGTAGATTCAGCTCACATCCAATTCAAAGTCGAAAGGGTTAATAACTTTATTGAGCGCATTCAACACATCCTCCAGTGTGTTCATGATATATTGGACAGAGCCAATGCTAAGTACAAGCAGTGCCATGATCAACATCGAGTGTCGCACAAGTTCCAAGTGGGCGACAAATTTTGGCTACATTTGCAGAAGGAGCACCTTGCTGGACCCCACTGCATGCATTTCTTGCTTTGATATGGGCCATACACCATCACCAAGGTTGTCGGTGATAATTCCTTTGAGTTCAGTATCCCACTGTTCCTTGGTCTGCACCTAGTGTTCAATGTAGACTGCCTTTGGCCATACTTTCCACCATCATTGGACACATTCAACATTGCATAACAACTCACACCAATAGAGCTCAACCTGGAATACATGGAACATAGCACAACTAATTAGATCATGGATACATAGATCAAGAACACTCGCCAATAGAGGACACAACTATATCTAGTTGTCAAAGCAGGCCAACTCCTTCAGGTCCAAGGAAAGTGGTTCTCCAGGGACCAAGTTCAACAGAAATTTCCTCACCTCATGGAGGCTCTACACGCAATGGGGACCATTGATTCCTAAGGGGGGAGGAATGGTCCACGTGGATATTGGTGGCACCCACCTATTCCACCTAGACCCTCCAGTCAGTTTCATATGTTTCCTTGTTTATTTCAGCATTTATTATTTTTAGCAGCTTTTTGGGTCTTGAACTTTCAGAGTAGTTTTGACCCCCTAAATGGCCTTTGTTTTGAGGTCTGCCTTCATAAGTCCTGTAGTGCTCGAAGATACCTTTCCAACAAGGTATTGTATGCACCAAATGGAGATAGTATGACCAAGTTACGACCCCGTGAATTTGGCTGCCCAACTAACCCCAACCGAGCCCACAAACTCTTGGTGTTACATCTCTCGGGGTTAGGGTTTTGGTTATTTAGGGTTTTCCCATGTTTTTCAATAATAAATAGCCCCTTGAGCCTCATTGTAACATAGTTTAGAGGCATGTAGCTGCCACATCTCTTCTCAAAGATAAGCTACCATTGTCCGAGCTATCTTATTTCCATTCTGTTTGTAAGCATAGTTCAGTATTTTTCTATTAATGAAATGAAGTGTTTTTTTGCTACATCTTTGTATTTATGATTATATCTATAATTTCTTGCATTCCTGTTTAAGTTCATATCAGACAGGATATATGGTAAAGCCTAGAGAGTGGTGTCTCAATTATGGCGTAGTGACCCCTGGATCAGAATATGGGTTGCGGTAAAGCCTAAAGACTAGGAGATAGGAAAATCCCTCACGGTGTAGGTGGAGAAATCCGTTCGCATCCATGCTTGTTTATGGCCTACTGATCCGGTGAGGATTGTAGTAAAGGCTAATTCTATTGACGAGGGTGAGGTGGTTTAACCTTGGGAATTCTTGGTTGGTTTGTTTGGTTTTAGTCACACATTCATGCTTGGAATATGGCACGAGGGTGATTAGATTAAGAGAGAGTTGGCTCAACCAATCTGTGGTCGGGTGGAACGTGGTATTCCCATAATGGGTTGGATTTTTCATTCAATAATAAGAGTTCATTTCCTTCTTATTTTATGTGTAAAAGTAATGGATTATATGTGGCATTTATGGTTGTTGTATCCTCATTATTTCTATTGTCAATGTTGGTTATGAATATGTTTTATGAAAGTGAAAATTTATGGTTCTCATCATGTTTTGATTTGTAAATGAATGAGCAATGAATATATGACCTCATAGATGATAATGAAACTAATATGATAAGGCACCAATGCTTCTTAGAGATTCTCAGATAAGTATAAGACCAATATGCTCAGATCTGTTATTATGACCTGTAGGATGCATGCTTGTGACATTTATGATGAAATGCCTGTCATGGCTAGTACAGGTCCAGTCAAGTCCTTGTTTAAGAATTTGCATTAGCATCATTGTCTCTATGTTTCTTTTCATTTATATGAATTCCATGAAGTTCTAGGTAGTGACTTGGTCCTAGCCCTGAAATTTAGCCTTAAATCTCACAGTCATTGGCATAGCATTGGCAGAAGAAAGCTACAATCGCACTCAGGTAGTCTCATGGGAGCGACTGGGACCCTCAATCGCTTGGAGGGCTTGGAAAGGGATCAACTTGGGCTATATGTCCTTGAATTGCTAAGTTTCCTCACGGGTTGGTCACCTGGAAAGGTGGGGTAGCTCTTGGAGGTTCTGTAGGATCTGTGGATGGTCAATTTGGTTGTGTTTTATCGATTCCACTTCCTTAAGGTGACCTAGGAGGTTGCATCAGATCATAGTGGCTTCTCGTCACATGTTTACCCCAGTTGGACGATTACTTGGGTGGATGTGGGAGCAGGGTGTTATAGAGTGGTATCAGAGCATGGTTCACCCCTTGGACTGGATGACTAATGTGTTAGTCATGCATTCATGTAGATTGCATATGTGTTCTCATGTTTGTGGTCTATGTACTAGTTGTGTATGCATGGCATTGGTTATGGTTGTAGTGGTGTTTCTATGTGAAAAGTTAATGATGTTGTTGTTGGATGTGTTTATCATGAGTTTATGTTAGTTATGCAATGGATATCCATGTCAATGTTTTTATGTAAGTTGTATGTGTGCATGTCATACATATTTTGTTATGCATAAATTGATATGGGTTTAGTTGTCATTCATGAGATCATGAGGTGTGGTTAATATGGTCGTGCATTGATGACTGGACTATGGTTAGGATGATATCTACATGTCGTTATGATTATGTTTATACATGTATTGTGCTAATCTGGTCAGTATTTCAGATGAGATATCCACCCTGAGTTATACTAAGGTACACTGGTTTGTTTATGATTTGGTTTAATTGACATAGTGTGCCTTGTAGGAAGATATCAAGATGACTAGCATGATGGTAGACTACAAATATTATCCCTATGAATAAGATGAGTAGCATGGTGTTGGAAACTCTTCTAACTTAGCAGACACATTGAGGAGTTTGAAGGAAGAAATAAGGGGTTGTAAAGTAGATAATGACAGAATCATGAACACACAAGAGAAACAAGCATAAGTCAATGCAGTAATCTTTCAGAGTTTGTCAGACTTGTAGAAACATGGACCACTCTGGATCATATATGGACAAGAGAATGGGACTAATGGGGCATATGGAAGTAGGTATTAGGGTGGTCATAGGTCAGATAGAGATGGAACGATCAGAGATGGTAGATTCTTGGATACTATGGATAGGAGAGTTGATGGACACATGTACTATTCTAGTTCTTGTTTTGACAGTTATCATGATCGTCATCATTATCACCCTTACAAGGGGAGTGATAGGGGATACTTTCTGGATGAGATTAAGAATGAAGCGACACTGAATTTTGATGGAGAGTTAAAGAATCCTAAGGATTCAAAAGCTTGGTTAATTGGTATGAATAAGTTCTTTGAATTGCATGAATATATAGAGGATATAAAGGCTAGAATAACTATCTTCGGCCTCAAAGGGAAAGAAGATATTTGATCGGAAGATGTAAAACTGATTAGAGACAATAGGATAGAGGAGTTGAGTTGGCATGAATTCAAGAAACTCTTTAGAAATAAGTACTTGTTGAAAAGGTACTACGACATCAAAGCCAAGGAATTCTATGAGCTCAAAATGGGATCAATGACAGATGAGGATTATACGGCCAAGTTCTTGGAGCTATTGAGGTATGTATCATATCTTAAATATGAAAAGCCTAAAGTTGAGAGATTTGTCAGTGGATTTCCATTATCATTTAGAGATCGGATTGAGTATGATTATACTTGATCACTTGAGGAAGTTATTGGGAAACTAAAGCATTTCTATGAATAGTTAAAGTGTAAGACAAAATCTCAGCAAGGATGGAAAGGGAAAGATAAAAGTAAAGGTAAATGGAAGCCGAAAAGAACAAGGCCTCAGAATGTAGAAGAGAAAGAGAATGTTGCACCGCATAATAATTTCAATGTAGCTAAACAGGGACATGGGTCACAACAACAAAATAGAGGTGATGGTACAAGATGGTTGGAGTGTTAGACATGTGGTAAGGAGAATCTTAAGAGGGATTTTCCACAGAATCAGGGTGGTATGCCTAAGATCTATAGTGAACAGGAGGCATAGACTATTTGGGATGGTGGGCATATAATTGCTCGTATCTATGCAACATTGGATAATAGACAGACACATTATGAAGCATCTATCATTGAGATGGAAAGTATGATTTGCGATCAAGTTGTTTCTATTTTGATTGATCCTGTATCTAATTATAGTTATGTTAACCCTAACATAGTGGATAAGTGTGGTTCGAATAAAGAAGTGCATGCAGAGTCTTGGTTAGTGCAATTGGCTATAGGTACCAATAAGAAAGTTCATCATTGTGTAATAGCTTATGCATTTGAGTTGAATGGTATTCCTACATCAACAAATTTGAACGTATTACCATTGGGGTCATATAGTATGATTTTGGGTATGGACTGAATATATATTCATAGGACCAAAGTGGATTTTTATGAAAAATCCATTAAATGCTTGGATGATAATGGGGAGCAGATGATCTTGTAGGTTAAGAAGAAAGAAACATGAGTTAGGATGGTGGCAACTATGCAGGAAAAACACATTTGCAGAAAAGGGTGTGTGTTATTTGTAGTGCACATATCTAGTGATAAAGGTAAGGAGGAAGAAGATGTGGAGGTATTGAGAAGGTACCTGATCTTGCAGCAGTTTCAGGGCATGTTTCCAACAAAGATATTAGAGTTTCCACCTCACAGAGAAGTGGACTTCTCCAATGAGTTCGTACCATGGGTAGCACCCTCATCAAAGGCACCATACAGGATGAGCACTCCAGAGTTAGTAGAGTTGAATTTACAGTTGAAGGAAATGCTTGAAAAGGGATACATTAGGCCAAGTGTATCACTGTGGGGTGCACCAATCTTGTTTGTTAAGAATAAAGATGGTAACCTCAGGTTGTGCATTGATTACAGGAAGCTTAACAAGGTTACCATCAAGAACAAGTATCGTTGCCGAGGATTGATGACTTATTTGATATATTAAAAGGAATAGTAGTGTTCTCAAATATTGATTTGAGATCTGAATATCATTAGGTACACATTAAGGAAGAGGAAATTTACAAGACAACTTTCTAGACTAGGTATGGGCATTATGAGTTTGTTGTAGTTCCATTTGGTTTGACTAATACCCTAGCTACCTTTATGTTCTTGATGAATAGTGTGTTGCATCCTTATCCGGAAAAGTTTGTTATTGTATTCATTGATGATATTTTGATATATTCTAAGAATGAGGAAGAGCATGCCGAGCATTTAGTAGTAGTGTTGAGACTATTGAGAGAGCATTAGCTGTATGCTAAGCTCAGTAAAAGCAACTTCTTTTAGACAAAGGTATATTACTTAGGCCATGTTGTCTCCAAGGAAGGCATAGTAGTAGATCCAAAGAAGATAAGGGCTATCATGGAGTGGGCAGCTCGTAGAAGTGTGGATGAGGTAAGATCATTCATGGGGCTAGTAGGCTATTATAGGAGGTTCATCAAGAACTTCTCTAGGATTGCATATCCTATTACTTAATTGCATAGGAAAGGTAAGAAATTTGAATGGACAGAGTAATGTGCAACAAATTTTGAGTAGTTAAATCAATTGTTGAAAGACACTCCAGTGTTAAATATTGCAGACTTGGACAAAGAGTTTGTAATGTGTGCAAATGCTTGCAAGAGAGGACTTGGTGGAGTCCTTATGCAAGAGTAACAAGTAGTATGTTATGAGTCATAGAAAATGAATGAGCATGAGTAGAACTATCCAACACATGATCTTGAGTTGGTAGCGATCATTCATGCATTGGAGATGTGGAGGCATTATCTTCTTGGTAGGAGGCTTGTATTGATGAGTGATTAGATTGGGTTGAGATACTTATTTGACCAACCAAATCTGAATGTCAGGCAAGCTAGATGGTTGGCCACGATCAATGAGTTTGAATTTGAGGTTAGGTATATCAAGGTTAAAGATAACAGGGTTGTAGATGGTCTTAGCAGGCAAATACAGGTAAATCACATTGCAGTTATGACTTCTTATGAGACAAACTTACATGATCGGATTTTATAGGTAGGTATATAGAGCTTATGCATAGGTTACAACAGAGTACAAGTACAGGTACATGTAATGGTACAAATATAGGTACGGGTGCACAGGATGCGGACTATCATCTCTCAGCAGATGGATTGATTAGATTTAAGGATAGGATATATGTGCAAGAAAACAATGAGCTCAAGAATATTATATTGAGGGAGATTCATGTGAAACTTTATTAAGGTCACCCATGATATCGAAAGACATTGACAACAGTAAAGAAGTTTTATTACTAGCTGAATCTGAGGAAGGATGTGGCAGAGTTTGTGGCTAGATGTTTGGATTGTCAGAAGGTAAATGAAGAATGTAAGAATCAAGGTAGACTACTACAACCGATTACGATTATAGAATGGAAATGGGAGATCATTTCCATGGATTTCATCATAGGTTTTCCAAGGAAATAAAGACAACATGATTCCATCATGGTTGTGGTGGACATGTTGACTAAGGTAATGCACTGCATTCTAGTGAAGATTACGTATTCAACTAGTCATGTGGCACAAGTGTTCATTAGAGATGTGTTCAAATTGCATGGTGTTCTAAAGAATATTGTGTGAGACAGGGATGCAAATTTCACTTCTAAGATTTGGAAGGTGTTGTTTGCAAGGTTAGGTACAATGTTTTCCTTCAGTACAACTTATCATCCATAGACAGATGGATAGACAGAGAGGGTCAACAGGATATTGAAGGACATGTTGAGGATGTATGTGATGCATCAGTAGAGGAGATTGGAGGAGTACCTTCCATTGATTGAGTTTTATTATAACAATGGTTACTAGGAGTCACTGAAGATGAGTCTGTTTGAGGCATTTTATGGGTAGAGTTGTAATACTCCCATAAGTTGGAGTTACTCGACGAACATGGTATTGATTGGACCATATATGTTAGTAGAAATGGAATAGGAAATGCAAGTAATCAAGAAGAATCTAAAGGTAGTACACGACAGGAATAAAAGTTATGCAAATAGGAACATGTTGTTTAAGGAGTTTCAGGATGGGGAACAGGTGTACTTGCACATCAAGCCAAAGAAGAGCTCCTTGCGGATTGGATCGTGTGCCAAGCTGGCCCCTCGATTTTTTAGACCTTTTAAGATACTTGAAAGGAATGGGTTAGCAGCCCTATCAACTTGCATTTCCTTCGACAGTGAAAGTCCATGATGTTTTCCATGTGTCATTGCTTAAGAAGTATGTTAAAAATGCTAATCATGTGATTGATTGGTTTGTATTACACGTGGAGTTAGATGGAGGATTCTAGCCGGAACCTCAGTGTATATTGCAAAGAAAGGTGCTTATGCTCCAGAACCGAGCAATTAAGTAGGTTAAAGTGCAGTGGAAGCACTTTGGGCCCAATGAAGCTACATGGAAGATGTTAGATCAGATGCAACCTATGTATCCTTCTTTATTCATTGGTTGAGCGAATGTCCTTGATATATGTTTTGGGTATATGTGTTGGGGATATTTTGGTATATGTACATATGGATATGGATGTAAATACTTCCATTATCTATGTTATAAAGCTCCAATAAGCAGTATGGGGGTCATGTTAGTATTGTTGTCATGTTATTATGTTGTCATGTTGGTTTGCTTCTCAGCAGGTTGATCATTGTAAGTACTGCAACGAGATATGTTATAAAGCTCCATTGGAACTATGTTTTTCTTTCAGTAGTCTTGCTGGTTATAGGTGTCATTGAACATGGAGGATGGTGTTCCCCCAAGGGGGAGGGTTCTGTAATATCCCTGGTGAAAATTCCATGTAATAAAAGTTAATAAAGGCAAAATGATAACCATAGCTATGGGACATTTATTCCAAGTTGAATGTTTGAAAAAAAACCCTAGCATGGGTGTTCATTTCGGTTATTATGGCTAAGGAAATTGGCAAAGGCAATGGAAAAGGCCTTGGAAAGGAAAAATGATATTTTTTGGTAATTTATTTATGAAAATAATGGAGTTTATGAAGGTGAATAGTCACAGGTTGCATGTGAGGAGGAAAATGAAGGAAAATAATGGAAAAGTGAAGAAAATAGAGGCCATATTAATAAAAAGGCTTTTGAGGATCAGTTGGTACCTTTTGTCAGTTTAGGTTTGAAGCTCTTGCTCTATTCTCTCTCTCATACACTCTTCGAAACAGAATTTTCTTGGAGCACTTTAGCTTTAGATCAGGAAAGGAAAAGAAGGAAAAGATGAAACAAAGATAAAGCAAGGAAGAGCAGGATAAAGTAGCTACAACGGGTTTACTTGTATGTATCAATTTGAATGTGTGATTTCCTTTCTATATTTGGGATGCATTGTTATGTGTGTGTGTTCTTGGTTCTCCTACTATCATGGGCATGGGTTTTTTCAGGTGTGAAAGTGTTCTTCCGCCTTGCCTTGCCATTTTTGGATAACCATGGTGAGATGGGGTTCTCATGTTTTGATTAAGATGGATTGCCGGATAGATTCGAAGTTGAGTGAGATGGATCTTTGAATGAAAGAACACATGGACTAGTGATCCCTGAACTAGACTGTGGATTGCGGTAAAGCTGGTAGCCTAGTGACCCCTGGATCAGAATGTGGGTTGCAGTAAAGCCAGGTATTATGTGCCTCAGTGGGCCTAGGAATCCTTTGATCAGTGAATGGCGGGATATACAGTAAAGGATAGAGGTGGTTTCCCTCGATCAAGCCTAGGAGTCCTTGCTAGTGAATGGAGGGATATACATTAAAGCCTAGAGGGTGGTGTCTCAATTATGGCCTGGTGACCCCTGGATTAGACTGTGGCTTGTGGTAAAGCCTAGGGACTAGGAGACAAGAAAATTCCTCACGGTGTAGGTGGAGAAATCCATTGGAACCATGCTTGTTGATGACCTAGTGATATGATGAGGATTTCCGTAAAGCCTAATTCTATTGATGAGGGTGAGGTGGTTTAGCCATGGGAAGTCCAGGTTGGTTATTTTGGTTTGAGTCCCACATCATGTTTAGAATATGGCGCAGGGGTGATTGGTTAGAGAGAGACTTGGCTCAACCAATCTATGGTCAGGTGGAACCTGGTAGTCCCATACCAGTTTTGATTTAGCATTCATTAATAAGAGTTCCTTTACTTTTTATTTTCTGTGTAAAAGTATTGGATTATATGTGGCATTTATGGTTGTTGTATCCTCATTATTTTTGTTGTGTGTATGTTGGTTATGAATATGTTTTGTGACAATGAAAATGTATGGTTTTCATCATGTTTTGATTTGTAAATGAATGAGAAATGAATATATGACCTAATAGATGAAAATGAAGCTAATGCGATAAGGAACCAATGCTTCTTAGCTATTCTTATATAAGTATAAGACCCCTATTGTCAAATATATTATTATGACCTGTAGGATGCATATTTGTGACATGTTTGACGAAATGCCTGGCATGGCTATTACCGGTCCAGTCAAGTCCTTGTTTAAGAATTTTCATTGGCATCATTGTCTTTATGTTTCTTCTCATTACTGTAAATTCCATGAAGTTCTGAGTAGTGACTGGGTCCTAGCCCTAGAATTTAGCCTTAAATCTCACATTCACTGGCATAACACTCATAGAAAAAGGCTATAGTCACACTCAGTAAGGCTCATGGGAGCGGCTGGAACCCTCAGTTGCTTGGAGGGCTTGGCAAGGGAGCGACTGGGGCTCTAGGTCCTTGAACTGCTGAGTTTCCTTAGGGGTTGGTCACCTGGAAAGGTGGGGTAGCTCATGGAGGTTCTGTAGGATGTGCGGATAGTTAGTTTGGTTGCGTTTTGCGGTTCCACTTCCTTAAGGTGACCTAGGAAGTTGAATCATATCATAGTATCCTCTCGTCACCTGCCCCGATTGGTCGGTTACTTGGGTAGATATGGGAGGAGGGTGTTACACCATATGATGAAATATCTGATGCTTTAGCATTAGATTTTATAATAAAGGTATTGGATGAGAATTTTTTGTGAAATATAGGAAAAGCTACAAATTCCAAGGAAGCATGGAAGATCCTAGAAGCAGAGTTTGGCACAAAGGAGAGTGACATGCATCAACAGGTTATGTCACAAGTAGAGAAGTCAACTACAGATTTGAGAGTTGATGAGAAAGACTTTGAAAAGACAATAGAGCTTGGAGAATCCAATTCAAAAGTGGATAATGGAAATGATTACTATAAAAGTGAAACTCATTATGCAGACATGCATATGGATGAAGAAGATGCAACAAAGATTGCAGAAAGAGAATTTGAAGCCTCTGTGTGTGTAACAGAGCAACATCATATAAATTTTCAAGGACTCCAATGTAACGTGGATGGTGCAGATGATCATGAATCCCATAGTGACGAAACACATGTGGATGATGACTACAAAGTTAAATTTGAATTGGTGAATCCAACCGCAGATGATGGGTTTGGAATTGTCAATGAGCACATGCATGCTTAGATATCCCATGACAAGGTGGATGAACATTGTGGTCATGAAATTTTTGAAAAATGGATTGATCATTACAATATGGTAAGTGCCATGTTTGATGAAGAATTGAAGGTCGTAGTTGCCACTGTAGCAACAAGTTATGAAGCAAATGGAACTACTCATGAAGCCGTGTGTGAACAAGAAGCAACTGTGTTTGGCATAGATAAATCTATCAATATAGTAGCAAGTATTTTGGTGGATCCAACAATTGGAATTGTTGATGTTAAATTTGATGAAGAACCATTAATTGGTGATGAGTGGTTGCACATGATGCAACAGAAAGAACATATTGATATGTTGTTATTTGGTGAGAAAATCTCACTTATGTCTGGAAGCCAAGTGGAATAAAACATGCTTGTAGTAGCAGAGGTTGGTAAAAGGGAAAAAATTAAAATTATGATGTAATGACAAAACAAAAGAAGGTAGAGAAGGAAGAGGTAGAGCAGGAAGCTCTCACTAAAGAACATAATGAAGATATTTTTGACATTGATTTTGAGTGTGTAGGTAAACAAGATAGTAGTCTAGCTAAAAGAGAATATGAAGAACATGATGCAGGAAAGGATATAGATGTTTCTCAAAAAAATATGAATTCATTGAAACCATTTTTCAGCAATGGAGTCAAGAAGAGATAAGATTCTGCTATCAAGAAATATGGCAGAATGAAAGTCAGGGTTATGAAACACAATAAGTGTTGGGTCCCTATAATACTAGTGATTACCCCATTACTATTGTAGTTGCATCCCTTATTAATATTGTTGTGCCCCTATTATCCCCATATTGTTATTACTGTGCCCCATAAAATCCCTCTATTGTTATTTTTGTGGCTTTATATTATTATTGTTAGGTCGGCTGTGTTATATTGTGACTCCTTAGACTCCTATATATAGAAAGGAGGTTTTGTCATTTGAATCATCCAAGAATTGTTCATTTATGTAAGGTAAAGGAAGTTGCCCCCTCGAAGAGGCTGAATTCTAAGGTGTTGATCTATCTTTTCTATATTTTCTTGAGCTGGTTTCATAACATTTGGTATCAGAGCTTTGGATTCTAGGGTTTCACTGCTCCAAATAAGTCATCGTGGCATTTTCGCTATAACTTTTTTTTCTGCGACGTTTTAGAAGCTAAAAGAAAAACCCATTTGAGAAGAAAACGCGCTGAACCTCGGGTCTGCATTTCAGAACTGGATGATCCGAAAGTATAGAGATACATCAGAGGCAATATCGAGCTCCTACAAAGTGAAAAAATGTGTGTAGATTCTTTCAAATTTTTTCTTAAGATTGGTTTGAAAATTTATTTTGAAGGAATTCAAAGGGCATAGTAGAGCATTATTATTGGTAACTGATGCCCCGAGGAAAGAAAATGCAAACACCTAGTAAGCAGCCTGAAAGCTCTAGCATGCCTCATGAAGAAGAGGAAGAAATGCTACATGATATATCAAAATTACAAGAACAAGTGCAACAAATGTCACTCTCACAAAAGCTAACAGAAGCTAAGATAAATGGCGTGGAATCTAAAATAAAGGGCATGGAAGCTAAGATGGATGATTTGAAGATAGATTTGAAGAGAGACATGGAAGATTTGAAGATAGATTTGCCAAATTTTCTACAAGAAATACCTACTAATGGTGAAAAGGTAGTAAAGGAAACTCATGATGTGAACAAAAGAAATGTTAATCATGATTTCATAGACTCTAATGTGGGATCAAAGACCCACCATATTCCAAAAATCGATATGAGGAAGTTTGATGGCAAGGATCCCACAACATGGATATTACAGATGGAGCAATTTTTCAATCTCAATAATGTGCAAAACACTCAAAAGGTATGTATTACAACTTTATATTTGGAACCAAATCAGTTTGTATGGTATCAATGGCTTTACTTTCGTAAACAAATTATCACTTGGTTAATTTTTACGGAAGAATTGACAACACATTATGAGGATAGAAAAAGCAACACTTTTTTTAGCCAATTGATAAGTCTCAAACTAAAGGGTTCAATAATGGAGCACATTGAGGAGTTCCAAAAATTGAACATAAGGGTGAAAAATATTCCAGAGGAGCATAGGATTGATGTGTTCATAGGGAATTTAAAGGATAATATCCAACATGATGTTCACCTTTGGGAACCTGATTCATTAGAGAAGGCATTCAGGTTAGCAAGAAAAATGGAAAGCAAAACTATGGCAACTAGGAAGCATACCACTCACAACTATAAAGATGGAAGTTTTGTTTCCCCTAGTCTTCCACAACCTATAAGGTTAACACCACAACAATTGGAAGAAAAAAGAGCAAAAGGGCTTTGTTACAGTTGTGATAGCAAATACACTAAAGGTCATAAGTGTGCTGAGAAGGAATTATTCTACATAGATTGCGAAGAGGAAGAAGAAAAGGAGCAAGAAAGGTCAAAAGAAGAGGATATACTCCAGGAACAAAGCCTAGATAAAGAAGAAATGAATCCGACCATATCTTGTAATGCATTGGCGGGAATTACCACACCTCAAACCATCAAGATAGAAGGACAAATCAAGAAGAAAAAGGTAATAGTGTTGATTGATTCAGGAAGTACCCACAATTTTATTCATTGTAAGGTAGCAAAAGAATTGAATTGCTTCTTATATCTAACACCAGAGTGTCAAGTGATGGTTGAAAATGGAGGAACAATAAATTTCTCTAGAAAGTGCCATAATATCAAGCTATCGATGGGAGAATATGTATTGACTAGTCCAATGCTTTCCATTCCAATGGGAGGTGCTGATGTTGTTCTAGGAGTCCAATGGCTACAACCCTTGGGTACAATAGCTTTTAGTTTTCAAGAACTTTTCATGAAATTTTCTTTGGAAAGAAATGAAGTTGACTTAAGGAGTATTGTAGGGAAACTGGGAAAGATAATCAGCTCTAACGATATGACAAAGCTTCTAAAAAAGGAACAAAGGGGTGTAATTTCACAATTATGTTCGCTAGATGTTTCCACATTGGAATCATCTATTTCTCTAGATCTCCAAAAGGTCTTGGACAATCATTCCAAGGTATTTCAGATTCCCAAGGTCTCCCACCTATTCGTGATCATGATCATGCTATTCATCTGATTCCAGGAAGTGTTCCTCCAAACATCAGGCCGTACATATATCCCTATGCCCAAAAGAGTGAAATTGAACGTATGGTTGCAAAAACGCTAGAGGCTGGTATAATTCAACCAAGTCAAAGTTCTTTCTTTGCTCCAGTAGTATTAGTGCACAAGAAGGATGGATCATGGCACATGTGTCTGGATTATAGGGAGCTCAACAAGCTCACTATTTAAGATAAGTTTCCCATTCCTGTCATTGATGAATTACTGGATGAATTGCATGGATCAATTTTATTCACCAAGTTGGATCTTCGTTTAGGATATCATCAAATCAGAATGAAGACTGAAGACATTCTGAAAACAACATTTAGAACTCATGAGGGTCATTATGAATTTTTGGTCATGCCTTTTGGCCTTACCAATGCACCTTCAACATTTCAAGGTTTGATGAATTCCATTTTCAAGCCATTCCTTAGAAAATTTGTGTTAGTATTTTCTGATGATATACTAATCTACAGCAAGTCTTGGAAGGATCACGTTGAACATGTTGACAGGGTGCTACAACTATTGGAGGAGAAACAAATATATGCAAAAAGATCCAAATGTTTCTTTGGAGTACAAGAGGTGGAATATCTGGGTCATATTGTATCTCATGAAGGAGTTAAGGTAGACCCTTGCAAAATTAAAGCCATTAAGGAATGGAAAATCCCCACATCCATAAAGCATCTGTGAGGATTTATCGGGTTGATAGGGTATTATCGCAAGTTTGTTAAGAATTATGGGAGAATAGCAGCACCTCTAACAACATTATTGAAGAAAGATGCATTTTCATGGACTCCAGAAACAACAAAGTCCTTCGAACATCTTAAAGAGGCAATGTGCCAAACACCGGTCTTAGCTACACCGGACTTCACAAAAACCTTTATTATGGAATGTGATGCTTCAGGAAATGGAATTGGTGCTATTTTAATGCAAGATGAAAGACCCATTGCTTTTGAAAGTCGTCCAATCAAGGGAAAGTTTTTACACAAAGCTATTTATGAGAAGGAAATGTTGGCAATACTCCATGCACTTAAGAAATGGCGACCCTACCTAATGGGAAGACACTTCAAGGTAAAAACAGATCATGATAGCCTTAAATACTTTTTAGAACAAAGATTATCCTCTGAAGAGCAACAAAAGTGGGTCACAAAGATGTTGGGTTATGACTTTGAAATCATCTACAAAAAAGGGAAGCAAAATGTGGTGGCAGATGCACTCTCAAGAAAGGATGAGGATGTGGAAGCATTGTTGTGTGCCATTTCTATTATCCAACCAGGTTGGATAAACGAAGCAAGGGAGGAATGGAAGAATGACGAAGAAGTGTGGGCACTTATTCGAAAGTTACAACAAGATTCCAGTACATCTGATACATTTCGCTGGAAAAATGATTCTTTATGGTACAAATATCGCTTATACCTCTGTAAGAATTCCCAACTAAAACAAAAGATTCTTATGGAATTGCACACTTCTCCCTTAGGAGGGCACTCAGGATTTTTAAAAACTTACCACAGGGTTAAGAAGGAATTTTTTTGGGATGGCCTTAAATCAGATTTTCAAAAATTTGTGGTGGAACGTTTGGTTTGCCAACAAAATAAAGTTGAAACAATTAAGACACCGGGTCTATTACAACCTTTATCCATTCCAAGCCAATGTTAGGAGGAGGTTTCAATGGATTTTATCACAGGTTTACCCAAGTCTAAGGGAAAGAGTTTCATCATGGTGGTAGTTGATAGACTTACCAAGTATGCACACTTTTGTGCATTATCACATCCATTTAAAGCCAGTACAGTTTCTACTGCATTTATGGAAACAATTCAAAAGCTACATGGAAACCCAAAGATTATTGTAAGTGACAGAGATCCCATTTTCACTGGAAATTTTTGGACATAATTATTTTCTTGTCTTGGTACTCAGTTAGCTCATAGCTCATCTTATCATCCTCAATCTGATGGGAAAACTGAGATAGTAAACAAATGTTTGGAAGGATATCTTCGTTGCTTTGTATTTGATAAACAGACACAATGGGTCAAATGGTTGCCTCTGGCTAAATGGTGGTATAACACTTCCTTCCATACGGCAACAAAAATGACCCCATTTATGGCACTTTATGCATATCAGCCACCATCCATCACATCATATTTAAGAGAAAATTCTAAGGTTCAAGCAGTGGAACATCACATCGAACATCAACAACAAGTCCTCCAACTCTTAAAGTATAACCTTGTGTTGGCAAAGAATAGAATGAAACAATAGGGAGATCAACATCGCAGTGAAAGAAGTTTTGAGGTAGGTGATTGGGTATTCCTACGGCTACAACCATATAATCAAATGTCCCTCAAGCAATCTAAGAAGGATAATAAATATCACCAAAGTATTATGGTCCGTACAAGGTGTTGCAAAAGATTGGTACTATGGCATACAAATTGGAGCTTCTTGCAGCTTCTCGATTGCACCCAGTTTTCCATGTTTCATGTTTAAAGAAGGTTATAGGAGACAAGCTCCCAGTTCAAACAATATTGCCAGAACTTGACGAGGAAGAAAACATTATATTGGAACCGGAAGCAGTCACAGAAACAAGAACTCGACAGCTACGAAATCGATCAATTTCGGAGTATCTTATCAAGTGGAAGAACTTATCCATTCAAGATTCCACATGGGAGGATGAGAATTTTATACAGAAGCATCCAGAACTACTCAAGCATTGAGGACAACACTTTTTTGAAGGAGAGGGGCATGTTGGGTCCCTATAATACTAGTGATTACCCCATTACTATTGTAGTTGCATCCCTTATTAATATTGTTGTGCCCCTATTATCCCCATATTGTTATTACTGTGCCCCATAGAATCCCTCTATTGTTATTTTTGTGGCTTTATATTATTATTGTTAGGTCGGCTGGGTTATATTGTGACTCCTTAGACTCCTATATATAGAAATGAGGTTTTGTCATTGAACCATCCAATAATTGTTCATTTATGTAATGTAAAGGAGGTTGCCCCCTTGAAGAGGCTGAATTCTAAGGCGTTGATCTATCTTTTCTATCTTTTCTTGAGTTGGTTTCATAACAATAAGCAACGCAAAGAACATAGTTTGAAGATGAAGAGTTTTGGCAGCAATCTATGACTGAAAGAATCCTTGAAGAGGAAGTTGTAGAATAATGACTCAGATCAAATTCAAGATAAGCCAAAGAAACATTGCAACAACAAAAATAAATAAATATGGAGCATACAGTGAGAATGCACAATAGAGAATGAAGCAATTTTGAGGATATAGAATTTGAAAGAAGAGAAAAAGAAAATACAAAATTGTAAAAGTTTTGTGTCATTGTAAGCCTAACTGAGACAAAGACTTGCAGGCATGTTTGAGTGATAATTGAGTCAATTTCTATTGTAAGCCTAGTAGGCATAGTTGAGTCATGTTTGAGTTATGTTGAGTCACACAGTCATAATTAAGGGGGAGTGTTGGAAATGGTAATTACTCCCACATGCAAGAGTTGTCTAAATTTGGAGAGTCAAGTCGAGTGAGTTTGAGTTAAGTCATATTTTGGAAAAAGTCGAATTTAGCGTGTGTGCATGTGAAGTTATTTTGGGTGAGTTAATAGACCAAAACATTTAAATACCCTTCATTGGGTTCATTGTAATCATCAAGTTTGTGTGATCAATAGAAAGGTTGCAACTTGTGTTATTGTGTGTGAATTATTTGTGTTATTTTGTGCCTTACCTCCTCTGCGTTCCCAGCACACCTCTAAGAGATAGGCATGTCACCCTTTTCCTCTTGCATTTGTGCCGTGCCCATCATTGTGAACCTTTCCTTGGTGAGCACACAACATGCTTCCAAGTGGACAGAAACACTAATTTCGTTACTTATATATGTGCGAGGCTACCATAAACCATGTGTTGAGTGATTTCCTTCATTAAAATTTTTGTAGAAAACTCATTATGGAAAAAAAGCGATATGATGGTTGTTAAGCATAATTCCACATTGGGAAACATGTGTTGGATCAGATACAAAAACACGTCAATATTGCTACCATAGAAGGATGCGCCCTCAGTGAAAAAAAAGGATGAATTCAAGTTATAATTGAATGTTATATAAGAAAGTCCTAGAAGCCATGTTCTCCACTAAAATTCATCATGGATTCACACATGCCCTACATAAACCCTTTAACAACAGTGATACGGAAACTATATGCGGAAGAGGATGACGTGGTGACATTTTTCAATTTTCAACACAAGAGCACCATTTCGATTGATGAATACAACACATGCAACATTCACTTTGTGTGTAGGTCAACTCCCATAAAAGAAATGCTTTACAGTTCGAAGGTTGTGGTTAATTGGTCACACAATAATATCATCATACAATGGGGTAATGTGTAAAAAAATATGCTAAGCACATTTTCACATTGCGTGCCTCCTAGGCTCTTGTCCTTGGTAGTGACGCTAACACTAGCTCACTATGTAAATGTGTGCAACAAAAGAAATGATGAGAGGTTTGTTTAAAGTTTGCAAATGGTTAGCACATCCATGAAATATAAGGAAATAATGTTGTTGCTAAAGAATGTGCAAGGCATAATAAATGATGTTGTAAGGTCAAGTCAATATTTTTAAGATTCTCGGAAATTATAGGACAAAGGCGTCGAAAAATAATAAGAAATCAATCTCATAATTCGTGAAGCTGCAATCACTATTCCTACAAACTTAGTAAAGTGTGATGCCCAAAACCAAAGAGCATTGTTGTTTTGTTAGCTTAAATGTGTGATAATGGATTTTTGGGTGTGGAAATAATAACATACCATCAAAGGCATTGAGGGTCCAACCAAAAGAGTAAAGTATGTCGCATCAAATCCATTAAGAAGAAGAATGAGAGGAATATTAGCAAGGACAACAAGGGGATCACCAAATCGAGGGGATAAAGGAAGAATGATCCAAATAATAAGAAGACCACGAAGTCAAACCATTTGAATATCATTATCTCACGACATAATTTCTCATTTGATTATTTGGTTTGTTTGTGATAGCTATACCCTATTCTATTAAGATTTTGAGTCTTAACTAACGTTTTTGTGTTTACAGCACTGGAATTGTGAAGCGGGTATTGGTGTTTATAGCTAAAAACTTTTGGGAAGCAACATTTAAATCAACATCATGAAAATTCAACTTAGTACCAAGCTGATCATAAGACGTAATGAAGACCTCATCAAAGTCTAATGTCTTACCATAAGATGACAAGTCAAATCTGGTTTACTTTATAATTATCTTATTTGTAAAATATTATTTTATCATTAAAGAAAAAATATTAAATCATGGGAAAAGACCAAAGAAAAATATTAAAAGTTACCAAGAAGTCCAAGAGCCATTTGGAAGCGGAAGAGTGATGGGGGAGTTCAAGAGTCGCATGGAAGGTGAAGGGCCAACTTATTTGTTATAAATGTACCCTCTCAAGAAAAAGGAGATTTTTAGTACTTATGCTAGGTTAGTATAGGATTTCTATATCTGTGCTTAAGGAGGTGAAGGAACTCACCCTCGGTAGCTTATAGGTGGAGGAACTGTGAGGCTAGTGTTATGTCATGAAGATGATATGAATTTCTCTCATCTCACTATTGCGTTTTGATGAGAAGGTGTACATGTACTTGAATGGGAGAGAACATTAATTAGAAGCTTCTATTCATGCATGGATTCCCATACATGTTAATGTAATTTGTAATGAATATTCATGATTTTGTTAGTTATGTATATGGGTTTTCAGATTGGTTTCATGTTTATGAACTATTTCATTTCATGCAAATAGTGTGATGGATTTGAATCTTTTCCCCCTTATTCAATGTTAATGTTAGGGATTAATTGTGAACTAATTCACTTTTGGTTTCTAGCATTCTTCTACTTGTGTATGTCTTAGTTAGTATCAACTATTTGGTTCTTCCTTAAGGCACGATTCCACTCATTCTGCTGTTATTATGTTCTTATATCATGTTCTGCAAGTCATCAATGGAGGGTTGACTTCGTCACCATTATTATGACATAGTACACTTGATCTCACACTTATCTCTACATTCAATTTTCAATAGAAAAACACGCACATTCAATGGAAGCTATGCCAATATCCTCATGGGGCTCCTATCCCAATGGTTTGAGGTCTAAGTGGGACTTCATATCGGGGAGACCCCATACTATTAGTGAAATTTCCAACACCATCAACAAGGCCATATATATTTTGAAATATCAGGTGAATGAACATTGTGAAGGAGTCATCAATACCTCAATTTTAGAACGTGTGTGCATCATGAAAACTGAAATTTCAACCGTTCACATTGGAAAGGTGTTGGGAAATTTGACACTTTAATTTTCTAACCCTCGTGTGAGCCAACAAATGTGAAATGAGCTTGAAAGAATATGAATATGTGCAGGGGAGAAACATAGAGGGAATAACCATCATTTGAAGAGTAGTTAGGGGAACCACCATCAACCTTCTTTTGATGGTGTTGGACCCGCCAACATGTTAGTGGATCTACCTAGTAAGAAGTCCCAATTAGACCTCAGACCGTTTGGTGTAGGACTCTTAGCAGTGGGTTGTATGGTAATGCCTTGACAAAGATTTCGCACATAGGCAAGTAAGATAACTTTGTTGGTAGAAACGGTGTGACAGTTGCAGTGAGTCAAGGAAGGTGCATGAAAGGTTCTAACACATGGGGGTTGATATGAGTGCGCCCCTTGGAAACTTTTATAGTACTCGGCTTGGAAGGGAACACGCAAGAAAAGATGCATCAAATGGCTGGAAAGAAAGATAGACAACAATCCAAAGTGATGTTCAAACCAAAAACACATCTGCAACAAGATTCATACAATTGCATACAAAATAGTTCATACACAACTACGTAAGTTAAAAAATATACATTGCTACAACAACCAGAACAGTCCACCCACAATAACAACATATGCATGAAAACGTGCTGGCTCTGTTTCATATAAAGAAGTGTAAGTTCCAGTCATACAATACATCCATGTCCCACCACTAGTTCCAATGGTGGAACGTTACAACCACATTCACCTGGTCCTCCAAATACATGTACGAGCTTTGTGCAGTGGAGAAGCCAAGGCTCGTTACAATATTGTCCAAGCTCTCTCCAAGATAGTCATATCGAAAGCTTGGCTGACCAAAAGCCTTTACAATGAGTTATGAGGTACTATTTATATCAAAGGGTGGGGTGACCCTTTGCTATTATACATGTAAACGACATTCCCCTTTGTGACAGTTCAACTACCCTCATGACTCTTCACCTACTCTATCACTATTACATCCAGCTATCATAACTTGACTTACACTTGACATGAATTTACATTACAATGCACATGTACCCATGTGAAACAAAATGGCTTGAGCAATCTAAGCTAGACGTCACTCTAACTTAGACAACCATGGAAGTGACTCTCCTCAACATCTTCATGCTGATTGACAGTAACATACTGATGCAAAGATTGGTAGTCCTTGATGGTGTCTGTGTGTTCCACGGTGACATCCGTCTGAAACTTGACTCTTGCCTCCATAGCATCTGGGTACATTGCTCGGGATCCTCTATCCAACTCATCTGAAAGCATGTGCATCATTGTCTTCAATGCGGCTGGACCAATAATATACTTGTGCATGATGTCTACACTAATTGGAAGGTTTGGGCTAGTGGCAATGTGCATCAACCCATCGAAGTAAGAGTCAAGCTCTAGTCAGAACTGTTTGTTCATCTTTGCCTGGGTGAGAGTCCCAATAGATGGGATCACATCGCACCACAACATCCATATGCCTAAATACTCATGCATGGGAAGCTTGTATGCTAGTGATGAGCTGTGGGAGCTCTTCATAGTTTCAGATCTGACTCTAGATACGTGCCTTTAGCTTGACCGCATTGGCCCTCATCATCTTAGGCAAGCGAAGCCGAGCTCCCTTGTATTTCATCATCCATGTTTCCATGTCATCAATAGCAGCATGCAAGTTCATCAAGATACATGCTCTTCTAGCACATCACTGCTACTATCCATTGAGATGGAAAAATTCCTTATACATGGTACAAAAATGGGAGCACAATGCTCACATAACTATGTCAAGGGACAATACTTCATCTAGTATTGCCTTCTTCAGTTCAGCTCGGGTGGAAATTGTCACCAAGTCTCCTCCTTTCTTGGCCGTCTGTAGTTCCTTTTCCATTCACTCATTCTTAGCTATAAGAAAGCGAATACTTGAGCTAGTGGATTTGTCATACACTTTGGTTGCATCGGCCAAGGCTGCTAGATGTTTGTGCACATCAGTCACAATCAATCGTTCTTCAACTTGTGTAGGAGATGTATGATCCTCCAAAGTTGATACTCTGCGAGACTACACAACTCTATGTTGAGACTCGTCGAATGAGATGTTGTGCATCTCTCCTTTCGGTTGATCACCAAGGATCTTAGTGCCTCCTTGGTCACTCGAGACTTTCTCATCATCTGGATGTAGTGAAGCGGCTGAGTTGCCTCTTGGTGACGAGGCATGAGGTCGGTGTCCTGTTCCAACTCTTTCTCCTCCATCTCTGCATCCAACTATTGAAGTGCTTGCTCTATCTCATGAGAAAAGTCTTGCTCTTGTGATGGTTCACCATGTTGGCTTGATGCCAACTATTCTGATGAATCAACTACTTGTACAGGTGTTGCTTCATCTGTTTGCACATGTTTCATTCCCTGCTATACCTGCTGCTACTCTGCTTCCCTCTCCTGTTTGTGAAGCTCTTGTTCCTTTTGGAGTTGCTCCCTCATCTCATGCAGCTCCTTCTCTGCTTCTTCCATTCTTCTCTTTTCCCTCTGCCTTTGCACAATTCTCATGTCGCACTAGTGCCTCTTTGCCTCTATAGCCATAGTTGCTTTCTCTACTAATGGATCTGCTCGAAACT
Organism: Pinus tabuliformis; assembly: GCA_031772625.1. NCBI lineage: Eukaryota > Viridiplantae > Streptophyta > Pinopsida > Pinales > Pinaceae > Pinus > Pinus tabuliformis. The sequence continues at coordinate 630,537,072 of CM062807.1, read as the reverse complement.
TGTAGCTTTTCTCTTCCTCCATGCGATCGACAATCTTCCTCTTACCTTTCTCACACTCTGGTATGTTTGCCTCTGTTGCTGCTACTGCTGGTTCTCTTTGTGATGCTGCTTCATGTTGCTTTGCAAACCACTTCACAGCGAAGCCGAACGGTTCATTGGGTCTGGAGAAACTATAGCAATATCTCCATGGGTCCTCCTCGGCCCAATGACATTCCCCGTGGATCCATTTGAACTAATTCTTGTGCAATGATATTTCATAATGCAATATGGGTCATACAAATTATAGCTTTGAAGGTCGAATGAGTACTTATTCATCAGTTCTGCTTCGACATATGCTTGCTTGATACTTCGAATCTCATATAACCCAATCCATAAAGGAAGAGCGGGCCAAGGTGCCTTCTTCTTCCAGTGCAGTCTAGCTGTCAATCCTACCAAGATGTGATATGCTACTTTCTTCATCACAATTATGTCCAAGGAAAACTTCGGTAGAACATGCGGAGGCTTCACCGTGTTGAAAATTCAGATAAAGGTGCTGGACGGTGAGGCATACCAATCAACAATGCCTATTAGTGCCTCCATTGCTTCCTTCGACATGCACGATGGATCCTGTTCGAATATTATCTTATACACTGGGGTGACAAAATGATCAGTTAGTCATGTGATTACTACTTTGAAGCTGAATTTAGACAACAACTTGGAATATGTGTTCACAACAGTCTCTACCAATGACCATGCCCACTCCAAGCTCGGGAACTCCTATCGGGCACAGATTGCATCTAAGATGTAGGAAGACATGTAAATTTCTGCATGCATACCTCCAGGTGACTATCGAGCCTTTGTTACTTGTTCCTTCAGCTAACAAGCCAACATGTCGGACCAGTTACATGGTTTTCCTTCTCTAGCCAGTTAGTCTAATGTGATCACCCAACTATGTGGGAAGGTTTTTGTGATTTCTTGGCCATACAATCGACATGTGAATATGACCAAGTATTGATACGGCTTCCGTTGACATGTGAATATGACCAAGTATTGATGCAGCTTCCACAGCATCTTCGTCTTGTAGATTTTGTTGGGTGTAAACCTGAATCGAGCTAGCTCCTTTACCCAGTTCTTCAGAATGTCTTTGGAGTTAGCACTGCTGTTGGGTAAGTTGAAGGAAGTCTTCAAGATAGTCATAGGCTCTAACATTTGATACATCTCGTCATAGTCTCATGCCTAGAAGGTTGCAAGATTTGTCCCACTGACACTGCTCAAGGTCATCGTCTCGAGATCAATGTGAGAGACGATCTAGTGTATCATGTCTATGCATGGGAACGCGGGGTATCTACATGCAACCTAGTACAAGCTGGACTTGTGAATGTTCACATGCACTTGACGGTCTTTGAGGTCTTCCTCAATAGTGCCTGCAAATGCTTCATTGACCTCTTGTCATTTCAGTTTGATGTCCTTGTCTAGAAACAACTTTGTATCTTCATAGATCAGTAGACTAGAGGACACTTGATCAACTACTGCTCCATCTGCATTTTCATTAGTTTCCTGTGATCCCGATCTCTTGCAAGCCATTGATCTTGTACTACTAAGAGGCGGAGGAACACCTGAAATATCTGGAGACAAAGAAACATGCATGGCAAGACATCTATTAGCGAAAACTAAAGCAAATTCGGGGAATGACACAACACATACCTGGGGAACTGATAGGAAACATTGCGTAATTTATCCTGGGAGGATGGGTGACTGGATGTTAGAACTGCACAAAAGGTAGTGTGGGCTATCTGGGAGGCAAGACTAGCTGTTGGATTTGCGCAATGTGCAATTCCAGCTAGGAGTGACTACAGGCTCAGGGACTGCATTGCACAATTTTCTAGGCCAACCGTCATTGTCCCTCAGAAATACGCAAAATAGTCCTCGAGGACAGTGTTGGGCAGAAATGCACATTTCTGGTGAGGAAGACAGAGCCTTATTTCCCTAGATTGTGCAATGTTGTCTCAGTGAAGGCAAAATCCGAGCCAAGGTTGGCCTGACTCACCGACGCGCAACTGAAAGAAAAAATGAAAGTGAATGCATGGTGACACTAAGTGAAAGAAGAAGTGATTGACAGTGCATGAAAACATGAATGAAATATTTAGTAAACAGTTCAACATGCATGTGGTTAAAGTGAGTCTCCGAATCGACGAACGTTCGTGAAAAACAGTTTCATGCTTGTGATAGTAGTGAGATAGCAACGAAAACTGAAACAATGCTAGGACAAGCTATTATACATGTAAATGAAAACAAGTGTCCAAAAAAATCAAGCAAACAACACTCACACAAGCGAAAACATAGAAAGCGACATAAATGCTAAAAAATACAAGTTGAGGCCACTTACCTGTGAATAGTTGAGCCAAATGTGTCGAAGAGTCTTGGATGTACTGTGGGATGTTAGTGCTCCAAGATCGATGTGAAAGAATGAGCTCTGATGCATTGAATAAATAATTTTTGAGCTCATGACGTGCATGCCACAAATCTAGGAAAAAGTGACACTTGGAGGAAAGTTTCTAAAACAACTTTGCACATAACCTCCAGCTGCCAAAAATAGCTCCCTGAATCATGGGATGGCTTTTGCATGTTTCCTTTTACTATTTTGGGAAAAAGCAAGCCATGCATGCAAGTCAAGTTTCCTTGGTCCTGAGTGGAACTAGTCAACCCAACTGCTCATGCATGAAGTTGCTCAAATGCTTGAAGGAAATGCATATTTTTGGTTGGGAGCTATCTTAGGTGCCTAGGATATTTGTGCAATTTCTGGGCTGAGCATCCCTGTTGGGGAAAATTGCGCAATTTTCACTATGAGTGTTGACTGGCAGAATTGTGCAATCTTGGAGCCCAACGGGCTTCCATACAGGATTGCGCAATTTCTGGAGGGAAGGCTGGTTTCCGTATAGAAATGCACAATTACTTGGGGGAGTTACTTAGCCTGCAGCTGTACCAAGTCCGGATGAACAGCCTGTGAGGGGAATGCATCAAATTGTGATCGACAGGCTACCTTTGTGTAAGAAAAACATTGAATCTTGTGTACTTGATGAAGCAAGACAAGGTGCTGTGAAAAGTCAATAGGGAGGCTCCAAAATGAAGCTAAGGAAAAATTTTTGAGGTTGGTTGTAGCGCTACAACACTTGGCGACACACTGGTAGAACTCCAACTCTCTCAATGGACCTTGTTCGTTTAAAGCAAGTCTAACACCTTCGGAAGTATTGTTCAGTTCTTAGCTCATCTTGGTTTCACACTAGCTTGATTGTAAGATGTGGCATCTGCCAAGCTCTTGGTCGATTGACACACATTCCAAGCCAAGGCAACATAGTTGTTTTGATTGGGGTTGAGGGGTATATTGGTGCACAAGCAGTATCGTTGTCAGAGTCTTAGTTTCATCTCTGGTGTTGCTCCGTTGCCAACAGACCTGGACAGTACCCCAGCGGAGTCACATAGGAACACAATCATGGCTCCGTTGTCAGGGAGCCTAGTCAGTACCCTAGTGGATTTACTTGCATCACCTATCTATGCAGGAATCCTTTCTCTTCTTTCACCTTATTCATTTTTCATTTTTCATTTTTTTCAACTGTGCATCACACTTATTCATTTCATAGGCAGAAAAGGGATATCAACTTATTGAGAGTAGAAGAGGTTGTTCCAGAAGAGAAGTAGTTTATTATATCTCTGAAGTTATTTTTAAGGTTTTCCCCATCACCCTACTCTACTTCACTGAGATGACAAGGATTAACCCAAAAACAACAGACTAGAGTAGGTGACACTAGTTAGCGTGCAAGCATTGTGTTTTCACCAAGGTTCACTTTGAACAATACATATTTTCCTTCGACGTATCATGGACTAAAACTAACAAGTTTTTCATACATAGGCAGGATGACAGATAACCAAGTAGTGATAACTGTACAAGCCCTCTTGTACTTTACCTAGCTTGTTTCAAGAGTCACACATGGTTTCATGTGAAACTAACCTATAAATGAAACAAGCGAACTAACAAACAACAAAGAAAAGAAAAAGCAGAAGCGAAAGTGAAAGAAAAGTGAGTAAGCAAACAAGAAAGCAGGCAAAAAAACAAACATAGCAGGTAAGAAAACAAGCATGCAAGGAAACTGACTGAAAGCAAACACTACTCCTACTCCTAAACTAACGATTCATGGTCCTAATAACATGAAGTGATATTTCCAATGCAACCACCGAAGAATTGGTTGACCCATGTTGGTGAAGGCTTGGTCCGCAAGCAATCCAATTGTGCGAACCAACAAGAAAGAAAGATATAACAATGAAGAAAACCACACTTTGTGTTTCAAAGTGCCCACAGGACATAAGTGAGTACAAGTGTATGACGAGTAGTCCATGGACTTATCATGAATTTTTTCTACACTGCATGCAACTTTGAAGCATAAGCACACTCTTGACTGTGACATGCAAGAAAATGAAAGAAACAAAGATAACTTGCGTCGTGCACGAGTGCTTGCAATGTAAGATTCCTCCAATGCATGAGTGATGGGATCATGTAGTTCAAGTGGAGGAAGTATGATCTGTGTGTGAGATGGATCTTCAATGCATATAGATGAGTGATGAGGAGCCTTGGGTGATTGAACAATTTCTTGATCGGAAGTGAGACTAACCCCAAGAGAGTGAGGGCCTGACATAACCATCAGCTCGGGTTGAAGTGCCTCGACAGTCTTAGGTGTTTCAACTTCATCATCAGGTAGATCATCATAAACCAGTAGCTTCGAAAGATCAACTACGGTAGAGTCATGATCATTATCAAATATGGTAATGACCATGACCGCCACGATTAGAAAAATCAATGATTTCGTCAACATCCTCATGGTCAGATGAATCAAACAGAGGGGTAGATGAAAAGTGAACAAAATCATCCTCCATGTTTTCGGAAAAGGCAGGTGAAAGATCAAGTGGATTTTCAATGAATAACTTATCCTTTCCATTGTCGAATGATGGGCCAACATCCGGTGTGTCTTGCGAGTGATAAAAAATGGGTGCATCCATGGATGAAGACACACATGAAAAATCATGTATGGCAGGTTCACCAAAGATGTTAGGAAAGAACAGAGAGGGATCGGATGGAAGGGAGTCATCCTTCACCATGTGTTGATTCTCAAGCTCCCACTCATACTCTTCATGAATGACAATGCATGTTGGTTGTGCAACACCAACTCTATCAGTGGCTTGTTCCTCATTCACAACAGGTGAAGAGTCCCGAATGGAAGAACACATGACAATATCATTTGGATGAATAACCCAGTGCGAAGACGGAGGTTGCGGAACAAAATTCATATGAGAACTCGAAGGACTCACAACCAAGTCTACGTGAAAATTCATTGAATTGATGTTGGGAGGATGTGAAAGATGAATAGGTGTCTGAGCATGATCCTCAACATTACTTAACAGTGGTGGAGCTGTTAAATGAGCGGATGGCAGACAGTCAGTTGAGACAGTGACCACATCTAGCTGAGATTGCACAACTCCATTAGTGAATAATGTTGAGCAAGTCTTGATTTCAAAACTCTTATTGGGATGAGCATATTTCTTAAAGAAATACATGAATCGGTCCCAAAGATAGGCAAATTTCATTTGGCTCCTCAGAGCTTGAAACTACAAGTCACGGAAGTGCTGCCAAAAATCCATGATTGATTCATGTGGAGCCTTTTGTTTCTGTATAAGTTTTCGGTCAAGATGGTCTGGATCAAAATGATAGAAAGTGTCTTCAATGAGATCACATAAGTGCTCAAGTGAGTGCATGCTGTTAGCCGGTAGGCTTAACAACCATCAAAGTGGAGATTCACAAAGTGTGTATGCAAGAAACAAGTTGGTCTGTTCGTCAAAATACCCATCTTCCTCATGAAGCATGGAAAGAAAGTCATGTAAGTACTCAGGCCAGGCCACTTCGCCTTCACCATTATACGTGTAAGTGGACAAGTGATCGAAAAACTCCCTCGTGATGGTGACATCTTCATGATTCGAAAAACATCACGAAGGGAGAAGAGTGCAAGAATCCATGAAAGATATGAAAAGGTTCAAAACCGGATGAGAGGACACAGCTTGTCATCTGGCCCTCCTTCTAGTGCCAGAAATGCTGACAGTGCTAGACCTACTAACATGTTAGGGATCTCCGCGGTAAGAAGTCCCAATTAGATCTCAGACCATTTGGTGTAGGGGTCCCAACAGTGGATTGTATGGTAATTCCTTGACCGCAATTTCACACAGAGGCAAGTAAGATAACTTTGTTGGTAGCAAGGGTGTGATAGATGCAGTGAGTCAAGGAAGGTGCATGAAAGGTTCCAACACATGGGGGTTGAGACGAGTGCGCCCCTTGGAAACCTGTAATAGTACTTGACTTGGAAGGGAACACACAAGCAAATATGCATCACCGGTTGGAAAGCAAGATAACATGAAATCCAAAGTGATGTTCAACCAACAACACATCTGTAACAAGATTCATACAATTGCATACAAAATAGTTCATACACAACTACATAAGTTAAACAACTTACATTGCTATAGCAACCAGAATAGTCCAACTACAATAACAACATATGCATGAAAACAGGCTAGCTCTGTTTTATATAAAGAAGTGTAAGTTACAGTAATACAATACATCCATGTCCCACCACTTGTTCCAATAGTGGAACATTACAACCACATTTGTCTGCTCCTCCAAAGAGATGTACTAGCTCTGTGCAGTGGAGAAGCCAAGGATCGTTACAATATTATCCAAGCTCTCTCCAAGATAGTCTTATTGGAAGCTTGGCTGACCAAAAGCCTTTATAATGAGTTATGAGGGACTATTTATAACAAAGGGTGGGGTGACCCTTGAATTTCCCCTTTGTGACAGTTCAACTTCCCTCATGACTCTTCACCTACTCTATGACTGTTACATCCAACTTTCACAACTTGAGTTACACTTGACATGACTTTACATTACAATGCACATTTACCCATGTGAAACAAAATGACTTGAGCAAGCCAAGCTAGACATCACTCTGACTTAGACAACCATGGAAGTCCAACTCCTCAACATCTTCATGTTGATCGATAATAACATATTGATGCCAATATCGGTAGTCCTTGATGGTGTCTATGTGTTCCACGGTGACATTCATTTGGAACCTGAATCTTGCCTGCATAGCATCTGGGTACACTACTCGTGCTCATCTGTCCAACTCATCTAAAAGCATGCGCATCATTGTCTTCAATGCGGTTGGACCAATGACATACTTGTGCATGATATCTACACTGATGGGCAAGTTTGGGCTGGTGAGAATGCTCATCAACTCATCAAAGTACGAGTCAAGCTCTAGTCAAACATGTTTGTTTGTCTTCGCCTGGGTGAGAGTCCTAATAGATGGGATTGCGTGTGTGTGCACCATAACATCCATACACTTGAATACTCATGCATGGGAAGCCTGTATGCTAGTGATGAGCTGCAGGAGCTCCTAATAGTTTCGGATCTAACTTCGGATACGTGCCTTAAGCTTGACCGCATTGGACCTCATCATCTTAGGCAAGTGAAGCAGGGCTCCCTTGTATTTCATCATCCATGTTTGCATGTCATCAAAAACAACATGCAAATTCATGAAGATACGTTCTCTTCTAGCACATCGCTGCTGCCATCTATTGTGATGGATGACTACCTTATGCATGGTACCAAACTTGGAGTACAACGCTTGCATAACTGTGTCAAGGGACAATACTTCATCTAGTATTTCCTTCTTCAGTTCAGCTCTGGCAGAAATTGTCACCAAGTCTCGTCCTTACTTGGCCATCTGTAGTTCCTTTTCCATTCACTCATTCTCAGCTATCAGAAAGTGAACACTTGAGCTAGTGCCTTCAGCATACACTCTGGTTGCATTGGCCAAGGTTGCAGGATGTTTGCTCACATCAGTCACAATCACTCGTTCTTCAACTTGTGCAGGAGGTTTATGATCCTCCGGAGTTGATGCTCTGCGAGACTGCACAACTCTATGTTGAGACTCATCGAATGAGATGTTATGCATTTCTCCTTTTGGCTGATCACTAAGGATCTCAGTGCCTCCTTGGTCACTTGAGACTTTCTCATCATTTGGATGCAGTGAAGTAGGTGAGTCGACCTCTTGGTGATGAGGCATGAGGTCGGTGTCCTGTTCCAACTCTTTCTGCTCCATGTCTACATCCAACGGTTGAAGTGCTTGCTGTATCTCATGAGCAAAGTCTTGCTCTTGCGATGATTCACCCTGTTGGCCTGATTCCAGCTGTTCTAATGAATCAACTACTTGTACGAGCACTGCTTTGTTTGTTTGCACATGTTGCGTCTGCTGCTGTACATGCTACTACTGCTCTTCTCTCTCCTGTTTGCACAGCTCTTGTTCCTTCCAGAGTTTCTCCCTCAACTCATGCAACTCCTTCTCTGCTTCTTCCATTCTTCTCTTTTCCCTCTGTCTTTGCTCAATTCACATGTCGTGCTGGTGCCTCTCTGCCTCTATATCCATAGCTTCTTTCTCTACTAATGGATCTGCTTGAAACTTGCATCTTTTCTCTTCCTCCATGTGATAAAAAATATTCCTCTTACCTTTGTAGCGCATTGGTATGCTTTCCTCTACTGCCGTTGCTATTATTGTTGCTACTGGTGCTCTCCGTGATGCTGCTTCATGTTGCTTTGTTAACCACTCCATAGCGAAGCCGACTGGTTCATTGGGTCTGAGAAACTGTAGCAATATCTCCATGGGTCCTCCTCGGCCCAATTACATGGCCTGTGGATCTAGTTGAACTGAATTCTCCTGTAGTGATCTTTCAAAATGCAATTTGGGTCATACGGATTGTAGCTTTGAAGGCTGAATGGGTACTTCTTCATTAGTTCTTCTTCGACATCTGCTAGCTTGATACTCCAAATCTCATATAACATAATTCGCAATGGAAGAGCGGGCCAAGGTTCATTATTCTTCTGGTGCAGTCTAGCTGCCAATCCTGCCGAGATGTGATATGCTACTTCCTGCATGACAAGTACGTCCAAGGAAAACTTCGGTAGAACATGCAAAGGCTTCTCTGCGCTGAACATTCAGATGAAGGTGCCAGATGGTGAGGCATACCAATCAACAATGCCTATCAGTGCCTCCATTGCTTCGTTCGACATGTAGGGTGGATCCTATTCGAATATAATCTTGTACACTAGGGTGACAAAATGATTGGAAAAGCATGTGATTACTCCTTTGAAGCTGCATTTAGACAAAAACTTGAAATATGTGTTCACAATAGTCTTCGCTGGTGACCATGCCCACTCCAAGCCCAGGAAGTTCCGTCGGGCACAAATTGCATCTAAGATATAGGCATACATGTAAATCTCTACATGCATACCTTCGGGTGACTGTCGAGCCTTTGTTACTTGTTCCTTCAGCTGATGAGCTAACATGCTGGATTAGTTACATGGTTTTCCTTCTCTAGCTGGTTGGTCTAGCGCAATCACCCAAATTTGTGAGAAGGTTTCCATGCTTTCTTGGCCATACAGTCGACATGCGAATATGACCAAGTATTGATATGCCTTTTGTAGTATCTTCATCTTGTAGATCTGGTTAGGTGTCAACTTGAATCGAGCCGACTCGTTTACCCAGTTCTTCAGAATGTCTCTTGAGCTAGCACTATTGTCAGGTAAGCTGAAGGGAGTCTTCATGATAGTAATGGGCTCTGACATCTAATACATCTCGTCATAGTCTCATGCCTAGAAGGTTGCAAGATTCGTCCCACTGACACTACTCAAGGTCATCGTATCAGGATCATTATGAGAGATGATACAATGTATCATGTCCGTGCATGGGAACACGGGGTATCTACATGCAATCTAGTACAAGCAAGACTTGTGAATGTTCACATAAACCTGACAGTCTTCGAGGTCTTCCTCAAAAGTTCCTACGAATGCTTCATTGACCTCTTGCTATTTCAGTTTGATGTCCTTGTCTAGAAACAACTTTGTATCTTCATAGGTTGGTAGACTAGAGGACACTCGCTCAACTGTTTCTCTAGCTGCATTTCCATTAGTGTCTTGTGATCCCGCTCTCTTGGAAGCCATTGATCCTATACCGCTAAGAGGTAGATGAACACCTAAAAGATCTGGAGACAAAGAAACATGCATGGCAAGACATCTGTCAGCAAAAACTAAAGAAAATTTGGGGAATGACACAACACATATTTGGGGAACCGATAGGCAATAATTGCTTAATTTCTCCTGGGAGTCTAGGTGACTAGTTTCCAAAACTGTGCAAAATGCTGTTTGGGATATCTTGGAGGCAAGACTAGTTGTTGGATTTGTGCAATGCGCAATCCAGACTGGCTGCTGTGATTGCGCAATGAACAATTCCAGCTGAGAGTGACTACAGGTGTTAGGGTCCAACCCTAACCCCCTTATTTATGTAATAGGATCGAGTTATAGTTATATTTAAGTAAAGAGTAAATAAAGCCCATATTAATAATTGTAAGTGGTTAACCCGCATTTAATGAAGGGACCATAGTTAGTTGCAAATGGGCCATGGTATTAGATAGATGGTATTAATAAGAACCATGGTATTGCCCCATGGTATTGCATGTATGAATCCTATATAAAGGATAGAGACTCCCCTCGAGGAGCATCGTGTCTTATTTTGTAATTGAGCTCAACTCTATTAGAGGTTTCCCCCTGAAAGAGGTAAGTGAACATTGCTTTCTAAATAATAAAATACTTGCTGTTACTTCTCATTGTTCTATGTTCTGGGTATATTCTTCACATATTTGGTATTCTGATATTGTCTTGCAGGTTAAGAGCATAACAAGTGGTATCCGAGCACTTTCTAGGGCCGGTGGGATCTCCAATTTTTAGCAAATTTTTTTTTGGCTAGAGACGTGTTATGGCGTCTTTAAACCACGGGATCTGTCGTTAAGCGCATAAACCTGTGGATTTGGGGAGGCATGCACGTAGGAAATACAAGAGGTGGTCACGCTTGTTGGAATCCCTTGTAACCCCTGTGGGTACCTCTTCAAGTAGTAGCACATGAGACAGAACTGCGCACGGACTGTCTTCCAAGTACCCTCTGGGTATATTGGAAGCCCCCTAGCTCCCTTGAAACCTCGCCATAGATAAACTGTCGACCGTCTTGCTGCTACAATACACCAAGAATAGAACTCAAAGAGATTACTCGCGTGAATAATAAGGTAGTCAGGTTGTACGGCTAAGGGTACGGTTGATCCTCCTTGGTTAGTGCCCTTAAAAATTGGGCCGAGTACTACTATCAGACCCTTATGTATATTGCAATTTGTAGCACCAGACACTCCTAGAGACCATAGTTCCCTTCTCTATCTCTGGATCACGCATAATCTTTGCCAGATCAGATCTCGCAAGTGGGGTTTTGTCGCAGCAGCAGTAATCAGTTCCTCCGTTACAATCTATCATATCATCCATTCAGATCTATCAGATCCATTAGATCTGCAGCAGCAATTAGTTCCGCTAGATTAGTCGTTCAGATATCTCAAATCCATTAGATCTGCCATCTAGATCTAGCAGTTTGGGCTCTGTAGCCGTCGCAACAATCAGATCCGCCATTCAGATCTAACTAATTGTGTGGGTTCCTATACCTGGGCATGATTTTCACAGGACTTTGGGCAGCATTGACATTTATGGGATTCGGCTACTGCAGTATTCCTAAGCAAGGAGTAAAACTCCGTTTGGGGTAAAAAAAAAGGAAAGAAAAAAAAGTTTGAGACCCCCCAGGGCGCTTATTGGTGACTTAGCCCATAAGAATCAGGTCGACGAGCTGAGCAAGGTGGTACCATTCAATTGTTAGTGCCAAAAATTTCGGGTGGTCCCAAATTTCAAGTACATCAGTTTGGTGCATGGTACAAACTAGAGCTCAAGCTATGGCTAATGAGAGGATTGACAGCCTTGAAGCACAATTGAAAGATGTCATGTTGCAGCTGAAGAACTTAAATGAAACACTCTCTAAGGGAAAGGTGGAGGAATGCATGGAGGCATATATTGGCAATGAAAACATTGAGGGCGAGTCTAGCCAGTCTCTTCACCTCTTTGGCACCCACCAACAATCCCATCCACGACCACCCAAGCTGGACATGTATAAATTTGATGGCTCTCACCTAGCCGCATGGATAGCACAAATGGAGTAATATTTCACACTGAATTACATCCTGGATGATGCGACTCAGCTTAGTGTGGGTATCATGTACTTGGACAATGAAAGATGGCAATGGTGGAAATGGCATCAACATTGCTATGGAAGGCCCTTGACTTGGCAGACATTCAAAAAAGCTCTTACAGATCGCTTTGACCATGAATTTGATTTTTTGGGTCATATCATTAAGCTCTGATAGACAAGAACAATGAACGAATATATTGCAGCCTTTGAAGCCTTAGCTTTTCGCACTGGAGGTCTACACGATGAGTTCTACGTGGAATGTTTTGTCAGTGGTATCAAAGAAGCCATACAAGACCACGCCTGACTACACCACCCTAACTCATGGTTGCATTCTTGTAGGATAGCTCGTGAAGTCGAACGTGCATTAGCGGCCCAGTCCAATCGCCCAAATTTCATCACCAAGGGTCATCCCACACAGGCTCAAAGCACTACCCAAACACTCAAGGTTCAAAAGGCGTCACCAGCAAAAATGGAAAAAAGAAGAAAGCAAGGATTGTGTTACTATTGTGATGAGAAATATTCCCCCGGGCATAAATGCAAGGAGCCCAAATTCTTTTAAATTGATGCTACTGATCACAGTTCATCGGAGGAAGCCCCACCACTTGAGGAAGCAGAGGAGGAAGAAGAGGACAACTAGTAGGACAATGTACGTGAAGAATCATTTATATCGTTGAATGCTTTGGCAGGGATTTTTTCTCCCCAAACTCTCAAAATCAGAGGTTTTATTAAGCATCACCCAATATTAGTCTTTATTGATAGTGGCAGTACACATAATTTTATCCATCAAAGAGTCGCGGAAGCAGTGCATTGTTTTGTCTGAGCAGTTTCTAGCTTCCAGGTCCAAATTACTGATGGGGGGACAATGAAATGTGAAGGCCACTGTGAAAATGTCAAACTTCAAATGGGGGATTATCAGTTAAAGACCCACATGTTTGCCATACACATGGGAGGGTTCGACATTGTCTTAGGTGCTGAATGGCTTCGCACACTTGGCCCAATCACAATGGATTTCTAAGAGTTATATATGAGCTTTAAGCAGAACAACCACACACATACCTCCTGCGGACTCTAGCCGGAGCTCCCTCTATCATTAGCTCCCATCGGATGAAAAAATTGTTAAAAAAGGGTCACCATGGAGTTATAGCCCAGTTTAATTCCATCCAGGCCTACGAACCCAATTCTCTTCATATTCATCCTGAGATGCAACAGATCTTAAAAAACCATCTGCTAGTCTTTGACAAGCTTCCACCCTTGAGAGGGGAACATGATCATAGCATTACTTTGGTCCCAAGGGCCCAACCACCAAATGTGCACCCATATAGATATCCATTCGCCCAAAAGAATGAAATTGAAAAAATAATCAAGGAACTCTTGGAAGCAGGCATCATTCGTCCCAACATTAGTCCTTATTCATCGTCGGTGGTCATGGTGCTCAAGAAAGTTGGGAAATGGCGTATGTGTCTAGACTTCAGGGCCCTCAATAATTTAATGGTCAAATAAAAATTCCCATCCTGGTTGTCGATGATTTTTTGGATGAACTAAATGGGGCTCAATTCTTTACTAAGCTTGACCTTCGCTCGGGCTACCACCAAATTCGCATGAAAGAAGTAGACATTCCAAAGACTGCTTTCCAAACTCATGAAGGCCATTATGAGTTCCTGGTCATGCCATTTGGCCTTTTTAATGCCCCATCCACTTTTCAGAGCCTTATGAACCACCTGGTCAAACCATATCTCAAAAAATTTGTCCTTGTTTTCTTTGATGGCATCCTCATCTACAGTCGCACCTAGGCCACACATCTTCAGCATGTAGATCTGCTCTTGAAACTACTCCGTAAGCATAAATTATTTGTTAAGATGTCCAAGTGCTCTTTTGGCATGGAAGAAGTTGAGTATTTGGGCCACATTGTGGGGCGTGAAGGTGTCAGGGTGGACCCCAAAAAGATCCAGGCAATGCAGGATTGGCCTCAACCAAAGACCTTGAAGAGCTTGAGAGGATTTTTGGGTCTCACAGGCTACTATCGCAAATTTTTCCGCAATTATGGTCTCATTGCTAGGCCCCTTACTCAACTCCTCAAGAAAAATTCATTCCTCTGGAATGATGAAGCACAACAGGCATTTACAACTCTCAAACATGCCATGTGTTCCACTCCAGTCTTAGCACTACCCAACTTCACCAAATCTTTTGTGATTGAATGTGATGCTTCTGGTACAGGTATTGGGGTGGTCTTAATCCAGGAAGGTCAACCCTTAGCCTTCAGGAGCAAAAAACAAAGTGGGAAGAATCTGGCACAATCTACCTATGAGAAGGAGATGATGGCCATCTTACATGCAGTAGATACCTAGCGACCATACTTATTGGGGCGACATTTCCAAATCCGCACAGACCACCAAAGCCTTAAATATTTTTTGGAGCAATGCCTATCCTCACCACAACAAAACAAAAGGCTCGTTAAAATGCCGGGATATGATTATGAGATAATTTACAAGAAAGGGCGCGAAAATATTGTAGCAGATGCGTTATCCCAACAATTTGAGGAGGAAAGTACCCTGCTCGCAATTTCCCTTCCCATTCCAGAATGGATTGAAGAGGCTCACAAGGAATGGTTTTCACATCCCTGGCTCTCCCAACTCATTAATAAATTGCAAACAGATCCAAATTCCACAACGGGCTACTCATGGTAGGATGAAATTCTTCGCTACATGGACAGAGTCGTAATATCACCAAAATCCACCCTCAAAAGTCGCATTTTGGCGGAGTTGCACTCATCTCCCACTGTAGGAAATTCAGGCTTTCAGAAGACGTATGCTTGCACTCGAAGATCATTTTTTTGGACAGGCATGAGAAAGGAAATTCTTAATTTTGTAGCGGAATGCGACATCTGTCAGTGCCACAAACGATAAATAGTCAAATCCCTAGGCACATTACAGCCATTGCCCATTCCGGCCTCAATCTGGACGGAGGTTTCTATGGATTTCATTACGGGTCTTCCAATGTCAGGAAACAAGTCAGTCATCATGGTGGTTGTGGACAAACTTTCTAAGTATGCTCATTTTTGCACCCTTCCCCACCCTTTTACACAGAATTTGGTCGCTCAATCTTTCATGGATCAGATCTTCAAATTGCATGGCATGCCCACTTCCATTGTGTCTAATCGTGATCGGATCTTCACCAATAACTTTTGGCAGGAACTATTCCGGCTACAAGGTACCTAACTACAACTCAGTACTTCCTATCATCCATAAACTGATGGTCAAACTGAAGCAGTCAACAAATTTCTAGAGACCTACCTTAGGTGTTTCACTTCAAAAAAGCAACATCTCTGGGTACAGTGGTTACCTCTAGCCGAATGATGGTATAACACCAACTATCATGCCATCGCCAGAATGACTCATGAAGCAGTTTATGGTCAACTCCCTCCTTCCCCTACTTCTTATATCAAGGGATGCTTGAAGGTACAAGTAGTGGATCAACGCCTACAGAAACGCACAACCATGCTAGCCCACCTTAGAGAGAATCTTCATCAAGCCCAAAATTGTATGAAGCAACAGGTAGATCAACATTGCTCAGAACGCCAATTTCAAGAAGGGGATCAGGTATTTTTGAGGCGACAACCATATAAGCAAACATCACTCAAAGGCAAGGGTTGTCAGAAATTATCTCCAAAATTCTACGGACCGTATCAAGTACTTCAGCATATTGGAGAAGTCGCCTACAAGCTAGCTTTGCCACCCACTGCAAAAATCCATCCAGTCTTCAATGTCTCATGCCTCAAGAAAGTGATTGGGAACCATTGCAGGATTCAAACCAGTCTACCTAAAGTGGATGAAGAAGGGTCAATCTGGCTCCAACCTGAATAGGTTCTTGACACATGAGAATGATACCTGTGTGGTCGCACGATCAAGGAAGTCCTCGTCAAGTTGAAAGGCACCTCTCCAGAAGATGCAACCTGGGAACCAGCCACTATCCTTCAACAGTTTATGTAGCTTTAGCCTTGAGGACAAGGCTATTCTTATGGGGGAGGGCATGTTAGGGTCGAACCCTAACCCTCTTATTTATGTAATAGGATCGAGTCATAGTCATAGTTAAGTAAAGAGTCAATAAAGCCCATATTAATAATTGTAAGTGGTTAACCCGCATTTAATGAAGGGACCATAGTTAGTTGCAAATGGGCCATGGTATTAGATAGATGGTGTTAATAACAACCATGGTATTTCCCCATGGTATTGCATGTATGAATCTTATATAAAGGATAGAAACTCCCCTCGAGGAGCATTGTGTCTTATTTTGTAATTGAGCTCAGATCTATTCGAGGTTGCCCGCTCGAAGAGGCAAGTGAACATTGCTTTCTAAATAATAAAATACTTGTTGTTACTTCTCATTGTTCTATGTTCTGGGTATATTTCTTCGCATATTTGGTTTTTTGATATCGTCTTGCAGGTTAAGAGTATAACAGGGATTGCATCGCGAAATTTTTTGGGCCAGCAGTCACTGTCCCTCAGAAATGTGCAAAATAGTCCTGGAGGATAGTTCTGGGCAGAAATGCACATTTATGGTGAGGAAGATAGAGCCTTCCTTCCCCAGATTGTGCAATGTTGTCTTAGTGAAGGAAGAGTTCGGCCCAAGGTTGGCTTGACTCATTGATGGACAACTGAAACCAAATACGAAAGTGAATGCATGGTGACACTAAGTGAAAGTAGAAGTGATTGACAATGCATGCAAACATGAATGAAAGATTCAGTAAACTGTTCAACGTGCATGTGGGCGAAGCAAGTCGCCGAATTGGAGACCATTTGTGAAAAACAGTTTCATGCACGTGACAATAGTGAGATAGAAATGAAAACTGACACACTGTTAGGACAAGATAGTACACATGTAAATGACAACAAGAATTCAAAGAAATCAAGCAAACAAAACTCACAGAAGTGAAAACATAGAAAGCAACATAAATGCTGAAAAAGACAAGTTGAGGCCACTTACCCATGAATAGCTGAGTCAGATGTGTCGAAAAGTCCTGGATCTGTTGTGGGATGTTAGAGCTACAAGATCGATGTGAAAGAATGAGATCTGATGCGTTGAATAAATAAGTTTTGAGCTCATGACCCGCATGACAGAAATCTAGGAAAAAGCGACACTTGGAGGAAAGTTTCTAAAAAAACTTGCATGTAACCTCCAACTACTAAAAATAGCTCCCTAAATCATGGGATGCCCTTTGCATGTTGGATTTTTCTATTCTGGGAAAAAGCAAGCCATCAATGCAAGTCAAGTTTCCTTGGTCCGGGGTGAAATTGGTCAACCCAACTGCTCATGCATGAATTTGCTAAACTGCTTCAAGGAAATGTGCATTTCTGGTTGGGAGCTGGGCTAGTTGCCCAAGAGATTTGCGCAATTTCTAGGTAGAGCAGCTAACTGCTGCCCAAATTTGTGCAAATTCTGGGTTGAGCAGCCTTGCTGGGGAAAATTGTGCAATTTTCACTGTGAGTGTTGACTGGAAGAATTGCGTAAGCCTGGAGCCCAGCAGGCTGCCAGACAGGATTGCACAATGTTTGAGGGAGGGCTGGTTTTCCTCCAGAAATGCACAATTTCTTGGGGGAGCTGCTCATCCTGCAGTTGGACAAAGTCCGGATGAACAACCTATGAGGGGAATGCATCAAGCTGTGATCGATAAGCTTCCTTTGTGCAAGAAAAACACTAAAGCTTGTGTACTTGACGAAGAAAGACAAGGTGCTATGAAAAGTTGGTAGGGAGGCTCCAAAATGAAGCTAAGGAAAAATTTTGGGGGGTTGTTGTAGCTGCTACAATACCTTCTTATCTAGAGAAACCAATAACAAGAATTTGTTAATAAATGTTCGAGAAGAAGTGTGGTGGTAGTGGGAGTAGGAGGATGTAGTGGATCAATCCCTCAAATGATGGGGGACATAGGATGGGTGTTCTAGAGAAGAGGCTATTGGATTTCATTGATGTCAATACCCCTTATTCATCACACACACACACACATATATATAATGATTATATATTGGTTCTTGAAAATTCACTTTTTTTTTTTTTAATTTTTTATCTTCTTCCATTTTGTATGCCATTAATCCCTTCTCCATTCAAACTGAGGAGAGCGGAAAGGAATGTTGCTATAGAGGGAGGCGTAGAGGGTCATCATCGGTTCATTGTTGAGTTGAGTTTAGTTCCACTCCACGTTGTTGATATTTATATCATGTTTTTTTATTATGCTTCACTCTTCTTTTGACCTTTTATCTATGCAAGGGTTATTTCTCTAGCCTTGTTCTTGGTTGTATGTTTTTGTGGAATTTGGGTTTTCTATTTGGATTTGATATTGGTGGTTTTAAATTTTTTTTTATTGTTTACATTTGGTATCCTATGGGATGTGAGGTGATAGTTTCACTGATTAAACACTATATAGTGGTGGTTGATGTACATTCCACATGATCTGTAGTGGGTAAAAGAAGTATTCATTGTTTATTTTAATAAATAATTACATTTATTTGTTTGTTTCAATTGATTTGATTAATATTTTTTATACATATGCAGATGTATAAATATTGTGCAACAAATCTGGTGAAGACGTTGGATTTTGTAAAGGAAAAATAACTATTGAGTCATTAAAGGAACCTTTCCTATGTTTCATACTC
Source organism: Pinus tabuliformis (assembly GCA_031772625.1). Taxonomy (NCBI): domain Eukaryota; kingdom Viridiplantae; phylum Streptophyta; class Pinopsida; order Pinales; family Pinaceae; genus Pinus; species Pinus tabuliformis. The sequence goes on along the minus strand of CM062807.1, from coordinate 630,518,240 downwards.
AACTTAATCTATAGTCCTGAGATCGAGTGATGAAAGAAGATATACTTTGTTTTGTTAAAAGGTAGAATGCTTATTACGGAAATAAATCAAGAAAATAAAGTCCAAAAACCTTACTTTATCTGATCATATCCTTGAAATGATTTTTCAATGGCTAGCTATATCATTCTTAACAAAATCCTAGGTCACTTCCCATCACTCTTAAAAAAGTTTTAAATCTCCTTTCCTTAGGCTTCACTATCCTCTAGAAAGGGAACTTCTTGACCTAGACCTCTGTCTCTTTATTTTTCATGAATACGTTACATTCCATGGAGATCATGAGGATCTTCCCTTGATGGATTGATATTTCCTAATAGTGATGAATAGATTTGGTTTGAAGATAAAATATGGTTGGAAGGTCTATTTATTTTTGTTTCGGTCATGGGTAAACAACCATTGAAGAAAGAAAATATGTATGGAAAGATAAAGATATGGATGGAAACACTACTGTCATTTTTTGGTTGTCTCATTTTTATTGTGCTAACAAACCCGTACAAACAACACTGAACATCTCCCTAAACAAAAATGATAAAAACTCTATTGTAAACCAATAACTTTCTATATTAACATATTAACATTTTACTATGAAAATTAGTTATTTATCTCAGTCATGTCTTATATGTCCCATGAGATATCCTTAGTCATGTCTCATATATAGAAATGTTATGACATGTTTGGGTCAAGGATATTGAGTTTGGGGTTATGGATATTTTATTGTGTGTTATGATCATTTTCTTATTATGATAAACATGATGAGATTTTTTTTTAACATAATTGTGTTATTGAAAGGTAAATTTTTAATCAAATAATTATTGGTGAAGGGTTAATTTATTATGAAAACATCACTTTCAAAGGGAAATTTTTTAAACATAATGTTTCTTGATGGGAATTATAAATACCTAAATTATCAAAAAAGCATTTATCTAATGAGAAAGAAGAGTATCATAGCAGAGAACATTGCCAAACTCTTCTTTGAACGAGTGTGGGTACATTTTGGGATCCCGCAGAACATTATATCAGATCAAGATAACAGGTTCCTGAGCACATTTTGGTCAAGACTATGGACGCTATTAGACACCAAGCTCACCAATTTTACTGCATTCCATCCCCAGACTGATGGCCAGATAGACGTCGTCAACGGGATGATAATGCACATACTCTGCACATACAATTCCAAGCATCCACAAACTTGGGATAAGAGAATTCCCTATGTGCAACACAATTATAAAAGAGCCTTCATAGCTTGACTAGTTGCAGTCCCTTTCAAGTGGATCTAGGATTTCAACCATTATGTCTGATTGATGTTTCCATACCTCATGTGACTACATAAAAAGAATCCACACATGTATTTTCTGAGGTTGATAATGCAACCAGATTTATTGAGCACATCCAACGTATCTGCTAGTAGGTTCATGACATATTGGAGAAGTCTAATGACAAGTACAAGAAGTGACATGATCAACATCAGGTTCCACACAAGTTTGAGGTGGGCGATAAACTTTGGCTGCATTTGTAGAAAGAACACCTTACCAGAGCCCATTGGAAGCTCAACCCACTCCGATATGGGAATTATACCATTACCATGGCTGTGAGAGACAATTATTTTGATCTCAACATTCCCCCATTCCTTGGCCTGCACTCAGTGTTCAATGGGGACCACCTTCAGCCATACTTTGTACCATTACTGGACACATCAAACATTGCAGAACAACTCACACCAATAGAGCTAAACCTCGACTGCATGGAAAATGCCACAACTGATCAGGTCATGGACATGTAGATCAAGAATACTCACCAAAAGAAGATCCAACGGTATTAGGTTGTCAAATTTGGCTAGCTCCTGAACCAAGCCAAGTGGCTCACCAGGGACCAAGTTTAGTAGAATTTCCCCATCTCATAGAGGCACTAAATGCAATGGGGTCCATTGCTTCCTAAGGGGGGAGGAATGATCCAAGTGCAAATTGGTGGTCACTTTCCCATTCCACTTGGACCATTTATTTCTTCTAGTTTCTATAATTATAGCACAATTTACTATTTTTGGTAAATTTTCGGGTCCTAAACTTCTGAAGTCATTTTGAGGCCCTGAACGACATTTTTTTGAAAATAGGAAAACAAAAGTATTTTACTAAAATTTCCAGTCGAAAGTTATAGTCCTCGTATAAATATTTCTAATGAGGTATCATGCACATCAAACAAAGATCATATGCCAAAGTTACGACCTCGGGAAGTTCATGTACCAATTAACCCCAACGGGGCCCATAGTTTTGGTGCTTCATCTCCTAGGGTTAGGTTTTTCGATGTTTAGGGTTTTCCATTGTTTATCAATAATAAATAGGCCTTCAATCATCATTGTAACACAATTCAGAGGCATGTATCCACCACATCCCTTCTCAGAGATAAGCTACCATCGTCTGAGCTAGTTTATTTCCATTCTGTGTGTAATCATATTTCAATTCATTGATATTAATGAAATGAAGTTTCATTTCTATTGCATCTTTGTGTTTATGTTTATATATGTATTTTGTTGTGTTCCTGCATAAGTTTGGATCATTGGAAGTTAAGGTTTGTGAATGGTCATGAAATCATTCTTAAACAAGTCATGTTTGTGGCTTCACTATAGCATTTTCATATAAGAGTTTAATAATATGAAAATTTCATTGTTTTTAGGAAACATATACAAACACATCCAGCAAAATTTTCAAATTCAGGTTTAAAATATTGGACATATGGCAATGTTTTACAAGTTCACTCTTGGGAAGAGGTAAAATATCAACAAGTTTGGGGAATGTTACCATAGCTTTCACTTGGCACATCAAATTTTGATCACATGTATGAAATTGCAAAGAATACATATCGAAGTACTACACGTTAAAATTTTAGACTCACAACAGCTTAAATTGTAGATGTACATAATATGAAAGGTCAGATAGAAGTAAAAATTCTAGAATAGGGATTTTAAAGGTACGTTAACTTAAAATTATCATATCTTGTGATTGGGATGTATGATTGTGGTGATTTAAAAGCTAAATTGGAGATCCAAAACATATAATATTATATTATAAAATGATAATAACCATTTGAGATCATTAATGATAACATATTGAGGTATTAGGTTTAGAATTTGAGTTATACCTCAACGAAGTAGTAACAAAAAAACCTAAATTTAGTGGAGATGAAGATAAAGATGCAATCAATCATGTATAATGGTTAAGGATGGTAATGAAATATGTTGAGACTTATTTAGTGAAAAGTCATAATTTTGAAAATTTATTCTACAATAAATGAATCAAAGATACCCAAGTGGAGGCATTGTATGAAATTAAGGATGAATTAAAAGAAGCTAAATAATATAACAAGAAGAAAGGGGACGGGTTGTTGATATAAAAAACCTTAATTAAGCACTCATTAAGAAGATTGAACAATCAAAACAAGGAAAGAGTAGCAAGGTGAGTTGGAAAAGGGAGGATTCAAGGAAGAATTGAAAAATGAAGATGAAAAAATATGTATATTATGAAATCATAATAATAATATATTAGATGAGGTAAAGAGATTGAAAGAAGAAAAGAAGCATTGCTAAAGTCAAGAAGAAACAAGGATTTTAAATGGAGAGACTACCAAAAGGCTTGAAGAGGAAATTTGCAAGAACATTGAAAAAGTCTTAGACACAAATGAGTTAAAATGAAAAGTGCGTTATAGAATTATAGACAGATGTTAGAATTTGATTGATGTAGTAATATTGCATCTTCAGAAGGAGAAAGAAGACAAGATTCAAGAAAATACTTCAAGAATATGAACTATTGGTTGTGGATCTTGATTATCTTACATGATTTAGAGATATTTATTTATTTATTTGTATTTGAATCTAAATTCTTAATCAGAGGTGTAGGGGGGATTGCCCCCATACTATTGTTAGCATAGGGTCTAGGGGGTTGACAATAACTATTTGGATCACCCCATGGTGAGAGTTCGGAGGTAGTGCCTTGAATAATTTACTTGTAGAATATTGTAATTTCAAAGTGAATCTGGACCATTCATCATTAGGTCACATATATAACGGTAGATGTTATTTAAGGGTTTTTATCCCATACAAGGAAACCCTATTTTTATGAGGGAATTGTATTTCAGTTGTGTATTATTGAGATTTTGTAATTTAGAGAGAGGAGATTGTGAGAGAGAGGATAGGTTGCAATGGATTTGTTGCAGGTTTTAATCCATTCATTTTTCTAGATGGAATAAAAGGAAGGATTAGCTATTTCTCTATGGACATATACCAACTCAGGTGAACCACATATATTGGTGCCTCCTTTATATTGTTTCATTCGATGTTTTATTTCCACAATAGTTTTGTTTTTTATCACTCTATGTTTTCATTCCTAAGAAATGTTATCAAAGTCGAAAGCTTATTTGGTTGATAAAACTCATAGGAAAAGAGGTTTCCTTTTTTGAGCGGGAGAAATGGCAGAAGAAAGCTTTAGGGTCAAGAAGTGTAATGGAAAAAAATAACAGCTATGGAAGATGAAAATGGAAGACTATCTATATCAAGAAAAAAAATTGACAATTGGGCAGAATAGAAGAGAAGTCAATGGATATGAAAGACAAAGAGTTGGATCTTCTTCATAAAAATGCACTAGGAAAATTGTAGTTATACTTGGCAGCATCAACAACTGTCAAAATTTTGAAAGAAAATACAACAAGGGGTTTGTTGGCAACATTGGATAAAATTATGAAAAACCCTCATCTTACAAGAAGGTATTTCTTATGAAGAATATATTTAATATGAATATGTTAGAAGTGAATCTATTGTTGATTTCTTAAATGAATTTAACATGATAACCAGTTAATTAAGTTTTGTAGAATTAAAATTTTATGATGAGGTTAGGGAACTTTTTATTTTGTGCTCATTTCCAGAAACCTGAAATGGATTTGTTGGGATGTGAGTAATTGTGTCTCAAGTTCAAAAGCATTAATGTTTTATGATGTTGTTGGTATTATCCTTAGCGAGGAAATGCAATGAAAAAGAATAGGTGAAATGGAAATTAATTCTGACTGTGGAGAATAGTTCAAAACAAATGGAGAGAGGGATGAGCCCAACATAAATCCAAATCCAAAGGGATGGTAGAATGTTGGAATTTTAGGAAGAAACAAAAAAAGTATAAATATTGTTGGTCTCTAAGAGAAAAAAAAAGGATATGGAAAACTAGAGGATAACAAGAAAGAAAATGTGGCAAGTGATGGTTTATCAGATGCTATAATCCTTTCAATAGATAACATTGTTGATTCTTGGGTGATAGACTTAGGGGATTCATTTCATGCCACACCGCATATGAAATATTTTCAATATTATGTTCAAGATGATTTTGGAGATGTTTATTTGGTGATGATGAACAATGTAAAATGGTTGGAGAAGGTGAGGCATGGATAAAATTATAGAGTGGAACTAACGATTGTTGAAAGAGTATATTCATTGCGAAGTGAAGGTTGTATAGTCACATTTACAAGAAATTCATGGAAGGTCACTTGAGGATCTCTAATAATAGTAAAAGGAGAGAAGATAAGTATAATGTACATTGTATTTTATGTACTAGTAATGCTGACATTTATATTGCTTTATCTTCTACAAGAGTAGGTACAACATTGTGGCATTTTAGGCTAGGGCACATGAGTGAGAAAGGGATGTTGATTATCCACTAAAGAAAATTATTGCTAGATTTGAAGAAGGTTGATTTAGAGTTATGTGAAATTTTCTTTTATCCTCAACATACAAGATTCCTATTTTTCAAAGTTGGGAAGGAAGAAAAGAGTGAAAGGTTAGAGCTTGTGCACACATATGTATGGGGAAAAAATTATGTATCATACCTAGATGGATGCTATTATTATGTTACTTTTGCTTATGATGGAAACAACAAAACTTTTGTTTATTGCATTATAAACAAATATGATGTCTTTGATACTTTTAAGAAATGGAAACACTTGGTCGAGAGTGAAAAATATAGTAAGTTGAAGAGTATCAGATAAAAAAATGGAGGTGAATATCACAACAAGGTGTTTGATGGGATTAATACAAAGAAGACAATTATAGGAACACCAAAAGAAAATGGCGTGTCAGAAAGGATGAATAGGTTAATAATGGAGCATGCAAGGAGTATGAGATTGCATAGGGGATTTTTCTTCCAATTTTTGGTTGGTGTTGTCGATAATACTAGTTACTTAATAAAATAAAAATCATTCAAGTTCCTTGAATGGTGGAAATATAGAGGAGGCATGGGTAGGTAAAAAGGTAAACTAGTCATTTCTAAATACTTTTGGTTGTGAATCATTTTTCCATATTGATATATAAAATAGAACAAAGCTTAAGGTAAAATCCAAGAAGTGTACTTTTATTGTATATGGAGTTAATGATTTTGGATATTGCTTATGGGATAATGAAAATTATTAAAGCATTGAGAGTAGAGATGTGGTATCTAATGATAAGGTCATGTACAAAGATTAGTTGCAAATAAAGAAATTGGAAAAGGAAAACACAAAATACATAGCTCTTGATTAAATTACAAAAAAATAAATTCCATAGGTGTTAGAAAACAAAAATGTTCCAAAACAATAATCATAGCATATACCTTAACTCTTACAAGTCCCGTAAATAATACTATCCTTCATTGTATTATTTATTTTTTACTGATTCCAATGAACCAAATTGATATGGAGAAGCAATTCAAGTAGAAACTATAAAGAAATGGGAGAAAGACGTTGAAGAAGATATGGGCTATTTGTTACATAACCATTCTTTTGACTTGGTCTCATTTCCTGTAGGTAAAATAACATTGTAGAATAAATGGGTTTACAAGTTATGAATAAGGTGGATGCCAAAAGAGGTCCAAGGATAAGGTTGTTGTAAATGGGTTTGCACAAAATAAAGGTATAGATTTTTATGAAATATTTTCCACTATTATCAAAATGACTTCAATAATAACTAATTTAAATTCAGTGGTAGTAGAATATTTGCATCTCGAGTAGTTAGATGGAAAGTAAATTTTCTCCATGGGGACTTGGAGGAAGATATTCATAATGCAACATCCATAGGAACATGAGGTCAAAGGGAAGGAAAAATTAGTATGTGGTCTGAAGAAGAGCTTGTAAGGTTTAAAGAAACCTCCAAGGATGCAATATTTTAAGTTTTAATGGCTTATCACTTAACAAGGTTATAATAGATGCTAGTATGAACATTGTGTTTATTTTAAGGGACTAGATAATGAAATCCATATAATCTTGTTATTATATGTTGATGACATGCTTATTATGATGTCTGATACATAGTATATAAATGTGCTCAAAATAAAATATAAAAATTCATTCATTATGAAATATTTGGGTGTTGCAAAAGAATCCTTTGTATGAGAATAATAAGAGATTGGAAAATGATAAAGTAACATTTTTTCATAGTGAGTACATAGAAACAGTGTTGGAAAGATTTAAAATGAAAACATAAAACTATTTAGAACACCTTCTGTAGCCTTTTCAAATTGACTAAGGAGATGTGTTGTGATAAATAGGAGATGATCCATAAACTACCATGGATATTCCATTGGATAGGTTGTCACAACAAATTTGATAAATTTATATTGAAAATATTAAATATTTATTATGAGGGTTATTTACATTAGAGCTTTTGATTTATTAGGTCATTATATTTATGCATTTAATATAGAAAATGCAAGAAAAATCAAAAAAATATAATCACTCACAACCATAATAACATAAGATATGACCTGGGAAACCATTTCGGGAGAAAACCCAATCAGAAGGTGAGGCTAGTCTGCTCTCTCTTTCTCTTAATGGAAATGGATGAAAGTAAAAAGAAGTGACACATTTAGCTTGTTGGCTTCTATAGTTCAAAATCCCTATATATTTTCTCTCTCTCTCTATCCACTCTCAGCTACTCTACTCAACTATGGAACAAAATGCACTTGAATAGAATGGAACCCATTTTCCTCCCAATGGCCTAGTTATAACACAACCTAATAGCCTAGTTGTTATTAAGTTTCACTCCTTAAGAGCTTAGTTAGAGTTACGCTATTGACTCTTATATAGTATTATTCATCATGATAATGTGGCTAGACTTATTTATATGAATAATGGGGGCTCACATAATGTCCCCTTGAATCATGGTGGTCAAAACAGGAAGGTCAACTTTCGGGTGGTATAAATTTTACATACATACTTTGATTGAGGAAATTTTTACACCATTGGAAAGGTACTTGTGTGTAGAATATAAATAAGGGGTGTTCACATAAGTGGAAAATTTATATCCCCAAAAGCTTCCAATTTTTCCTTAAAATTATTTTTGGAGGTTTCACATCCCAATTCACCAAACTAGGACCTGCTGGTAAAAATTGTCATGTGAGATAATTCCTCCACTTTTTCCATTTCAAAAGCATCAATATGGACGAGAAATACAAAAATTATCCAATATAGATTATACATCCCTTTTTCATAGGAATTTCATCGCCAAAATCTTCTACTGAATGAGGTGAGGAAACTTGTCCTCCACCTTCTCTCAGGTGTACCATTTAGCCTTTATTGGAAGTTATCATTTCAACCCAATATGCTAAAGGTCATGCTTCCCTACTATTGTAGTTCTAGAACTCTTCTAAAAACCTATATCATCTAACAATTTTTCATCAACATCTAGCGATAAATCCTCTACATAAGGTAGGACTTGTTCCACTTTGTAATCTAGCATGGAAGACACATAGAGTTTCAAATTATCTACATTCACCACTTAGTAAATGCACTTGTATGGTGGTAGAATAAGTCTATAGTAATTATTTCCCACCTTATACGTTGTCTCAAAGGAACCATATTGCAGAGATTTGATTTTCTTACTAGTACCTTGTGGTGTCTCCTTGTTCTCTTATAACTATATTGTCTCTCCCACCTTGAACGAATTTTGTATTATGTGTTGATCATGCCTAGCCTTATATTTTTCCTATGATTTTTCCAATGTCTCTTGTACATGTAGATGGATCTTCCTAATCTTCTCAACAATTTTTTATACCCTTAAGGCATACCCTATAAGATCCTCTCTCACTCCACCGTGATGTCTATATGCAATATCCAAAGTTGAAGGAGGCAAACATCCAAAAATAATTTCGAATGGGGACTTACCATTAGAAAGGTGGACTACTCTGATATAATAGTGTTGTATATAGAACATATTTTCATCCCGTGTCTTCAAATAATTAGAGAAATTTTGAATATTAAAATGGGCCTCCTATCGAATATTATAAAATAATAGTGGAAATAATAAAATAAGATTAGATTTCCTCATCACGTTTTGGAGGGGAAAATGAAACAACTATTTTTTCAACTCATATTTTCAACTTATCTTCATATGGTTTTACTCAAATTTCAAGCGGGAGAACTTATTGGATGCTGAATTTAATTTTCCATCCAAGGATTACCCATGTTGGATAAATTTTATGGACTCACTACATGAAAAATGTGAAACACATGAAAAAATGTATTTGCAATCACATTTTTTCATGTATTTCACATTTTTCATGTAGTAGGGTCCATCAAAAGTATGAAACATGGGTACTCTTGGATGAAAAATTTAACTTTGCATCTAATGAGTTCTCCCAATTGAAATTTGAGTAAAATGGTAGGGAGATAAGTTGAAAATACAAGTCAGAAAAGTAGTTTTTTTTTTTTTTTTTTTTTACCTTTTTACTCCAAAAATGGTGAATCATCCCCCATGGTTGACATCATAATATTGAATCCTATTGGTTCCTATAAAGTTTATTTGGGTTGTACATTTTTGTTTTGAGGCCCATTTTTACCTCAAAATTTCTCCAATGGCTTCTAATTTTAACCCCTCAAAAGATGCACCAAGGTATGGTTGACTACTTTGTTTTCCCATCTCTCTATGGATAGAATGTTGTAGAACTCTTTCTAAAGTATAAGTGTGTTGATTATTTCCCATTGATGGTATTTTTATAGGGAATTAGAACATATATATTGGTAAAACTATCAACTATCACAAATAAGTATTTGTCCCTTCCTCTTTGTTTTTAAAACTCCCACAAAGTCCATGAATTTTTTTTTCCCAAGGGAAAGTGGGTACATGTAAGGTATGGTATAGACCCTATTTCCTATTAATAGTCTTATAGTACTATTGTAGCAACTACAACCACCCTCCAAAATTTTTCCTTAGCCTCTTTTGGAGCCTGCCTACCAACCTCTCACAACACTTTTTCTTGCTTCATTAAGTACTCAAGCTTCAGTGTTTCTCTTACACAAAGGCAACCTATCGATCACAGCCCGATGCAATACTCTCGTAGGCTGATCACCCGAACTTGTTCCAGATGTAGGTTGAGAAACTTCCCCAAGAAAATTGTGCATTTTTGGAGGGAAACTAGCCTTCCCTCCAGAAATTGCGCAATCATGTCTAACAGCCTGCTCGGCTCCAAGATTGCACAATTCTCCCAGTCAACACTCCCAGCAGGAATTGCACAATTTTCCCTAGCAGGGCTACTCAGCCCAGAATTTGCACAAATCTGGGTGGTAGTCAGCTGCTTTGCCCAGAAATTGTGCAAATCTCCTGGGCAACTAGCCCAACTCCCAGCCAGAAATGCGCATTTTTCTCCAGCAGTCGAGTAGTCTCTTACATGTGTAGCTGAGTTGACTGGTTCCCTCTGGGACTAAGAAAAAATGACTTGCATGCATGGGCTTCTTCTCCCAAGGTAGCATGCAAACACATCCCTTGTTTCAGGGATCCATGTTTTGCACTTGGAGCTTACATGCAAGGATCATTTCAAAAACCTCCCACCAAATGTTGCTTTCCCTACATCTGTGGCATGTGTGTCAAAACCTTGATGTTATGAAAAGTCATCAACTGGACGCTGCAGAGCTCATTCCTCACATCAAACTTGCAGCTCTAACATCCCACATCACATCTACGAGCAATCAACACATTCAGCTCAGCTATTTTGGGGTAAGCCTACTTCCCATTCCTTGTGTTTCATTTCTGTCACTGTTTGTGTTTTTTCTTGTGGGATTACTGTTTTCTTGATTTCCTTGAATGTTTGTTGTCGTTTACATGTATACTAGCTTTTCCTAGCTTTATTTCAGTTTTTGTTGCTATCTCACTACTATCGCATGCATGAAACTATTTTTCACGGACATTCACCCAACCGGCGAACTGCCTCACCCACATGCATGGTTACATGAACATGTTGTTATTGTAGTTGGAATCCTCCAGTTGCCTTAATGATATATGTTGTTTAACTTACGCATTTTTATATGACCTGATTCGTATGCAATTATATGAATCTTGTTGCAAATGCGTTGTATATGTTGTTAATGTTGTCCCATCCGTGTCAACTGCTTTGCCAGACAATAGACAGACCTTTCACATGAACCTTGCTGTAATAATGGTTGGACTTATTCGAAATGATTTATGAGTGTTGTATGTGTTATCTTACCCTATATGTTGTGACTACCACATCCAAGTGGTCTGCTCTGCTAGAAGCTGTGTATGTCCTTTTTGTGTTGTGTGTTCCTAGCCAAGTTGGGAATGATCCCTTTCAACCTGGAACTCACCTTCACCCTTATCTCCCCCCTTATGTGTTAGAACCTCTCATACACCTTCCTTGACTCACTACAACAGTCACACCCTTGCTACTGACAGAGTTATCTTACTTGCCTCTGTGTGACATCGCGGTTAAGACATTACCTTACGACCCACTATTGGGACTCCTACACCAAGCGATTTGAGGTCTAATTGGGACTTATTATTGAGAAGATCCCCTTGACATGTTGGCGTGTCCAGCACCATCAACATTTATGGCGCTAGAAGGAGGGCTCGATGACAAGCTATTTCCTCTCATCTAGTTTTGAACCTTTTCACATCGTTCATGGAGTCTTGCACTCTTCTTCCCTCGCAGTGTTTTTCGAATCGTGAAGATGTCTCCATCACGGGGAAGCTTTTTAATCTCTTGTCCACTTACACATATGATGGTGAAGGTGGAGTGGCCTGGCTTGAGAACTTACATAACTTTCTTTCCATTCTTCATGAGGAAGATGAGTTTTCTAACGAAAAGGCTGGTTTGCTTCTTGCATACACACTTCACGAATTTGAATTTAGTTGGGTGCTCAGCCTACCAGTTGACACCGTGCACTCATTTTAGCACTTCTGTGATCTCATTGAAGACACATTCTATCATTTTGATCCAGACCATCTTGACCAAAAACTATTACATCAATAGAGGGCTCTGCATGAATTGGTTATTGATTTTTTGGTAGTGCTTCTGTGACTTGCAGTTTCAAGCTCTGAGGAGCGAGATGAACTTTTCTTATCTTTGCGATTGGTTAGATTATTGCCTTAAGAAATCTGCCCATCCCAAGAGAAAGTTTGAAATCAAGCCTCGCTCAACATTCTTCATTGATGGAGCTACGAAATCTCATGTGGATGCAGACACCATCTCAATTAACTGTCTAGCTTCCTCTCAATCAATAGCTCCACCACTGCCAAGTGATGCTGAAGAGCATACTCACACACCTGTTCATCCTTCACACTCTCCCAAAATCACTTCACTCAATTTTTGCACAGATTTGGATGTGAGTCCTTTGAGTTCTCATATGAATTCTTGTCTACGACCTCCATCTTCGCACTCGGGAGTTCCTCCAAGTGATGTTATCTTGTGTTCGTCCATTCCAGACTCTTCTCTTGTTGTGAATGAGGAACAACCCATTGACGGAGTTAATGTTGCACCACCAACATGCACTATTATTCATGAAGAGTATGAGTGGGAGCTTGAGAATCAACACTTGGTGAAGGATGACTCCCTTCCATCTGATCCCCCTCCATTCTTTCCTAACCTCTTTGGTGAACTTGTCATCCATGATTTTGCATGTGTATCTTCACCCACGGATGCAGCCATTGTTGATCACTCGCAGGACTCACCGGATGTTGGTCCATCATTCAACAATGAAGAGGATAAGGTACTCATTTAAGATCCACTTGATCCTTCATTTGTCTTTTTCAGAGATACAAAGGCTGAGCTTGTTCACTTTTCATCTACCCCTCTGTTTGGTTTATCTGATCATGAGGATGCTGAAGAATTCATGGATTTTCTGATCATGGCGGTCGTGATCTGTTTACTTCCATTTTTTTATGGTGATCATGACTCTATCACAGTTGATCTTTCGAAGCCACCCATTTATGATGATATACCTGATGATGAAGTTAAGACACCCAAGACTGTCGAGGCACTTCAACCCGAGCTGATGGTTATGTCAGGACCTCTCTCTCTTGGCGTTAGTCTCACTTCTGATCATGAAATTGTTCGATCAGCCAAGGCTCCTCATCACTCATCTGTATGCATTGAAGATCCATCTCACTCACAGATCACATTTCCTCCACTCGAACTGCATGATCCCATTGCTCATGCATTGGAGGAGTCTTACATTGCAAGCAATCATTCGCGATGCAAGTTATCTTTGTTTCTTTAATTTTCTTGCATGTCACAGTCAAGAGTGTGCTTATGATTCAAAGTTGCACATAGTGTCACACAACACCATGGTAAGTCCATAGACTGCCCGTCGTGCACAAGCACTCACTTATGTTCCGTGGGCACTTTGAAACACGAAGTGTCGTTGTCTTCATTGTTATATCTTTCTTGTTTGTTGGTTCACACAACCGGGTTTCTCGCGGACCAAGCCTTCACCAACATGGGTCTACCAATGCGCTGGTGGCTGCATTGGAAGTATCACTTCATGTGATCAGGCCCATGCACCGTTAGTGTAGGAGTAGGAGTAGTGTTTTCTTTCAATTGTTTTCTTGCATGCTTGTTTGCTTACAAAGTTTTTTTGCTGGTTTGTTTTCTTTCTTGTTTGCTTATTCTATTTGCATTCACTTTCACTTCTGATTTTTCTTTGCTTTGATGTTTGTTAGTTCGTTTGTTTCGTTCGTAGGTTAGTTTTGCATGAAACCATGTATGACTCTTGAAGCGAGCTGGGTAAAGTACAAGAGGGCTTGTACAACTATCACTTTTTGGTTATCTATCATCTTGCCTCTGTATGATGAGCTTGTTACTTCTAGTCCATGATACATGAAAGGAAAATACGTACTGTTCAAAGTGAAACTTGGTGAAAACACAATGCTTGTGCGCTAATTAGTGTCACCTTCTCTAGTCGGTTGTTTTTGGGTTAACCCTTGTTAGCTCAGTCAAGTAGAGTAAGGTGAGGGGGGAAACTTAACAGCCATGTCAGAGATACGATAAACTACTTCTCTGCTAAAACAACCTCTTATGATCTCAATAAGTCGAGATCCCTCTTCTGCCTCTGAAATGAATAAGTACTATGCACAATGGAAAAAAAAATAAAAAAAATGAAAAGTCAAAAAATTCAAAATTAAAAATGAATAAGGCGAAAGAAGAGAAAGGCTTCTTGTGCAGGGAGGTGATGCAAGTAACTTTGCCGGGGTACTGACCAAGGTCACTGGTAGTGGAGCCATGCTTGTGTTCCTATGTGACTCCATCGGGGTACTGTCCAGGCTTGCTGGTAGTGGAGAAACACCAGGGATGAAACTAAGACTCTGACGACTATACTGCTTGTGCACTTATATACCCCTCAAACCCAATCAAAAAAACTGTGTTCCCTTGTCTTGGAATGTGTGTCAATCGAACAAGAGTTTCGCAGATGCTGCATCTTACAATCAAGTTAGTGTGAAACCAAGATGAGCTCAGAACTGAACAATACTTCTGTTTGTGTTAGACTTGCTTTTCATGCACAAGGTCCATTCAGAGAGTTGGAGTTTTGCTAGTGTGTCGCCAAGTTTTGTAGTGCTACAACCACCCTCCAAAATTTTTCCTTAGCTTCATCTTGGTTCCTCCCTACCAAATTTTCACAACACCTTGTCTTGCTTCGTCAAGTACACAAGCTTCAATGTTTTTCTTGCATAAAGGCAATCTGCTGATCACAACTTGATGCATTCCCCTCATAGGTTGTTCATAAGGACATGGTCCAACTATAGGCTGAGCAACTCCCCCAAGAAATTGTGCATTTCTATAGGGGAACCAACCTTCCCTCTAGAAATTGTGCAATTCTGTATGGTAGCCTCCTGGGCTCGAGGATTGCACAATTCTGCCAATCAACACTCTCGGTGAAAATTGTGCAATTTTCCCCAGCAAGGCTGCTCAGCCCATAATGTGCGCAAATCTGGGTAGCAGTCAGCTACTCTGGCTAGAAATTGTGCAAATATCCTGGGTAGCCAGCCCAACTCCTAGCCAGAAATGCACATTTTTCTCCAATAGTCGAGTAGTCTCTTGCTTGTGTTGCTGAGTTGACCCGTTCCCTCCAGGACCGAGAAAAACTGAATTGCATGCATAGTATACTTCTCCCAAGGCAACATGCAAAGTCATCCCTTGTTTCAGGGATCCATGTTTAGCAGTTGGAGCTTACATGCAAGGATCATTTCAAAACCCTCCCACCAAGTGTCGGTTTCCCTAGATTTGTGGCATGCGCGTCACAACCTTGATGTTATCAAACATCATCAACTGGATGCTACAGAACTCATTCCTCACATCAACCTTGCAGCACTAACATCCCACATCACATCTAGGAGTAGTCAGTGCATTCAACTCAAATGTTTTGGGGTAAGCCCGCTTCCCATGCCTTATGTTGCATTTCTGTTGCTTTTTGTGTTTTCTCTTATGGGAGTACTATTTTCTTGATTTCCTTGAATGCTTGCTATTTTTTACATGTATACTAGATTGTCCTAGCTCTGTTTCAGATTTTGTTTCTATCTCCCTGCTATCGCATACATGAAATTGTTTTTCATGGACGTTTTCCCTACCAGTGAACTGCCTCACCCATGTGCATGTTGATTTGTTTGTTGAATACTTCATTCATGTTTTTCATGCACTATCAATCACTTCTTATATCACTTATTGTTGCCATGCATTTACTGTGTTAGTTGCTTTTAATTGCCTGTTGGCGAGTCAGGCCAACCTTGGTCTGGACTCTACCTTCACCAAGGTTGCATTGCGTAATCTGGGGAAGGAAGGCTCACCTTCCTCTCTAGATTCTGACATTCCTACCTAGCACTAGCCTCCAGGACTATTTTTCACTTTTCTAGAGGACAGTGGCTGCTTGGCCCAAGAAATTGCACAAATCTGTCCCTAGGCGAGCAGTCCTTCCCAGCTGGAATTACGCATTGCGCAATCCTAGCAGTTAGTAGCCAGACTAGACTCTACATTGTGTAGTTCCAGCAGTTAGTCAGTCTCCTAGCAACCCAGACTATGCCTTGTGCAGTCTTGGCAGTTGGTCTCTCGACCCCCCGACCGAAATTGTGCAACCTTCATTATCAGTCACACAGGTATATTGCAAATCAGTTCTCAGAGTTCATTTTGGTTTTCAACTGAAAAATTGCTTGCCATGAGTGTTGCCATGTCCCCAGGTATTACAGGTGCTCATCTACCTCTCAACAGTGTAGGTACGATGGTTTCCAAGAGAGTAGAGTCAAAGACACCATTCATAGCAGACCTGGAGCTATAGTCGATCAAGTGTCTATGAGCTTGCCTACTCACGAAGACATCGAGTTGTTTGTAGACGTGGACATCAAGCAGCATCATCATAATGAGCAACACCATGAACAAGAGATGAAGACAACATAACGAATGCAGTGAACACAACAAATGCAATGAACGTAGCGAATGAAATGAATGTAAGAGGAAGGTTGTTGACAACATAGGGGCAGAACAAAGTTGCAAGCTCAAGATGATGAAAGCAACTTTGGAGACTTAGGCTATGAGGTGACGACGCTACATGATGATCATGCGAAGATAGGCAATGGAAAAAAGGAGTTGCATGTGCTGAAGTAGCAAATAAAGGAAGAACATGAAGCTGCATAGGCAGACAAGTGAGTTGCAGCAGGAACAAGAACAATAGTGGGTGCAACATGCACTCACGGATGAAACTGCGCCTGTACAAGTTAAAGATCCATCCCAGCAGCTAGAAAGGAGAATACATGGTGAGAAGTGTTGTTGATCGCATGCAAGGGATTCAACAACACGCATGATATTGTGTGCATGCATGCAATCCAACCCATTTAGCACACTCGCCAAGGTGAAGACAAGAAGGAAGTCCAACTGGAGCTGAACATGTACTTCGGTAAGTTGATGCCATGACCACCAACACACACTTGAAGATTAGCACGGAAACTATGTATTAGTGTGTTGTCGGTTCAGTTGCACCCAAGAAGACCATGCACATGATAGCAGATGAGTTGGATGAAGGGTTCGAACCAATGCACTAGTTGCAACGGAGGAAAGAGTTCACTTCAACAAGATGTCACCATGAGGTGCATGCACACCATCACAGATGACCAAGCTTAGCATCAGCTCACCACCTTGACCATCACAAGCATGTCAAAGAGTTGGTCTCACCACAGTGGACCGAGTGTCAGTGATGTCTTGCTTGGCTTGCTCAAGCCATGTTGTCTCACATGAGTACATGTGCATTGTAACGTTGAGTCATGTCAATTGTAAGTCAAGTGTCAGTAGTTGGACGTAACAGTCATAGAGTAGGTGAAGATTCATGAGGGTAGTTGAAATGTCACAAAGGGAAATGTCAAGGGTCACCCCACCCTTTGCTATAAATAATCCCTCATAATTCATTGTATGGGCTTTTGGTCAACCAAGCTTCTAATAAGACTATCTTGGAAAGAGCTTGGACAATATTGTAATGCACCTTGGCTTCTCCACTGCACGGAGCTAGTTCATCTCTTTGGAGGAGGAGGTGGATGTGGCTGTAACGTTCCACTAATGGGGCTAATAGGTTTACATGTATGTATTGTATAATTCGAACTTACACTTTCTATATAATAAGAGCCAACACATTTTTGTTCATATGTTGTTATTGTAGTTGGACTGCTCCGGTTTCCTTAATGATATATGTTGTTTAACTTACGTATTTGTGTATGAATTTATTCGTACGCAATTATATGAATCTTGTTGCAAATGTGTTGTATATGATGTTAATGTTGTCTTGTCTGTGTCGACTGCTCTGCCAGACACCAGACAAACCTTTCACACAAACCTTGCTGTAGCAACCATTGCACTCATTCGGACTTATCCATGAGTGTTGTACGTGTTATCTTATGTTGTATGTTGTGACTACTGCATCCGAGTGGACTGCTTCGCCAGAAGCTGTGTATGTCCTTTTGTGTTGTGTGTTCCCAACTGAGTTGGGATTGATCCCTTTCAACCTGGAACTCACCTTCACCCTTATCTCCCCCCTTATGTGTTAGAACCTCTCATACACCTTCCTTGACTCACTTCAGCAGTCACACCCTTTCTACTGACAGAGTTATCTTACTTGCCTCTATGCGACATCGTGGTCAAGGCATTACCTTACGACCCACTGCTGGGACTCCTACACCAAATGAATTGAGGTCTAATTAGGACTTCTTACCGGGGAGATCCCCTTGACATGTTGGTGGGTCCAACACCATCAACAAGTACAAAAAAACATGCATCCTCTTATGATTCAATATACCTCTTGTTGTATCATAGAAAAATACACATACCTCTACAATTTTTCCACTGTCTTCCCTACACCACATACATCTAATGGAACTGCATCCAATTCTACTTCATCAATAAATTCAACAGTAATAGAAAATTTAATTCTACGTTGTTTGTTTGCATTTATCTCTGCCTCCTTGTTGACCCATCCCAATGGATATGGGCTAGGATGTTCATGATTCTTTAGTATTAATTTCTTGACTAAATTTGTTGCTATGAGATTTTCCTACATTATTGAGTTGAATAGAGCACCAATTTTCATCTCCTTAACCTTTATCTTTATGTGGATGAGTCTAGTCATTTCCTTCTCTTCTTTTTTCTAAAGGATACTCAAATTTACCCTCTTCTACACTAATCTACAAAAAATATTCTCATCTAATGTTGGAATTTGGATAAAACAACACTCCCTATTGATGCAATCACTGACTAATACGTGCAAGTTTTGGTCTAATGGAAATAGTGATTTCCAACAAGTGGTATCAGAGCGTAGGTCACATGTTCGATACACACCCGACTCGCATTCGGGTGAGGTTGTTGGACATTGGATAAACCAACACTCCTCGTGTGTTTCACGTCATGGAATAAATGGCTCTTATGGATCGTTATCTTAGGAGATGCGATCATTGACTAACACCTGCAGGTTTTTTTCTAATGAAAATCGTGATTCCCAACAATCCATGTTCAATTTACTTTCCACTTGGTATCTCGAATCAGTGGCCATGATATTTTTCTTCTTAGCATCTTTATTTTTGTTCTATGGGTTGCGCTGTGGATTCTTGCTCTATTATATCTTAATCTAGGCCTGCAATTACTATAGTGGCTTTTGATCTATGTGGATTAATGTCTCCTTCCATTTTAGATAGTGTTTCCACTTTGTCGCAACTTGCACTAAGGCATATAGCTCCTAATTGTTGGTAGGGTATTTGAGAGCTACCCTATGAAATACTTTAAAATGGTAGCATACAAGTCTTCCTCCGTACATCAGGGTCACTCCCATATGATACCCTCTTACATCTATCTCCACTTCAAAGGGACATTGTAATTTTAATAATGTTAGAATTGATGCTTAACTAATATTTTTCATTAACTCCTCAAATGCCCTATGTTGATCATTTCCCCACTATAAACTCTTGCCACTCAATGTTATGGTGTGGTGTGTTGTTGGTACTATTAGAAAAGAGGCTATGAATTTCCTCCATTAATATGTTGCCCCTTTGAAACTCTTGATGTCATAAACATTAGTAGGAATCGATTCATGATGGCATCCATCTTGGTAGGATCTATCTTCAATTCTCCCCCAACAATCAAATATCCCAAATACTTGAAATATTTATGTGGAAACTCACACTTATTGATATTTTCCAATAGTTGTTGCTTTCTTAATGTCCCTTGGACCTGAATTAAATGCAATATGTGCTCCTCCCATGTAGCATTATATACTAGTATATCTTCCAAATAAACAATAACAAACGAATATATAAAAAGGCATGGTATATAATTCATTAACCTCATAATCATAGATGGTGGATTTTACAGGCCAAATAGCATGACTAATCACTCATACAAACCTTGCTTGGTTTTGAAGGAAATCTTCAAGGTATATTATTCTCTAACTTGAACCTGGTGATATAAAAAATTTAAGTCTAGCTTGGTGAAGTATTTGGCTTGCTGCAATTGATCCACCATATTATCTATCTAGGGAAAATTTTAGGGGCTAATATTCACAGGTGGGCTAATTTTCCATGTTTTTTCCAAAAAAACAATTCACCAATTTCCATTTTTTCTAAAAATAATTTTCCCAAATTTTACAGTATAAAATTATTTTAGCTTAAAATCACCAAATTTTTTTATAGACTATATAAAATATCATTATAAATATGAATATTTTTACTAATATATCACTAAACATTTTATAATTTACATATTGAGGACTAGCATGATTCGCCAAGGTTTCTAAACTTTAATATAAATTTTCATTTCTGTATTCATGCTTTTGTGATCCATAATGAATTAAGAAAATTCTTTTGGTAGAAATCACATAAGAGAAATTTTCAACCGAAATTTTCTCTTATGTGATTTCTACTGAAAGACTTTGCTTAAAAAAATTTCATTCTTAAAATTTTCCCTGAGATTCTATCCTGCGCATGGGGTACCTGTTATTTAACATTTTTTTTTAATTCCCTATAATCAATACACATGGAATCTAAATCCTATCCTTATTTGGCACAATTATAATGGGTAAGCTACATTGTGAGGTAATTTTTCGAATGGCACCTTATTCTAGCAGTTGTTGCAACTGCTTCTTCACCTCATTTTCCTCTGTAATAGATTGTGTGTACAACCTAATGTTTGGCAATGAAGAGTCTAGCAACAACTAGATCTCATACTCAACTTCCCTATTAGGAGGTATCCTCGTAGGATCCTACATCACACCCCTATATTCCCGAAGCAACTCTTCTAATTGTTGTTTCTATTCCTTAGTACACCCATCTAAGGATGAATTAGCTCTCGTTGACTCTTCTACAAAATTATTTTCTCATAAAAAAAAAAAAAAAAAAACATATTTCTTACTAGAATTTATCAAATTCTTGGCTTGGTTTTCACTTACTAGTGAGATATTCAACTTTCCATTGTGCACATTTATGATAAAGGATTTTATATCCTTGATGAGCTGATACTAGTTGGATATCTACATGAATATTGCATCCTACATGTAGATATAGGGACTCCCAAACAAAACACCACATACATCTAATGGACCTACATGCAATTTTACTTCATCTATAAAGTCAACACTGATAGCAAATTTCATTCTACATTGTTTGGTTACCTTTATCTATGCCTCATTATTGAACCATCCCAATGGATATGGGCTGGATGGTAATGTATCTCTAGTCCCATTTTCTTGACCAAATCTACTGCTATGATATTTTCCTATGATCCTAAGTCGAATAGAGCATCAATTTTCATCTTCTTTACCATTATCTTTATGTGGAAGAATATGATCATCTACTTCTCTTCATGTTTCTGAAGGATACCTAGATTCACCCCCTTATGCACTAAAGTACAAAACATATTCTCATTCACATCTAAAGCTACTTTCCACCTAGTTTTCCAAATTAGTGGCCATGATATCTTTCTTCTTAGCATATTTTTTTTGTTCATCGGTTTGAGGTCTGGAGGCCTAGTCTTTTGTAGCTTACTCTAGGCTTGCATGTACTATTGTGGTTGGTGATCTATGTGGATTATTGTCTCCTTTCCCATCAGAATGTGTTTCCACTCCTTCATTTCTTGCACTAGTGCATATAGCTCCTTTTCGTAGGTAAGGTTGTTGAGAAGTACCCCATGGAATACTTCATAATGGTAGCATGCATGCATTCCTCCCTTTATAACCACTCCCATAGGATACTCACTTGCATATGAATCCTTTCTACAAGTTTGGCGATGACATGGTAATGCCAAAATTATTGCTTAACTAATATTCCTTTTTAAGTCCTTAGCCCTTTTTTCCCCTTTTCCCATTGTAAACTCTTGTCACTAGTTATTATGGTGTGGAATGGTCCTATTACTACTGAAAATCACAATATGAATTGCCCTAGGTACTATATTTCACCAATGAAATTCTTAAGCTCAGAAAAATTAGTAAGAACATACCACTTCACGATGTCCTCCATCTTGGCAATATCTATATTTAGCTCTACCCCACCAATCACATATCTTAGATACACCAAAGACCAGTATGCAAAATCACACTTATTAATATCTCCCAGTAAATGGTGCTTCTTTAATGTCTGTAGCACCTACATCAAATGTGAGATGTGCTCCTCTCAGGAAGCATTGTAGACCAATATATCCTCAGAATATAAATATAAAATGAATCTATAAAATGGCACAATATATCATTCATTGACCTCATAAACATAGTTGGTACATGACATAGGCCAAGCGACATGACTAACCACTCATACAAACCTTTATTGGTTTTGAAGGTGGCATTCCATCTATCTTCTTATCTGAATTGTACCTGGTGATATACGGATTTTGAAGTATTTTCCTTGCTATAACCAATATAAAAAATCATCTATCCTGGTCAGGGGGTACCTATTCATTATAGTAATTTTCTTTAACACCCTATAATCAATACACATCCACCAAGTCCCATCCTTCTTTGGTACAATGATTATGGGTGACTCACATAATAAGGTACTTGGTTAATTGAAACCATGTTCCTATAGTTGATGCAACTACTTCTTCACCTCATTTTCCTATATAATGGAATACTGATACAACCCAATGTTTGGAAACAAAGTGTCTGGCAATAAATTGATCTCATGCTCCACTTCCCTCTTGTGTGGTAGTTGCTTGGGCTCTTGGAACACACACATGTATGCCTATAATAGTTCTTCTAGTTTTTTTTCTATTAAAAAACAGCCCCCTATAGGTATGTGTCATCTCTAATTGAATCTTCTACAAACCAATTTTCTCATAAATACAAAACATTTTTCTCGTCACAACTAATCAAGTTATTGGTTTGGCTGGAATTTACTAATGAGTTCTTCATATTTCCATTGTGCACTTTTATGATGAAATATTTATCATCCTTTATGACATGAAATTGGTTGGATCTCAGCTTGAAGATCACAATCAACATGTTCATATAAGGATTCCCAAACAAAACATACATCTTATGGAGCTAAATCCAATTCTTCTTCATCAATAAAATCAACATTAATAGTAAGTTCGATTCTATAGTATTTGGTTCCCTCTATCTACTTTCTTGTTGACCCATCCCAATGGATATGGGATAGGATGGTCACGAGTCTCCAGTCCCAATTTCTTGACCATATCTACTATGATGGGATTCTCCTATGATCTTGAGTCGAATAGAGAATCATTTTTTATCTTCTTAACCTATATCTTTATATAGAAGAGTTTGGTCATTTCCTTCTCTTCTTATTGCTAAAGTATACTCAAATTCACCCCATTCTACACTGATGTATAGACAATTGTCTCATCCACATCTGATTTTATTTCCACCTGGTTACTCGAATTAGTGGCCATGATATTTTTCTTCTTAACACATTTCTTTCTATTCTTTAGATTGAGCTTTGGATGAAAATTCTAACACTTCTCCCTTGTATGATCATCAATTTTATATTAGATCTAGTGGTTGTTAGGGTATTTGAACTAATGTGTTATGGCTACTATCTTTTTGCCTTTTTCCCATTTCCATTTCCACTTCCTCTTCCCCTCCTTGGAAGTTTCGTGTGGCTCCTTTTTGTTTTACCCACATGGTTTCCTTTCTTTTGGCTTATTTTCTCTAGGTACTGTGTGTGTACACAAGCCTCGTCCAATTTTCTAGGTTTTAACAACATCATTTTTTTCTGCAGATGGATCTGTATAACCCCAAAAATCTTAAGGAGTATGTACAGGCTCTTTGGGGGATACCTAGTATTATGGCCATCTTTCTAGATTCTATTTTTTACTCATATACACTCTGCCCTTGTCTTTCCTTATATTAATGCCACTTGATCCACTGGTCCTCTACATCCCTGATAGAGTAAAACTATGAATTTATGAGATTTTTGAAATCCTCCCACTTATTTACAGGAGGATTTTCTTCAAAACATAGGGTCTCATGTGGCTTTCCCACCAAGTTAGGCCATGATCCTATAATTTCATCCAAGAAAATGAAATCTTTTGCTTTCCCTTTGTATGGTGAACAATAAGTTGAAATTATAATTTATACAACTAGTGATTTAAATTTAGAGTGTAAATCTCACCTTGGTATGGCTTGAAGTTGATTGTCACTTCCATTATTAATGGGGACTATGAGTGGTTCATGGAACTAAAACTTGGTTTTTCCTTTTTGATATCTTTCTTAAATTCCCTCTATAGTTCTTCCCTATCTCTGCGATTTCCCCTCCAATTCAATCTATGTGTTAGAATATTAATCTTCTCCAAGTGGCCAAAGCTTATCGATGAGGGCCACCATAAGGAGGATCACTTTGTGGTTTATATTTGACATATGCTTCCAACTGCACAAACATCCCCTTTGCGGGATATTAAGGGTTATTAATAGATTCATCAACATGAATGGGATTTTATGACTCTTGGCATAGCCAATCTAGATCCCCTACAACTCCCTAGAATATATCCAATGAAACCTTCTCTGATACCAATATGATTTGTAAACTGTTATGGATATTCCACTGGAAAAATCATCACAATAAATATGATAAACTTATACTAAAATTTTGAAATATATACTATGAGGTATATTTTCCTTAGAGACATGGATTTATTAATTTAATGTTCTTATGCATGTAATATATAAAATGTAGAAAATAGAGAAAAGAAAATACAATTACTCACAACCATAATAAGAAAAGGTATGACTTTGGAAACCCTTTTGGGAGAAAACCCAGCTAGAAGATGATATTTCTATGCTCTCTCTTCCTTTTAATGAAAATGGATGCAAGCAAAAGGAAGTGAGTCCTGTGGCCCATGGGCTACTATAGTGAACAAAAATTATTTGTTCTCTCTCTCTCTCTCCCTATCCACTCTTGGTTACTCGATGCCTTTATGGATTAAAATGCACTCGAATAGAATGGAAACCCTTTTCCTCCTAGTGGTTGGGTTATAACAAAACTTGATAGCGCATTGACAGTTAATTTTGACTCATTCATCACTTAACTAGAGTTACAATGTCAAATATTCTAGAGTCTTCTTCATCATGATCATGTGGCTAACCCCTTTTCCATGAATAATGGGGGCTGACATGGCATCCTATTTAATCATGGTTGTCAAAATAGGAAGGTCAATTTCATACAATTTTTCCACTTTTTGTGTGTAGAATAGTGCCAGGGGTGTGCAGTTAAGTGAGAAAGTTTCCAAAAAATGCTTTTTGATGCCTCAATTTTCTTTCGAAAAGTTTTAGACCCCAATTCACCAAAATTAGACCCACAGGTATAAATGGTCCTACGATTTGATTCTTCCACTTTTTACACTCTGAAAGGATCAAGTTGGATGACAAAAAGTAAAATAATACATTCTAGATCAAGATGATATAGAAAATATGTATAAGGTTCCATATTCATCAACAAATTAGTAGCTTGATGTATGTGATGGCATGCATAAGTTCATATATTTCATATGTAGTGGGAGTTGTGAGAAAATATATGAACAATCCAGATAAAGATCATTGAAAGGTAGTAAAGTAGATTTTTAGGTATTTAAGTGGTGTTACTACTTAGGAATTATGTCTGGAGGTTCAAACATTGTTACACAGGGATATGTCACGGGGGCTTCACTAGGGAGGAAATACCATACCAAATGCGTTCATATTGGGGGATATATATTAAAGAAAGAATGACATAATATATTGAGCATATATTAGGGGGTAAAGGGTTTTTATATTGGCATAAAAAATGGAACTCGAAGTTAACGAAAAAATATAAAGGGGTATCAAAAATGTTAATGAAAGATTGGATACCTAAAATATCTAGTGAAAATAGGGGTTTTCTTAATTGGGAAGGTGTATTGGGTTCATATTGGTAGGGGGTTCAATAATGTGATTTTTAGAGGTATTTTCCAATATGTAGGCAAATTAGGGGTATTGTTTAGAATTCCACGAACACACATGATATGTCAAAGGTCCATTGAGTGAAGTGACTGTCAGAAATGTCATCTCAGATATGGTAGATGATATATATAGAAGGAAGAGTACCACACGGTATGTTTTTATTGTAGTTGGAGCAATAATAAGTTGGATTTTGAAATTGCAAAGGGTTTTTGCATTTCAAAAGATAGAAGCAGAGTATGTTTCTAGTCTAAATGCTGGTAAAGAGGTTATTTTGTCATAGAGGTTCATGAAGGAATTGGGAATGAAGCATGCAAATATAAGGTTTTTAAGTGATAGTGAGAGTGCCATTCATCTGGAAAAGAACTCGACCTTTCCTTTTAAGGCTAAGAATATACATCTCAGGTACCATTTCATATAATTAGTTTAGGAAAATGAATAATTGAACTTGAAAAAGATACATACTAGCAAGAATCTTGTAAACGCGTTAACAAAGGAAGTAAATAAGGATAAACTAAAACAAATGAAGTAACTAGGAGAAATTAATTTTCTACTTAGTTTTAGTTGGTATTAAAGCATGATTATGAAGATGAGAAACAAGATGAGCCCAAAGTCAAAGCATAGTCCAACAGGTGTATTAAAAGTGTAGTTGTTGTAATCAATCTTAAAGTGGGAGATTGTTTGTTGTAGAGCTTGATTATCTTTTTGAATAAAAGGGATTTGTTTTTAACGTTTCGACCCCATCTCCTCACAGGGGTGTAGGGGGGATTTCCCCACTACTATTGTATTTAGGGGGTACATGGGTCAGTGAAAAATATTTGGAGCCACTCCAACAGGGGTTTTTGGGAAACACCCCTGAAGAGAAATTTTTGAAAAAAATTCCTTTTAAAATATTATAATTTCCTATTCAATATGGATTGTTCTTCACTAGGTCAGAAATATCAAACTAGATGATATGTTAGGGGTTTGTTTCGTCAAAAGGAAACCCTATTTGATGAGGGAATTTTATTGTGCGTTTGTTTTATTGAGATATAATTCTATTTGAGAGAGATAAATTAAGGTTGCAACATATTTGCTAAAGGTTGTAATCAATTCATTTTAATAGATAAAATAAATGTAATACGTAGCTATTTCTCCATGGACGTAACTCAAATGAGTTGAACTATGAATATTGGTGTCTCCTTTGTATTGTGTCCTTTTAAGTTTTATTTCCACATTAATTTTTATTTTATCGCTTTATGATTTTATTCCTAACATGAACCCCATTTATACGATGTACAAATATGATGGAATTATCTCCAATTCCATACCAATTAAAGATGAAGTAAAGAGTATGGAGGAAATTATTATCTTTGAAAATACAGTAGATGAAATTAGTTTGAAAAGTGGAGGAAATCCATAAAATGTGAAACCAAATAAAAAATCCCATTAGTAGGAAAGATTTCAAGGAAAAAAAGAGGATCAATATCTACATTATAAAGGAAGAATATATAACATTCATCAATATTCATGGAGAAGGGAATCACAAAACCATTATTCAATATGATGCTATCATAGACCAATAAGTACTACAAATTGGATAAGCCACAAAACACTATGGATGGAATTAAAAGAAAGAAAATTATGCAAAAAACAACCATCTAGGATTAAGATAAAAAATGATTGAGTTTGGATGGATGGATCACCATTAATGGAATGAAGAAAGTAGGAAAATAAGAAACTCATATTATTTGGTTTCATCAGATTTAACACCCTCAATCACAAAGATTTTGAGTAAAAATATTTTTGAAGGAGGGTACTATGTTAGGTGTTGGGTCTCACAAACGCCATAATTCCTCTGTCCCATTTCTTAGTTTCAATACTACTTTCTTATATTTTTCTTATATCTTTGACGTATTAATTTTCATAATATAGAATTTTGAATAGATTAATTTATTTTTGTCATTTTTCTCTGTTGATAAACGAATTCACTTATAAAAACACTATTTTCTCATGATTGGATTGTTATTGTAGATAGTGGTTTTGCGACAACTAGCATTTGGTGTTGTTTCCTGATATATTCCTAGTAGAATCAAATAACACGATGTTGTGCATGTTAACTATAGTAAAATAATTGAGGCTAGTTCTTATTCGGGTGAGATTGTTTGGAGAAAAGTCCTTGGTTCTTTCATCTAGGCAATATTATGGCCCTTTTGTAACTGAAAATGAGCATCCTAAGAATCTTTAGATTATCAGGATTTCTATTTGTTGAGAGATTTGTTTTTTTATTATCATTTACGAATGTAGTATAAAATATGGGTACTTATGTCTCAAATGGGAGCTTTTCGGATGTAATTTTTTTGATACACATTTGATAAACTTGTGGAAGCATTGTAATAATTCTCTTTAGAATATAATGAGATTCTATGTTATAAAGAGTTAATCTCTTGTTTTGATTTTTCTTTCAAGACAATCTAATTCCAGTGGTATGGTCATGCTCCTAGAAGAGACTCTATCTTCAACTATATCACTAGTTCCGCATTCTCTTATTTGACGTCAATTATCTATTTTCTAGATTAATTGAAAAATAAAGTGCTTTATTTTGTGGTCATAACATTGGTTTGTAGAGATTGTTCTCTGGATAAGTTAGTTTAAAATTATTGTTGCTTTTTTGTTGTTCCATGAAGGTTATCATTAGGTCATTGATATTTCCACAATAGTTTAGTATCTTTTCATGTTATCTGTTTCTTCCCTACACAGATTATGGTTTCTTTGTGTTGTTTCTTCGAATATGAGAATTTTGTTTCTTAGGTAACATCTTAGATCTAGACAATTTTCTTTGATGTTTCCTGTAAAGCATAATCAGGATTTAGTATTTTTAGATAATTTATGAGAGGTATAATTTCCTTGGGAATTAGATCTTTCAAATGTGTGTTTTAATCTAGGAGTTGATTCCTTTATTTCTGTTACTTTGGTTGTTGTTCTAGTTATCTTGTAGCACTATCTCTTTCATAGAATTTGCAGACATCCTTGAAATAACCAGATGAAACGTTGGGTTGAAAAATTAATATGTGGTAGTTAGTTGCTCCATTAGAACATTTAATTGTCCCAACGTTTTGGTGTCGCTATCGGGGAGGTTTTAAAAAGAGAGTGCCATTATATCTAGTTGAATATATGAATTTCTGAGAGTTGGATATTGAAGATGAAAGGTATGAACTTGCACACGCACCCTAGTAAATAGAAAATTGTGGTGGTGTCTGCCCTTAGTTGACTGATTTAGGCTCTTTTAGTGTGCATGACTAGGAAGAATACTAAAGATATGAATCAAGTAGAAATAGACCAAAAACCTACTTCAAAGATGTTATAGACATTTTTGTGCTTTACAGCATTGAGCATGAAATGTCCATAATCTAAGGGACCCAAAGTCCCTAAACATGTTGTTCCTACCCCTAGAGGAACAAGGCTAACAAATCACAGCAATTCACAGAAGTTCTCCACCAGAAACTGCTCAAAAACAAGTCAATTCAGGATCAATTCAGTGGCTCCACTAGCTGTCTGCGCTGAATGTCAAAGCCAACACTGGCTACCTGCACTGCAACGCAAGTAGAAGCACTACCAGGGTGCATTGAGCGAGAATTGCCAAATGGAAAGTTCATTCCAAGAGGTGTCAAGACCCAGGAAGCTTCCAGAATCTTCCTCAATGACACTTGCCTCAGTGAATTCGACTAGTGATGAGTAAGAGGCTCTTAATCTCCAAGTGGAAGCAAGAACCTCCAAGTGGAATCAAGAACTGACAGAGGGAGAGGACACTAGTCAGATATCAAGCTGACTCATCCTCTCTCCAAACATCTATATATGGATCTCTCCTCCATGAGATCTAGAGGCTGGAATTTTGTTATTGCAAAGAATTGCTGTTGGTTTGAGATTTGAATCATTGGGTGCTTAATGCTTTGAAGGGGGTGAAGATAGGAATTCCATTTGCTGGGAAGGAGATGCTGGATTGGAGCCCTCTGGGTTGTATCTCTTCTTGAACCTTGTTATTCATCAATAAAGCTATCTTGGTTCCTCCTATATATTGATGTATCTTTGATGGATGATTGCATTAGTATGTTTAGTTTATTTCTAATCCTGAACTAGTTATGAATATGAATCCATGTCTTGTGTAGTGTTCTCTTCTTGTGATCTTGCAGAAACCTCTTAAAGCTGGGCGAGCGAGAAGGCAAGTAGCTGGGAACCCGTAAAGAGAAGAGAAATCGGATCTAGGGACAAACGAAAGACACCGGTTAGTCCATCTATCTCTCTTCATTCTTAATTCATAAAGGAAGAATACTAGAATAGCTGTCTCTGTTTGTTGCTAAGGCACTGTCACACCTTAGGTGGATAGGATCGTACTGCATAGGCATTTTTCCCCACAACAAATTGGCGACTCCACTGGGGACATCTGTTTAGTCATTTTATTTGTGTCTCTATCATTGTTTGTTTCATAGACTCACCATCAACAATCGAACTGCATCTGCTATTCTCAGATGCAAAGTAGACAGCTCCTGCTTTGATTCAATCACTGGATTTGTCTATGA
The DNA here is from genome assembly GCA_031772625.1 of Pinus tabuliformis. Classification (NCBI taxonomy): domain Eukaryota; kingdom Viridiplantae; phylum Streptophyta; class Pinopsida; order Pinales; family Pinaceae; genus Pinus; species Pinus tabuliformis. The sequence goes on along the minus strand of CM062807.1, from coordinate 630,487,482 downwards.
TCTGAAAAATGGACTCACAAATGATTTCATGATCCTTTGTGATAGATCTTAGTAACCCCTCAAAGCATCCCTTTGATTGTACCTTTCTTGTTGCTTTGATTTGGCCTGAAACAGTAGATTAATCAGCAATCTGTGACCCAGAACCCAGTGAGAAACTCTCGTTTCTCCTTCAGCGCAGACCCTGTGAAGAGGTTCTGCATTTCAACGCAGGTCCCGTGAAGGCTACCTGCGCTGAATGTCAAAACCTCTGTGTTGAGGTTGCGCTGATCCAGTTAAGCCTTGTGCAGCTGGGGTTCTCTGCTCTGTTTTGCCTTGTTTTGATCTCTGATTTTTGCAGCCTGTAACCAGCATAGGTACCTGTCTGATAACTCCTTTTCTCTGCTTAAATTCCGCCTCCTTTTGTACAAAAAGACTGTGAGTGTTTGTATGTGTTTGTGGCGTCATTTACAGTTTTCCTTTGCAAGAGTGAAATAGTCATCCTGTAGCCCTTGATTCAGATCTGTTGATTGTGATCTTAGGAGAGAGTTCATTGGCTGTTTACAGTTGGTTATACATTCATTCTTGCTTTTGGTTTGAGTTTGTCTCTTTTAAAGTGTCAAAACAAGAGTTTATTTCGAAAATCGTTAAGTGTTGTAATATCTTCTACCCTTTCTGATTTCGAAAAAGTAAACTTGTTTGTATTTGTCATTTAAAAGCAAATTCAAAGTTGTACAAAAAGCTTTCTTTGTAGGCATCAATACTAAGAAAGCGGAAAACAAACACCTGCATTGTGCATTTGCATCTTGATAGTTTGCATGCTTGATTTAGGGAAAGTGCATTAGAGTGTGCTGATTGCTCTTTGAGAAAAGATGGTGTCTTTCTTTTCCCTTTGTAGCTAGGATTTTCATAAGTTGAAAAGATATAAAGCTTGCTTATCATCTTTAGACTGCATTTAGGAATTGTATCATACATCTCGTGGTGAACCTCAAAAGGCAAACTTCTAAAAAGATCAACCTAAAATAAATTGAATGAACTTAACAACGCTTTGCAACATAACGCACAACATAGAGGTCTAGGCTAGAGACGTGTTCCGGCGTCGTAAAGCCTGGTGACTGTCGATTTCGTTGATGGTGGGTGATTCCTCCTGAGGGACGATAGCGCCAGTACGGATTTTGCTCCCACGTACCGTCGCGTTTATATTGGGAGGCCCCTATAGGCATAAAACCTTTATCCTCAGGAAGCCGTGTCGGCCGCCCTACTGATCGCAATGCACTGAACACAGCATTCAGGAAGATTGACCGCCCGTACCTTAAAAAGTATTCTGCGGTTTTGCGAAAAGTTTGGCACACCCTCTACCTAGAACTCCAGAGCAGTTCCTTTTGGCCCTTTTCAGACTCTATAACGGAAAAAGTCCAGCCGAGAATTTGTCACTTCGGGCTCGTTAAAACATCGAAGGAGACTAGAGTCATCTTTAGCTTTTTCTCGACTCTTTAAAATTGAAAAAGAAAGTTGTGTCTAAGCGTCGTTAAAATTTATTTTAAACGGAATAATCATCACCATTCCCTCGTTGGTCTTCGAAGTTAGTCTCTTTTCATCGCAAGTTCTTGTAGAATCGCTAGAAAATCTTTTGGATAGACTAAATATGTCTGAACAACCGTCAACATCTAGGACTGTGTCATCCGACACAGCAGCGGCAGAACCTCCTGCTGCTACTCCAACGATGTTCAATGGTATACCATCTGTCCCGGCAAGTTATCAACAACAAACCGGAGTCCCATCAGGGACTGCTTCGACAACATGGTTAGTTCCTATTTCTTCATCCGGATTATCATCTGGTATTTCTTATGTTGAAACTCAACAAATTGATCCAATGTGTCTTCAAAGGCCAATCTACCCTTTAAGTACTGGATTTCCGCCATATGGAGGGCGGTATGCCTTTTCATTGTTCCCTTCCGGAGAACAACCATATGGGAGTTTACAACAAAGTTCAGGTCAAAATGGAATTACATCCAGCGGTTGGGTACCAATACTGCCTAAGCAACCAAGGGTTGTATATTCAATGCAACTAGTCCACCCTGTGTCGAATATTTCCACTATACCTGCTATGGTGACTGCGTCGCAAGTACAAGCGCTACCTATTGTATGTCAACCCCAACAGCCTCAGGTTGCAAGACAACAGCCTCCTGTCTCAACGACTCAATCACAACCTCAGGTTAGTGCCTCCTTATCTGGAGCGACTCAGGCTCAAACAAGTACTATGACTCCTCATCTTGGTCAATCATCCAGTATTGGACAACAGCAAATGGTCCAACAACCAGGGCTGGTTCAATCAGAACAACCGCCATTCCAGCAATCATATCAAGGACCTGAGCAACAAGTCTTTGTAAGTAATGGGCAACCATATTATAGTGGTTATGCCCATCAACCTTGTCAAAGTTTCCAGCATCATGCTGGTATGCAAAGACCCACTGCTCAGGCAATTCCATCGTATCCTGGGTATGCTTTGCCTAACCTGAATCAACAGTTGCCCTTTGTAGCAACTCTAGAATTACCAGATCTAAACCGGCTGACGAATGATCCAATTGCTTATGCCCCTTGGTGGCCAGCGATTCCGCATAAACTTCCGTCAGATATTCCTAAATTTAATGGAAATCCAGGTGAAGATCCATCGAATCACGTGATGACATTTCATCTATGGTGTTCATCAAACACCCTAAACGATGATTCGATAAGGCTTCGCCTTTTTCAGAGGACGTTAACGGGTCCAGCGGCAAAATGGTATATTGAGTTGCCTAGAGCTTCGTTCGACAACTTCACTACCTTAGCCACGACTTTCGTAACCCATTTTCAATTATCGATAAGGTATGAAACGGGAACGGAACTCCTAACCAACTTCAAACAGACAACGGCCACTCACATATCTGATCATATACATGAGTGGCGACGTCGTCGTAGGATGGTGAAAACGTACGTTCCCGATCAGCTATTAGCTGAATGGTTTATCAAATCCTTACTTCCTACAATCACAGAAGATGTGGCAAAAGGGGGAGTTGTAACAGAAGAGAAAGTCATCGCTCGTGCGCAATATCTGGACTTGGTCTATACTCAGTCTGGCACGCTCTACGACAAAATACCTGACGCCACTAGACCGGAATTCTCAATTCCTCCTCCTCCTAAATCAAACAATGACTCTCACGCCGACGATGGCGTGATTGGCAAAACAGATACGAAATCGACAAAGGCTACATCTAAAAAGGCCTGTAAGATTTCTAGTCAAAATGAAAATGAGGAACTTCTCGCCTTGGAAGTAAATGTCATGTCGACCGACAAGGGCAAACAACTGAAGCAACCAGGGGGCAAGAAGAAAAAGAAAGGGAGAAAAAGGAAACCCCCTGCGGGGTGTCATATATGCGATGAGGATCATTGGACGAGAGATTGTCCACATATAGCTGAAGTTAAGAAACTCTTTAAGAGTTCAAAAACCCCAGCGGTATTGACTGATCTGTTTCCAAGCCTGGGAACCAAACTGGTTGCTAATCAAAATGCTTCCCGATCCCAAGTGCTTATGTTGTCTGTCTCTAGGCAGCAAAATGATGCTTTGACAAGGAATAAAGATTACGAGAATCCACGGCTGTCGAATAACAAGGCTAATGAACAACCTAGTAGTTCGACGACAACTTTAACCAAAGTTGTGCCACCCATCATTCCTGAACCAATGATAAAGTCGCCAAAGGGAGTAGTACACAAATCGACATTTAATCCTCGTGCCAAAGTAGCACAGAATTATAATATAGTAGAGGACCTGGCCCAATCGCCGTCCGCTATGTCGACACTTGAGGTACCGCAAAATTGCCCCTCCCAAGAGCAAGCTTTATTATCAGCAATAGGTGGGATTGGCCCAACGGATTCCAATCTTGTGGCCTTTGATCATAAAGAATATGACCCTCAGTTACCAGCTCAACTAGCTTTCCTTATTCAAGTGAAAGCCCTCAACAAAACTGTTCATCGAACAATTATTGATGAGGGGGCATCTACATGTCTTATGTCGATGAGTTGTTGGAAAAATTTAGGCTCACCACCCTTGTCGAAATCGTCAACGACGTTAAAAGCATTTGATGGACGATCATACACTCCATACGGGATTTTAAGTAACTTGCAAGTTGAACTGGGGGGCAAAACAGTAGAAGTTGATGTTGAAGTAATCGATGGAAACCTCGATTACAACATCCTACTGGGAAGGCCCTGGATATATGCCATGGCCGCAGTTGTGTCGACCTACTTCAGGAAGATTGCATTTCCCTTTCAAGGAGGAATTACAGTCGTCGACCAACAAACTTTCCTCCCCAACAGTTCACAAGTCACGGGAAGCACTCCAACGATCCATGGAAGCAATCATTCGCTTCAAAACATTGGAGTAGGTCTCCTAAAAGACCCTGCCTTAATGGGTACTTTTTCCCTACCGCCTGCGAGTAATCTGGCGGAAGTAGCCACAGTGGAAACCTACAATATAAAATCTTCTATATCTAATGGATTCAGAAGATTCCTAAACATTTTGTCAGCATGGATCATCGCCCTAATAGAAATACTGTAAATACAATGGGCTCCGAGGACAGTTCTTATCTCGTGTCAATGTCGTTAAAAAATGAAACAAGGAGTCATGAGGATAGTTCTTCTACTATGTCAACCTCATTAAAAAATGAAACAAATCCCCTTTTCAAATTTCAAAGGTAAACCTTCATTCCAACCACCGAGTTGAATGCAATGAAGCTTGGGGGGCATGCACCTCGAATAGCGTTATTATGCTGGGGGCATGCAAACATAAGATTGAGCAGTTTTAGCACACAGTTCATGCTCGTTAAAAAATAAACGCAAGATTCGAGTAGTTTTAACGCGGACTTCATGCTCGTTAAAAAATAAACATAAGCAATGAGCAAGTGTTTCCACCAGCGTTTAAGCTCATTTTAAAATAAAAAATGAACCTACCCGGTAAATAACCACTGTGAATGTAATATCATCAGCCATTAAAGCCTTGGTGGTGTTTGCACCATCACCTCCACTTTTCCATTGGCCGATCGTTCGCTTCCATATGTTTGTATACCCATTTTGAGGAACAGCTGTGAAGAGTGATTTCACTAGCCATCCTTGTGACACTGCCGTGATTGGAAAATTCCAACCTGTACTTAGAATCAGCTGCTAACCTGTTTTATCACTTGTTCCTCAAAAGACGAGTCTTCTTTAAGCTCTTTTCATTTGACTCGTAAAATATGAAAAGATTACCGAGTCCTTGGCCTTCCAGCTCGTTAAAGGGACAGGAAGTGCTATCCCCCCTCTAGATTTTAATCTTTTTGGACCTGAGGGATTATTGCACAAAAAGATCGAGCGCTTGTTTTATTCGGCTCGTTAAAACTATCGAAAACTCATCCCTTCTGTATTGTTTTATACTTTTTCGGACTTAAGGGATTAGATGACGAAAAAGGACTTTTGGAGTTAACTTTATGTACCTTTTCAGTCTCTCTAAAAATGAAAAGGACCGAGTTATCTTTGTCGTTAGACTCGTTAAAATCATTAAATAGCGACAAACTTGTCTTTAGACGAGAACGAGTTTCACTATCGCTAGGCTCGTTAAAACATAGCGATGGGCTTGCCCGAAGGGCAGGTTATAGAACAAGCATATGTTATCCTCCTCAAGCTTGACAAAAATAAAGAGGTACTGGTCAGCAATGACTGGGGAGAAATTTGGAGAAACTCAAGAAAACTTTGATGGTAGCAAGTCGCTCTTGAACATGACACTTTTCCTCCGTACCACAATCGGGTTGGGTTGTTTCATTCACCGGTCACATCCATGGTCTCACCATACCATCCATATTTGGGGTAATGCTACCGATCCATCGCATCAGTGTCGCCATATGTTCAAGAGAAGTCGTTCAGAAAAAGTCAACCGTGTCCCATCCACTGCCGTACATTATCCTTCATCCTTTCATGACCGCCACCCTGAATCATATGTCACAGATCGTTTTCCCCTCCATCAAAATCATTAGCTCCGTTCCGTGTCATTGATGTGGGATTCATTAAGGCCCTCCTTTGACGGATCGCTTCTTGTCGACATCAGCTCATTATCCAAGAAGTTGATCTAGGAACAACCCCTTCAGTACTTTGAAGCTTGCATGCCTCAATGGCAAGTTTCTCACTTCCGGCGACAGGTATACATCAATGACCTTCGACCGAAAGATTTTGCGTGGTGTTCGACGCCAAGTCCTTTATTCACACCACGTGAATTGTACTGTAGTACCTTGAGGGTCATTATCATTATCGGTGATTCCTCTCGTGCTTGTTAACGGTTTACCTCATTGACCGGTAATCAAGCGATGTCTTTCCATGTTCGACTTCAGAACAATTCTCACATGGATCGACTTGTACTTAGAGTGAAGATCGAACGAGTTTGAAGACCCCGGATCTAGTTTCATCCATCCGGGCTGCGATATATATTCAGGAAAGATAAAGACATTGACATGTACATCATTGCAGCAGATAATCATCCTACTCAAAGGATGATAATTTCATCAAAATTATCAGTCTACCACCAGACGATTGTCTATTCTATGTACAGAAAAATGAATTTATAAAGCTGAGCATGGGAATGCCCGCCTCAGCTAGATCATGAAAGCAGTATGAAAAATAATGTATTGTATTGTATCTTCTTACGGGTCTCCTCCCAGCATTGGATGAACTTCGGATCCCCCTGATAAAGCATTTCACCCGATAAACGACCTCATACTTTAGGGGGCAACTGTTATAGAAATTTTTGTGCCTTACAGCATTGAGCATGAAATGTCCATAATCTAAGGGACCCAAAGTCCCTAAACATGTTGTTCCTACCCCTAGAGGAACAAGGCTAACAAATCACAGCAATTCACAGAAGTTCTCCACCAGAAACTGCTCAAAAACAAGTCAATTCAGGATCAATTCAGTGGCTCCACTAGCTATTTGCGCTGAATGTCAAAGCCAACACTGGCTACCTGCACTGCAACGCAGGTAGAAGCACTACCAGGGTGCGTTGAGCGAGAATTTCCAAATGGCAAGTTCATTCCAAGAGGTGTCAAGACCCAGGAAGCTTCCAGAATCTTCCTCAATGACACTTGCCTCAGTGAATTCGACTAGTGATGAGTAATAGGCTCTTAATCTCCAAGTGGAAGCAAGAACCTCCAAGTGGAATCAAGAACTGACAGAGGGAGAGGACACTAGTCAGATCTCAAGCTGACTCATCCTCTCTCCAAACATCTATATATGGATCTCTCCTCCATGAGATCTAGAGGCTGGAATTTTGTTATTGCAAAGAATTGCTGTTGGTTTGAGATTTGAATCATTGGGTGCTTAATGCTTTGAAGGGGGTGAAGATAGGAATTCCATTTGCTGGGAAGGAGATGCTGGATTGGAGCCCTCTGGGTTGTATCTCTTCCTGAACCTTGTTATTCATCAATAAAGCTATCTTGGTTCCTCCTATATACTGATGTATCTTTGATGTATGATTGCATTAGTATGTTTAGTTTATTTCTAATCCTGAACTAGTTATGAATATGAATCCATGTCTTGTGTAGTGTTCTCTTCTTGTGATCTTGCAGAAACCTCTTGAAGCTGGGCGAGCGAGAAGGCAAGTAGCTGGGAACCCGTAAAGAGAAGAGAAACCGGGTCGAGGGACAAACGGAAGACACCGGTTAGTCCATCTATCTCTCTTCATTCTTAATTCATAAAGGAAGAATACTAGAATAGCTGTCTCTGTTTGTTGCTAAGGCACTGTCACACCTTAGGTGGATAGGATCGTCCTACATAGGCATTTTTCCCCACAAAAAAAGAGTACTAAAATCCAGGGTTAAGTTGGCCTTGGGTGAGTGACCTTCATAGACAAAATAATTTAAAAGGAAGAATCTCAGGCCTCGGTAAGACCTCAAATGATATTTAGGAAGGGATCTACTATTATTTCCCTGCCAATAGTCTAAATCTTCTGTTGCAGCTAATGCTGAGATTCATGATAAAACCATAGGGTCAGAGTAGAGATTTCAAGATCTACCAAGTAAGCATCTTGATCCTTTTAGCAAGAGCGAGGGGCACTCTTGCAATTTCGAGGAAGGGGGAGGTGAGACAAGCAATCCATATCTTGAACACCTTGAGTAGGAACCTCTTGTGACACCCATTACAAAAGAAGGAATAAAAATTCCTGATTAAGTAGCATTGTAAGGCCTGGACCAGGTCCAGGGTCTCATCACCATACTGGTCTATTTTAGTTAGTACCTCCTAATTTTAGCATTCCTAAAAGGTACTAACAAATTTTTTAACTAAATGGTAGGACAGGTATTAGGCAAACAAATCTCAACCATAGAATACCATATTGTTAATTTGCAAGACAATGCACCTATGAAGGCTATTCCACTACAAAATATTTCAAATTATTATGGGATGGATTTAGAAGACCTAGATGCATTTATGTTTGAATTCAATGTCATATGTTGGGGATATGATTACACTACTAACCCCAAAAAGTTGAAGTTATTCACTTCCACTCTGAAGGGAGCATCATTGCATTGGTTCATGGGATTGGGGGGTGGTACTATTAACTCATGGGACCAGATGAAACAAGCCTTCCTTACTAAATATCAAGATTATTCTCAATCTCGAGACTTAAGGGAAGAAATATAAAAAATCAAATTTAAGGAAGATTAAACTTTAGGATAATATATCGAGGTATTCCAATATAACTTGCAGAGATCACCATACACCACTCTACCCGAAGAAGTGTTGAAAACTACTCTAATTAGGGGAATAAAGGATGAATGGATAGAAAAACTTAACCTAAAGGGGTAGGGTAATATTTCTAAAGAAGAGTATGACAATATTGTGAAATTGTGTATCAAGCACTCATGTGGGAGTACATGAACCAATCTTGGGCACCGTGATTTGCTTAGTAGAATCAGTATAAATGCAAGTGGAGGAGTCATGCATGCAAAAATTGGTAATTTTATAGAAAATGTTAAAACTAACATATTAAGCACACTGACTACACAACTAGATGTCTTATAGGTAAAGTAAAGCAGGCTGAGGTAGAGCAAGCATTAACAATTTTCTGCCCTCGTTGTTGATGAAAGAATGGCCATAAGAAATTCCCACTAGATGCAGTCGAAATTTGTGCTATCGGTACCAAAGATCACTCGATCGATCATTATCCTTCTCTCCTTGGGTTGAAGGATGCATTTAAAGAAGCCGAGAAAGATTCATAACCTACATTTTTAGTGCCACAATGACAAAAATGGTAAAATTTTCCTACAAATATGGTTCAAGGCCCCTCCATTTTTTTTCAAACAATATAATCAACAATAGTTTCCTGAACTAACTGGGAAGGGTTAACAACCTACTAATACCGCCTGGAAACCCTAGTCATATCCCCCCATCACCTTGGTCAAACCAAGCGTTTCCTGTGCCTTCTTGGTTAAAACAACAATACTCTGCACCTTCATGGAAGAATCCACAGAGTAATCTGTATCCTTCGAAATGGCCAACAACCCACCCAAGGGCCAATGTGCTCCCAAAACTAGAAGTAGCCCACATGAGCCGTTAATCGATCAACAAGAATACTTTGACAATCGCATCCACTGTTATAGCCATTACAACCACCACTTTAGTTACCCCAAATGCCCTACCTCTGTTATGCCCTTAGTTATCTAAAAGGCCGAACCCAAACCCAAACAATAGGCCTATGTAATTTTTAGAAATACTTGATAATTTTGACTATTGTCCTCTATCTTTAGAATGTAATGAACTCTGCTTAATATTTGGGTGGACCATTTTTCTAGAGGACCCTCCAACGAAATTAGAACAACCAGAAGATGAAAATTCCATATTAACATAAGTCTAAGAAACCTCCTTCTACTATATTTGTCACTGAGACATAATTATCCAGTGGATCAACCAAGAACCAGGAAACTCAAAAAGTTCCATTTTCTACTCCTCCATTCCAGAAATACTAGCTATAGTAAGCCCACCCACATATCCTGAATTCGATATTTTAGGGGAACTACATAATTTGTGTATTAAAATCCCCCTTCCTCAAAATATCAGAGATATTCTAATATATGCTAAGACCATCAAAGAACTATGTATTAAGAAGCCTAGAAGAAAACCAAAAGACCCTCCTACAATCAATGTCCTTGGGAAACTTTCTAATCTTATTTTAGGAAAATAAATATCCATCAAATAAGATGATCTTGGTAACCCATTGGTCACCATTAATATTTAGGGATTTGGCTTTCCAAATACTTTAGTGGACTTAGGAGTTTCTATAAATATCAAAACACTTGAAACTTGTGCCCTCCTTGGAATAACCACATTAAAACCACCCACAACCATGCTAGAGCTAGCTTATGGATATGTAAATTAGAAGGAACCCTGGATGATATCATCATCTCTATGGATTCCTGGGAATACCCACTGGATTTTTTGGTTCTTAATCTTAGAAATAATCTGGAAGGACACCTTCTTATATTCGACAAACCTTGGCTCACCACTACAGTTGCATACATTGGGTGTCATATTATAAGTATGACTATTGCTAAAGGAACTACCATCAAGAACCTTATCCTTTATTCGCCTGCTAAACCCAGCCTACCACCTGATAATCTTAGGTGGCTTCCTCTAGAGTATGAATAAGGTAAGCTACATTATCTCCTCACCATTGATAAATATCTTATCTTTAAGATATAGAATAAGGATGATACAATCAATGGTTTCATTAGCTAGCCCTCTACTGTAGGATATTGAACATGTCAAATGCCGAAATCAATGCTCAATAATGAAGCCCAAGGTGATCCATTGGAGGAGTTAAATAATGATTTCATACCTATAATCGTATTCCAGAATAAGCTTCCTATTGAGATCAAATTGGGATAAACAATAAATATTAATGGTAGCCTTAATGATATCCAACGTGAGAAACTGATTCAAGTTCTTCGAAAAAAAATAAGCCTTTACCTGGGACTATGCATACATGGAAGGTATTCATATACATCTATGTACACACCACATTTACACTGAAAAAGATGCCTGAGTAAATTTTCAACCGCAAAGGAGATTGAATCCACATCTTAGGGACATGGTGAAGCAGGAACTACAAATCCTACTCAATGTCAATTTTATATACCCTATATTTGATAGCCAGTGGATTTCACCATTGGTGGTTGTCCCTAGAAATAATGGTAAATGGAGGATTTTTGTAGATTACAGAGAACTAAACAAAGCCACATTGAAATATCATTTCCCTCTCCCGTTTGTGGACAAAGTCCTTGATACACTCGCTGGGAAGAAATAATTTCCCTTCTTAGATAGGTTTAGTGAATATAATAAAATTAAGATTTCTCCTGAGGATCAAGACAAAACTATGTTCACTTGTCCATGGGGAATGTTTGGATACAAATTTTTACCATTTGGGATATGCAATGCACTGACCACTTTTCAGAGGGAAATTCTGAGTATATTTTCTGATTTAATCAATGATGGAATTGAAGTTTATATGTATGATTTTACTCCTTATAGTAAATAATTTAATGAAGCTTTGAACAATTTGGAAAAGGTTCTTGTATGATGTATAGCCACCAAAGTATTCCTTAGCAATGAGAAATGCCATATGTTGATGACAAAGGGTGTAGTCTTGGGACACTTTGTTTCTGCTGTAGGTATTCAAGTAGATTTGGCTAAAATTGATGTAATTTTCAAATTCTCTGTTCCTCATACAACAACAAAGGTATATAGTTTCCTTGGTTATTTTGTTACTATCATATTTTTATAGCACATTTTTCAAAAATTGGAACACCATTGTATGAATTAACTGGGCATGTGGAATTTGAGTGGACTGATAAGTGCAATATTGCTTTTGCAGAGCTGAAGAAATTAGTCTCAACAACCACTCTAGTGAGGGGACCAAATTAGAGTCTGATATTCCACATATCCTTGGATGCGTCTAATACAACGATAGGGGTAGTTCTAGGATAGGAAGAGGATAAGATACCTTACGCAATTTATTATATTAACAAAAGTCTAACACCTGTTGAACTAAATTATACTATGTTAGAAGAAGAATTTATAGTTGTTTTCTATGCTATAAACAAATTTTGCCATTACATAACATGCTATCCAATTTTCTTATACACTGACCATTATTCTATTTGATATTTAGCTAATAAACATGTTACCAATGATATGGTAACTCACTGGTTACTGTTGTTACAGGAATTTGATATCACTATAAAGGACCGACCAGGGAAAGAGAACCATATTACATATTTCTTGTCGAGAATTCCACATACAACCAATTCTTCACTAGTGGAATATCGATTCCATTGTACACTGACAATGCAAACTATCGGGTGGCTGGAAAACTACCATCACATCTATCACCATAGGAAAATAATCACATTATTCATATTAGTGCTTGATTCTCATGGATAGATGGTTACCTCTTCCATACAAGAGTAGATCTCCAAATCCACAGATTCATTACAGAGGATGAGAATTATTATATCCTCAGTGCCTACCACGACGAATCTTGTGGAGGAAATTTTGTCGACCGCAGAATTGGACACAAGGTATTGTAGATGGGATATTTTTTCCCTATGATATTCAAATATGCCAAGAAATATGATTAGAGCTGCGATAACTTTCGAAGGATGTGTCATTCCATTCAGGTCGATTAAATGCCTCTTTAGCCATAGCTAGTACTAGAACCATTCAAGAGATGGGAAATGGACTTTGCAGGTCCCATCAATCCACCTTCAAACCAAAAATCATACATTTTGGTCTGCATAAACTATGTAACAAAATGGGTGGAGGCAATAGTAGTTGCAAGAGCCATGGAGGAAGTAGTCATCAACTTCCTATTTGAATTATTTGGTCAATATGGATTTCCTTGGGAACTTGTAATTGATGGAGGAGCATAATTTACTGCACAGAAAATCTCTTCCACTTTGAAAAAATATAATATCAAGCACAAAATCACTTCCCCTTACCATCCATAGGAAAATGGTCAAGAAAAAAGCCCAAATAAAGTATTGGAAGGAATCCTAACCAATAAATTATCTATAAAATGTCGAGATCAGGCCTCGAAACTCTCTGAAGCCTTGTGGGATTATTGTATGACTTGGCGTAATACTACTGTCTTTTCACCTTCTTAGTTTGTTTTCGTAAGGGACCTATTTTTCCAATCAAATTTGAAGTCAAGACTCTCAAGACCATTGAGGAAATCAGTCTCAACCTTTCAGAATCATAGAAGTAGCACCTCTAACAAGTCAATTGAATGGAAGAAATGCACCTTGTTTGTCTTCAATGCATAACAATAATTCAACAAAAAAGAGATAAATGGCATGACCATTTTATTAAAAATAAGACCTTTTGGAAATGGGATTGGGCATTGTTATATGATTCTAGATTCCAAGACTTCCTAGGTAAGCTTCAAACAAGATGGTTTGGCCCTTACAAAGTTAGTGAAGTCTATGATAACGGGACAGTATGCTTCACTACGATCGACAACTCCGAAATCTATTTCTTTTTCAATGGTCATCGACTTCATTTGTATCACCAACCACTTACATGAGAGTCTTTTGAGCATGAAATTCACAATGATGCAAATTTTTAGGTTGTAGCCGATCAGGGGAATATACCCGTGACCAAAACTACGTGAAATTTTTCTGGAAATCCCTTATTTGTTGAACATGGCAACAAGAAATGCTAAAAATATCATTGCTATAAATAGCAGTTCGAGTACTAGTGTTGGACATAGAAACAAGGAATGAAAAATGGAAGTGCTAAAAATAGCATTTCGAGATGGATTCCAATTTTAGTTAGTCCCTGAACTAAAATTGAGAAGTAAAAGTCGAATTTGATCTTAGCAGTTGTTTGTAAAATAATTAATTTATTCATCTTGAGTTAATTAGTTGTAGAAAATCAAAGATGAAGTCTATGTGGGGACATGCAATGGTTTCTCCATTGATTGAATAATTTATCCCTCAGTTAAAGAGATAGGGATGAGTTGTAATTAGTTAGCTCAGTTAGTGTAGTTAAGTCCAGTTAGATTAGTTCCAACAATTTGTGGAATTAATTGTGAGTTCAATTAGTTAATGCAGGCATGCATGTAATTGCTGCACCTTAGATAACTGAATATTCTCTCATAAATAACTCATGCATGTTAGTTCAATCAGAGACCCAGTTGAGATCAGAGGAAGGGACAATGTACTATCAGTTGGGGGATTTTTCCTATATAGGAAACTCATCCATGCAGAAGGAATTATCTCCTTCAGGTTTGTGCAGTTATTTCATAGGTCAAAGCAGTGTTGTGAGGGATTATTACACACATGTGGAAGCTTGAGGACCCAGGACAAACTATGCAAGGAAATAGGAGGCTTGGAGGATTGAAGGAAGGCATATGTGTTGTCTATTCTGTCTATGAGCAACAGTGAGGGATTGTATTGAGAGCTGGATAGCTTGTGAGCTAAAGCTTTGTGTAATCTGGAGATATTTCCACTTGTATGATAATACAAAGATCGAGGTTTTTAGCTGAGGCTTTCCTTGGGTTATTTCTTCTGTGTTATGTGTGATTGATTTCTCATTCTCAGTTATATGTGTTCTCTTGGTCTTTCTCAATTCGATTAAGCTTCCACAAAGTTTTGTAGAAGTAGATGTTGTATTGTGTTTCAGTATATTGCATAATATGTTGATCTACAATGGGAATTTCTACATGGTATCAGAGCAAAGGTGATCAAGGTGAAGAACAATATACAAGAAGGAGAAGTTCAAAGTTTGTGGTTCCTGAATATAGAAATCGAGTTCTTATCACATCTTAATTTCACCAATGGAATTTAGTGGTTTAAGACTTGAGTATGCCCTTGATGGAATCTCAAATTATATAGCCTGGAAGGATTGCATGGGGGCAGTATTAGAGGATAACGGTCTAAAGTACTTCATTGATCAAGAAGTCCCCAAGCTGAATGATGCTACTCAACTGGCGGAATGGAAGAAATGTGTGGCTAGAGCAAGGAGAATCCTCCTGGAGGGAGTTCGAGACCACATTATCTCGAGCCTCCATTGGAAGGAGACACTATTTTCGATGTGGGAAACACTGAAAGATTTATATCAGAACAACAATGATCAGAGGAAGATGGCGCTCAAATACAAGCTTCATAAGATCAAGTGTGAAAAGGGCGAAATGATCTCTACATATCTGAACAAGCTCACCACCTGTAGGGATGAGCTTGGAAGTGTAGGGATCACGACCGCTGATGATGACATGGTGAGTCTTGCACTCCTCGGTCTTCCTAAGAGCTGGCATAGCTACTAAGACTCGGTAAACAGAAGAGAGAAACTGCCAGATTGGGAACAAATTTGGTCAGATCTGATGCAGGAGGAGATACGAAGAAGCACAAGAGATGGATCTTCTTCATCCAAGGAAGATGAAGAAAATTGTGCCTTAGCGAGTATGGCAAAGAAAGGGAAGGAGAAGGATTCTCATCCCAAATCCAGTTCTTTCCATGGTGGGAAGAAGTTTGACAAATTGAAAGTGCGATGCTTTCATTGTCATGAGGTGGGCCATTTTGCTACAAATTGTCCATTGAAGAAATCCAATATGGTATCCAAGGAAGGATCTGAAGGTGAGGCATTGGCCTCACAATTCGAGTTGGATTTCACCCTCTTCGCATGCATGGTTTCATCCATGGTGGGAGGTGGTTGGTTTCTTGATAGTGGAGCTTCTTTCCACATGATTGACAACAAGAGTTTGCTCAGTACCTTGGAGGAGAAAGATCTCCAGATACTCATAGTGATGGGTAATGATGAAAAGTATCATGTCTTAGGTGTAGGCACGATTGTTTTTCAGAGGGAGCATGGAGCTCGCATTACCTTGACAGATGTCAAGTATATATCAAGATTGAAGAAAAACTTGGTGTTGATCGTGATGCTAGAAGACAAAGGCTATGATGTAGTCTTCAGTAAGGGAAAGGTTTTCCTTAGACACATCATCATGAGACAGGTGAAGCAGATCGGTTCACGAGTCAAGAACCTGTATGCTCTTGAGGTTCAAGATGCATGCAAATCCTTGAGGAGCAAGGCAACCGTTGGAGACTTGGTGATTGAGAGGGAGAGTACATTACCCCTCAACATGCAGTTCCAGAAGAAGTCTCAGACAATTGTGGATGAGACACAATTGGTGAAGCAGCTTCAGGAGGTTGTGGAGTAGCCACAACTAGAGAAGTCGAGAGGAGACCAAGTGGAGGCATCCACTCATGCAAAGACCTCCAATAGGGGGAAAGTTTGAGCCAAGTGGGTAGAGGGATCACATGCATCCATACCTCTAGGTAGGAGGTGGGGTGATGTGGAGTGACAGTCCCAAGAAGGCTGGAATAGGGGCAGGATCATTGAGGTACGAAACGTCTTTGACTAGACCTTGCCACAGGAGCCCCGACAAGGAGTAACAGGGCTGGCTGAGTGGGTAGAGATGGATGCGGATGGAGCGGTAGAGAGAGCTACAGTGTAGGAGTCCCAAGATAGTGCAGTGCTAGTAGGTTGCAACAATGTGAGAGGCACATGAGTGTTGCACCAGTACAAGATGGCACAGAGAAGTGTGCAATGGTGTGAGATGCATGGAGTGTTGCAGCAGCTTAGAGGTCACAGAGGGATCACTTATTAGCAGAAGAGGGAGCTTCAACATTAGAGGGTGTTTCTAGCCCAACAGGGAGGTCAGTTGGGAGATTTTTTGTTTCTAGAGTTGTTGGGGCAACAACACTTGGGAGAAGTGTTGCATGCAGAACATTCCAAAGGTTCAAGATCGGGTTCGAGTTGAATGCCTTTCTTTTTGAGAGGAAGTGTTGAAAATGAAAACAAGAAATGCTAAAAATAGCATTGCTATAAATAGCAGAGTGTTGGACATAGCAACAAGGAATGAAAAATGGAAGTGCTAAAAATAACATTTCTATAAATAGCATTTCGGGATGGATTCCAATTTTAGTTAGTACCTGAACTAAAATTGAGAAGTAAAATTCGAATTTGATCTTAGCATTTGTTTGTAAAATAATTAATTAATTCATCTTGAGTTAATTAGTTGTAGAAAATCAAGCATGAAGTCTATGTTGGGACATGCAACAGTTTCTCCACTGATTGAGTAATTTATCCCTTAGTTAAAGAGATGAGGATGAGTTGTAATTAGTTAGCTCAGTTATCTGAGTTAAGTCCAGTTAGATTACTTCCAACAGTTTGTGGAATTAATTATGAGTTCAGTTAGTTAATGCATGCATGCATGTAACTTTTGCACTTCAGATAACTGAACATTTTCTCATAAATAACTCATGCATGTCAGTTCAGTTAGAGACCTAGTTGAGATCAAAGGAAGGGACAGTGTACTATCAGTTGGAGGATTTTTCCTATATAGGAAACTCATCCATGCAGAAGGAATTATATCCTTTAGGTGTGTGCAGTTATTTCAGAGGTCAGAGCAGTGTGTGAGGGATTATTACACACAAGCGGTAGCTTGAGGACCCAGGAGAAACTGCACAAGGAAATAGGAGGCTTGGAGGACTGAAGGAAGGCATATGTGTTATCTATTTTTTCTATGAGTAGTAGTGAGGGATTGTACTGAGAGTTGGATAGCTTGTGAGCTAAAGCTTTATGTAATCCAGAGATATTTCCACTTGTATGATAATACAAAGATTGGGGTTTTTAGCTGAGGCTTTCCCTAGAGTATTCTTCTGTGTTCATGTGTGATTGATTTCATCTTCATCTATTATATGTGTTCTATTTGACCTTGCTCAAAATTGATTAAGCTTCTGCAAGCTTGTTTGTAGAAGTAGATCAAGTATTTTGTTTTAGTATATTGCATTATCAGGTGATCTATAATGAGAATTTCTACATGGTATCAGAGCTACCTGATCCATAGATAAATTTCTACATTATTGTCACGCACATAATGTCAACATTTTTTATTTTTCTTACGATGTGCATATTTTCTTTATTTTATGGAAAAATCGCGATCATCTTCTTACAGAATCACTATTGATGTGATGATTATTTCAAACTGTTGTGTCCAAGTTATAATGTTATTTCTTTAGTCACAACAATATCATCGTAGTTTTTGTTTCCTTTGTCACAACACTATTATCACAGTTGATGTTTACTTAGTCACAACACTATTATCATGGTTGTTGTTTCCTTAGTCACAACATCATTATCACAATTGTTGTTTCCTTAGTTACAACTACAGTTTCCTTAGAAGCAATTATTGTTTCCCTGTGTGCGGTTTTTATTGATGATTTGTTTTCCTATATCTTTGTTTTTGGGATAAGGAACACTTCAAGCCCTTTTTAATATGAGGGTTGGATAATTGGGTTGTTTGGTATTTACCACATGAGAATTTATTTTTAAAAGGATAATATTTTTCTAAAAGGATGATTTTATTGTATGGATTCATGAGTTTCCTAATCCTTAACTCGCTAACCTTGTAAGAAATGCATAGGAATACTCATTATACATTTCTTCTATCACCACCTAAGGAGCCATCTCTTACTCCATTTTTTCAAACAATTCTACTATTCATTTGAAGAAATTAATCTTTCGGGACAATATTAGCAAACTAAAAAGGTAGTTACTATAAAAAAATTTACGCCATTCTCATCTATTAAGGAGTTGATGTTCCACCCCATATATTGAGTAATCTTTTATGTGTTAGAAAATTATATATTACGGAGCAATGGAACACATAAAATATTTTAGAAACACAAACACAAAAAACACATAAAACAAGAGAGACACAAATATATGTGGTCCACCCAATTTGGGCTACGTCCATGGAGAAATAAGCAATGCTTCCTTTTATATTATCTAGAAAATGAAGAGATACAATCTACAACAGATCCGTTGTAATTTCCTCTTCACTCTCACATAATCTTCTCCCTTTCTCGCTTAGAATACACATATACAAATCCGCAATACAATTCCCTCATATAGATTGAGGGGATCCTTCTAAGGAAAAATCCCTAAATTAAACATAGCTTCTACCATCAGATCATCTGCCTAATGAACAACTTAGATTGACTACGAAATTACAATATTTTACAAGGAAATTTTACATCTATTTTTAGCTGCAGGGGTGCTGCCCCCGAACTCCCACCATGGGGCAAAGGAAATTAAATGGGAGGCATTGCCACCTTGTTAGGAATTGGGGTCCAATGTGGAGATAACTCTGAATAAATAAGATAATTAGGCTCCACACCCAACAATCTCCCACTTGGAGACTGGTTATAGCAACTCCACCACTTCTTCATTTGTTGGACAATGCTTCCAGTTTGGACGTGGTTGCTTCTCATATTCATCACCATACTTAAAGACCAATTGAAACTGAGCAGAATCTCAGTTTCTCCCTGGTTACAACTTTTGTTAACATATCTGCAGAATTCTTGCTAGTGTGTATATTTTTGAGCTTCAACTGTCCATATTCCAACACTAATAGTACAAAATGGTACTTGAGTTGTATATTTTTAGTCTTGGAACGAAATTATGAATTCTTTGCAAGATGAATCACACTCTGGATATCACTATATAACCTACCCATCTCTTGCTTCTTACCCATTTCATCCATAAACATTTGTATCAAAATAATTTCCTTACTAGCCTTTGTAGTAGCAACATACTCCGTTTTTGTCATTGAAAGTGAAAAAACACTTTGCATTTTTGAATCCCAATTGACAGTTGTTCCACCTACAGTAAAAACATACCCTATGGTGCTCCTCTTGTTATCTCTATCACCTGCCATATTTACATCAACATATCCCTGTAAAGAAATATTTGAACCACCAAAGCATAATTTTTTATTTGTGGTACCTCTCAAATACCTTAGAATCCACTTCATTTCAATCCAATGTTATATTCCTAGATTGTTCATGTACCTACTTACAAATCCCACTACATTTGCCTTGTGCAATCCATTGCATACATTAAGCTTCCAACTCCTGATGCACATGGAATATTAGACATATAATCCATCTCTTCCCGAGTCTTGGGACATATCTCCTTAATTAGTTTGAAATGGATAGCCGAAGGTGTACTAACTGGTTTTTGATTCTTCATATTAAATATTTTCAACACCTTTTGTATGTACTCACTGTGAAACGATGTTAATTTACAATTTTTTCTATCTCTAGTTATTCTCATACCAAGGATTTGTTTCGCAGCACACAAATCCTTCATTGCAAATGAATTTGGCAAGTTTTCTTTGAGCACATTTATTTCCTACACGTTAGACCCTACAACATGCATGCCATCGACATACAATAACAATATAATATAGCTGTAATAATTTTTTCTTTTGAGATAAACACAATGATTAGAGTGACATATGGTATAACCTTGTTTATACATAAACCTGTCAAATTTTAGATACCACTGCCTTGAATTCTGTTTTAGGCCATACAAGCCCTTATTCAACCTACACACTAGTTTCTCCTTCCCTTTGATTTCATACCCTTGTGGTTGCTGCATATAGATCTCCTCCTCCAAATCCCCATGGAGAAAATTTGTCTTTACATCTAACTACTCAAGATGAAAATATTATGTTGCTACTAGACTTAAAATAGTTGTGATTGAAGTCATTTTAACAACATGAGAAAATATTTCATTAAAGTCTATACCTTTCTTCTATGCAAACCCCTTCACCACAAGTCTAGCTTTATGCCTTTTTCTACCTCCATCTTCTTCCTTCAACCTATAAAACCATTTATTTTGGAATGTTGTTTTATTTGTAGGCAACCTGACTAAGTCCCAAGTCTAGTTATGTACCAAGGAGTCCATCTCTTCTTTCATGGATAACTCCCACTTATTCCTAGTTTCTACTTGCATTGCTTCTTCATAACATTTTAGTTCACCAGAATCAGTCAAAAATACATAATATAATGAAGGAGAGTAGTGTTTAGGGGGGTCTACTTATCTTGGTAGATCTTATAACACCACTTTCAGTTGTTTGAGATGCATGCTGTTTTTGTGGCTGTTGATCATTATGATTTTCAGACACCTTTACTTTTTCTGTGATCTCATCAAGCATTGCGTATTCTTTGTTTTATTTTTTCCTACATCTGATCCTTATACAAGACCCTTTCTGCATTGAATATGATATCTCTACTCCTAATGATTTTGTGATTTTCATAATCATATAAGCGATAACAAAAATCATTAACACCATATCCAATAAAGATACATTTCTTTGATTTTTCCTCAAGCTTTGTTATATTTTCTTTATTAATGTGGACAAAGGATTCACAACCAAAAGTATTTAAAACATGGTATTTTCCTTTTTACCTATCCATGCCTCCTCTAGAATACCACCATCCAAGGAACTTGAAGTTCCTCTATTTATTAGATAAACATCAGTATCTACAACATCTACCCAAAATTGTAAAGGAAATCCTGCATGCAATCTCATGCACCTTGCATGCTCCATGATTTCCATGTTCATCCCTTCTGACACACCATTTTCCCGTGGTGTTCCTGGAAAGGTCTTCTCTTTGCGAATTCCACGCTCTAAATGGTACTTATCAAACTCTTTGGTGTTCTCCTCCATTGTATGATCTGAGACACTTCAACTTCCTTCCTGTCTCATTCTCAACCAAAAATTTATATTTCTTGAAAGTATCAAATACATCAGATTTATTTCAAATACAATAAATCGAGGGTTTTCTAGTTGCATCATCAATAAAAGTAACATAATAGTGAGAGCCACTGAGAGATGATACCTATGTAGGTCCCCATACATTTGTATGCACAAGCTCTAATTTTTCACATTTCTTTTCTTTCCCAACTCTAAGAAATCTGACTCTCCTTTGTTTTCCATAAACACAATTTTCACAGAAGTCCAAATAAACATTCTTCAAACCTGGAAACAAATTTCTTGAGTGAATAATATGCATCCCCTTCTCACTAATGTGCCTGAACCTATGATGCCACAATGTTGTATCTGCTCCTATAGAGGTTAAATAATTAACAAAATTAGAAATTCCATTGCATAAATACAATGTACAAACCTTTTCTCCTTTTTCTATTTCCAGGGCTCTTTTAGTGAACTTTTAGGTTTTATCTGTAAAAGTAGTTGCAAAAATTTCACCTCCCAACTGCCGTATTGAAATTAGATGTTTCTTCAGATATGGAACATGCCTTACCTCCTTTAATAGCCATTTTTTTACATTCTACTATTTTATAAAAACTTTACCCACTCCAACGATTTTACGGGGTTTATCATCACCCAAAGGAACCTGTCCAAAATCGCCTTGAACATAATCATGAAAATGTTTCCTATCAAGTGTGGCATGAAATGAGGCCCCTAAATATACCACCTAGGCATCAATAATATTTTCTAATGAAAGAATCAAAGCATATTGCAACACATCACCTATCACATTCACTTCATGAATGTTTTCTTGTTGTGTGTCTCCTTCTTCTCCATTCTAGACTTACAATCTTTCTTCAAGTTTCCTTTCTTCCCCCATTTTTAGCACATTATCCTCATTTGGACTTGGATCTACCTTTCTGTGACTTAGTGTGATATCTTGGGCTCTTTCCTCTTTCCATTTTTCTTCCCCTAGTTTATGCCGTCAAAGCATTACCTGATGTCTCACCGGAACTTTTCCGTTGCATTTCCTCGCTAAAGATAGCACCAATGACATCATTAAACTTTAAAGTACTGGATCTAGAGACAAAGCTACTAATGGCCATAACTAAGCCATTCCAAATTTCTGGCAATGAGGATTGAAATAATAGAGCCCTAACTTCATCATCAAAATTTACCCCTACAGAACTTAACTAACTGGTAACCGTATTAAATTCGTTTAAGTGATCAGCAATAGATCCACCTTCTGACATCTTCATATTAAATAAACGCTTCATAAGAAATACCTTATTTGAGGCCGAGGATTTTTCATATAGTTCAGACAAAGCTGACATTAAACCCTTTGTTGTTGTTTCCTTTGAAATATTAAAGGCTACGGATGCAACCGAGAACAACCGTATTGTTCCAAGTGCTTTTCTGTCGAGAATCTCCCATTCTGTGCTTGTCATACTCGTCGAATTATTTATTTTTCCGCTCAATGGTAGGTACAGACCTTTCTAATATAGATAATCTTCCATCTGCATCTTCCACACTTGATAGTTTTGGCCGTTAAATTTCTCGATCCTAATCCTACCATCTTCCACCATTGCTCCCACTTGAACAAGGAACCCTTTTCTCTTGGGACTTTATCATCCAAATAGACCTTCGGCCCTAATACCAATTGTTAGAAAATTATATATTACAGAGAAATGGAACACATAAAATATTTTAGAAACACAAACACAGAAAATGCATAAAACAAGAGAGGCATAGATATACGTGGTTCACCCAATTTGGGCTACGTCCACAGAGAAACAACTAATCCTTCCTTTTATATTATCCATCAAATCAGAAGAGATACAACCTATAACAGAGCCATCGTAATTTCCTCTTCGCTATCACATATTCTCCTCTCTCTTTCTCACTCAGAATACACATATACACAACCACAATACAATTCCATCATATAAATCAAGGGGTCACCTTCTAGGGAAAAACACCCTAAATTAAACATAACTTCTACATTCAGATCATCCACTTAATGAATGCCCCAAATTGACTTGAAATTACAATATTTTACAAGGCAATTTACATCTATTTTTAGCTTCAGGGGCGCTACCCTTGAACCCCCACCAGGGGGCGATGATGATTAAATGAGTGGCGTTGCCACCCTTTTAGGAACTGGGGTCCAACACGGTGATACCTCTTAATAAAGAAAATAATCAGGTTCGACACCCAACACTATTGTTAACAATAACCATAGAAAAAATATAAATATTAATAAAAATACAAAGTCAATAAGGGATATGAGGTCTCCTCACAAGCCGACCAACCATGACCAAAGGACCTACTGAAGTGACATTAGCATTTCTGGTCACCAAGCTAGGGTGATGGCATTCTGTCTTAAGGATGGATGACAACAGGTTTCATCATGAGCCTCACTTTATCAATTCCCATGAATGACATTGTTATCAATTAGTCACCACACCAGAACAATGGCCTTCTGTAGACACTTAATAAAATAAAAATAAACTTATAATTTTTCAATTTATTTCTAATATATGGGACATTGGAAACTTAAAGGATTAAAAGGAAACCATGTTATGGCTATGGATTCTTCCTAGAAATAGTGGATATGCCTGTGGTATTAAAGTTAATTTAAAGACTACAATCTGATTGGGTAGATTTACTCCCTACTATCAATAACCAACAAAGGAAATTTGTTAGACTTGTTAGAACATCATATGGAGTATAATCAAAATAGCCCCTATAACGTGATGATGTTGATTGTTAATGAGAATTAATAACAATTGTACAAATTAGGGATAAAAACTATAAGAAATTATGAACTAGATCATTTTTATCATCCTCGTTTATTGACTCCTATTCTTTTTCTCCATGCGATATTCTTTAATTGACCTTATTTTCCAACCATTCATTATGTTTAAATATCCTCACACTTTCATTCATTTTGACATTAATGTTTTGAGAAATCGTAATGATTTTTTCATTATTCCACTTTATGATTGACAAATGATTTAATGATTGCTTGGTGTGTTACCAATATTTTTTGTTTACCCTTACTATTTTTTATGGCTATCCTCTTATGCTTAATCAATATGGCTTTATCTGCTAATCATGAAAAAATCTTGTCAACTCATCAAACTGATCGAGGTTCGTGGATGCTCCTCAAATCTTCTTTGTGGGGGGGGGGGGGGGGGGGGGGGTGTGAGAAGGTATCATTGCATGATATGTTCACTAAATTCTCGAGAAAATGTCGTTTCATGTTCACCGAAATTCCAAATTCTATGCAACACTGGTATATTTGAACTTCGTTGCTTCCAGTTACAAACTTCTCCTTGTTGAATAGCTAATATGGGAGGCCATTCAATACGCCATTAACCAACTCAATTTTTGGACACAGAGGAGGCTCAAAACATTCTGAATCTGTAAGGATGGCTAGAATATATTGAGCATCTCCAAGGATTTGATAAGGAAGTCATACTCAAATTTATATAGAGTTCAAATGCAGGAGTTGAAATGATAAGGAATGTGAAAATACAAGTGAACAAAGAAGTAATAGCTGAGGTAACATGCCTCTCCTTAGAAGGAGAAAAGTGGTACGAAGTGCACACCTCACTACAAAATGTGGCTTTTCAGTTTGCAAACCCATAGAAGAATTAGTCAAAAAGGCGAAAGTATACAACCCTAGTTTGCTTCTATACATTTTTAGAGAATTAATAGGAATCACTAGTGATATATCACCTACGATGGAAGGTATGACATAGTCCAAGGCTGTCATCTCAAATTAATGGCATGTCTGAGATAAAATGTAGCTCTAAACCCTCCCTATTTCATGCATTCACTGCTACATGAAACTTATGGTAGGTTAAGGAATTATAAATACCAAGCCTTAGTTGTTATCCACCATGGGCTTATTAAACTACTAGTAGTAAGAAGTTTGAGTCAAATTTAAGAATTGGGGTGAATTTTTAGGAGACTCTAAGGGTGAAAAAAGAAATCACAAAGAAATTGTTGGAACGTCAAATTCACTGGTCCTCAGTATCTGAAAGTGTTATCTAGTCTACCATGGCCTAAATGAATTGTGTAATGAAGGTGCCTAGAAAAAGAGCACATGATAGATATAATGGACAAGAAGGAAGAAATAACGAGAATAATAAATATGAATCCCCAACAATAGGAGATACTTCATAGGAACCCATGCAACCTGAAAATACAATTCCTCAAAAAATTAGTCGAGCAGAGAAGTGAGTAGCATCTTTCTTAGCCTACTTTCCTAAGAAAAGGATAAGGTCATATAGACTGGTTAAAATTCAATAGGGATGGAGTTCATCAAAACCCCTTGAGTATTCAGTAATAGAAATTTTGGTTCAAGGATTGTTTGATTAGGAAGAAACACAATAGAGAACCCGTAAGGAGAATCTAACTCAGGATTCATCAATTCCAGAGCAAACAAATGCAAGTATAGAGGAACATGGAATATAAATGGTTGAGGTAATAGAAGGATTGGACAATCTAGTGGAAATGGTAAATCTAGGGGAGCCAATGGAAGATCCTGCAACTCATTAAGATAGTCCCCCTAACTCCAACCAGAATGCCTTGCCTAATTCTCTAGTTGCATCTCTTTTTGTTGATTCGATCACCACCATCATCCTATAATTCTCTGGTGATTTTGAGCATGTTTCTACTCAAGAATAGTCTGGGGACTCTATTGCTACCATGTTGGAACCCTCTTCTTTAGAAACTGAACCCCAAAATTTCCTTATGGAGACCCAATTGATGAGAGCTAAGAACTTGAGGTTACTCCCTTGAGTGGACTACAGGTTGATCCTCTTGTTAACAATTTATTAGAACCCGTGATTGGTGGAATTTCAATGGTGGCTGATAATTAACCCATTGATTCTCTAATGGGTGACTCTACCCAAAGGACTACTACGGAAGGTAATGAAGTGACAACCTCTGTTCCTCCATGTTACACATTATTTTCTCACACCTATTGTTCACTTACTGTCTCATATCCCGAACTGCCAAAACATTGATTGCTATGCAACATATCCATCATGATATATAGACCAAAATCTCCCTTAAGATCAAGGGAAAATTTCCCTAAATCCACTCTAAAGAAGGTTAACTAAAAACCTAAATTTTAGCATCAATGCAGTTTGCTCTACTGCCTTCCTCTATTGGTGGCAGGTTTTACAGTTATACACTAGTGCTGCCAATGTGGGTTTTGTATGAAAATCTACACTGAACCTCTTCTGGCAGGTTTTCTCAAACTAGAGGAGAAGCTTCGTGCACTAGAACCTTTGACAATAACGAGATGGATATTGGTTGTTGTTGATATGGTTAATCTCTTCCATTTTGACCTCTTGATCTTATCATCATGGGATTTCCCCTTGAGATGTGGACCTTCCTACCTCTTTTATGGATCCCTAACTCCATCTTCCTTCATATAAATTCACTCCCTTCCATCCCCAAATGGTTGGTCATTGATTGTTGTATCCCTATGTTGAAATTATGCTTACATGTTACCCATTCTAGCTTGGATAGGGAGTGCTTAAAGAGTCTTTTATTGGACTTGGACATCCACCAAAAGGAGGTCTTGAACATCAAGGCATAGGTTGTATGCTTCCCTTTTTAGCTCATTAATATATACATCTAATGTTCACTTTCCATAATTGTGTAAATGTTTATGATTTTAGCTTAATACTCCTTGATCTATTAAGTAGTTTATGTTTGATATATGCCATTTATGCTCTTGTATTTTTCGTAGCTCTTTGATCTTCCTTGCAGGTGCTTAGACGTGGAGAACAAGTATGGAGTGAGGCCTAGAGTGAAATATTCAAAGTCATCTCCAAAGGAATTAGTGATTAGCATCAGAGTGAGGTAGGTTTCTCCTTCCCTCTGCATTTGTTAAACATAAACTAGGAAACTGTATGTTAGTTTGTTGCTAGACCTACTCATTGGGTCAGAGGGATCACCTTTGTCTCCAGAGGGGATCTACCTTCAAAAAAAAGTGGCACCTCCATTGGGGAAGCTATAACCTTTTCATCCTCTTTTCTCAATTGATCCTTTGATAAGTTTGACCGACCATTGAGTTATCAGTTAGTTTGAGTTCATATAGATCTACACAAACATTGGTTTCTACCTTAGAGTGCTAAGTCTGGAAGTGTTTGGGGAATTTTTTTTTATTTTTTTCCTTATTCCTCGCCCAATGCATTTTTGGCTCTGAGAGTCATGCTACCAATGCACTTCTTCTTAAAATAATTATGTTGATCCCCTGTTCAGCACCAGTTTGGCCATAACAGCAGCACTGATCTTTGAGATTGGAAAAAAAACCTAGGGTTTCTTTATCAAAGTCCAGTGTGTCTGAGCCCTTGAGGTCTTTTCTTGTCTTATATTATTGGATTTATTGATGTTTTGATTTATTACCTGATTTTATTAGCAAATTCTTACCTTTTTTAACTTTCAAGTGTTCGAGTGAAATTAGATTGATGTTAGGTTTTATAGGTCATTTGATTGTCACTTGCCACTTGTGAGTGTCGTTGAGTCTACGATTTTCTAATTGTTTACGTCTGATTATCTAGTAAATCATTTGAAACATTGATTTGCATTAGTTTCAGTTTTTCTTTTGAAAAGTTGTCTTTCATGTGTATTAGGTAATCTTGCATTTGAAACTCATCTATGTTATTTATCAAGCATAGATTACATTGCTTGGTTTCTAAACTGAAAAGAGTGTATTTGTTTATCTATTGGAAAGAAAAAGTGAAATATATTTTCATTGAGTACTTTTTGATTTGGTGTTGCTATGATTGGTGCATCGTTTGCATTAGGAGCATTTTGAATCAATTTTTATTTTTTTATTTTTTGCTTTAGTTGAAGCTTAATTGCATTAGAGCATTTGAAAATCAAAGACAACATCATTTAGGTAAATTGCATCTTAGTAAAGTAAAAGTAATTTTTGTTTTCAATAGATTTCATGTTGAAGAGTGGAGTTAGTTTGCTTTCGCATAGTGAATTTGGAAAATAAAAATTAGTGGAGGCATATTGTTTGATGCAATCTTTTGTTTGATGCATTGATTGATTGAACTCTCTTCCCTTTCTAGTATAGAATTCATTGAAGTGAAAAGTTTTCTTTTCTCATATAGTTGCATTCTAGGATTCAGGTGACACTGTTTAAGCCCAAAATTGAAACATAATTAAAGAAAAAAATTAACATTCACTGAATTAACCTAAGCAGAATTTGGAACTTAACGCAACATTTAGAGGTCTAGGCTAGAGACGTGTTTCGACGTCTATAAACCTACCAGTTGTCATTAAATGCCTACATTTTATCCCGCAGGTGAAATATTGTTCCAGTACAGAAGTATATCGAAGGTTCTCCAGTACTCTTGGGTATATCAGAGGCACTCTACTGTGGCAACTTGTTGTAGTGGATACAACCACCCTCCAAAATTTTTCCTTAGATTTGTTTTGGAACCTCCTTACCAACCTTTCACAACACCTTGTCTTGCTTTGTCAAGTACACAAGCTTTAGAGTTTTTCTTGTAGAAAGACAGCTTGTCAATCAAATCTTGACGCATTCCCCTCATAGGTTGTTCTCCGGACTTAGTCCAACTGCAGGCTGAGAAGCTCCCTCAATAAATTGCACAATTCTAGAGGGAAACTAGCCTTCCCTCCAAAAATTTCACAATTCTTCTAGCCAGGCTTCATCTAGAAAATTACTGAATTCTTCCTAGTAGGGCTGCTCAACCCAGGAATTGCACAATCCTGGGAAGCAGTTAGCTGCTCTATTGAGAAATTGCGCAAATATTCTAGGCAGCCAACCCAACTCCCATCTAGAAATGCACATTTTCTCCCAGCAGTTGAGCAACCTCTTGCATGTGCAGTTGGGTTGACCAGTTCCACTCGGGACCAAGGAAACTTGACCTGCATGCATGGCTTGATTTTTCCTGGAATAGCAAAAGGCAACATGCAAGAAGAATCGCTTGATTCAAGGAGCTATTTTTAGTAGCTGGAGGTTGCATTCAAAGTTCTTTTAAGAATCTTTCCTCCAAGTGTCTCTTTTTCCTAGATTTTTGGCATGCGCATCATGAGCCCAAACTTATTTATTCGACACATCAAAGCTCATTCTTTCACATCGATCTTCGAGCTCTGACATCCCATAACACATCTAGGGCTCTTCAACTCATCCAGCTTAGATATTCATGGGTAAGTAGTCTCAACTTGTCTTTTTCACCATTTCTGTCGATTTTTTTGTTTTCACTTATGTGAGTGTTGTTTGCATGATTGCTTTGAATGCTTGTTGTCATTTACATGCATACTAGCTTGTATTAGCACTGTTTCATTTTTTGTCGCTATCTCACTGTTGTCACATACATGAAATTGTTTTGCACGAACGGTCGTCGATTCGGTGACTCGCTTCACCCACAAGCACGTTGGTCTGTTTTCTGAATCTTTCATTCAATGTTTGCATGCATGATCAATCAATTCTGTTTTCACCTAGTATTGCCATGCATTCGATTTCACATTTTCTTTCATTTGCCTGTCGGCAAGTCTGGCCAGCCTTGGCTCGAACTTTGCCTCACCAAGATAGAATTGTGGAATCCAAGGAAGAAAGGCTCTGTCTTCCTCTCTAGAAATGTGAATTTCTTCCTAGGAACTATCCTCTAGGACTCCTTTGCGCATTTCTAAGGGGCAGTGATTTTTGGCCCATAAAATTGCTAATGTAGTCACTAAGCTTGTAGTCATTGCCAGCTCGAATTGCGCATTGCGTAATTCCAGCAGTCAGCAGTCAACTTGGATTGCGCATTGCACAAATCCACCAGCCAGTCAACCTGCTCAGATAGTCTAGACTACTTTTTGCGCAAGTCTGGCAACAAATCTCCCAGCCTCCCAGAAGAAATTGCGCAATCTTTTCCTATCAATCCTGAGGTATGTGTTATGTCATTCCCCTAATTTTCACTGATAGATTTCTTGCCATGCATGTCACTTTGTCTCCAGATCTTTCAGGTGTTCATCTGCCTCTTAGCAACACAGGATTAATGACCTCCAGGAGAGCAGGATCAAAGGACATTGATGGAAATGCAACTGGGGTAGCATTTGAATGTGTGTCCTCAAGTCTACCAATATTTGAAGATACCAAGTTGTTTCTAGACAAGGACATCAAGCTAAAATGACAAGAGGTCAATAAAGCATTGTAGGCACTTTTGGGGAAGACCTCGAAGACTGCTAGGTGTATGTGAACATTCACAAGTCTGAATTGTAGCAGATTGCATGCAGATACCCCATGCTCCCATGAGCATACATGATACATTGGATCGTCTCACACACTGATCCCGAGATGATGACCTTGAGCAGTGTCAACGGGATGAAAGTTGCAACCTTATGGGCACAAGATTATGATGAAATGTATCAGATGTCAGAGCCCGTGATTATCATGGAGACTCCCTTCAGCTTACCCAGTAGCAATGCTAACTCTAAAGACATTTTGAAGAACTGGTAATGGATTTGGCAAGATTCAGGATGACACCCAACCAAATCTACAAGATGAAGATATTTCAGAAGGTGTATCAATACTTGGTCATATTTGCATGTCGAATGTATGGGCAAGAAAGAACAGAAACTTTCCCACAGAGTTGGGTGATTGCGATGGACCAAGTGGCTAGAGAAGGGAAGCCATGTAACTAGTCCAGCATGTTGGCTAATCAGTTGAAGGAACATGTAACAAAGGCTCGACAATCACCCGAAGGTATGCAAGTAGAGATCTACATGTTTGCCTACATCTTAGATACGATCTGTGCCTGACAAGAGTTCCCAGGCTTGAAGTGGGCATGGACATTAGCGGAGACTGCTGTGAACAAGTATTGTAAGTTGTTGTCTGAATGCAGCTTCAGAGGAGTTATCACATGAATTTCCGCTCATTTTCTCACCCCAATTTACAAGATGATATTCGAACAGGATCCACCCTACATGACGAAGGAAGCAATGGAGACACTGATAGACATCGCCGATTGGTATGCCTCACCATCTGGCACCTTCATACTAATTTTCAGTGCTAGGAAGCCTTTGCATGTTCTACTGAAGTTTTCCCTGGACATATTTGTCATGTAGGAAGTAGTGTATCACATCTCGCTAGGATTGACAGCTAGACTACACTAGAAGAAGGCACCTTGGACCGCTCTTTCGTTGGGGATCAGGTTATACGAGATTTAGAGTTTCAAGCAAGTGGATGTCGAAGCAGAGTAGATGAAGAAGTGTCCATCTGACCTCCCAAGTTACAATCTATATGATCCACATTGTCTTGTGAAATATCACTGCACGAGATTACAGTTCAAATTGATCCACGGGGAATTTCATTTGCCGAAGGAGGACCCATGGAGATATTGCTACAGTTTCTCCAACCCCAATGAATAGGTTGGCTTCACTATGGAGTGGTTAGCGAAGCAACATGAAGTAGCGTCTTGGAGAGCACCAGCACCAGAAGCAGCAACGATAGAAAAACTAAGCATACCAGTGCACGACAAGGGCAAGAGGAAGATTTTCGATCGCAGGGAGGAAGACCAAATTTGCAAGTTCCAAGTAGATCCACTTGTGGAGAAAGCAGCTTTGGCTATAGAGGCAAAGAAGCAACAATGTGACAAGCGAATCGTGTAAAGGCAAAAGGAGAAGAGAATAATGGAGGAAACAATGAAGGAGTTGCATGAGTTGAAGGAGCAACTCTAAAAGGAACATAAGCTGTGCAAATAGGAGAGGGAAGAGCAACATCCAGGTATAGCAGGGGGCAAAACATGTGAAAATAGATGAAACAATGCCCATATAGGTAGTGGACTCATCAGAACAGATGGCATTAGGTAGACAGGGTGAACCATCGTAGGAGCAGGTCTTCACTCGTGAGATAGAGAAATCACTTCAATAGTTGGATACATATATGGAACAATGGGAATTGGAATAGGACATCGACCTTATGCCTCATCACCAAGAGGTCAAATTACCCACTTCATGCAAGTCTCAAGTGACCAAGGAGGCACTGAGATCCTTGGAGATTAGCTGGAAGAAGAGATGCACAAAATCTCATTCAATGAGTCTCAACATAGAGTTGTGCTATCTCGTAGAGTGTTGACTCTGGATGATCATACATCTCTTGCTCAAGTTGAGGAATGAGTGATCATGTCTGATGTGCACAAACATCTAGCAGCCTTGTCTGATGCTACCAGAGTGTATGTTGAAGCTGCTAGCTCAAGTGTTCATCTTCTGATAGTTGATAATGAGAAAATGGCTAAGGAACTATAGACAACCAAGTAAGGAGTAGAGTTGGTGATAGCGTCCGTCCGAGCTAAGCTAAAGAAGGCAATACTAGATGAAGTATATTCCCTTGACATAGTTATGCGAGAGTTGTACTTCAAGTTTGGTACCGTGCATAAGGCAGTCGTCCATCTCAATGGATGGCAGCAATGATGTGCTAGAAGAGAACGTATCTTGGTGAATTTGCATGATGCTATTGATTACATGCAAACATGGATGATGAGATACAAGGGAGTCCCGCTTCACTTTCCTAAGATGATGAAGGCCAGTGCAGTCGAGCTGAAGGCACGTATCCGAAGTCAGATCTAAAACTATGAAGAGCTCCCGCAACTCATCTCTAGTATACAGGCTTCCCATGCACGTGTATTCAAGAGTTTGGTTGTTTTGGTACATGCACATGTGATCCCATCTATTGGGACCCTCACCTAGGTGAAGACAAAGGCACAGGTCTGACTAGATCTTGACTATACTTTGATGAGTTGATGTGCATTGCCGCTAGCCCAGACTTACCCATTAGTGCAAATATCATGCGCAAGTATGTTGTTGGTTTGGCCGCATTGAGGACAATGATGCACATGCTTTCAGAAGAGTTGGACAGAGGAGCCCGAGCAGTGATGATCCAAACGGAAAATGGCATCAACCCATGGTACTCATCCACCCATATTATTCATCGACCCATGGAATTTACCCATGGTATTGTAAATGGCATCCGCCCGTGGTATTGTAAAATCCACCCATGGTATTCATTCACCCATGGAATTGACCCGTGGTATTGTAACTGAAAAATACTATAAGTAACAAGTCACATTTTGTAAAAGGACAGATTGTCCACCACAATGTAGCCTTTACAGTTCAAAGGCATGTAGCATTACTGTTTATCAGTCGGTTTTAATAAAAAGTTTCTTTGTGGTGTTGCTTTTTGGGCATTATCCTCTTTTTCTTTTGGCATTTCAAGTTTTCAGATCTCGGGGGTATCTCTACCCCAAGATCCATTTCAATCTTTTAGATCTTGGGGGCCTCCTCCCAAGATCCAGATTAGTGGTATCAGAGCAGGTTATGATTCCATGGGAATGAGGGTTTGAGGCATATTTCAATTTCAGATTTTGCAGCAATATTCAACAAACTTCAGGCATGTGCTACAACCTCCACAGAGCACTTTTCTTCTGTCAAGCAGGAAGAATTTTTCTTTTTTCATTTTTTTGTAGGAATTTTTTTTGGGTGGTGACTTTTTAGATCAGATCTGAAACATTTGGTACAAAATTTACAAAAAAAAATACCAGATCTGGATTCCTCTCGAAAAATCACCCAATTAAAAAAAAAAAGGGTCGAATCGGAGTTCGAATGTGGGAGATATCGCTGATTTAAAATCCGCTATTTTATCAGAATTTTTGTGACGTCAGAACTGTTGTAGCACGAATCTGAGATCTCAGAGTGTCCAGATAAGGATTTCCAACTCATGGGAAGATGCAAAATGATCCTTCTGCTTCTAAAAACAGGTTATAATAAATATTCTGAGTTATATTGGCCGAGTTATGTCCATTTTAATTCTGGAGCAACATTCGGAGTGGGTTCCCATTGGAGACGTGCCCTCCCACCCCACTTTAGTAGGCACCTGCTTCACATTCATCAGTTTCAACATAGCAGCATTTGGCTTGGGGTATTTGGAGACGTGCCCTCCCACCCCAGGCTATGTAGGCACCTGCTACTTCATCATAAACCAACATCATGGTTATGGGTCAACCGCATAAAATCCTTGTCATCGAAGTCCATTTGCTAGGCCGCACACTGTTAGAATCACAGTTGGTCACAAGAATTATAGGGTATCTCTATCCTCGGATATTTGTTTATCAAGGTTTTGAGTTAACCACATAAAGCCCTTATCTTCAGTGGCTCTTCATATTCAACAAAAGCTTTGCAGGAAGGAACTTTACGCAATGGGGACCATTGCTTCTTAAGGAGGGAGGAATGATCTGAATGGAAAATGGCATCAACCCATGGTACTCATCCACCCATATTATTCATTGACCCATGGAATTTACCCATGGTATTGTAAATGGCATCCGCCTGTGGTATTGTAAAATCCACCCATGGTATTGATTCACCCATGGAATTGACCTGTGGTATTGTAACTGAAAAATACTATAAGTAACAAGTCACATTTTGTAAAAGGACAGATTGTCCACCATAATGTAGCCTTTATAGTTCAAAGGCATGTAGCATTACTGTTTATCAGTCGGTTTTAATAAAAAGTTTCTTTGTGGTGTTGCTTTTTGGGCATTCTCCTCTTTTTCTTTTGGAATTTCAAGTTTCCAGATCTTGGGGGTCTCTCTACCCCAAGATCCATTTCAATCTTTTAGATCTTGGGGGCCTCCTCCCAAGATCCGGATCAAGTGAACCCAGATGCTAATGAGGCAACAGACAGGTTTCAGAAAGATGTCACCTTGGAGCACACAGACACCATCGCGGACTACCGATCTTGGCATTAGTACGTTATTATTGATCATCACGAGGATGTTGAGGAGTTGGACTTCCATGGTTGTCTATGTCATAGTGATGTCTAGCATCGCTTGCTCAAGCCATTTTGTCTCACATGGGTACATCTGCATTGTCATGTAATGTCTTGTCAAGTGTAAGTCAAGTGTCAATAGTTGGATGTAACAGTGACATAGTAGATGAAGGGTCATGAGGGTAGATGAATTGTCACAAAGGGGAATGTCAAGGGTCACCCCACCCTTTGCTATAAATAGTCCCTCATAACACATTGTAAAGGCTTTTGGTTAGCCAATGATCCAGGAGGATCTTGTCAGATCAGTTGCACAAGTTCAATTTCGTCGTCAGCATTCAGTGTTCGGTGTCTTCAGCTTCGACAATGAAGTTTATGGTTCAAGTTGTCCTGTGTTGGTTTCAGTTCCCCGATGATGTCAATAGTTGATATGGTTTTGTACCTGGTTGTTGACAAGTGGTTTTCGTCAATTCTGCCAGGATTTGGTTATCGACATGTTGGTTGTCGTCAATTCCACCAGGATATGGTTGTCGACATGGGTTGGTCATTCGTCTTGTAGAGTTTGGTTGGCGACAAGGGTTTGTCGTCATCTGGGTTTGAATGTCACTTTGTGACAATTGGTTGTAAATGGGTTTTTATTTGATCTAAAGACTAAAACCTAGCCTTAAAAAGCTATGGTCAAAACCATGTATCATTGACCTAAAACCTATGACTAAACCTATTACTTCAACCCTGTGGTGGAAAACATCAAACCTAAGTCTAAAAGCCATAACCCTAAGTCCTAAACCTCTTCGACCATGCTACATTAGCAAACCATGTTAATAAACCTAATTACAAACACCTAGACACATAAAACTATGACCAAAACCCATTTTGGCTATAACAACACTTTTATAAACCATAAACATTGCAAAATACATATATATCAATCCCTAACCGCAGGGTTTAGACCACGTTGGAACCGTTCCATGTGAGTGGCCAAAGGATATCCATCAGGGTTAGAGTTTGCAGTGGAGGTTACAGCTAACCGCTACATAAAAACCGCAGCGGGAACCGTGTCAGGTGAGCAGATGGGAATATAATCACGGGGGTTGACTCTGTATTTTTTACGGTCGAAGTTATGGTTAACTGCCAATGGAGACCATCGACATGTGAACAATATAGCTCACCATCAACCATCAGTAGTCATCGGAACTACCGACATATGAATGGGCTAGATTAACCACCAACCATTACTGTTTCGGCAAACGGTCAGCAGAGCTGCCAGAACCCAAACCACCAACCATCACCGTTTTGACAAACAGTTAGCGGAACTGCTAGAGTCCAAACCACCAAAGTTATCCGCCTGTGCACATGCCCTATGTCCCTCCTCCACCCAGTTAGCAAACGACTAACGATTTTCATGTTAAAATAAGGTTGCAGGTGGGTTTTCGTTTGAAAATTGGATATTTTAATACACCTAAGGCGCCTAATGTCACAAAGAGATATAATATCTTCAACTAAAACCCTAATTTAACCCTAGAAGTCAGCTCATGCATTCTAAAGTTGGGCAGCAAAGGTTAGAATGTATTTGTAGGGTTATAAAGGTTTTTTTTCTCATTGAAGATGGGGATGAGAGGTTTTGAGTTTTATGTGCATATTCTGGAGGTTATAAACTGTTTTGTTTTCAGTGTAACAGGAGCACCGAGAGTCAGAATTGGGAACTGTGATAGGCGTTGGAAAGTTGGTTTAGAGAGATTTCTTATGACAGTGAGCATAAGTGCCTGAGTGCACATTCATTTTGGTAAATTTTCTATGTAATTGACCTCCTTGGAATTGAATCCTAATAAAGTGGTCGCCTATCTTGAAAGCGGACCCAGAGACATAGTCCATCAGGGACAAACTCCATAATTAATCTTGCTATCTGGTATCGCTGTGTATTTTCTATTTTCACTTCTGTTTTGCATCTTGATTATGTTTATCTTCTGTCATAAATTCTTTCTTCTCAAGCAGTTCTCATGATAAAATCACTTTCAGTTATCATACTGTTCACTAATGGCATTAATCAATTCTACATCACTTTGACATATGATCATTTCAAATCATATAATTTGGTACCAGAGAAGGTTGTGTTTGTAGAATTTGTCTGTGAATGTTAACCAAGTCAAAGTCACAACGTGGAGAAGGAATCCTCAAGGAGATTGATCCAGAGATTGGAAAGCGAAGAGTCGCTTATAAGTTGACCATGACATGATCTGATGTAGGTGAAACACCAAAAACTAAGATGAGCGATGAATAGTTTCAGCATGCATTCTTGAGTATGCAGCAGATGTTGGGAGAACTATACAAGGATAAGAAGGTGAGAGATGTAGCTTCTTCTTCAAAGACATCAAAGAAGGACAAAGGTAAAGGAAAGGCTGATAAACCTCCTTCATCTCCATCATCATCATCATCTTCTTCTTCTTCTTCAAGTGTAGAATATGAAATAGAAAAGAAACCAAAGAAAACATCTCTTTTGAAACTTGATGTAAAATTTGAGTTACCTATTTATGATGGCGAAATGAATCCTGAAAATCTAGATAACTGGATTAAGCAATTAGAAGTGTATTGTTGTATTCAGAATATTTCTGACAATAAAGTGAAAATTTAGTTAGCTACACTAAGAATGGGGGGAACAACTTTAATCTGGTGGGAAAGTAAAACTCAAATAGATGTAAAGTGAAAAGATAAAGTCATCTGTTCATGGTCTAAGTTTTTGAAAGCTCTTAGGAAACAATTCTATCCTTTAGGATACACGCAGCAAGCTGCTATTGATTGGTAGCACTTGGGGCAAAGTAAAGGACAGAGTGTTTAGGAGTTTACTCAGGAGTTTAGAAAGAAAGGATTAGTGCTTGGTATTTCATTGGGTACACATGAAACTTCATTAAAATACATCGACAATTTACATTCATATTTGCAACATACATTATTGATGTTTAATCCTGATGATTTTGATGAAGTGTGTATTCAAGCCATACATATTGAATCAGGTGGCAGACCATTCAAGTTTTCACTGCAATCATCCAAAGAGTTGGAAATCAAGGATTCCGATGACAGTAAAGGGAAGAACAATTCAAAGAGAAAGAAATCAATGATAGCTCAGAAGCAAAGACCTACTTGTTCTCATTGTCAGAGAATCAATCATGATGAATCTAAGTGTTGGAAAGTTCATCCCGAACTTAAGCCAAAAAAGTTCCTTAAGGAGAAGGATGAAAAGAAGGCAACTGCAACAGTCCATCAAGATCTAGGCTTCGATTTAGGTGATGAAAGGAGGATAACTGCCATAGTTTCGACAGGCAAAACTTTTGACACTGGTTCAAGTTTGAATACTATTGCATCTTCATCAAACATAAATCCTTCAAATGAGGATAAAAGAGTTAAATTATTTAACATAAGGATAACTTCTAAGCACACAAAAATAGATACAATGTTTGATAGTGGATCACAGGCCAATTTAATATTTGAATATTTAGTTAAGAATTTGGGTTTGGAGACACGGAATCATCCAAGACCTTACCCATTAGGGATAAATAAATCAACTCAGACAAAAGTCACAAAACAGTTTCGATTAAGATTTTCCATTACAACTAATTACATTGATGAAGTGGAATTAGATGTGGTTCTAGTAGACATATGTGGAGTTGTCTTAGGAAGTCCTTATCTTTATGATTGTGATGTAGTATTTTATAGAAGAGAGCATAAATATCACCTTAAGAAAGATGGGGTTGAATTTATTGTTTAGGCACATCAAAGTAAAAAATCACTTGAATTTAGTTGTTTCTAATCAAAAGAAGCAATTAATAAGTTCAAATAAGAGATTTATAATCATGTGTGTAAAGGAACAATGTAAGAAGCAACATGATGTTCGTTCAGGTTATGAGTCTCAGCTTAAAGATAGTTTGATCAAAGAGGTAGAAACTTTTCTAGTTCTATTTAAAGAAACCAAACATCTTACTCATAAGCAGGGAATACAAAATGAATTATAGTTGATGCCTAAAGCTCCTCTTCCTAATGTCAAAATGAATCAATTCAGTCCAAGTTTGGAAGTTATAAGTTATAGGGATGCAGTTTAGTATTGGGGAAAGTCAGTGTTAAATTTCTCTTATACTACGTCACCATTTCATGTTTCAAACAGTTTAGAAGCCTCTTTTCAAGAGGAGAGGAAGCCTATTTGTTTTCACATCAAAGCCTTTTCTAAAGTAGTGCCAAAGTATTCAATTCATCTAATGGAAACTTATGAATCAGGGGAAAGTGATAATCACTGGAAACATCATTTAATGAATAAGGAAAAAATGGTTCAAACAAATCAACAACCATTTCAATACTTTCAAAAATAAAACTAAGTTGTAGTAGTTTCCATATTACAGTTTGATGGGTTTATTGCAGCAAGTTCACTTAGTAATCATGAATCAGGAAAGTATATCAAATCAAGTAGCTGGTATAATGTTGAAAATGTCTTTGATTGTCTCTATCATTCCGCAATATAGATTGTTAATACATGTCAAAAGTATTGAACAATATCCTCTAGAGATTGTTTTCAAGCATGTTTATGAATCACTAATTCATGGTACTTCAGGGAAAGAAGTCAATTGCCATGTTCATAACAGGTTGTTTAACCATCTTTGCAAGTTGTACGTACTGCAATTGGATGGAACAGGTCACCGATTCAAAATGTGCCATGATCAACATCATTAGGGTCATCACTTTCAGGTGATTGATTCAATGTATTGATACATCATCAGGACAAGGTGGAGAGTGGGGGAGCTCTACCCTCATTTACTATCTGTCTAGTCAAAAATTTTGTGGTCCAAAAGCTTTCAAGTGGAGAGGATTGATCCAGAAGGATCTTGTCAGATCAGTTACATAGGTTCAGTTTCGTCATTAGCATTTAGTGTCCAATGTCTTCAGCTTCGACAATGATGTTTATGGTTTAGGTTGTTCAGTGTTGGTTTTAGTTCCGTGGTGATGTGAATAGTTGATATGGTTTTGTACCTGGTTGTTGAAAAGGGTTTGTCGTCATGTGGGTTTGAATGTCACTTTGTGACAATTGGTTGTAAATGTGTTTTTATTTGATGTAAAGACTAAAACTTAGCCTTAAAAATATATGGTAAAAACCATGTATCATTGACCTAAGGCCTATGCCTAAACCTATTACTTCAACCCTATGGTGGAAAACATCAAACCTAAGTCTAAATACCATAACCCTAAGTCCTAAACCTCTCAGACCATGTTACATTACCAAACCATGTTAGAAAAACCTAATTACAAACACCTAAACACATAAAAATATGACCAAAACCCATTAAGGCTATAGCAACACTTTAATAAACCAGAAATATTGCAAAATACATATATATCAGTCCCTAACCGCGGGGTTTAGACTGCGTCGGAACCATGCCATGTGAGCCACCAAAGGATATCCGTTGGTGTTATAGTTTGCAGCGGAGGTTACAACTAACTGCTACATCAAAACTGCAGTGAGAACCGTGTCATGTGAGCGCATGGGAATATAACTGCGGGGGTTGACTATGCGTTGATTATGGTCGGAGTTATAGTTAATCACGAACGGGGACCGTCAACATGTGAATAATACAGCTCACCATCAATCGTCAGCAGTCATCGGAACCGCCGACATATGAATGGGTCGGATTAACCGCCAACCATCACCATTTCAGCAAATAGTCAGTGGAACCACTGGAGCCTAAACCACTGGGGTTATCTGCCTACGCACATGCGTTGTCTCCCTCCTCTACCTGGTTAGCAAATGGCTAATGGTTTTCATGTTGAAATACGGTTGCAGGTGGGTTTTTGTTCGAAAATTGGATATTTTAATACACCTAAGGTGCCTAAGGTCACAAAGTGACATAATATCTTCAACTAAAACCCTAATTTAACCCTAAAAGTCAACTCATGCATTCTAAAGTTGGGAAATAGAGGTTAGAATGTATTTGCAGGGTTATAAAGGCTGTTTTGCTCATTGAATATGGGGATGAGTGGTTTTGAGTTTTATGTGCAGATCTTGGAGGTTATAGACTATTTGTTTTTAGTGTAACAGTAGCACTGGGGGTCGGAATTGGGAACCGTGACAGGCATTGGAAAGCTGGTTCAGAGAGCTTTCTTATGACAATGACCAGAAGTGCCTACGTGCACATTCAATTTGGTCAATTTGCTGTGTAATCTACCTCCTCGAAATTCAATCGTAATAAAGCGGTCACCGATCTTGAAAGTAGACCCGGAGACGTAGTCCATCAGTGACGAACTCTGTAATCAATCTTGTTGTCTGGTATCACTGTGTATTTTTTTGTTTTCAATTATATTTTTCTTCTTGCTTATTCTTATCTTCTGTCGTAAAGTCTTTCTTCTCAAGCAGTTCTCACGATAAAAGCACTTTCAATTAACATTTTGTTCATTAATGGCATTAATCAATTCTACATTAGTTTGACATAAGATCATTTCAAATCAGCCAAGCTCCTGATAAGACTATCTTGGAGAGAGCTTGGAAAGTATTGTAATAAGCCTTTGCTTCTCCACTGCGTAGAGCTAGTACATCTATTTGGAGGAGTAGGCAGTTGTGGCTGTAACGTTCTGCTATCAGAACTAGTGGTTGGACATGGATGTATTGTACGACTGGAACTTACACTTCTTAATATAACAAGATCCAACACGTTTCATGCATATGTTGTATTGTATTCTATGCTATATGGTTTACTCTAAATGATATATGTATATGTTTACTTACGCATGCATGTATAGCTATCTGTGTATGTATGTATGAACCTTTCTGAAATGTGGTATTGGTTTAACCATCACTTTGGATTGCTAGCTAACTTGCCTTCCATGTTGTGATGCATATTTTCTTGTGTATTCCATTCTTAACTATGTGCTATCACAGGTTTCCAAGGGGTGCACTCATCTCAACCCCTACGTGTTAGAACCTCTCATGCACCTTCCTTCGCTCACTGCAGCCGTCACACCCTTGCTACTGTAGAGCTATAAAAGGGTCTCTTTCACCTCTAATTACCTCACAATAATATGTCAATCCGGGAGCGTTTGGTTATTTCAAAGAGTGACTCAATCTGAGGCTATTTGTCAGAGTAATGCTAGTAGTACAGCGTCCTACAAAAACACGAGTAAACTAATGCTTGTCTATGACTAAGTTCCTTCAAATGACTAAAGCACACACTCTTAAAGCTAAGCAACTTTATTAGTCAAGGGTTCGACAGCAATAGCCCATCCCTTTGGAAACTGATGGAGCAT
This sequence comes from Pinus tabuliformis, assembly GCA_031772625.1. Taxonomy (NCBI): domain Eukaryota; kingdom Viridiplantae; phylum Streptophyta; class Pinopsida; order Pinales; family Pinaceae; genus Pinus; species Pinus tabuliformis. The sequence goes on along the minus strand of CM062807.1, from coordinate 630,444,751 downwards.
GGACCATGGGCCTGGGGGAGAGGCAGTAAATGCGGAGGCTCACTACAGCCACAGATCGTCTCTCACACCAAATGCGAGTAAATGAAACGGCAGATAAAAATGGAACAACAAATAGGAAATTGAACAGCAAATCTAGAATGGAACAGCAATGCTTAAAATGGAACAACAATTCTGAAATGGAACAACAATCGCTATAACTAAGCCTCGCGAGTAATAATCAAACTCAACTCAAATGCACTCATTGTAATCCAAAACTCCAATCTTTCATTCTCCAAGCAAATCACACAACCAACTAACGGAACAAAATTAATTACTAATTATGGAACAGCATGTGAAAATCATACACACATAACACTCTGAAGAAGTAATCTGATTCAACACCAATCATAAACAGGAATTACAACTGTGTTTCAAAATGGAACAACATGAACCCTGAATCATAAAGAACACACCTTTCAGATAATTACCTTAACACACATACTCAACATAGAAGCTCCATAACACAATGATAACAATGTTCAATTAAGTCTAATAAGATTGCATCCACTCAGAAAGTATTGATAATATAATGCAGAGTCAATAGAAAGAACATTAACGAACAAATCTTAGCAAAACATGTGATGACTTATAAAGCATATCAGATTACCAACTAGTGATGATAAGCAAACCACACAGAAATCAAATCGTAGTGATACAGAAGCAAGTGTCCTCCGGGGTCGGGCCCTTAGCCTCAAGGTTACACCGCTTTAAGTTAATGCAGATGCAAAGATAAGATAATCACCAAGTTTAGATTAATGCATAAAACAGAAAGTACAATGAGCCAAGTTCAATGAGACTCGATGATCAAAGTTCAATCTTTAACAAAAAGTTACATAAAAAACCTCCCCTCAGACTAACAGTGCCGTCCCTTTATATAAGAGTAGCGGCGGAGATGTCTAAGCGATAAGATAAATAAAGCAGCGATCCCTCAGGATCTTCGCCTTCGATCCTAAGGGATGCGCCAAACTGTTAATCCTTAATCACTTCATTTCTCCTCCACCGAGCTGGTGCCTTCTCCTCCTTTTCCGGACCGGTTTGCTTCAGCCTGCTTTGCCTCGTTTGCACTCGGTCCTTCGTCAAAGGGACATCAGTTACCCTGTTCTTATCTTCTTCTTTGGAAAAACAGCTCCTCTTTTTTACCCTTTCCTGCACAGGAGAATGACAACTATCAGCGGATAAGTCTTGCATACTAATTCCACATATTTTATCACAATTCTCTATTGTTTTCCTCATTCATGATGTAAAAGATTCAAAAGTCCTATTGAAAAGCCACTGAAATGATCATTAAAAACATACCTTTTTAGTACTCCACACACCCCCCTGGTTACCCTGTTTCATGCCCTCATGAAAACGTTGTAGTTGACATGCAAAGCAGTGAGAGAATAGGCTGGAGAAGGAATCTCATGCGGAGGCCTAAAGCCATGGTGAGTGACTAGGTAGTCAAAGAATTGGCCTGTTTGACCCTCAGGCATCTCATATAGGGCTTGATATCTGGGTGCAAGGTGCCAGATAATTGGACTGCGGAATCTATATCCTAACCATGATGGCCCTGCCCTCAAAATTATTTCACCATAGAGGTTCAAACGATTGGCAGCTAATTGAAAATTCTCATACTTAAATGATAGAAAGAATATATTCTAAACTTTGTCGAATGAGTGCCTCGTGCATGGGTCCTAGCGTTTCGATGACACCCGGAGTTCTCATAAGGTTTCTATGTGCTTTCCATAGCCGTACTGGGTCCCTAGGCTCAGCCCTTACCCACAAGTCTAGGCCATTTTCCTGTCTCTGGAAAGTGTTATAGGCTTTGAGCCATTTAATCTGATTAACCCCGAATGAGATGAATGCTTGCAATTGAATGTCCCCAACAAAAGGGCCGGGGTTCAACTCAGTCTCCTGACCTAGCACGAGGTTATGCAAATAAAATTCACATAGCAATCTCTGGACCTTCACCCCATAATGTTTACAACAATCTATAAAGTCATTGACAGTGTTAATTTGTATCGGGGCGCCTGCTTTAACAACCTTTATTTTTAATTGTAAGTATCGTTCCAATAAAAACAGAGCATAGTTTTTGGCAGGGGCCCTACATGCTAAAATGTCATTGTATAAAGAACACAAGGTATCCATATGTTTGATAACAGTATCTAGCCTACGGGTTACCTTTGCAACTTTCTCCTGTTCCTTTTGCCACCCTTCAAAGGCCTGGCTTTCGGATTTATTGACGTTCCTTAGTTGCTGTTGGAGTTCTTCATACTTCTCACGAGGGACTATTTGCTCTCTAAGCTTCTCCATTTCTTGTTGAGCCTGTTTCAATCCCTTGTGCAAGGTTCTCGTCTTTGGATCTCTTTTCCATGCATCATTGGAGGCCAGGAGTTTTACCTGAACTTTCTTATTGCGTTGTTTTGAGTTCAGAACCCTTATCACCCCTGAGGGCTGTGCCTCTGTTTGAATCTCCTTGTTGTCCTTTTCCTTTTTAACACGAATACCAGCTTGCAGCTGTTCCTTTTGAAATGGAACAACAGTCTGTCCCTCAGCATCATTTGGAACACCAGCTGGACCTTCAGCTTCCTTCGGAATAGCAGCTGGGCCTTCAACTTCATTTGGAACAGCAGCTGGGCCTTCAGCTTCATTCGGAACAACAGTTGGATTTTGGGCAGGGTTTTGATCAACAGAGCGATTTTTAGTCCTCCGCCGTTTTATCCTATGGTTTCTTACTGCAGTGGTCATCTTTTTCTTCCCGGCGGTCTTCCTTTTCCTTTGCCTTGCTTTCAGGATCCTGATCTACTGGTGGAGCTGGGCTATTATGCTCAATAACCTCCGTTTTTCTTTTCGTAACTCTCTAATTTCCAATTTTTTATTAGAAGGAACAACAGGCTTTTTGCTGCGTTTCGGGCTGTGACTAGTCCCTTGATCTTTTTCCTGGGGTGTTTCTTCACTATTTTGTGGTAGCTGTTCTGGGGTAAGAACCCTAACTGGTTCTGTGGCTTCGCTTTCTATCCTCAGTTCTTCTGGAATTTCTTCTGGTGCCATGGGAACAGATTGTTCCCTCTCAGTGTCTCCTATCTCTTTTTCATCATGAACGGGCAGATTTCCTTCCTCTGCCTCTTTTGCATGTGGTTTTTCAGGTGCATCTTCTTCCTGGGGTTTGTCGCGGAGATATGATGGAGTGGAAGGTTGGCCATACTCACCCATATTGGCCAAGATTGCAGCCAATTCCTCTTCTCCCACTGGGTCCTGTGGTGGACTACCTACCTGCTGTCCCATTTCCTCCTCCTGCCTGGATTGTCCATCTTCTGCCTCAGGATGCTCAGCTTCCATTTCAGGATGCTCAGCTTCTATCTCAAGAGGCTCAGCTTCTACTTACGAATGCTCAGCTACTTCATCGTTTTCCTCTTTGGATCGCTCAGCCTCCTCGGCCTCTCCTTCCTTTTGTCCTTCAACTTGTTCTTCTTCTATTTTTGGTCGTGAGGGTTGTTCGTCCTCAATTACCATTGGTTGGTTGGTGCTTTCCTGGAGTTTTTCCAGCCTTCCTCTTATCTAGGCCAACCGGACTGATTTTCTGCGTTTCTCTGGTTGTTCTGGTGTATCCGTGTCATGCTTACGCTTTGCTGATTCCTGGCAGGTTTCTGGTCATTCGGATGTGCTTGCAACATGTTTTTGTTTTCTTAATTCTCTGCGTTTTTCCGGACGTTCTGGTGTGCTTAGAGTATGTTTACGTTTTGGGGAAGGTGCTGTCGCTCTCCACTCAATTATTGCAATTAATTCTTTCCAGCTGCTTCGCTGCTGGGTGAGGCTATGACTAACTATTAGTCAGATTAATCCATGGTGGCTGACAACTGACTTTACATGCTGTGCCTTTTTCAGGCTTCGTGCGGCGTCATGGAGTAAAGAATTCAAAAGTGCAGGAAGGTTTACAGAGCATTTCTGCTTTAAAACAGCTAAGAGTTTAAGGTGTCGTGGCCTTACCACGTCTTTTCTCCCCTCACAGGTAATGTAGCTTTGCACTGTTCTTGCTAATTATGCCCAGGGTTCTCCTAGCGTTGTTGGTAGGACTCCCTTTCCTTTAATTGTTAAGCTCTGGCCTTCGTCCTATTAAATTTCCATGATCTTCTGGAGTCTTTCCTTCTTTAATGTCCATACAGGTCCGGTGGTTGGTAGTCCCGAGACTTCTGCAATTATATCGTTGGTGACTGCTATCCGCTTCCCCCGCACCGTGGAGTGATCCTCCTGCAGGTTCTGCAGAAATTCCATCGCCACTGTTTCATTGGACTCCTTCAGTCGACTGAGATAAGTTAGCCACCCTGCTCTTTCCAGGATCTCCCGAGTAGTAGCGGAGACTGTCAACTCCTGTGGTTCACTTCGAATTGCCCTGCCTCCCATGGTTTCACTGTGGGTTCTCAATGGAATAGCAACTGCTTGTGCTGTTTTAAACACAGAGAGGGTAATAATCGTCTGATTTAGAAAAAAACACAGAGTATGCAACAGAAATGACTTATGAACAACAACTTGTATAGAAAAAATAGAAATGTCATGCCGTTAAACCGTGCCATTTCCTGGTACACTATCTTTCCCGAATAGTGAGCTGACACATAACCCGGGGAATCATGAGGTGAACCTCCCCCCCCACAATGCGATAAGCTGCCCCAGCTGTCAAAGAAAGGAGTGGCACCCGATCTGTAACCAAGTCATAAAGGAACAACGTATGAAAATATGCCATGTTTAGAAAAACAACAGATTGCCGAAATCGAGGCGTAAAGTTAGATTGCGTATTACATAAGAGGTTGCTGTGATATGATGTGAGGCCGGGGGATAGGACGTCTGTCATACTTGCCAAATCACAAGTGGTCATTGTCACCTCCTTTGCCATGATTGGTGTAATAAATGTTCATGCGGTATATAAGTCGGGAAGTAATGCATGATTAGTGCATAGGATATAAAAAACAAAAGAGTATTAGTATCCTACCTATTGGTGTAATTAATGTGACTTCGATACCATTAACAGTGCTCTGTTGCCGACAGGTGTCCATAACCTTGGCCGAGTTGTTTTATTTCACCCCCGGAACCATGATCCTTTATGTGCATATTAAGGAATGTGATGTCAAAGTGTAGGCCATTATGCTGGCTTGGTAACCAGTTAGCCATAATGCCATTCACGAGGAGGGGGCGAAGAGTGGGCAGGCCAGCTCGTGATGAGACCTCCTGTTCCAAGGTTTGTTTATTTGCTATACCTTTTGGACCATATCCCTGGTGTGGTGGCCATAGTGGGAATGCCACTTCGCTTCCATCCTCGTGATCATGGTAGGCTGGCTCTTGTTGAGACCCCCTATCCTGCATTTGACAATTTATAATTCATTTGCTTTTTCTTTCTCTTTTTTTTTTCATAAAGCACTTTCCCTTATATATCCACAAAGGGTGGTTCAACACTCCTTAAGAGTAGGAATGGTGGAAGAAGTCTTTTCATCTCAATAGGAGGATATAGACTCTTTGCTCTTATTCCTAAACAAAAATCAAAGGGAATTAAAAAAAGAATGGCATGATAAAGATAACCAATCAGGGTAAAATTATTAAGACAATGACAACAAAAGATAAGTATATCCTTCCTTCTGTCCTCTTACCAATACATAGCCTTATAAAGATAGCATTTTATAATTGCCTGATTTCAGTATGTTGTGATTTTGTATTCATTGCATAAGTGCATCGCTTGTCTCTTAAAGAATTTGAAAGAATAGGGGCAAGAAGCATCCTCACTTGGACCAGCAAGAGGTTAGCTGTTTCACAAAGAGAGAAGAAGTATGCTAGAACAATAAAGGAGCATAGGTTTTAAAAGTGCAAATGCCGTTCCTTTTGAAAAAGGAACAACATAACACAGCAATGCCATTCCTTTTGAAAAAGGAACAACAGAACATACCAATGGCGTTCCTTTTGAAAAAGGAACAACAAAAATCAAAATGTTGTTCCTTTTAGAAAAGAAACAACAAGACAAGTGAACGCCGTTCCTTTGAAAAAGGAACAGCAAAAATCAAAAGTGTTGTTCCTTTTGAAAAGGAATAGCAGAAAATCAAAAGTGCTGTTCTTTTGAAAAGGAACAGCAGAAAATCAAAAAGTGCTGTTCCTTTTGAAAAGGAACAGCAGAAAATCAAAAAGTGTTGTTCCTTTTGAAAAGGAACAACAGAAAATCAAAAGTGTTGTTCCTTTTGAAAAGGAACAACAGAAAATCAAAAGTGTTGTTCCTTTTGAAAAGGAACAGCAGAAAATCAAAAGTGCTGTTCCTTTTGAAAAGGAACAACAGAAAAATCAAAAGTGTTGTTCCTTTTGAAAAGGAACAACAGAAACATGCAAATACCATTCATTTAGGAACGACAAAAAATTGAAATCTATGTGTGCACAAACAAGTTTGAAGAAAAGAAATTATGTACAAATTGTGAAAAGAAATGAATTCCTTAATGAATTACAGGTGAGGAAGATTTCTCTTCCTCTCCTAAAATCTCCATATCAACATCTCTGCGTAGCTGTTGGCAGAAGGATTCCCGAGTGAGTGGTTTACGATAGAGACGAACTCGGTGGCCATTCACTTTGAAGGTATATCCAGAACCGTCAATGGTGATTAAAGTGATGGTCCCATTGTCATGTACCTTCTAGATTTCGTATGGTCCCAACCAACGAGTCTGGAATTTCCCAGGGAAATCCTGAAACCGAGAGTCATATAATAGGGCCTAGTCTCCCTCATGGAAGACTTTGTTTTTGATGAGGGCATCATGCCATTTAGCTCGCTGCTGTTGAATCAATGCTGTATTTTGTAGTGCGGAGAGCCTAATTTCGTCCAATTCATTGATTTGTTGTAGTCGATTAATCTGTGCCTCAGTTAGATCTAAGCCAACTTCCTGTGCTGTTCATAATGTTTGGATTTCAAACTCTATAGGGAAAATGGGTTGTTTTCCAAACACTAATTGATAAGGTGAGTAACCACTGGTGCTTCTCCATGTTGTTCTATAGGCCCAAAGTGCTTCAGGTAGTCAGGCAGCCCAATCACACCTATGTGACACAATGGTTTTTGTTAGGATTGATTCTATTACCTTATTGTTGCTTTCTACTTGTCCGTTCGCTTGTGGGTGATATGGAGTAGTAATTTTGTGCTGGACATGATAATTATTAAGTGTTGCTGCTAATCTATTGCCAGCAAATTGTGGTCCTCCGTCTGTGATTATTTCCCTTGGAAGGCCATAACGTACAAATAGATGGAAGAGGAACTGTATGACAGAGTCCTCTGTGGCTCTTGGCAATGCTTCTGCTTCAACCCACTTGGTGACATATTCTGTTGCCACCAAGATATATGTTCTCTGATTTGATGAAGGGTTGATGGGTCCAACGAAATCAAGAGCCCATCGCTCGAATGGTTCGATGACTAATTGTGGTTTGAGAGGCATCTCGTCAGCTTGACTAGGACGTCCTGCTCGCTGGCAGCTGTCACAGGCTTGGACAAATTTCTTTGCATCTCTGAAAATCGTGGGCCAGTAATATCCTGTCTGTAATACTTTGTGTCCAGTTCTACGCTCAGCGAAGTGTCCCCCACATGGTCCGTCGTGACAGGCTTTTAGGATGTCAAAGATTTCATCTTCTCGAACACATCTCCTGATATGCATGTCTGCCCCTGTATGAAACAAATAGCCCCCAATCCAGGAGAATCGAGTACTCTTCTGAACAATCTGTTTTCGCTCATTAGGGGTTAAGTGTTTTGGTAGTTTACCTACTGCAAGGTAATTGGCAACATCGGCATACCAGGGTGTTCGAACGGCAACATCAAACAGATGTTCGCCCGGAAATTGATCTTCAACTGCTGCTGCATAAATTGGATTTAGCATTCTCGAGAGAAAATCAGCTACAGGGTTCTCTTTGCCAGGCCGGTCCTTGATTGTGATATCGAATTCCTGCAATAAAATCAACCATCTAGTTATTCTGGCATTTGTGACAGGCTTAATTGCTAAGTATTTTATGGCAGAATGATCCATATACAAAATAACAGGATAGCCTGTAATATAATGTCTAAATTTATTGACAACATGTATTACAACTAGGAATTCCTTTTCAGTAACAGTGTAATTTAATTCAGTAGGGGATAAATTTTTGCTGATGTAATAGATAGCATATGGTTTTTTATCCTCTTCTGGCCCAAGGACTGCGCCAATGGCTGTATCTGAGGCATCAGCTGATATCTGAAATGGCAGATCCCAGTTTGGTCCTCGCAGGACTGGGGCTGTGGATACAAGCTTCTTTAAATCCTTGAAAGCATGTTCACATTTTTTTGTCCAAAGAAAATCAACGTTACCAGTCAGTGCATATAAAGGTGCAACAATGTGTGAATAATGTTCTATAAATCGTCTATAATATCCAAAAAATCCAAGAAAGTTGCGTACCTCTGTTTGAGTAGCAGGAGTGGGAATAAGCAAAAGTATTTGGATTTTGGCCGGGTCTACCTGAATGCCGGCTGCTGAAACATAGTGTCCTAGAATAAGTCCTTCAGTCATCAACATGTAACATTTTTCGTGACTTAAGCAAAGCCTGGTAGCTATATAGCGTTGTAGGACTTTTTCTAGGGTATTTAGTGCTGGATCAAAATCATCTCCATAGGGTGTAAAGTCATCCATATACACTTCAAGTCCATCATTTATTAAATCTGCAAAAATGCTAAGGATAGCCCTTTGGAATGTGGTGGGAGCATTACATAGGCCAAAAGGTAGAACTCGGTAGGAAAATGTCCCCCAAGGACAATTGAAAGTTGTTTTGTCCTGGTCTTCAGGGGCAATATGAATCTGATTGTATCCACTGAAACCATCCAGGAAGGAAAATAATTTTTTTCCTGCCAAAGTATCTAGCACTTGTTCTATGAATGGGAGTGGAAAGTGGTCTTTTTGTGTTGCTTTATTGAGTTCCCTGTAATCCACACAAATTCTCCATTTCCCATTCTTTTTTGGTACGACCACAAGTGGAGAGACCCATTTACTGTCAAAAATAGGATAAATAAAATTAACATCTAACAGTTTCTGAAGTTCCGCTTTCACGACATCCTTTAAATGAGGATTAAGTCTTTTCTGCGGTTGACGGACAGGTCTAGCATCTTTTTCTATATAAATGTGGTGTGTACACAAATGTGGGTCGATTCCTTTCATATTAGGGTAATCCCATGCAAATGCCTGTTGATATTTTCTTAATAAATGGATGAGCTTAGTTTCTTGTTTAGATGTGAGGTTGGCATTGATATTTAAAGTTTTTCCTGGTTCGATTTCCACAATTTTACTATTTGCGACAGAAGTAACAGGTATTGTTTGATCATGTGTGTCTTTCAGAGGATCTTCTTCTAATTCATTATCAAATGTTGCTTCTATCATATGACATTGTGTGCATGATTCAGCTTCAGTTTGAATAATGAAATTGTTAATGGCATCATCTTCTGTTTGGTCTTTAAAATCAAGTGCCTCTTGCAAAGTCAATGGAGATCTAATGTTATCAGTAAGATATGATACAAGATACTTGTTAGTTTTAATTATTGTGAGACTTGGCTGCGCTGGAGGGTATAGAACCAAATTCTTAATATCAGGTTCTTTAGTTATGGTCATATTTCCTTGCCGGCAACCAATGTAAGCATCGGCGGTGGCAAGCCAAGGCCTACCTAGAATTAGCGGGTGTCCATCAAGTCGGGTTTTTGGATTAATTATCAGGAAATCGGTCAGATATTCCCAGGAATCTACAGAGACCATGACATCGTGTAGAGTACCTTCTGGTCTAATCATAGATCGGTCAGCCAATTCTAACAGAGTAGAGGTAGGTTCTACAGATGTAATGCCAAGTTTTTGACAGGTGGTGGTTGTTAAAATATTGATTGCAGCTCCTAGATCAACTAAGGCATTAGACAAGGTCTGACCGCAAATTTGAACAGTTACAATTGGATTTCCTGGGTCTTCATATTTGATGGGTGTTTCTTTCCCAGATAAGAGATCAGATAAAGTACCGACTACTTGGACTCTTGGATTAGTTGTTATATTCCTCCTTGGTTTCTTTATGCACAATTCTTTGATAGTTTTTGCATATATAGGAATATCTTGAATGGCTTGGAGGAACAAGATTTTTATGTACAAATTTTGTAATTCCCCCAGAATGCCAAAGTCAGGATACTGTAAAGGTCGAGGTATGACTAATCGTTCTGGGAACGGGGGAGAGGATGTGGTTGCTTGATTATGAGACTGCTGATTATTTGCATCCTCTCGTTGCAACTGATGTTCTCTTACTAACTGATCTTCACTATGAACTGTTTTATCTCCCTCATTTTCAATGATACATCCAGATCATAATTGAAGATCATTACACTCCCGCAGGTCGGGTCCTATTTCTGATGACTCTATGATTTGAAGAGATTGGACCGATCTGTTATTTGGATTGGGGTTGGGTTGGGCTGGGAGTTGCGGTCTCAAATTAGACTGGGGATTTTGTTGTAGAGCTGGCAGAGTAGGTTGAGGGAGCGGAATAGTTCCTACTGGCTGTTGCATCGGTCTTTGCCAGTTTGTCTGCCAGGATGAACCTTGTGAAGTAGGGGGAGTCCATTGCGGAGGATATGGGCTATTTTGCCAATATGATGAATTATAAGGGAAATTCGGCCAACTAGATTGATTTGGATGATTCAGCCATGGGTTTGAAGGAAACGGTGGTGGTGACCAATTTGAGAATGGGGGTGGGGGCTGATTTTGCCACATATTATATTATTGAGCATTATATTGTGGAGGTTGAAAAGAAGAGGTTGGGTCTGAAAACATACCAGATTGTCTTTGCTGCCACTGGCGGCGCTGGTTGATCAAGTACACCGATTCTGGTTCTTCCTCTGCTTCCTTGTATACTTCTTTTAATCCAGGAAGTGAGGGGCAGCTTTCCGTAAGATGATCATTTGTACAGATGGCGCATGTTTGGACTGTATCCAGTGGACACTCCTTGTGACTATGTTTTTTTCTGCATCGGGGGCAGAAGATTGCCAAATGCTGTTCTCCCTCCATTTGCTTCTGTTTGGCCTGCATAATATCAAGTTCTGTAGTTAGTGTCCTTAGAATATCAGTTTTAAAATTTTCTAATAAATTTCCAATCTCCACACGCGTTACTCCTTCTGTTGCTATTTCATTGTCTCTTGCAAACCAATCATATTCTGCCGGTTTTATTCTTGTGCTGCCTCTCGAACTCCTGATGCATAAATCAATAATGTCAGCAAAATTCTCTTGATAAATATCCCCTTTTCCCATGATGTTTAATGTTTCGATCCACTATTCCTTCATGCCCCTTATCAATGCAGTTTTTAACACATTATCAGGTAAAGGTAGTGATGCATAAGGAGATCTTTGTAAATTATATTGAAAACGTTCCACATATTCTTCTAATGTTTCGTTTGGTTTCGCTGTCATTTGAAATATTTCGTCTTTCAATTCTCTAGACCTACAATAATCCTGGTATTTTTTTAAGAATGATTCTTTCATCTGATCCCAATTGTTGATGACCCCACCACCTAGTCCCATAAACCATCTTAGAGCAGCCCCCTTTAATGTCGAGGGGAATAATTTCAATTTCTGGGGATCGGTGGTGTAATCATATCCCCTACACAACACATCAAATTCGAATAAAAATTCATCCGGATCTTCTGATGTAAGACCGTGAAAGGTAGGGATATGTTGAAGAGGGATAACTTTCATGGGCGCATTTACTGCCGAATCCACTATAGGATATTGTAATGTAGAGGTTTGAGTATTTGGCTGATTCTGAGCCATGGGATTGAATATATGCCAATAACCCTCTGGAATATCTAGGAGGGTATTCCTAGGTTGAGAGGGAACGATTTTAGCAGGGATAGTTTTAATGGCACTTCCTTTATCTAGGATAAGAGGAATACCTGATGTCTGAGGAGATTGAATTCCCTCAACAATGATTTTCGCAGTGCTCCCCTTATCTGGGTTGTTTAATGGCTGATCTGTTCCAATGGGAGATTTTGGTTCCTTTGTTTCCCCTGTTTCTCCTTCTCCTTCACAAAAGTTACTGAAATTCCCTTCTTGCAATAGTTTTGGAGTAGAATTCTCAATTTCCTGAAAGTCCTGTTCTTCAGTTTGACTATGCACCTCAGCAAAGGCTACAGATGGTGATCCTGTGGCCTGAAAGGAACTAGTAGGCTGCTTAGAAACGATTTCCCTGGGACCTACTGATGGCTGAGATTTTGTTTTCTTATAGATTTCGTCTATGAAAGTTGTTCGGCCAAGGGTCACCGACCCCTTAGCTTTTTCAGGTTTGGATGGAAGCTTGATATTCTTTTCTGGTTTTTTCTGCTTAGTCATGCACTCAAATGAACTGCTAAATTCTATTCAATCAAAGCAAGAGAAAATCTGTTAGGAAAGCAGATAGTGGAGAAGGGATTTTACATGCTCCGCACGCAGGTTCTTACCTTTCATTTTTAAGATCCAACTCTTCCCTAGCAGGTTCATACATTACTCTGAAAAAGACAAATGGCTACACTCTTTCCCTGGCAACGGTGCCAAAATGTAGAGCTATAAAAAGGGTCTCTTTCACCTCAAATTACCTCACATTAATATGTCAATCTGGGAGCGTTTGGTTATTTCAAAGAGTGACTCAAGCTGAGGCTATTTGTCAGAGTAATGCTAGTAGTACAACGTCCTACAAAAACACAAGAGTAAACTAATGCTTGTCTATGACTAAGTTCCTTCAAATGACTAAAGCACACACTCTTAAAGCTAAGAAACTTTATCAGTCAAGGGTTCGACAGCAATAGCCCATCCCTTTGGAAACTGATGGAAAGGAAACTAGAGCATGGTCCATGGGTCTGGGAGCGAGGTAGTAAATGCGGAGGCTCACTACAGCCACATATCGTCTCTCACACCAAATGTGAGTAAATGAAACGACAGATAAAAATGGAACGACAACTAGGAAATTGAACAACAAATCTAGAATGGAACAACAATGCTTAAAATGGAACAACAATTCTGAAATGGAACAACAATCGCTATAACTAAACCTCGCGAGTCATAATCAAACTCAACTCAAATGCAGTCATTGTAATCCAAAACTCCAATCTTTCATTCTCCAAGCAAATCACGCAACCAACTAATGGAACAACATTAATTACTAATTATGGAACAACATGTGAAAATCATACACACATAACACTCTGAAGAAGTAATCTGATTCAACACCAATCATCAATAGGAATTACAACTATGTTTCAAAATGGAGCAGCATGAACCCTGAATCATAAAGAACACACCTTTCAGATAATTACCTTAACACACATACTCAGCATAGAAGCTCCATAACACAATGATAACAATGTTCAATTAAGTCTAATAAGATTGCATCCACTCAAAAAGTATTGATAATATAATGCAGAGTCAATAGAAAGAACATTAACGAACGAATATTAGCAGAGCATGTGATGACTTATAAAGCATATCAGATTACCAACTAGTGATGATAAGAAAACCACGCAAAAATCAAATCGTAGTGATACAAAAGCAAGTGTCCTCTGGGGCCGGGCCCTTAGCCTCAAGGGTACACCACTTTAAGTTAATCCAGACGCAAAGATAAGATAATCACCAAGTTTAGATTAATGCATAAAACAGAAAGTACAATGAGCCAAGTTCAACGAGACTCGATGATCAAAGTTCAATATTTAACAAAAAGTTACATAAAAAACCTCCCCTTAGACTAACAATGCCGTCCCTTTATATAAGAGTAACAGCGGAGATGTCTAAGCGATAAGATAAATAAAGCAGCGACCCCTCAGGATCTTCTCCAAAATGTTAATCCTTAATCACTTCTTTTCTCCTCCGCCGAGTTGGTGCCTTCTCCTCCTTTTCTGGACCGGTTTGCTTCAGCCTGCTTTGCCTCGTTTGCACTCGGTCTTTCGTCAAAGGGACAACAGTTACCTTGTTCTTATCTTCTTCTTTGGAACAACAGCTCCTCGTTTTTACCCTTTCCTGCACAGGAGAATGACCACTATCAGCGGATAAGTCTTGCATACTAATTCCACATATTTTATCACAATTCTCTATTGTTTTCCTCATTCATGATGTAAAAGATTCATAAGTCCTACTGAAAAGCCACTGAAATGATCATTAAAAACATACCTTTTTAGTACTCCACAGCTACCAATAGAGTTATTTGACATGCCTCTGTGCGAAATCATGGTCGAGACATTACCATATGACCCACTGCTAAGACTCCTACACCAAACGGTCTGAGGTCTAATTTACTGATGAGATCTCCTGACATGTTGGCGAGTCTAGAAACATCAACATTTCTGGTGCCAGAAGGAGGGCCAGATGAGAAGCTGTGTCCTCTCAACCTGTTTTGAACCTTTGCATATCTATCATGGATTCTTGCACTCTTCTCCCTCCACAATGTTTTTCAAATCACAAAGATGTCACCATCACGAGGGAGTTCTTTGATCTCTTGTCCACTTACACCTATGACGGTCAAGGTGAAGTGGCCTGGCCTGAGTTCTTACATGACTTTCTTTCCATGTTCATGAGGAAGATGGATGTTCTGACGAAGAGGCCAGCTTGTTGCTTGCATACACACATCGCGAATCTCCACATCAATGGATATGCAACCTAACAGATGGTAGCATGCATTCAATTGGGCACTTTTGTGATCTCATTGAAGACACTTTCTATCATTTTGATCCAGACCATCTTAGCCAAAAATTGTTACAACAACAGAAGGCTTCGCATGAATCGACTATGTATTTTTGGCAGCGTTTCCGTGATTTGTAGTTTCAAGCTTTGAAGAGCTAGGTGAAGTTTTTGTATCTTTGGGACTGATTTTAGTATTGCGTTAAGAAATCTTCTCGTCCCAAGAAGAAGTTTGAAATCAAGCCTTGCTCAACATTCTTTAGTGTTGGAGTTGTGCAATCTCAAATAGATGTGGTCACTGTCACAAGTGACTGTCTGCCATCTCCTCATCAAGCAGCTCCACCACTTTAGAGTGATGTTGAGGATCATGCTCCCACACATGTTCAACTATCACATCCTCCCAACATCACTTTGCTTAATTTTCGTGCAGATTTGTTTGTGAGTCCATCAAGTTGTCATATGAATTTTGTTCCACAACTTCCATCTTTAGACTCGGCTGTCCCTCCAGATGATACTGTCTCATGTTCTTCCATTTAGAGTCTACACTTGTTGTGAATAAGGAACAAGCCACTGATGGAGTTGGTGTTGCACAACCAACATGTGTTGCCATTCATGAAGAGTATGAGTGAGATCTTGAGCATCAAAACTAGGCGAGGGATGACTCCCTTCCGTCCGAGCCCCTTCCGTTCCTTCCTGACATATTTGGTGAACCTGCCATCCATGATTTCACATGTGTATCTTCATCCATGGATGCACCCCTTGTTGATCACTCGCAGGACACACTGGATGTCATTCCATCATTTGACAACAGAGAGGATGAGTTATTCATTGAAAATCCACCTGTTCTTTCATCTGCCTTTTCTGGAAACACAAAGGGTGAATTTTTCTGCTTTTCATATACCCATATATTTGATTCATTAGATCATGAGGATACCGATGAAATCATTGATTGTTCTGATCATGGTTGTCGTGATCCATTTACTCCCATATTCGATCACAATCATGTTTCTATGGCAGTTGATTTTTTGAAGCCACCGGTTTATGATGATCTATCTAATGATGAAGTTGAAACACCCAAGACTGTCGAGGCACTTCAACCCGAGCTGATGGTTATGTCAGGCCCTCGCTCTCTTGGGGTTAGTTTTGCTTCTAATCAAGAAACTTTTCAATCACCCATCGCTCCTCATCAGTCATCTGTATGCATTGAAGATCAATATCACACACAGATCATGCTTCCTCCACTCGAACTGCATGATTGCATTACTCATGCATTGGAGGAAAATTACATTGCAAGCATAAGTGCGTGACCCAAGTAGTCTTTGTTTCTCTGGTTTTCTTGCATGTCACAGTGAAGAATGTGTGTATGCTTCAAAGCTACATGTAGTGTTTCACAACATGATGGTAAGTCCACAGATTGCTTTTCATGCACTTTCACTTACTTATGTCCCGTGGGCACTTTGAAACATTGTTGGGTAGAGGAAGCCCCACACAATGGTTAGGGGGCTCAAAGCCCGAAGTTTTGGGTAAAGATAGGGGAAAGACTCCAACGAAAGCACGAAGCAAGAATTATAATAGGTTAATTCAAAGGGTAGTCTTCCCAGAAAATCATGTAAAGAAATGTAAATAGAGTCGGCCTGCACCGGGGTCATGGGCCAAGGAAGGGTATAAATAGAGCGAGGCTCTATGGGTAGAAAAAGTTAAGTTTTGATGGTGAATCTTGAATATGAAATGTAATGGGTTTTTGAAGAAGATAGTCTGAAGCATCTATAAGTCCAAGTCAAAGGTTGGGGTAGTAGATAGAGGCTCTGTAGCTATGTGTGCAGAGGCCTAGAAAGTCCGCAACTATGTGTGTGGACCCTTGCAGCTGAGTGCGCAGGGTGGATCTGGATGTATTGAGGATAAGTGGAAATAAAGATAAGTTTCTTCTGAAAATTCTCTTTCTGACTTTCATAATATCTGTTTAATTAATCTACTCATTGTATGAATGTATGTAAATCTGGGTTCATTTTAAATGCGTGAATCGGTTGCGTTGGTTAAATGTTTGCTTAAGGACTCTATTGAACAAATCTTATTTATAACCACATCCTCCAGTAGAATAGCACACTAATAAGAATGATATAATCAATCTAGATCTGTGTGAATATCGAGCAGCATGGAGCTATAGACCAATGCACGAAACCTCCATACCGTATCTAGACATTCCTAGGGTGCAGAAACCTAGTTCCAACACCCTCCCCTACTACCTCGGGTGAGACCTCAGTCCATGCTCCACGGGCCGTTGCCAAAAGGGCCAGTAGCTGCGGGACTTGTTTGGCTAAATAACTCTTCTGAACCTAGGTCAGGCCCATATAAGCCAACAAATGGTTCCGTTGCCAGGACTGGGATCTGCCTAAGGGGTGTCTAATGTGGGAACACTGGAATCTTACCAAGAAAGAGCTTGAAGAGTGGTGGGATCTGAAGCTTCACGAGTTCACGGTTCAAGAAAACAGAAATCTGCGAATATCGGAGGAAGATTGGCTGGACCAGTATATATTCACAGACATTCATGAGATCATCTTTGCATCATTCCCGATAGAGTTGTACAAGTGGATCGCAAGGCTAGCTGACAGCATGGGAAGGTGCAGATTGGACCAGCCTGTTGTGTGGACCCCGGAATTGGTGCGCCGGCTAGAAGCCACCGAGGATAAGATCGCGTGTGCAGTAGATCATTGGCTAGATCGGGTAAATGGAGGATTTATCACTAAATTCATGATAGATACAACCATAAGTTACAATGAAGTAGAAAGGAAATTTCTCCAAGGACCGTGGGGTAGGTACATCAAATCATTGAATACCTGGATTAAGATGTTGTGCGAAAAACATATTCTGCGCATATATTGGTGTCTGGAGTAATGCGGAGCAGAAGGGGTTATCGAGGAGCAGGAGGAGTAGGGAACAACCCTTTGATTTCTAGCTCACGGGAGAGTGAGGAAGATGTCGCTAGGTTCTCACCTGGAAGTGCGGTTTGATTGATTAAAGAATGCTTCCCACTGATACCACCTCTGTCTACACTACCACCCGCTTCACCCATGTCAAATCCATCCACACCAACTCGACCTCCACCCCCACCTCCACCACCAAAAGCTGGGATGGCGACCGCAATCAAGCTACCCACATTTCACAGTGTAGGGAATTAAGAGCCAAGTCAGTTCTAGTTTGTGATAAACTCTGTATGGGATGTGCAAGGCATAACGGATGAAAACATCAAAAAGGCTACACTGGTCAGTGCACTACATGACCACGCGTTGACATGGTACATAAAATACTCAACCAACCATCCGAATGAGGGAATAGTGGCAATCCAGGATGCGCTTAATAAAGAGTTTGGTTGACCAAAGTCTAAAGCCCAGTCGGTCATTGGGTTCAAGGAGATAGCAATGTTTCCTGGTGAAACTCCATGGGATCTAGACCAAAGGTTAAGAAGTACTATTCACGAAGCTAACATGACTTTGACAGATGGGCAGCATCACGCGTGGTTTGTGGCATCATTGACACCCCATCTGGGGATGGCTTTATCACAACATAAGATCTCAACCCAAGCCGAGGCACTGGAGACAACAATGAGGTTACACGTGACCCCAATACTAGACCTAGGGTTGGGAGTTCAACAAATCCTCGCACAAATTCAGAACTTGAGTTTGGAAGTGCAAAGCTTGAAGCAAGGAAGAGTGTCCCGACCAGAAGTATGTCTGGAGGTAGGATGTATTAAATGTAAGAGCCAAGCGTATGAAAAGGACCATTGCCCTGTATTCATGAACTATCTGGTGGGAGGAGGCATGACGCCGTTAAAATTGTAGGTACAAGCAGGATCGAGTGCCGCGCCTACGCTCTGGTGCGCGATTTGCTAGGGGAAGGGAAGCATGCAACAAATAACTGGCACCTATTACAAAAGTATACCCAGATCTCACAGCAGTTGTATTACAAATTTTGTCGATTGGTGGGACACGATAAGAGAATTTGTCGAAGTTATGACTTAATGATAGATAGAACCCCAACCTACCAGGTGCAGACTGAAGTGTGGGGAGGATTTCAAGGATGCGGCCAGGGAAGAGGATTGGGGCCCAGACGAGGCTGCCAACAATTAATTTGTTATAATTTTGGTGGAGAGGGACACTACACTCGCTACTGCACTAACCCAACCAGGATCTCATGCCCCTACTGTGAGTAGTTTGATTACGAATTGGTAGACTGTCCAACCTTAATTGCCCAATTGAGTGAAAAGGGAGTACTCCAATATCCACCAACCCAGAATATCCAGATGATGCGTGTGGAACCTCATGAAGAGGACCCTAGTATAAATATGGTACTAAGAAGCAGTGCAATTGTAGGAGGGAATGAAGGTGGGAAGAAGTGTAACACACCTATGTAGGAACATAACACTGAGTCGGAACAAGGGAGGACGAGGCCAAGAGAAGCTCAAAAAAGCTTCTCGGAAGCTTCTACCCTAGGTAGGAGGGATCAAATGGAGTCAAGAGTGGACACCTCCGTGATCACTACTTTCTTGAAACCTGCATGAAATTATTGCGTGATCGTAAGGCTGTTCAAGGGATGCGATAGCTGATCATGAGGTGCGCCGGATCCAACAAACACCAGGTCGTTTGGAAGATAGGAAGACATGCTCTGCACACTGGACGGGAGATGAGACTAACAGTGAAAATAAGTGACTATGAAATGGATCAAGTCATCTTGGATTGAGGCTCGGATGCAAACGTACTACCTAAACAAACCTAGGAGCGTATGGGCAAGCCTGCACTGCAATGGTCCCCGATTCAATTATGAATGGCCAACCAACAAAAGATCTTACCAATGGGCCAATTGCAAGGAGTGACGGTGGATATCGATGGTGTAAGTACCCAGACCGATTTCAAGGTCATAGAGATTGTTGATGACAATAATCCTTACCCTGCACTGCTCAGGATTGATTGGGCCACAGACATGAAAGGGATCATTAACTTAAAAAGACGCAAGATAACATTCGAAAAGAAGTCACTACGGGTAGTAGTTCTGTTGGACACAGCAGAAGGGGAACGCTAGACCGAACTTGTACGCGATGAGGAAAGTGATGACAAACTGGATTGCGTTTATTAGATAACAACACAAGACCAAGATCGGATGCATTCTACCGATAATAGAAGAACCTTGTGGGAATGAGATAGCATTTGCACCATGGACTTCAAGGAGGAGGCGAAGTGATGGTAGAATCAATTGTAGGAAGTTACGACACTCAACTGTAATATGGTGACTCGGTCATTACGACGTGTAACAACAGAGGAAAGAGAGGAAAGCGGCGTGACAGCTGAAGCACAGCTCATCCCACCTGGCACATTATAATACAGGGGCAGCCCAGTGTGCCAAAAGACAGGTTGTGCGCACTTGGAGAGGAGCTGTAGAAGCTGGGATATAGGCGGTGGTTTCAAGTCCAGATTAGAGGACATGCACGGCGGCCACGATTGCATAAAGCGGTAGTTCAAAAGATACGGGTGCACATTGGACGACTGAAACCAGACCTGCGTAGAACACAGGGTCATAAAGCTGGGGGGGACCATCCCTCTACGGCCCAAACAACCACTACAGGTGCAGCTCACTCCACTAGTGATGACATCGCGACAAAGTTCAGCAGCTTTGCACAACCATTCTGCAGGGAAAATTATGACTTGATAAGTTAGAAGAAACTGGGGCCTCACTCTGCGCACAAAGCATGAAGTTGGACAAAGTGATTGTGAAATTGTAGTTAGAAGTTGCCTACTTGGATTACAGAAAGGAATTACCAAAGGAAACCAACGTCGCTAGCTCTCCTACCCTGCTACAAGCATTGACCCCACTAGCGTGGTTGAGACTGCACCCAAGAGAACAGGGATGCACACACCATACTTCAGTAGCAGAATCGAGGGAACGTATAGGGTTCTCGCAACCCGGGCTAGTCGGGAATTGGAAGACCTGCACTAAGGGTTCGCCAACCTGACTATCTATAGGAGGCCTAGTCCCAGCGCCCCATGCAGTTGGAAGAGGGCGCGGGATGATAAACCAGGTTGCTGTGAAGTTGCACGACAGAACCACCTCTTACATACAAAAACCACACCTACATCCCTGGGGATTCGCTGCCGCGAAGGAAAGATGGAAAGTGATCATTGCAGGTACTATTCATGATATGATGACCCATTTAAAGCACTATGAAGTCGGCGGTGGGAAATTAAGGCAAAAGAATAACCGCCAAAATCACATTTATGAGCTACCGCAAGGGCAAGCAGCCAATTTTGAATGTCGAACCATATATAATCAGAGTCAGGGTCACACCACCACGTCTTACCACTCTGCAAGAAAACCGCCCGGCGTCAATAGCATGATGAGTGATGAGCAATTCGAAAATAGTCCGTGGTTTTAGGAATTTCCCAAGTATTACCAAGACGCAATCCAGAAGGTGAAAAATCCTACCGCAGACAGCTTGTAGACAGCCACGCCGCAGACCACTGAGCTCCCCAAATCTTCCCGGACGTTGTGGACCAAGAAGGATCCCCAGAGCCCAAACCTAGTAAGAAGGTCACCCTGGCACTTGTAATCTGGAAAATTCACGATGGAGGAGAAGGATAAAACTATTATAATTGCAAGCGAGGAAGAAGATGAGGGTCCTCCCACATACGTCAAAGAAACCCTCCCTGAATAACATACCATATAGGCAGT
This sequence comes from Pinus tabuliformis, assembly GCA_031772625.1. Lineage (NCBI taxonomy): Eukaryota > Viridiplantae > Streptophyta > Pinopsida > Pinales > Pinaceae > Pinus > Pinus tabuliformis. The sequence goes on along the minus strand of CM062807.1, from coordinate 630,423,329 downwards.
ACGATGACCCAAGTATGTGCCGCCAAGCAAAGGGAAGGCCAAAGTACTTGCAAATCTGGATGAAGTCGACTCTATAATCATTACCCCATTACTACCAAAAGCTGTTCCAGTGGAAAACTCTGTGGTTGGCCGTGTTGCGACAATGAAGTTCAAATATTGGGACCTTGCAAATATATTAAAATTTCCCCACTTGGCGACGGACGAACTAATGGACCAGAAGGTAGAAGGGACGGTGACAACCCTACAGCCAAAGGAGTGGCTACAGGAGGTGGACAAAGCTGGATTGCTCTGTCTCTTGTCGATTCCTCACTTTCTCCGGCCCCCTATCACCATGTTGGTCATAAAGCAGTTTCTCTGTTTAGTTCATGAGGACATATTATGGGTTGGTAAACCCATCAGTATCACAACGGAAGTTTTTCATCAAGTTTCACACCTTCCTTGCGACAAAAGAGACCCTTGGGAGATTACTGATAGAGGTAACGATGTTGCGATGATAGAGAAACTGAAAAAGAAGTATTAGCTCACTAAGGGACAATGAGGTTACATCATTGACAGTATCTCAGACAAGGCAGTTCGCGTTGCCACTCAGTTGCTGGCAAGGAAAGTTATGAGGAAATGCTGTGGCACTGAGGTCCTCACTGTAGTTATCGCCCTTGCTGAGGAATGCGCAATTGGCATATGGTTCAATTGGTTGTAGTTCCTTTGTGAAGAGTTTCAGACCAATTGCCGCGACGTGCAAGAGGAGGGCAAGACATTCCATTATGCATGGCTGCTCTTGTCCATCATGCTGGTTGCCACTAACTTACTCGAGGAAAGCCAGTTTCCAGTCTTGGATCCGGAATGGCCTGAAGCCACTCGATGTGCTTCCCTTTGGGCGAGAAGGGATGTGGGATGAATTCGCAATATCAAAATATTTTGGGTATTGATGGACACTACTATGTGTCAGTGGATTAACAAGTTACCCCACTTGACTAACGAGATCTATGAAAGCATGAAGCACATTACCGAATTTAAAGCAGACATGCATCATGTCTACATCAGGGTGTGAAAGGACCTGGACCAGGCATGGACCTCACTCCAGTTTATTGCCATTAATGACGTTATTGACGGGATTGTGGATACTTGGCCAGCAGCCTAGCATGGACCCTTGGCAATAGAGCGTGATGAGGCTACCATTCGGAAACAAAAGGAGGAAGCTAAGTGTGCAACACAAAAAAAGTGGAATGAACAGTTTTCTGCACAAGTTAAAGCAGCTTGGGAGGCGGCACTCGCAGTGGTAGGCAAGACGCAACCAGGCGGGGAGACATCAACAAAAAACAAAGGTAGTCATAAGGAAACCACTCAGCTGGCCACGACAGATACTCCATCCACTGCTATGGGTGCCCCTTTAAAGCGCTTAGCGACACCAGAGTGGCTGAAGCCATGGAAGAAGGCAAAGGCGTCTAAGACGAAGTGACCACCCTAACCGAGGGTGACTTGAATGACATTGAAAATGTCGTTCGCGAGGCCACACGTGATGTAGTTGACAAAGCCATGTCCGAGCAGCAGATTATGTTGGGGGAGCTCTGTACACAGTTATAGACGCTAGGAATCCGCGTCGCACAAACAAGTGAAAGCACTACTACAAGGGGTTTTGGTATGTCAGCTACATAACCATTATTGAAAACCCAAGTTTCCTATTCTATTGCAATTCCAGTAGGCGCATTGATCATCGACAATGTGGAGGAAAAAGTTGTGCTGGGATGGCTTACAGGACTGGGACTAAACATAGCTGCTTTACTGTGCGAAAGCTTGCAATGGCTGCAAGACAACTTATGATAGAGCTCCGCACTCGGGAAGGCCGTACCAAACAAATACTCCAGGAGCAGAAAATAAATCTTGGACAACTGTGCCTCCAATGGGACAAAGCCATCACACAAAACCATCAAGTGGAGCAGATTGTCATGGAAGCTTGCTCAAGTGCCCCTGAGTTGGAGATTAGGGTTGATCTCCCTATTGAGACCTAAATTCAAAAGCTAGCTACTGGGTTCTATAACGTGAAGGAGGAGGCTGCGCAGATCCAACAAGAGCTTAGTGTGCCGATTTCAGAGTTAAAGTTATAGACTCAGCCGGCGACGCTCCCTAAGATCATTGAACAACATAGGAATATCATCACCGTCGCCTGTGAAATGCTTACCACGACACTGAAGGAATGTATGGACTTGTTCACGCAATCGATTGTCATGCTCACGGCCCTTCAAGAGGATCCAACCCTTTAGCAACTAGAAACCGAAGTGCAAGAGCTTCAGGAAGCCTATGATACGATCAAAGGAACTGTGTCGACTGTCGTTATTACGCACCACTTGGATAAGATAAGAGAGGCTCAGGACCTCAAGATCCAAGCTGACGCAGCTCGGCAGAAGGCAGTCATGATTAAAGCTCATCTCTAGCCATGGCTGGATGAGGCATTTGTAGTTTTGACCACCATAGAGCACAGGGTAGTTCATATGCAAAGCGAGTATGCCACCATTAAGACAGCGCCACCCGAGACTGAGTTGACAGCCACATGCGTGGAAATGATGCAATAGATGATGGAAGAATTTTCTTCTCGTACAAGCGAAGCACAGAGGTTGCTAAGCACCCTATGCAAGAAGATTATCGCGCCAGCCGAGTGACTCAAAACGAGTCACGATGATTGTGTTGGGGGACTGTTGAGTAGCAGAAACCCCGCACAATGGTTAGGGGTTCGAAGCCCGAAGTTTTGGGTAAAGATAGGGGAAAGACTCCAATGAAAGTGTGGAGCACGAATTGTAATAGGTTGAGTAAAAGGGTAGTCTTTCTGGAAAATAATGTAAAGAAATATAAATAGAGTCGGCTCGCACAGGGGTCGTGGGCCAAGGAAGGGTATAAATAGAGCGAGGCTCTATGGGTAGAAAAAGTTAAGTTTTGATGGTGAATCTTGAATATGAAATGTAATTGGCTTTTGAAGAAGATAGTCTAAAGAATTTGTAAGTCCGAGTCGAGGGTTGGGGTAGTAGATAGAGGCTCTGCAGTTTTGTGTGTAGAGGCCTAGAAAGTCTGTAGCTGTGTGCACGGACCCCTACAGCTGAGTGTGCAGGTCAGATCTGGATGTATTGAGGATAAGTGGAAATAAAGATAAGTTTCTTTTGACAATTCTGTATCTGACTTTCATAATATCTGTTTAATTAATCTGCTTATTGTATTAATGTATGTAAATCTAGGTTCATTTTAAATGCGCGAATTGGTTGCGTTGGTTAAATGTTTGCTTAAAGACCCTGTTGAACAAAGTTGATTTAAAACCACATCCTCTAGTAGAATAGTGCACTAATAAGAACGATATAATCAATCTGGATCTGTGCGAATACCGAGAAGCACAGAGCTATAGACCAGTGCGTGAAAACTGCAGACCATATCTAGACATCCCTAGGGTGTAGAAACCTAGTTCCAACACCCTCCCCTACTACCTCGGGTGAGACCTTAGTTTGTGCTCCGCGGGCTGTTGTCGAAAGGGCCGGTAGCTGCGAGATTTTTTTGGCTAAATAACTCTTTCGAACCTGGGTCTGGCTAGCCTTGTCCTGGAATTTGCCTCACCAAGACAACATTGCACAATCTGGGGAAGGAAGGCCTTGTCTTCCTCTGCAGAAATGTGCATTTCTGCCCAGGAACTGTCCTCCAAGACTTCTTTGCACATTTTTGAGGGACACTTATTGTTGGCCCAGAAAAGTGCACAATATAGCCACTGAGCCTATAGTCATTGCCATATGGATTTGCGCATTACGCAATTCTAGCAGTCAACATTCAGCTTGGATTGTGCATTGCATAAATCCATCATCCAACCAACCTCTTACTATAGTGGCTACAACCACCCTCCAAAATTTTTCCTTAGCCAATTTTGGAGCCTCCCTACCAACCTTTCACAACACCTTGTCTTGCTTAATCAAGTACACAAGCTTCAATGTTTTTCATGCATAAAGGCAGCCCGTCGATCAAAGCTTGATTCATTTCCCTCATAGGTTGTTCACCCGGACTTAGTCCAGCTGCAGGCTGAGCAGCTTCCCCAAGCAAATTGTGCATTTTTGGAGGGAAACCAACCTTCCCTCCAAAAATTGTGCAATTCTGTCTGGCAGCCTGTTGGGCTCCAGAATTATGCAATTTTTCCAACCAACACACCCAACAGAAATTGCACAAAATTTCCCCAGTAGGGTTGCTCAGCCTAGAATTTGCGCAAATCTAGGCAATAGTTAGCTGCTCTACCTAGAAATTGTGCAAACCTTCTAGGTAGTCAGCCTAGCTCCCAGCCAGAAATGCACATTTTTCTCAAACAGTTGAGCAGCTAAATGCATGAGTAGTCCAATTGACCAATTCCACCTAGGTCTAAGGAAACTTGACTTGCATGCATGCATGACTTTCTCTTCCCAGAATAGCAAAAGGAAACATGTAAAAGGCATCCCATGATTTAGGGATCTATTTTTAGTAGCAAGGGGTTACTTGCAAAGTTGTTTTAGAAGTTTCCCTCCAAGTGTTTTTTTTCCTAGATTTGTGGCATGTGCGTCATGAGCCCAAAATTATTTTTTCAACGCATCAAAGCTCATTATTTCACATTTATCTTGGAGCTCTAACATCCCACAACATATCCAGGACTCTTCGACACATCCGACTTAGCTATTCACGGGTAAGTGGCCTCAACTTGTCTTTTTTAGCATTTCTATCGCTTTTTGTGTATTCACTTGTGTGAGTGTTGTTTTCTTGATTTCTTTGAATGCTTTCTGTTGTTTACATGTATACTAGATTTTCCTATCTTTGTTTAAGTTTTCGTTGCTATCTCACTGTTGTCGCATGCATGAAACTTTTTTTCACGAAACGTTCACCGAACCGGCGAATTGCTTCACTTGCATTCATGTTGATATGTTTGTTGAATCCTTCATTCATGTTTTGCATGAAGTTTCAATCACTTCTACTTTCACTTAGTGTCACCATGCATTCACTATCTTATTTTCTTTCAGTTTCCTGTCGACGAGTCGGGCCAACCTTTGATCGGACTCTTCCTCCAATGAGACTGCATTGCGCAATCTGGGGAAGGAAGGCTTTTCCTTCCTCTCCAGAAATACGCATTTTTGCCCAACACTTCCCTCCAAAACTATTTTTTTCATTTCTGAGGGGCAGTGACTGCTGGCCCAGAAAATTCTGCAATGCAGTCCCTAAGCCTGCAATCAATACCAGCTGGAATTGTGCATTGCGCAATCCCAGCAGCCAATAGCCAATTTGGATTGCACACTGCACAGATCTAGCAGCTAGTCCTACCTCCCAGATATACTAAATTGTCTTTTGTGCAGTTCTAGCAGCCAGTCACCCAGCCTCCCAGAAGAAATTATGTAATCTTGCCCATTCGTTTCCTAGGTATGTGTTGTGTCATTCCCTGAATTTACTTTGTTTCCACTGATAGATTTCTTGCCACGAACGTTTCTTGTTTCCAGATATTTTAGGTGTTCATCTGTCTCAATGGCTTCAGGAGAATAGGGTCATAGGACACTAATGAAAATGCAGTTGGAGCAGCAGTTGAGCAAGTGTCCTCTAGTCTGCCGATCTACGAAGATACAAAGTTGTATCTAGACAAGGACATCAAATTGAAGTGGCAAGAGGTCAATGAAACATTTGCAGGCACATTTGGGGAACACCTTGAAGACCGTCAAGTGTACATGAACATTCACAATTTCGCCTTATACTGGATTACATGCATATGTCCCATGTTCCAATGCGTGGACATGATACACTGGATCGTCTCTCGAACTGATCCCGAGATGATGACCTTGAGCAGTGTCAGTGGGATGAAGCTTGCGACCTTTTGGGAATGAGATTATGATGAGATGTATCAGATGTCAGAGCCCGTGACTGTCATGGTGATCTAGGTCTAGGTGTGATGAAGGACCCTTCCAAGACCTTTTACTTTCGTGATGTGTTAAATTTCATTTTTAAAAGAACATAAATGAATACATGTGTATGTTGTAAAGAAGAGGAACATGTCAGTGATCAACACATGAAAACATAAGCCATTGATAACTAATCTAATAATGACCCTATGAGTGACCTCATTTAAAGATTTATTGGATAAAGGTATTACAGACTCATGTTTTGGTGTGTGTGTCTATGTTATTTAAGCAATGGATCGATCAGATTGCAAATACATAGACAATTGAAATGGAAAGATAGCAGAGAAATACAACAAGCAAATACAAGAACACAATAAATTAATAATGAGTTCACCCTATCCTCTAAGGCTACATCTTCGGTCCAGCTCTCAGTGGTGGCCTTATTTTATTGTGTCTTAAGCAGAGAATTACAATGCAGGAGCTAAATATGAGTCTCGTGAAACAGATTTGCTTGGCAGGGTGGTTCTTGGATTCCCCAAGCCACTGGAGTGCACAGACTCTTTTGCCTACCAACTCTTTGACCTCTCTGGTCTGACAGATCCTCTTGAGGATGGCTTGAATTTCTCAAGCTCTCTAGCGCTCGATGCTACCTTTGGTCAACTCGACCCTCTATCTTCTTTCTACTTTTCTTTGCTTCACTTTCTTCTTTGCTTCTCTGTTTTCTGTCTTCGATTCTTCCTCTTCAGTGTTCTGGTTCCTCTGTTCATGGCTTTAAGGCTATTCGAGCCCATGGCTGTTCGATTCCTCTTCCACTTCCCGTTGGATCGCCTTTTGCAGCTGCACTTGGAGTCCCCTGTTCGGTGTCATCATCAGGCTCACAGGGAGTGGCCACATGTCCTCCTGTAAACTGCACCAGCCTGCTTCGTCGATTCAATTCTTCGGTTACGTCGTGGAATGAGTTTTCCTCCACCGTGGCGGTCAAAGCAGACATCAAACTCTTCTGAGTCATGGCTTATTCCCTCGTTAAATCTAGTCTTGCCATTGGGCACGATGTCAACCGTCTGATCTAGATCCCCCAGATCCAACGCCATCCACTCATTTCATACGATTGATTTGCTCGACCGTTAGTGCGTTATGAGTGGTGGTTTTCTCTCTCCTCCACTTGCCACGCGTCGGTTGCTGTGTGGAATCGCTTTGATTTCACCAAAACTTCTTACTGCCCAAGGAGACCCCAATCAATACTTCTAGTTTCGGAGCGGGTCCCGCCTTTTAGCTTTTAGCCCTTTTGCCTTTTGTCCTTCGGTTCTCTGGATCTCCATGCGACCAAGTGATTGGGGCTTCTCCATTTTGAGGGTTTTCAGCCAGCTAAGCACTAATTGTGCATCAAAAACTCCCTCTGTTTCCTGATTAGGGCCTCCCAGGGGCTGATTTCGCCTCCTGCGTAGTCTCCATGGGCCTCGATCAGCGTGTTTTGACCGAGGTTGTCGTTGTTCCACGCTGGCTGCTACTACCACTGGTTTAGAGGTGTTTTTGATCGTTGTCTTGAATTCTTTGATGTCTTTCCCAACCTGATACAACCATGGTTCTTTTGGTTATTCTTCATGGATCCAATTCGGATCACGACTTTCCCACTGAAAAAGCTTTTGGACCACCAAAAGTTGGTTTTTAAGCATCGACTAAGTGAGGGTATTATTTTCTCACTTGCCCAATATCAATCCGCTTTGCACTGCTTGGCTTTGAGCCTTTGAGCCCAACTCTGAGGTACTCAACATCTCCCCTGCACGTTGTCCTCACCTTCCTGTCCAACACTGTGTCTTCCTGCAATTCATTAAGATATTTAAGTAGAAGGTCATATATAGAAGGCAACTGACTTTGCTCTTCAGGATCTTCAATCATTGAAGGTTCAAACAATCTCAATCATTCTGCATTTACGACTGAGTAGATGTGCATGTAAGCTGGTAGATCAAGGCGGAAAGAATTTTCACCAATATTCTCAAGTATCCTAAAGGGTCCATACCTAATAGGCTTTAGCTTTTTACCTTCACCTTGCATCATGTCCTTGCTGATATACAGCCAGACCTGGTCACCAACTTGGAAACTATGCTCCATCTGATGATTGTCATGCCTAGCCTTCTATTTGGCTTGGCTCTTTTCCAGATGTTCCTGTACTGCCTGGTGGATCTCCTGGATATATTCAATGAACCTAGTTTCCCTGTCCACATCACTATGTCCATCAACCATGGTATCTTTACCAAAGACAAAATCCAAAGGAGACCTTGGTGTGAAACTAAAACAGGTCTCAAAAGGAGATCTCTATGTAGAAGAATGCTTTGTTCTGTTGTAAGCATGTTGCACATAACACAAATGTTCATACAAAAGCTTAGGATGTTTGCTACAATATCCTCTCAGTAACTGGATCACTGTCCTGTTAACTACTTCTGTCTATCCATCAGTTTGTGGATGAAAAGTTGTGCTTTTCTTTAGTTTGGTGTCCATCAGTTCCCATAGAATTGACCAAAAATTCCCCACAAATCGGGTGTCTCAATCAGATACAAGAGAAGTGGGTAATCCAAAATGAACCCATACATGTTCAAAGAACAATTTTGCAGTCTCTTCAGCTGTAATCTGTTTATTAAAAGGTCTCAAAATACACATTTTACTGAACCTATCCACAACAACATATAGATAATCATGACCTTTCCTAGATTTAGGTAGTCCTCCAACAAAATCCATGGAAACACTTTCCCAAGGGTGAGAAGGAACTGGAAATGGAGTGTACAAGCCTAGTTTTCTGTTGCTGGGTTTGCTTTTAACACACATAGCACACCCTCTTACATATCTAGAAACTGTTTCATTTATTTTCGGCCAATAACAAAACCTTTGCAGCTGTGCAACTGTTTTACTTACCCCAAAGTGACCTGATATCAGAGAAGTGTGTGCTTCCCTAATTATCTTTACTCTCTCAGTTTTTGGAATGTAGAGTTTCCCACAATGATATATGAGTTGGTTCTTCACATGATAATCCAATTCTTCTAATCTTTTGCCTTGACTAAAAGTTGCATATTGTTAGGCCCCTATACTACTAGTGTAACCCCTTATTGTTATTAGTACAACCCACTTATTATATTGATGTACCCATGTAGTGCCCATATTGTTACTATTGTGCCCCATAGAAGCCCACTATTGTTATTATTGTGCCCTTACATTATTATTGTTATGTCGGCTCTGATTATGTATTGATAGAAAGGAGGTCTTTTCATTTGTATCATCCAAGAATTGTTCATTTATGTAATGTAAAGGAGGTTTCCCCCTCAAAGAGGCTGAATTCTAAGGCGTTGATCTATCTTTTATATCTTTTCTTGAGCTGGTTTCATAACATTTGGTATCAGAGCTTTGGATTCTAGGGTTTTGCTGCTCCAAAAAGGTCATCGTGGCATTTTCGCTATAACCTTTTTTCTGTGACGTTTCAGAATTCAAAAAAAAACCCATTTGAGAAGAAATCACGTTGAACCTTGGGTCCAAATTTCAGAGATTTTTGCGCGATATTTGCAGAGATATGATCTGAGGAAGTTGGTCTTTTTGTAGACTCCTGAATTACATTCAAAACAGGTGACCTGGGGAAACTCATCATAACTTTTTCTCTTGGGATCGGATTGAAATTTCGTAAAAAGGTATAGAAAGAGGACAGATTGTAGTTTCTTGTATGAATTTTTTAGATCCAAAGATTGAAACAGTGACTCGTGGCACGTCGTACAAGTTCGCTCTACTGAACTAGTCTATAATCAAGCCACTGTGGGAGATTTCGCATAACTCTTCCTTGGAGAATACAAATTGGGTTAGACTTGTGGCATTAGAAAGAGGACATAGAGGGCTACTGCAGGCCACAATTTCAGAAGTTAAAGATCTGAAAGTACAAAGTTATAGTCGTTTCAAGATTGAACTCATAAGATCAAGAAAAAGCGAGATGAGGAAGTTTGATGGCAAGGATCCTGTAAATTGGATACTACAGATGGAGAAATACTTCGATCTACATGAGGTGCAATTGTTACAAAAGGTATGTATTGCATCTTCATATTTAGAACCAGATCAATTTTTATGGTATGAGGGTCTTTGTTCTCGTAAAACACTTGTTACGTGGTCAATTTTCACGGAGGAAATGATAGCACATTATGAGGATACAAAGAGCAACACCTTCTTTAGAGCAACACCACAACAATTGGAAAGAGTAAAAGGGCTTTGTGACATAGTGGAAAGCAAAATTATGGAAACCAGGAAGCATACCCCTCACAACTATGAAGATGGAAGTGTTGTTTCTCCTAGCCTTCCACAACCTACAAGGGTTACACCACAACAATTGGAAGAAAAAAGAGAAAAAGGGCTTTGTTACAATTGTGATAGCAAATGCATTTGTGATGACCCCGGGAATATGTAAATATTTAAATTTCACTACGGTAAAAGACTGAATTAAGAATGACATTGGAAGACTATTTTATTGTCTGTTTTTTTTTTTTAAGATCTTAAGAGTATTTCTTTTATTTTACATGTGCATTAAAATATTTTAATAAAGAATACTCATGATAAGTGTTGGCAACTCTTGGGAGGAAAGTCGGTTATTGGAACTGACTTTAACCACCTTCCCTAACTGGAAAAGCTTCCAGGGAAAAAGGGAGAGGATGGCAAAAATCTGCGCTGTAGAGACAGGCAGAGGGACAAAAAAAGAGTGAATGAAAGACTACGTCTGGTAAGGACCAGAGAGTCGAGCACACAGTGCAACCTTGCTGAGGATAGTGATCCGGCAAGAGGAATGCAAGGGAGGAGGCTCTGGTCTCGAAGGACGAGTCTCATGGATGGGCGGCTAAATAGTTATGCACAGGCTTGCGTGCAGGTGATCTACTAAGGGACTTAAGGGCTGGCCGAGGCCAGGTAAGTAACACTGAAACCCTCAAATCTCTGCAAGTATCTGCAAGTCATTTAAGTTAAACCCTATAAATATCTGTAATGCATAGGAGATAATTGTTGCTTAAAAATATCATTGCTACTTCCTAATTGCACACTAGCTAGATAGCAGATGTTAGTCTTTAAGTATAGGAGCCTGCACCTTGTTCCAGACAGAGACCCGAACGGTTAAGCTTCGGTCTCACTGCCAAATGACAGGAGCAAGGGTAAGAATAAAACCCTGGTTGTAGCAGACTGATCGCAACACTACTATTCCGAGTAGTTGGGAAAAGCAGAGAGAGAATCTTGCCGAATTACAAGTTACAGGTATGAAAAACAAGGAAGTGAGACAAAAATCTCCATAACTCAATTCTATTACTAGGAAAGATCAGTGGTCTTTCGAGTGTGGCATTAAACTCATGATATATAATAATTATAGAAAGGGTAAGGGGAGACAAGCCCTCCAAGTCGGGCAACCCCTGCAATACAAGACAACCCTGCAATGAGATTTTAATAAAGAAGTAACTAACATATAGTGAATACCGGGAGTGCCTCGGTACACTTCTGCAAACTGCGACCCCACAGAACGTGTATCAAAGAATAATGTGTTAACAATACCAAGATTAATGTGATAATAATACGAATGTTGATGTGTTAACAGTATCAATGTATAATGCATTAACAAACAGAACCCCGAACATAAAACCCAGCAGCATTAGGCTGTCATCCGCGGGGTTAAAGTAACAGCAAATGGTAAAGTAACTGAACTATAAACCAGAGAAATACATTTGGCACTTGGTAAGAGCGGAATTTCAGACCATTCCGGTCCACAGAGTAAGCATAGGGCCAGACAACCGATGACGCATACTCTGCCAGTGGGACAGCCATAGAATATCCATGTAAGAACCGTAACGGGAGTTGCGACTTCATGCATTAGAACGTACATAAAACTTCTACCATGTATCAAAAGCATAACCACAGTATAAATATTAACCAGATCATTATATGGAAAGTTTACACAGCCTTTGGCCAACAGAACCATATCATTCTTGACGCAAAAGAAATCTCCTAGCCGACATGAAACAGTGGTGGAGATTTAAAGTCAATTGATAAAAAAACCCTACGGTCGTAACAGTTCACAATAAAGAAAACCAACAGGGTCTGTAGCCCCAATATTTGTAACATATCATTAGAAAAGGAATTAAAAAAAAAGGGCCTGAAGCCCCAACATCTGTAAACCACAAGGCCGTGGCCGGAGTACCATTCGATATACAACATTAACATAACAGTTCAAATTACAAATGGTTAAAATGCGAATACAGTTTCCACTTTCTGGAGGAATCTCTAGCCTTAACCACGGAAAGCGCCAGGGTTTCGACGGAACCCATGGCCGGCACAAGGGCAGGCTCGGAATAGTACGGTGGGGAGCCCCCGTTGCCACCTGCGACCAACCACGGTGAGGTAAGGTTGGGCTACGGCTCGGCGCAGGGGAGACCCTCTGCGGGTAGACCAAATAAAGAGTAAGAAATGTAACCCAAATCGCATACCGTGCAACTGGGAGAAACACACCTGGTATAGAGCCGGGAGCACCATAGCCTTCGAAGGAGGGCCTCCTCATCTGAACGAACTCCGAACCGATTCTACTGCATGCACACACCATGGCAAGGAACAATTAGCACCACCACATGAAGGAAGATAATCATCTACCCGAAAGCAAAAGAACAACAGAAAAAAAGGAGCCGGTAGGTTACAATCCATGACATACCTCCAGAGTTCAGTAGTATATGTTTATATATAATGAATAGACGGATGATCGGCGCAAGATTACTCGCTCGGCAGACGAACGAGCACTCAGCGCATGAGGAATTTACCAGAAGAGCTCAGACTGGAACGAGGTGGCGCGGAGCAGAGCAAAGGGGCGCTGAGCTTCACAATAACCCGATTAATCGAGAAGGGCAAGTCATATACCATCCAAACCTCGGCTATGACATCTGGAGGCGTCTCCGCCCTCGGATCCATCCCGGGCCATCCACACCCTTGATCATGGCGGTAAAGAGTTAGGCGGGGACTTAACGCCAGCCCACTCCCTTCACGTGATCGAGCCGGCGTGTTTAATGTCGTGCCCACCTGTCATTACAATGGAATGCCAGCGGATGCCTCGGGTTGTCAACTCTGATAACACCCAAGGTTCATATGGCGGCCCAATTTTAATAAAGAAATCAACCAAATCGCTCAAGGGTCCTTGCCACCCTAGGTTTATGAAAACCATAATCGTTGATAAATTAATTTCCCAGCAATCATTTGTGTAAACAATATATGTTCATATACATTACAACATATAAATCCATATGTGGGTAAGTCAACGAATAGTGAGGCGTTCGTACCAGAAACCATAACGAGCAATAGAATATTAAATACGATTAATAATAATAATAAAAATTCGGGTACATGACAGCATTAAAGGTCATAAGTGTGCTGAGAAGAAATTATTTTACATAGAATATGAAGAGGAGGAAGAAAAGGATCAAGAAACATCAAAAGAAGAAGATATGCGCCAGGACCCCATCCCAGAGAAAGAAGAAATGAATCAGACGATATCTTGTAAAGCATTGGCAAGAATTACCACTTCTCAAACTCTCAAGATAGAAGAACATATCAAGAAGAAAAAGGTGCAAGAAGTGAAAGATCACATCGAGAAAGAAGAAATGAATCCAACCATATCTTGTAATTCATTGGTCGAAATTACCACTCCTCAAACTATCAAGATAAAAGGACATATCAAGAAGAAAAATGTTCAAGAAGTGAAAGATCACATCGAGCATCAAGAAATGAATCCGGCCATATCTTGTAAAGGATTGGAAGAAATTACCACTCCTCAAACTCTAGAGATAGAAGGACATATCAAGAAGAAAAATGTTCAAGCAGTGAAAGATCACATCGAGCATCAACAACAAGTTCTCCAACTTTTAAAGGATAACGCCACTTCGGTGCAAAATCAATGGAAACAACAGGTAGATCAACATTGTAATGAATTTTTTTTTGATGTAGGTGATTGGGTATTTTTACTGCTACGTCTCAAGCAAGCTATTTATGACAAGGAAATGTTGGCAATACTACATGCACTTAAAAAATGGCGACCTTACCGAATGGGAAGACTCTTCAAAGATGAGGATGTGGAAGCATTGTTTTATGCTATTTCTATTATCCAACCAGATTGGATAAATGAAGCAAGGGATGAATGGAAGAATGATGAAGAAGTATGGCCACTTATTCAAAATTTGAAAGATCCCAATTCAAACAATATTGCCAGAAATTGAAGAGGAAGGAAAAATCATATTGGAACCTGGAGCAGTCACAGAAACAAGAACTCAACAGCTACAAAATCGATCAATTTCAGAGTATCTCATCAAGTGGAAGAACTTACCCGCTGAAGATTCCACATGGGAGGACAAGAATTTTATACAGAAGCACCAAGAACTACTCAAGCTTTGAGGACAATGTTTTTTGAAGGAGAGGGGCATGTTAGGCCCCTATACTACTAGTGTAACCCCTTATTGTTATTAGTACAACCCACTTATTATATTGATGTACCCATGTAGTGCCCATATTGTTACTATTGTGCCCCATAGAAGCCCAGTATTGTTATTATTGTGCCCTTACATTATTATTGTTATGTCGGCTCTAATTATGTTATGACCCCTTAGACTCCTATATATAGAAAGGAGGTCTTTTCATTTGTATCATCCAAGAATTGTTCATTTATGTAATGTAAAGGAGGTTTCCCCCTCGAAGAGGCTGAATTCTAAGGCATTGATCTATCTTTTCTATCTTTTCTTGAGCTGGTTTCATAACACATATACATCTTTAAAGTCCATATCCTAAGCATATTGTTCAATGTAGAATTATGCTTAAGTATGGTAGATGCATTTATAATGGGTCTAGATAACATGTCTACAACTTTGTTATATATGCCCTTTTTATATCTGATGACTAAATGAAACTGTTGTAGAAAACCCATCCATCTGTAATATCTTGATTGCTGCAACTTAGTTTGGGAGTGTAGATATTGAAGTGGTTGATGATCAATATGTATTACTGTCTCTTTTCCCATTAAGTAATGTTTCCACTTTTTCACACTCTGAACTAATGCATACAATTCTTTATCATGTAGGATAGTTAACTATTGCAGGATTAAATGTCTCAGAATGATAACATATGGGTTTACCGTGTTGTGTCAACACTGCTCCCATGGCATAATCATTGGCATCAATTTGGATCTCAAATGGTCTTTGCAGATCAGGAAGTGCTAGTACAGGTGTTGTACTAATCTTTTCTTTCAAGGTGTCAAACGCTTTCTGATGTTTGCCTCCCCACTGAAACACCTTGTTCAATCCTGTTAAAGCATGTAAGGGAGCTGCAATTGAGGAAAAGTTAGAAATGAACTTCCTCCAATATTGTGCTACTCCTAAGAAGCTTCTCACTTCTGTAGCAGACTTGGCTTTAGGCTAGTTTACAATGGCTGCCACTTTAGAGGGATTTATTTTCAATTCACCACCCCCTACTATATGACCCAAGTAATTTAGAGATGTTTTGCCAAATTCACATTTTGAGAGTTTAACATAAAGTTTTTCTCTTTTCAAAACATCTAGTGTCTGCTTAACATGCTTCAAATGTTCTTCCCACATTTTACTAAAAATCAGAATGTCATCTAGGTACACAACAACAAAATCATCAAGAAAAGGTCTGAGTACATCATTCATTAATCTCATGAAAGTAGCAGGAGAATTAGTTAATCCAAAAGGCATAACCAGCCACTCATACAATCCCTGCTTTGTTTTGAAAGTAGTCGTCCATGCATCTTGTTCTGTAACTCTGACCTGATGGTATGCACTGTGCAAGTCTAGCTTGGTGAAATAAACAACTTCCTTTAATTGATCCAAAATATCATCTATGCGAGGAAAGGGATAACGATTTTTGATTGTTATCTTATTCAGTGCTCGGTAGTCAATGGACATTCTCCACGAACCATCTTTCTTTCTCACCAAAATGATTGGTGACCCACATGGTGATGTGCTAGGCCCGATGAATCCCTTCTCGAGCAACTCCTGTACCTACTTCTTGATTTCAGCATTCTCTAAATCAGACAACCTATACATTCCAATGTTAGGCAATGGAAAATCTTACTGCAAAATAATATCATGTACTATTCCCTTTTTGGGTCGTAGACCTTTAGGTTCTTGAAATAAGACATCATACTCTGAAACAACCTTTTCTATATCAGCTTGTTGTTCAGCATTACATCCCTCAAATACATTGGTTTTATCAGGATTCTTTTCCTTTACAACCATCAGTATGAATTGTTTGCATGAATTTATCATTCTTTTCATCTGCCCTGAGTTTATGAGAGTATAATTATTCTTGAGATTATGAGCTCTTACAAAGTATTCGATTCCATCTTTAACAAGTAGATACTTGTTCTTAGCTCGATAGAAAATAGCCTTTCTATCATACAAGTAAGGACTTCCTAAAACAATTCCACACATATCCAAAGGAATTATGTCTAACTCCACCTCATCTACAAATGCTAATTCAAAAGAAAACTTGAGTTTGCACTGTCTAGTCACTTGTAGTTGTGCTTTATCATTCAACCATCCTAATGGGTATGGTTTCTTATGAGTTGTAGTTGCTAATCCCAATTTCTTTACAATTGCTTCAGAAATTAGATTTACTTGTGAGCCACTATCAAACAAAGTATCAATCTTTTGATATTTGGAAACAACTTGAATATGGAAAAGCTCATGTCTTTTTCTCTCATTTTCTTCATCAATAATAGATTGAGCAGAATTACTAGTAGATGCTTCAGAATTCTTACCTTTTATACCTGTGGCTGCAATAGTTGTTTCATCTCCTGAGTCTGACCCCAAATCTTTCTAAATAGCTGCAACAGTCTTCTTCTTCTTACCCTCAGACTTCTTAGGTCTCAGCTCTGGATGCAGAATCCAACAATGCTCATCATCATGCCCATCCTTTTTACAGTGAGTGCATGAAGCTTTGATTTTCTGTGCAGTGTTAGCCTTCCTTGCTTTCCACTTCTGCTTTCTTTTCTCCTTGCTCTTACTTGTAGTGGGTTGGGATGGTCCCCCAACTTCTGGATTTCCATTCTTTCCTCTAGCTTCTAGATGAGTAGCTTGTACAGATACCTCATCTATACTAGTGGGATTAAACATGAGGATGGTATGCCTCATGTAGCTGTGTAGACCACCAATGTACTTCAAAAGAGTCTCTGGTGAGTCTAATGAGATACCTAGCATCAATGCTCTCTTTCTAAATTCTTGAGTGTACCCTTGCACACTTTTCCCTTTCAACTGTCAAAGAGTTTTCCAACTCATCATGGCTTGTTGCATGTAGGGCAATGGATAGAATTGCTTCTTGATTTCAGAAACAAAGTCACTCCAGGTAGAGATAGTCTTACCATATCTTTTGATATCAGCTTGGGTCCTACCTTCTCACCAAACCAAGGCAGTGCCTCCTAGGCATAGGCTTGCCAGCTGAATCTTTCTCTTGTCTGAGTCTATGCTCTGTACTCCGCAATACGCATCAATTTGTCTAATCCAATTGTCCAACTTTTCAACATTTAGCTCTCCATCATATATAGGCAAGTCAAACTTAACATCTAGCTTGATAAAATATGCTTTCTTGTTATGCACAGGGCTATTAGGAGGTGTGAGAAAGTTTTCCTCTTTCCCTTTTCCCTTGGAGTGGTCATGGAAGTGAGACTCATCTTCTTCTTTATCTTGTTTAGGACCTGATGAATCTTCAGCCGTATGTTTTCTAAAGTCCCTATACATTTCTTCTACCATAGACTTTATAGCTAGGAAGCTTTCTATGAATTGAGGGTCTGGCCCCACAGAACCTTCCTCTAACATTGTCTTTCGAGGATAGACTGTCCAAATTTCAAGATTAGTTTCGACCAACTCTCCTTCTCCTAATTTGAGCTTTGATCTAGTGAGCATTCAACAGCTAAAGCAACACAAGCTTGTCTAACCTTACAGCCTTAAGCTCGGATACCACTTGATCTGATAATCACCCTATGAGTGACCTCAGTTAAATATTTATTGAATAAATGTATTACAGACTCATGTGCTGGTGTGTGTGTCTATGTTATTTAAGTAACGGATCGATCAGATTGCAAATACACAGACACTTGAAATGGAAAGACAGCAGAGAAATACAACAAGAAAATACAAGAACACAATAAATTAATAAGGAGTTCACCCTAACCTCCAGGGCTACATCTTTGGTCCAGCTCGTAGTGGTGGCCTTATTTTATTGTGTCTTAAGCAGAGAATTACAATGCAGGAGCTAAATATGAGTCTCCTGAAACAGATTTTCCTGGCAGGGTGGTTCTCGGATTCCCCAAGCCATTGGAGTGCACAGACTCTTTTGCCTACCAACTCTTTGACCTCTCTGGTTTGACAGATCCTCTTGGGGATGGCTTGAATCTCTCAAGCTCTCTGGTGCTTGACGCTGCCTTTGATCAGCTCGGTCCTCTGTCTTCTTTTTTCTTTTCTTTGCTTCACTGTCTTCTTTGCTTCTCTGTTTTCTGTCTCCGGTTCTTCCTCTTCGGTGTTCCGGTTCCTCTGCTCATGGCTTTAAGGCCATTCGAGCCCATGGCTGTTCGATTCATCTTCCACTTCTCGTCGGATCACCTTCTGCAGCTGCGCTTGGAGTCCCCTGTTCGGCGTCATCATCAGGCTCATAGCGAGTGGCCACATGTCATCCTATAAACTGCGCTAGCCTACTTCGTCGATTCAATTATTCGGTTACGTCATGGAATGAGTCTTCCTCCACTATGGTGGTCAAAGCGGACCTCAAATTCTTCTAAATCACAACTTATTCCCTCGTTAAATCCAGTCTTCCCGTCGAGCACAATGTCAACCGTCCGATTTGGATCCCTCAGATCCAATGCCATCCGCTCATTTCACGCGGTTGACTTGCTCAACCGTTAGCGCGTGATGAGCGACGTTTTTCTCTCTCCTCTACTTGCCACGCATTGGCCGCTGAGTGGAATCACTCTGATTTCACCAAAACTACTTATCGCCCAAGGACCCCCGATCAATACCACGGGTTTTGGAGTGGGTCTCGCCTTTTAGGTTTTAGCCCTTCACCTTTTGTCCTTCGGTTCTCTGGATCTCCATGCGAGCAACAGCTCAGGGCCTTCTAGGGGCTAGTTTCACCTCCCGCGCAATCTCCATGGGCCTCAGTTAGTGCGTTTTGACTGAGGTCCTCGTTGTTCCACGCTGGCTGCCACTGCCATTGGTTTAGAGGTGTTTTTGATCGTTGTCTTGAATTCCTTGATGTCTGTCCCGACCTGATACAACCATGGTTCTTTTGGTTATTCTTCATGGATCCAATTCGGATCAATAACAGAGTTCGTACAGGAGGGAATATGTCTCCAGGCCCCGGTGTCAAGATGGTGTAGGTCGCTGCATTAAGTGCTCTCAATAGTGATGATGTACATAAGAGATGATGTCACGATCATACAAGGAAAATGCCCTCATGCAGGAGTGGCACTAGAGATGTTCCACTACAGGAACTCTTAGTCAAAAGACTCCTATTAGTATGACACAAACTCATGCATGATGATAATGAGCATCTCGCCGACATGGCATAAAAGGGATCTCAATGCAAACATACATGATGACAACATGAGTATCCCATCAACATACAACAAAGGGATCTCAAAACTTAACATGAAGAATCATGATAACAAGTACATCACATAAACGATTCCGCGTCACATCAAGCAGGAATCATGAAAACAAGTAATAAATAAGATCCCTCATCAACATCAGATAGGGGTCTGTGCAGCACAATGCATAGCAAAAGAAGTACATGAACACACTACATATACCTCACAATCAAGGGCCATTTGAAGAAGTAGATTTCAAACTGCTAAAGCTGTTTGTGCCATCGATCTTACGACATCAATTGAATGGAAATGGTTGCTCGCACATAAATGTTGACACCTGCATTCCACTTAGAAAAGTGGCTGGAAAATTAAATGAGGGAATGAAAAATTTGAATGCACCATCAGATTTGTGGCATCATAGTGAAAAATCGACTATCAAATTTCTGAATGCTAAGAAATTGAGAATCTGGGGCTCAAGGAATCTTTTAGATTCCCCCTAGATTCCTCAAATATTTTGCTTCATGGGTGGGCTGGAAATCTGCAAATCCAAAGGTGAATCTGACCTCGCCATTGCGATCCCTGTGGAAAACCATGAAAAATGACTGTAAACTTGACTATATTCGGACATGGAGAAAAATTACCTCCTCGAGAAAATTGCAAGGATCATGGTTCTGCTCCCTGTTTCTACAGTGATCATGGTTCCACTTGCATACTGAAAAATGACCGAAAAATGCAGAACTTTGATGGAGAAATGGACAGCGCCATTGCGTTCATGGCGTTGAGAAGTGCTGAAACCATATAAATTTTTTCAAAATCTGACAAAGTGAAAATTCGGCCCTCCTTCAAAATGTTGCCTCGAACTGTGTGCACTGCCTTCCTCCTATATCGAAATCTGTGCCCACTACTAGTTCCTCCATCTGCCTCGTGCACTGTGAAAATGAGGATTATGTAAAATACCTCTCGCAGATTTAACAATGAGGCAGTTTTGGTGCATTGGTAATATTAAGCATTAGTTGAGGAGAGGTTAGGTGGTTAAACCTCGCCCCTCCCTTTTTTTACACAATATAGTTTAAAAAAGAACTGAACGACTTAAAAAGGGGGTGGGGTCTACATTGTGCGGCCCGCCCTATGCCGATTTCCATTGGCGCACATCAAGTTCTGGGTGCATTAATGTTTGAACCGGCGTTGTAATTTGTGGTTGTGGTACCTTGGTACCGGATCCCGCATTGATGGGGCAGCTCGCTTAGGGGTGAGTGACATGGGCCAAGCAGGTTTGACCCCCACCGGCACCCTTAACCAATATTCCGACATCGCATTTTATTTTTAGTGTGAGGTTTGTTGGGGTGTGGGCCAGGTTGACCGGAGGTGGCCTGCCCACCCCCTTAACATTTGGTTAATATGTATGTGGTGTGGGTGGAGGGCTCAGTGGGGTGATGGCCACCAAGCCAAATTTAAATGTTAAGGTTCTGGGGGTGACGGGGTCATGGCCACCCACCCTTTTCTTAATATATTTTTCTTATGTAGTTTTTTGGGGTGGCGGGGGTGGTGGCCCACCACCTCATTTATAATTTTTATTTTTTTTTATTTTTTTAAAGAGGGGGTTAATTTTCAAAGTTTTAGAAAATAAGGGATATTGGGAAAATTAACGAAGCCATAATTTTGACTGATTTCGGGAGCTAGGTTTCATGCCTTGGGGTTGGTCAAATTGTAGGACACTTAAACCTAGCCCAAAGCCCAACTTTGAAAAAAAATTTGATTAGCTCGTTCTCCCTCATACGAGTTCGAACTGATGAACCATTCACACCTCCGTGATCAGGATGACGAGATCTACGCTCTGGTCTTGCGTCAAAGTCATTCCAAGCACTTTGATTTTCAAGCGTTTATAAGCCCTCTTTTTCCTGTGTGTCTCTGGAGCCACCTAGATCAATCCTCGCCACCGAGGAGCTTTTGGTCCTCCAAAAGCATGAAAAATAATCTACAACTTCTCTGTAGCTTGTCTGCATCACAAGCATCCTGAAAGGGTCTCGCTTCCATCTCCTTCACCTTTGTTCTTTAGAGCCTTAAGCGATGAGCCGACACCTGCAATCTCTAGTACATTGTTTTGCAAATTACATGCCTAACTTCCATGACCAACTAATGACCCAAGCGTCCCACACTTGCCATGAGTTTATAACACATACTCAGTGGTTAAGTTTACAACAAGATGGATGCAATACCCTAGCTACGAAAATAAGGCCAACATATCATTGTTGCTTCAATAAGTGATGGAAAACACATCATCACTGCAACACATGATTTACAAAGATAAGGCCAAACACTATTGTTTTGACAAGTGATGGAAACACGACATCACTTTCACAGTTTAACATGCAACACCAAATAAGACCATACATTATTGTTGCTGAACATGTGATGGAAGATACATCATCACTTTTACATTTTAAAATGCAACAAATGATTTACGAAAGCACGACCATGAAACGACAACATGTCTAGAAACCATTTTTCACTTATTAAGGTGAATGGGTTGCCTCCTTGTGGCACATTTGATGGTCGAACAACCGTTTCATCTGGTTCATGTATTGACACTTTGTCTTTAAGGTGTTGCTCTGGATGGGGCCTCCAACAAGTGGCTCTTTGATGGTCACTTCTATCGCAATGACTGCAATAGGTTTTCTTCCTCCAGATTTGCTTAACATGTTTCTTTACCTGATGTTGAGAGGGTCTTTCATGCCTCATCCTTTTGTGTGCTACCATTCTTTTCCAACACTTCGAAAATGTATGGTTATGTAATCCAAAAAAGGTACATGTTTTCTGATGCCATGTTTTACGTTCATCATTAAAAACATGATTATGATTGAAATGAACATTCGAATGTCAAGAGTGATTATACCTTTCCTTGCCGTCTCTGGTGTAAGGATGGAAATGAGAGCTTGTCTCAGCTCTTTCTCTACAATGGAAACTGTCATGGAATGATGGGGATGTGTTCCCATCATTATCTTTCCTAGATGATTTCGACGATGTCTCGGATGAATTTGACACCTTCGAACATTCTCCTTTAGTGTATCTCAGGCCTACAAATTGAGGAATCTACACAACCTCCAATGGTTGAGTTATGCCTTGGCTATTAACACCAAGTTTTTCTTCCTCCTCGTACTTTGTCCTTGTAAGAAGCTTCATGTTTATCCCTGTAATTGGTATCTCCACATATCCAACAGAAATCATTCTATGTGAAGACGAAATCAACATCTTTTACCTCCCCTGTTGATTTGTAAAGAACTGACGATGGCTTCTCATCATCTGTTGTTAGTGGTTCACTAGCTATCTCGACGCATTCCCCAACTTCCTTTTTGACATACCCAAGTCCTGTTCAACACGATAATTCCTCTACTTTTATGGGATTGACAATGCCTTGGCCATTAAAACCCAAGCCCTTTCCTTCATAACCCATTTTCTTCAATAGTTTGGAGCCAATTCCTGTGGTATGATTTTCAAAAACAACGAAATCATCATCAGGAAACATACATGAATTCGGAGAACTACTTTTTACCTCACATGGGTCACGCTACAAATTTTTGAAGGCCTCGTCCTTAGCTTGCAGCTATCGCAGCAAACTACGTTTATCCTCTCTCTCTTCTTGTAGACATGTCTTCAATTCAGCGTTCTCTGTTTGAAGATTATGTTTGTTATTCTTCAGTTCTTTCAGGGCCTCTTCCGTGGCTTGCAACTGAAGCTGTAATCGCTCCTTTTCCTCTGTCTCTTTTTGTAGAGTTTCATACATGATTTCCACCACTTTGGAAATTTTGAGCATGGTCTCAGACATCACTTTTTCATCCTCTGACGTTGCACGTTCCATTTTTCACGCTTGTAATTAACATCCGCGCAAATACCGCTATGATACCACTTGATCCAGGACCGGGAGTGACGAAGGATTCTTCCAAGACCTTTTACTTTTGTGATGTGTTAAATTTCATTTTTAAAATAACATAAATGAATACATGTGTATGCTTTAAAGAAGAGGAACATGTCAGTCATCAACACATGAAAACTTAAGCCATTGATAACGGAGTTCGTCCAGGAGGGACTATGTCTCTGGGCCCTGGTGTCAAGATGGTGTAGGTCACTGCATTAAGTGCTGTCAATAGTGATGATGTACATAAGAGATGTTGTCGCAATCATACAAGGAAAATTCCCTCTCACAGGAGTGGCGCCAGAGATGTTCCACTACAGGAACTTTAAGTCAAAAGACTCTTATCAGTATGACACAAACTCATGCATGATGATAATGAGCATCCCATCGACATGGCATAAAAGGGATCTCAATGCAAACATACATGATGAAAACATGAGTATTCCATCAACATACAACAAAGGGATCTCAAAACATAACATGATGAATCATGACAACAAGTACATCACATAGATGATTCCGCATCACATAAGGAAGGAATCATGAACACAAGTAATAAACAATATCCCTCATTAACATCAAACATGGATCTATGCAAAAAAATGCATAACCAAAGAAGTACATGAACACATTGCATATACCTCACAACTAAGGGCCATCTGAAGAAGTGGATGTCAAGTTATTGAATTTGTTTGTGCCATCGATCTCACGGCATCAATCGCATGGAAATAGTTGCTCGCACATAAATGTTGACACCTGCATTCCACTTAGAAAAGTGGCTGGAAAATGAAATAAGTGAATGAAAAATATGAACACATCATCAATTTTTGGCATTGAATAGTGAAAAATCAACTGTCAAATTTATGAATTCTGAGAAATTGAGAAGTTGTGGCTCAAGGAATCTTTTAGATTCCCCCTAGATTCCTCAAAGATTCTGCTCCATGGGTGGACTGGAAATCTGCAACTCCAAAGGTGAATCTGACCTCACTGTTGCGTTCCTTGTGGAAAACTATGAAAAACTACTATAAAATTAACTATATTCCGACATGGAGAAAAATTACATCCTCGGGAAAATTGCAAGGATCATGGTTCAGCTCCCTGTTTTTGCAGTAGTCATGGTTCCATTTGCATATTGAAAAATGACTGAAAAATGCAGAAATCTGATGGAGAAACGGACAACACCATTGCGTTCATGGCATTAAGAAGTGCTGAAACCATATAAAATTTGTCAAAATCTGACAAAGTGAAAATTTGACCCTCCTGCAAAATGCTGCCTCGAACTGCGTGCACTGCCTTCCTCCTGTCTCTAAATCCGTGCCCGTTCCCGGTTCCTCCATTTGCCCTGTGCACTGTAAAAATGAGGTTTATGTAAAATACCTCTGGTGGATTTAACAATGAGGTAGTTGTGGTGCATTGGTAATATTAAGCATTAGTTGAGGAGGGGTCAGGTGGTCAAACCCCACCCCTCCCCTTTTTTACACAATATAGTTTAAAATAAAACTGAACGGATTAAAAAGGGGGCTAGGTCCACATTGGGTGGCCCGCCCCATGCTCGTTTCCATTGGTGCGCAACAAGTTCTGGGCGCATTAATGTTTGAACCGACGTTGTATTTTATGGTTGTGGTATGTTGGTACCAGATCCTGCATTAATGGGGCTGCCCGCTTGGGGCCTGACCATGTAGGCCAGGCAGGTTCGACCCTTGCCCGCACCCTTAACCAATATTCCCATGTCGCATTTTATTTTTAGTGTGAGGTTTGTTGGGGTGTGGGTTGGGTCCACCAGAGGTGGCCCGCCCACCCCCTTAACATTTGGTTAATATGTATGTGGTGCGGGTGGAGGGCTCGGCGGGGTGATGGCCGCCAAGCCAAATTTAAATGTTAAGGTTCTGGGGGGGTGGGGTCATGGCCGCCTGCGCCTTTTTTTAATATTTTTTTGTAATGTAGTTTTTTGGGGTGGTCGGGTTGGTTTCTCACCACCTCATTTATAATTTTTTTTTTATCTTTTTAAAGAGGGGGGTAATTTTCAAAGATTTAGAAAAGAAGGGATATTGGGAAAATTAACGAAGCCGCAATTTCTACCGATTTCAAGAGCTAGGTTTCATGCCTAGGGGTTAGTCAAATCGTAGGATGCTTAAACTTGGCCCACAACCCAACTTTGACCAAAACTTTGACTAGCTCGTTCTCCCTCATACGAGCTCGGATTTACGAACCGTTCACACCTCCGTGATCAGAATGATGAGGTCTACGCTCTGGTCCTTGGTCAAAGTCATTATGAGCACTTTGATTTTCAAGCATTCATAAGCCCTCTTTGTCCTGTGTGTCTTTGGAACCACATGGATCACATGGAGACTCCATTCAGTTTACCCAACAGTAGTACTAACTCCAGAGACATTTTGAAGAATTAGGTAAGGGATCCAGCTTGATTCAGGTTGACACCCAACCAAATCTACAAGAAAAATATGCTGAGGAAGGCGTACCAATACTTGATCATATTTTCTTGTCAACTGTATGGCCAGGCAAGCACAGAAACCTTCCCACAGAGTTGGGTGGTTGCACTGGACCAATTGGCTAGAGAAGGAAAACCAGGTAACTAGTGTGGCATACTGGCTCATCAGCTGAAGGAGAAGGTAACGAAGGATGACGGTCACCCAGAGGTATGCATGCAAATATTGACATGTCCACCTACACCCTAGATGCAGTCTGTACCCAACAGGAGTTCCTGGGCTTGGAGTGGGCATGGTCACTGGCGAGGACTACTGTGAACACATATTTCAAGTTGTTTTCCAAATGCAACTTCAAAGGAGTAATCACACGGCTATCCAATCATTTTGTCACCCCCCTATACAAGATGATATTCAAATAGGATCCACCCTGCATGTCAAAGGAACAATGGAGGCATTGATAGGCATTGCAGATTGGTATGCCTCACCATTTGGGACTTTCATTTGAATGTTCAGTGTGGAGAAGCCTCTGTATGTTCTACCAAAGTTTTCCTTAGACGTACTTGTCATGCAAGAGGTAGCATATCACATCTCGGCAGGATTGATAGCAAGATTGCATCGGAAGAAGAAGTCACCATGGCCCAGTCTTCCATTGTGGATTAGGTTATATGAGATCTGGAGTATCAAGCAAGCGGATGTCGAAGCAGAACTAATGAAGAAGTACCCATTCGACCTCTGAAGCTAAAATTCATATGACCCACATTGCGTTGTGAAAGATCACTGAACGAGAGTTCAGTTGAACTGGATCCATGGGGCACTTCATTGGGCCGAGGAGGACCCATGGAAATATTACTACAGTTTCTCTAGACCCAATGAACTGGTCAGCTTTGTTGTGGAGTGGTTAGCGAAGTAGCGTGAAGTAACATCATGAAGAGCACTAATAGTAGCAGCAGTAGTAGCAGTGGCAGTAGAGCCAAGCGTACCAATGCATGACAAAGGGAAGAGGAATATTGTCGATCAGATGCAAAAGGAGAAAAGCTGCAAGTTTCGAGTAGATCGACTTGTAGAGAAAGCAGCTAGCCCGAGGTAGTAGCGTGACAAGCGAGTCACACAAAGGCAGAAGGACAAGAAGAGAATGGAAGAAGTAGAGAAGGAGTTGCATGAGCTGAGAGAGCAACTCCGAAAGGAACAAGAGTTGTGTGAACAGGAGAAGGAAGCACAACAACACTAGATACAATAGGGGGCACAACATGTGCAAACAGACGAAGCAACGCTCGTACATGTAGTTGATTCATTTGAAAAATTGGCATTAGGCGAAGAGGGTGAACCATTATAGGGGAAAGAATTCTCTCATGGGATAGAACAAGCACTTCAACAGCTGGATGTAGACATGGAGCAATAGGAATTAGTACAAGACACCGACCTCATTCCTCAACACAAAGAGGTTGACTCACCCACTTCATTGCATCCAGATGATGTGCAAGTCTTGGATGACCAAGGAGGCACTAAGATCCTTGGTGATCAGCTGGAAGAAGAGATGCACAACATCCCACTTGATGAATCCCAACATAGAGTTGTGCAGTCTCGCATAGTGTCAACTCCGAAGGATCAAACATCTCTTGTGCAAGTTGAAGAACGAGTGATCGTGACTGAGGTAGGCAAACATCCAGCTTCCTTGGCCAATGAAACCAGAGTGTATGCGGAAGCCACTAGCTCAATTGTTCACTTCCTAATAGCTAAGAATGAGTGAATGGAAAAGGAACTACAAATGGCCAAGCAAGGAGGAGACTTGGTGACAGTGTCCACCTGAGCTGAACTAAAGAAGGCAATACTAGATGAAGTATTGTCCCTTGACATAGTTATGCGAGAATTTTACTCCAAGTTTGGTACCATGCACAAGGTAGTTGCCCATCTCAACAGATGGCAGCAACGATGTGCTAGAAGAGCACACATCTTGATGAATGTGCATGTTGCTGTTGATGACATGCAAACATGGACGATGAAGTACAACGGAGCCCCACTTCACTTGCCTAAGATGATGAGGGTCAATGCGGTCGAGCTGAAGGCACGTATTCAAAGTCAGATCTAGAATTATGAAGAGCTCTTACATTTCATCACTAGCATACAGTCCTCCCATGCACGATTATTCAAGAGTATGGATGTTGTGGTGCTCATCCATTTGATCCCATCAATTGGGACTCTCACCCAGGCGAAGACAAAAAATTAGGTCTTACTAGAGCTTGGGTTGTACTTTGACGAGTTGATGCACATCGCCACTAGCCTAGACTCGCCTATTGGTGTAGACATCTTGCACAAGTATGTTTCTGGTCCGGCCACACTGAAGACAATGATGCGCATGATTTCAGACGAGTTGGAAAGAGGAGCCCAAGTGGTGTACCTGGATGCTATGGAGGCAAAGGTTAGGTTTGATATGGATGTCACCGCAGAACACATGGACACTATCAGGGAATAAAAAGCTTTGCATCAATATGTTACTACTGATCATCATGAGGATGTTGAACAGTTGTACTTCTATAGTTGTCTAAGTCATAGTGATGTCTAGTTTGGCTTGCTCAAGCCATTGTGTTCACATGGGTGCATGTGCATTGTAATGTTGAGTCATGATAAGTGTAAGTCAAGTGTCAATAGCGGATGTAACAGTCATAGAGTAGGTGAAGAGTCATGAGGGTAGTTGAACACTCACAAAGAGGAATGTTAAGGGCCACCCCACCCTTTGCTATAAATAGTCCCTCATAACTCATTGTATAGGCTTTTGGTCAGCCAAGCTTCTGATAAGGCCATCTTGGAAAGAGCTTGGACAGTATTGTAACACACCTTGGCTTCTCCATTGCACGAAGCTAGTTCATCTCTTTGGAGGAGAAGGCAGATGTGGTTGTAATGTTCCACTGTTGGGGCTAGCGGGTTTACATGGATGTATTGTATGATTGGAACTTACACTTATTTATATAATAAGATCCAACATGTTTTCATGCATATGTTGTTATTGTAGTTGGATTGTTTCGGTTGTTATAGAAATGTATGTTGTTTAACTTACGTAGTTGTGTATGAACACTTTTGTATGAAATTATATGAATCTTGTTGCAAATGTGTTGTTGTTTTAAACATCACTTTGGATTGTCAGACTGACTTGCTTTCCAGCTTGTGATGCATCTTCGCTCGTGTGTTCCCTTCCCAGCTGATTACACTTATAGGTTGCCAAGGGGTGCACTCATCTCAACCCACCTGTGTTAGGAACCTCTCATGCACCTTCCTTGACCCACTGCAACGATCACACCCTTGCTACCAATAGAGTTATCTTACTTGCCTCTATGCGACATCACAGTCAAAAGCATTACTTTACAACCCACTGCTGGGACTCCTACACCAAATGGTCTGAGGTCTAATTGGGACTTCTTACTGGGGAGATCCCCTTGACATGTTGGCTGGTCCAACATTGTCAACATTTCTGGCGCTAGAAGGAGGGCCAGATGACAAGTTGTGTCCTCTCATATAGTTTTGGACCTTTGCATACCTTTCATGGATTCTTGCACTCTTCTCCCTTCGCGATGTTTTTCGAATCGTGAAGATGTCTCCATCACGGGGGAATTTTTCAATATCTTGTCCACTTACATGTATGACGGTGAAGGTGAAGTGGCCTGGCCTAAGTACTTACATGACTTTATTTCCATGCTTCATGAGGAGGATGGGTGTTCTGACGAACAATATAGTTTGCTATTTGCACACACACTTCATGAATCTCCACATCGTTGGCTGCTCAGCCTACCGGCTGCCAGCGTGCACTCACTTGAGCACTTCTCTAATCTCATTGAAGACACTTTATATCATTTTGATTGAGACTATCTTGACCAAAAACTATTATAGAAATGGAAGGCTCCACATGAATCGGTTATTTATTTTTGGCAGTGCTTCCGTTACTTGCAGTTTCAAGCTTTGAGGAGCCAAATGAAATTTTCCTATCTTTGGGACTGATTCGAGTATTTCCTTAAGAAATATGCCCGTCCTAAGAAGAACCTTGAGATCAAGCCTCGCTCAACATTCTTCATTGATGGAGCTACGTAATATCATGTGGATGCGGTCATTGTCTCGACTGACTGTCTACCTTCCTCTCATTCAACAACTCCACCACTACCTAGTGATGTTGAAGATCATGCTCGCACACCTGTTCATCTTTAAAATTCTCCCAACATCACTTCACTCAATTTTCACACTGATTTGGTTGTGAGTCCTTCAAGTTCTCATAAGCATTCTGTTCTACGACCTCTGTCTTCACACTCGAGTGTTCCTCCAGATGATATTGTCTTTTGTTCATCCATTCCAGACTCTTCACTTGTTGTGAACGAGGAACAACCCATCGATGGAGTTGGTGTTGCACAACCAACATGCATTGTCATTCATGAAGAGTATGACTAGGAGCTTGAGCATCAACACACAGTGAAGGAGGACTCCCTTCCATCCGATCCCCCTCCATTATTTCCTAACATCTTTGGTGAACCTACCATCCATGATTTCACATGTGTGTCTTCATCCATGGATGCACCCATTTTTGATCACTCACGGGACTCACCGGATGTTGGTCCATCATTCGACAATGGAGAAGATAACTTATTCATTGAAAATCCACTTGATCTTTCATCTGTATTTTCTAGAAACACATAGGATGAGCATGTTTGCTTTTCATCTACCCCTCTATTTGATTCATCTGATCATGAGGATGTCGATGAAATCATTGATTGTTCTAATCATGAAATTCATGATCCATTTGTTTCTGTATTTGATCATGATCATGACTCTATCACAGTTGATCTTTCGAAGTCATCAGATTATGATGATCTATTTGATGATGAAGTTGAAACACCTAAGACTGTTGAGGCACTTTAGCCCGATCTGATGGTTATGTCAAGCCCTTCCTCTCTTGGGGTTAGTCTCACTTCTGATCATGAAACTGTTGAATCACCCAAGGCTTCTCATCACTCATCTGTATGCATTGAAGACCCATATAACACATAGATCATACTTCCTCCACTTGAATGGCACGATCCCATCGTCATGCATTGGAGGAATCTTACATTGCAAGCACTCGTTCGCGACACAAGTTATCTTTGTTTCTTTCGTTTTCTTGCATGTCTCAGTTAAGAGTGTGCTTATGCTTCAAAGTTGCATGCAGTGTCACACACAACACCATGATAATTCCACAGAATACTCGTCATGCAATTGCATTCACTTATGTCCTGTTGTCTTCATTGTTATATCTTTCTTGCTTGTTGGTTTGCACAACTGGGTTTCTCGCGGATGAAGCCTTCACCAACATGGGTCAACCAATGTGTTGGTGGCTGCATTTGGAAATATCACTTCACGTGATCAGGCCCATGCACCGTTACTGTAGAATTAGTAGTAGTGTTTGATTTCAGTCAGTTTGCTTGCATGCTTGTTTACTTATTAGCTTTGTTTGTTTATTTGTATGGTTGCTTGTTTCCTTACTTGCTTTTCTTTCACTTTTTCTTTTGCTCTTGCTTTGCTTTGTGTTTTTTATTTCACTTGTTTCATTCGTATAGTTCGCTTGTTTCATTCGTAGGTTAGTTTTTGCATGAAACCATGTATGACTCTTGAAATGAGTTGGGTGAAGTACAATAAGGCTTGTACAACTATCACTACTTGGTTATCTCTGATCTTGCCTCTGTATGAAGAGCTTGTTACTTTTATTCCATGATACATCAAAGGAAAATGCGTACTGTTCGAAGTGAACCTTGGTGAAAACACTATTGCACGCTAACTAGTGTCACATTCTCTAGTCGGTTGTTTTTGGGTTAACCCTTGCCATCTCAGTAAACTAGAGTAAGGTGAGGGGCAAAACCTTAATGGGAATGTCAGAGATAAAATAAACCACTTAGTTGTTGGAAAAACCTCTTCTACTCTCAATAAGTTGTGATCCCTCTTCTGCCTCTGAAATAAATAAGTGCTATATACAGTTGAAAAAAATGTAAAATGAAAAAGTCAAAAAATGGAAAATTAAAAATGAATAAGGCGAAAGAATAGAAAGGCTTCCTATGCAGTGAGGCGATGCAAGTAGCTCCACCGAGGTACTAACGAGGCTCGCTGGAAGTGGAGCCATGCCTGTGTTCCTATGTGACTCCGTCGGGGTACTATCAAGGCCTGCTAGCAGCGAAGCAACACCAGAGATGAAACTAAGACTCTAACGACTATACTATTTTTGCATCAAT
This sequence comes from Pinus tabuliformis, assembly GCA_031772625.1. Taxonomy (NCBI): domain Eukaryota; kingdom Viridiplantae; phylum Streptophyta; class Pinopsida; order Pinales; family Pinaceae; genus Pinus; species Pinus tabuliformis. The sequence goes on along the minus strand of CM062807.1, from coordinate 630,391,245 downwards.
ATACCCCTCAACCCCAATTGAAACAAATTCGTTGCCTTGGCTTGGAATGTGTGTCAATTGACCAAGATCTTGGCATATGCTACATATTACAATCAAGCTAGTGTGAAACCAAAATGAGCTGAGAACTAAACAATACTTCCGGAGGTGTTTGACTTGCTTTTCACGAACAAGGTCCATTCAGAGATCTGGAGTTCTACCAGTGTGTCGCCAATTGTTGTAGCGGCTACAACCAACCTCCAAAATTTTTCCTTAGCCCGTTTTGGAGCCTCCCTACCAACCTTTCACAGCACCTTTTCTTGCTTCGTCAAGTACACAATCTTAAGTGTTTTTCATGCACAAAGGCAGCCTATCGATCACAGCTTGATGCATTTTCGTCACAGGTTGTTCACCCAGACTTAGTCCAGCTACAAGCTAAGCAGCTTCGCCAAGAAAATTGCGCATTTCTAGAGGGTAACCAGCCTTCCCTCCAGAAATTGCGCAATTCTTTCTGGCAGCCTACTGGGCTCTAGAATCGCGTAATTCTGCTAGCCAAAACTCCTAGTAGAAATTACGCAAATTTCCCCAGCAGGGCTACTCAACCCAGAATTTGCGCAAATCTAGGCAGTAGTCAGTTGCTCTGCCTAGAAATTGCACAAACCTCCTAGGCAGTCAACCTAGCTCCCAGCTAGAAATACACATTTTTCTCACACAGTTTAGTAGCTGCATGCATGAGTAGTCTGGTTGACCAGTTCCACCCCGGACCAAGGAAACTTGACTTGCATGCATGCATGAATTTATCTTCCCATAATAGAAAAAGGAAAAATGAAAAAGGCATCCCATGATTTAGGGAGTTAATTTTAGCACCTGAGGGTTACATGAAAAGTTGTTTTAGAAGTTTCCCTCAAAGTGTCGCTTTTTTCTAGATTTGTGGCATGTGCATCATGAGCCCAAAATTATTTATTCAACACATCAGAGCTCATTATTTCACATTGATCTTGGAGCTCTTACATCCCACAACACAGCTAGGACTCGTTAACACATCTGGCTCAGCTATTCATGGGTAAGTGGACTCAACTTGTCTTTTTCAACATTTCTGTCTCTTTTTGTGTATTCGCTTGTGTGAGTGTTGTTTGCTTGATTTCTTTGAGTACTTGTTGTTGTTTACATGTATACTAGCTTGTCCTAGATCCGTTTCAGTTTTTGTTGCTATCTCACTATTGTCGCATGCATGAAACTGTTTTGCACGAACGCTCACCGAACCAATGAATCAATTCACCCACATGCATGTTGATCTATTTGTTGAATCTTTCATTCATGTTTTTCATGCACTGTCAATCACTTTTTCTTTTGCTTAATGTCACCATGTATTCACTGTCTTATTTTCTTTCAGTTGATCATCGGCGAGTCGGGCCAACCTTAGCCTAGACTCTGCCTTCACTAAGACTGCATTGTTAAATCTAGGGAAGAAAGGCTTTGCCTTCATCTCCAGAAATACACATTTCTACCCAGCACTACCCTCCATGACTATTTTGCACATTTATGAGGGGCATTGACTGCTGGCCCAGAAAATTGCGCAATATAGTCCCTGAGTATGTAGTCACTCCCAGCTAGAATTGCGCATTACGCAATCCCAGCAGCCAACAACTAGTTTGGATTGCACAGATCTAGTAGCCAATGCTACCTCCCAGACAGCCCAAACTGCCCAAACTGCCTTTTACGCAATTCTGGTAGCTAGTCACCCAGCCTCCCAGAAGAAATTATGCAACCTTTCCCATCAGTTTCCTAGGTATGTGCTATGTCATTCCTCGAATTTGCTTTGTTTCCACTAACAAATTTCTTGCCATGCATTTTTCTTGTCTCCAGATCTTTTAGGTGTTCGTCTGTCTCAATGGCATTCAAGAGAATAGGATCACAGGAAACTAATGAAAATGCAATTAGAGCATCAGTTAAGCAAGTGTCCTCTAGTCTGCCGATCTACAAAGATACAAAGTTGTATCTAGACAAGGACATCAAACTGAAGTGGCAAGAGGTCAATGAAATGTTTGCAGGCACTTTTGAGGAACACCTCGATGACCGTTAGGTGTAGGTGAACATTCACAAGTCCGGCTTATACTGCATTGCATACAAATATCCCATGTTCCCATGCATGGACATGATACACTAGATCGTCTCTCACACTTATCTCGAGATGATGACCTTTAGCAGTGTAACTGGGATGAAGCTTGTGACATTCTGGGAACAAGATTATGATGAGATGTATCAGATGTTAGAGCTTGTGACTGTCATCGAGACTCCATTTAGCTTACCCAACAACATTGCTAACTCCAGAGACATTTTGAAGAATTGGTTAAAGGAGCTAGCTCGATTCAGGTTGACACCCAACTAGGTCTACAAGACAAAGATGTTGAGGAAGGTGTACCAATACTTGATCATATTTTCTTTTCAACTATATGGCCAAGCAAGCATGGAAAACCATTGGGTGGTTGCATTGGACCAATTGGCTAGAGAAGGAAAACCATGTATCTGGTCTGACATACTGGCTCAACAGCTGAAGGAGCAAGTAACGAAGGCTCGACAGTCACCCAGAGGTATGCATGTAGAGATTTACATGTTTGCCTACATCCTAGAAGCATTCTGTGCCCAACACGAGTTCCCAGGCTTGGAGTGGGCATGGTCACCGACAGAGACTATTGTGAACCCATATTTCAATTTGTTGTTCGAATGCAGCTTCAAAGGAGTAATCACATAGTTGTCCGATCAGTGTACAAGATGATATTCAAACAAGATCCACCCTACATGTCAAAGGAAGTAGTGGAGGCATTGATATGCATTGCAGATTGGTATGGCTCACTGTCCGTCACTTTCATCCAAATGTTCAGTGTGGAGAAGCCTCCACATGTTCTGCCAAAGTTTTCCTTGGACATACTTGTCATGTAGGAAGTAGCATATCACATCTTGGTAGGATTGACGGCTAGACTGCATTAGAAGAAGAAGGCACCTTGGCCCACTCTTCCATTGCGGATTGGGTTATATGAGATCCGGAGTATCAAGCAAGCAGATGTTGAAGAAGAACTGATGAAGAAGTACCCATTTGACCTCCAAATCTACAATCCGTATGACCCACATTGCATTTTGAAAGATCAATGCACGAGAGTTCAGTTCAACTAGATCCACGGGGAATTCATTGATCCTAGGAGGACCCATGGAGATATTGCTATAGTTTCTCCAGACCCAATGAACCGGTCGGCCTCCCTTTGGAGTGGTTAGCGAAGTAGTGTGAAGGAGAATCACATAGAGCACCAGCAGTAGTAGCAGTGGCAACAGAGCCAAGCATACTAGTGTAGGACAAAGGGAAGAGGAAGATTGTCAATTGCATGGAGGAGGAGCAAAGCTGCAAGTTTCGAGCAGATCCACTTGTAGAGAAAGTAGCTATGGCTATGCAGGCAAAGAGGTAGCAGTGCGACAAGTGAATTGCATAAAGGCAAAAGGGCAAGAAGAGAATGGAAGAAGCAGAGAAGGAGTTGCATGAGCTGAGAGAGAAACTCTAAAAGGAACCAAAGCTACATAAGCAGAAGAGGGAAGTGCAGCAGTAGCAGATACAGCAAGGGGAGAAACATGTGCAAACAAAAGAAGCAACACCCATACAAGTAGTTGATTCATCTAAACAGCTGGCATCAAATGAATAGTGTGAACCATTGCAGGGGAAAGACTTCACTCATGAGATAGAACAAGCACTTCAACAGCTGGATGCAGACATAGAGCAGCAGGAGTTAGAACAGGACACTGACCTCATGCCTCACCACAAAGAGGACGACTCACCTACCTCAATGAATCCAAATGATGAGAAAGTCTCAGATGACCAAGGAAGCACTAAGATCCTTGGTGATCATACAGAAGAAGAGATGCACAACATATCGTTTGATGAATCCCAACATAGAGTTGTGAAGTCTCGCAAAGTGTCAACTCTAGAGGATCAAACATCTCTTGTGCAAGTTGAAGAATGAGTGATCATGACTGATGTGCGGAAACATCCAGTTGCCTTGGCCGATGCAACCAGAGTGTATGTTGAAGCCACTAGCTCAAGTGTTCGCTTCCTAATAGATGAGAATGAGTGAATGGAAAAGGAAGTACAAATGGCCAAGCAATGAGGAGACTTGGTGACAATGTCCACCCGAGCTGAACAAAAGAAGGCAATACTAGATGAATTATTGTCCCTTGACATAGTTATAAGAGAATTGTACTCCAAGTTTGGTACCATGCACAAGGCAGTCATCCATCTCAACGAATGGCAGCAGCGATGTGCTAGAAGATCACGCATCTTGACGAATGTGCATGTTGTTGTTGATGACATGCAAACATGGAAAATGAAGTACAAGGGAGCCCCACTTCACTTTCCTAAGATGATGAGGGTCAATGTGATTGAGCTGAAGGCATGTATTTGGAGTCATATCCAAAATTATGAAGAGCTCCTGTAGTTCATCACTAGCATATAGGCCTCCCATGCACGAGTATTCAAGAGTATGGATGTTGTGGTGCGTACGCATGCGATTCCATCAATCAGGACTCTCACTTAGGAGAAGAAAAAAAAGTAGGTCCGACTAGAGCTTCACTCCTACTTCGATGAGTTGATGCGCATCGCCAACATCCCAGACTAGCCTATCAGTGCAAACATCATGCACAAGTATGTTGTTGGTCTGGCCACATTGAAGACAATGATGTGCATGCTTTCAGATGAGTTGGATAGAGGAGCCTGAGTGGTGTACCCAAATTGTATGGAGGCAAAGGTCAAGTTTCAGATGGATTTTACCGCGGAACATACAGACACTATCAGGGACAACAGAGCTTGGCATAAATAAGTTACTGTTGATCAGCATGAGGATGTTGACCAGTTGGAATTCTATAGTTGTCTAAGTCAGAGTGATGTATAGTTTGGCTTGCTCAAGCCATTGTGTTCACATGGGTACATGTGCATTGTAATGTTGAGTCATGACAAGTGTAAGTCAATTTTCAATAGTGGATGTAACTATCATAAAGTAGGTGAAGAGTCATGAGGGTAGTTTAACACTCACAAAGGGGAATGTCAAGGGCCACACCACCCTTTGCTATAAATAGTCCCTCATAACTCATTGTATAGGCTTTTGGTCAGCCAAGCTTCTGATAAGGCTATCATGGAAAGAGCTTGGACAGTATTGTAATGTGCCTTGGCTTCTCCACTGCATGGAGTTAGTTCATCTCTTTGGAGGAGTAGGTGGATGTGGTTTTAACATTCCAATGTTGCTGCTAGCAAGTTTACATGGATGTATTGTATGATTGGAACTTACACTTCTTTATATAATAAGAGCCAACACGTTTTCATGCATTTGTTTTTATTGTAGTTGAACTGTTCCGGTTGTTGTAGAAATGTATGTTGTTTAACTTACGTAGTTGTGTATGAACACTTTTGTATGAAGTTATATGAATTTTGTTGAAGATGTCCTATTGTTTTAACCATCACTTTGGATTTTCAGACTGACTTGCTTTCCAACTTGTGATGCATCTTCGCTTGTGTGTTCCCTTCCCAGCTAAGTACACTTACAGGCTGCCAAGGGGCGCACTCATCTCAACCCACCTGTGTTAGGAACCTCTCATGCACCTTCCTTGACTCACTGTAGCGGTCACACCCTTGGTACCAACAGAGTTATCCTACTTTCCGTTGTACGACATTGCGGTCAAGGCATTGGTTTACAACCCACTGTTGGGACTCCTACACCAAATGGTCTGAGGTCTAATTGGAACTTCTTACTGGGGAGAACCCCTTGAAATGTTGGTGGGTTTAGCACCGTCAAAACTTCCCTAGATAGTCCAGACTACTTTTTACACAAGTCTGGCAGCCAGTCTCCTAGCCTCCCAAAAGAAATTGCGCAATCTTTGCCTATCAATCCTGAGGTATGTGTTATGTCATTCCCCAAATTTTCTTTGGTTTTTGCTGAAAGATTTCTTGCCATGCATGTCACTTTGTCTCTAGATCTTTCAGGTGTTCATCTACCTCTTAGTAGCATAGGATCAATGGCCTATAGGAGAGCAGGATCAAAGGACATTGATAGATGTGCAACTGGGGCAACAATTGAATGGGTGTCCTCAAGTCTACCGATCTATGAAGATACCAAGTTATTTCTAGACAAGGAAATCAAGCTGAAATGAAAAGAGGTCAATGAAGCATTTGCAGGCACTTTTGGGGAAGACCTCAAAGACTGCCAGGTGTATGTGAACATTCATAAGTCTGGCTTGTATAGGATTTCATACAGATACCCCGCATTCCCATGCCTGAACATGATACATTGGATTGTCTCACACACTGATCACGAGACGATGACCTTAAGCAGTGTCAGCGGGACAAAGATTGCAACCTTTTGGGCACAGGATTATGATGAAACGTGTCATATGTCAGAGCCCATGACTATCATTGAGACTCCCTTCGGCTTACCCAATAGCAGTGCAAACTGCAGAGACATTTTGAAGAACTGGGTAAAGGAGTTGGCTAGATTCAGGATGACACCTAACCTGATGTACAATACGAAGATATCGCGGAAGGCGTATCAATACTTGGTCATATTTGCATGTCGACTGTATGGCCAAGAAAGCATGGAAACCTTCCCACACAGTTGGGTGATCGTGGTAGACCAACTCATCAAAGAAGGAAAGTCATGTAGCTGGTCCGGCATGTTGGCTCATCAGCTGAAGGAACAAGTAACAAAGGCTTGACAGTCACTCGAAGGTATGCAAGAAGAGATCTACATGTCCGCCTACATATTAGATGTGATATATCCATGACAAGAGTTCCCGGGCTTGAAGTGGGCATGGTCACCAGCAGAGACTATTGTGAACACATATTGTAATTTGTTGTCTGAATGCAGCTTTAGAGGAGTTATCACACTGTTGTCTGATCATTTTGTCACCCCAGTTTACAAGATGATATTCGAATAGGATCCACCTTGCATGTCGAAGGCAACAATGGAGGCACTGATAGACATTGATGATTGGTATGCCTCACCGTCCATTACCTTCATACAAATGTTTAGTGCAGAGAAGCCTCCACATGTTCTACCGAAGTTCGCCTTGGACATACTCATCATGTAGGAAGTAGCATATCACATCTTGACAGGATTGATAGCTAGATTGCATCAAAAGAAGAAGCCACATTGGCTCGCTCCTCCATTGCGGATTGGGTTATACGAGATTTGGAGTTTCAAGCAGGTAGATGTCGAAGCAGAGCAGTTGAAGAAGTATCCATTCGACCTCTGAAGTTACAATCCGCATGACCCACATTGTCTTGTGAAAGATCACTGCACAAGAATACAGTTCAATTGGATCCACGGGGCATTTCATTGGGCAGAGGAGGACCCATGGAGATATTGCTACAGTTTCTCGAGACCCAATGAACAGGTCGGATTCTTTATGGAGTGGTTAGCAAAGCAACATGAAGTAGCATCCTGGAGAGAACTAGCACCAAAAGTAGCAGCAGTAGCAAAAGTAAGCATACCAGTGCATGACAAGGGAAAGAGGAAGATTGTCAATCACATGGAGTAAGAGAAAAGCTGCAAGTTTCGAGCAAATCCACTTGTGGAGAAAGAAACTTTGGATATAAATGCAAAGAGGCAACAATGCGACAAGAAAATCTCCAAAAGGCAGAAGGACAAGAGAAGAATGGAGGAAACATAAAAGGAGTTCCATGAGCTGAAGGAGAAACTCTGGAAGGAACAAGAGCTGCGCAAACAGGAGAGGGAAGTGAAACAACAACATGTACAGCAAGGGGGTGCAACATGTGCACACAGATGAAAAAACGCCCGTATAGGTAGTGAACTCATTATAACAGATGGCATCAGGCAGACAAGGTGAACCATTGCAGGAGCAGGACTTCGCTCAGGAGATAGAGAAAGCACTTCAACAGTTGGATACGGATATGGAACAACAAGAATTAGAAGATTACATTGACCTTATGCCTCATCACCAAGAGGTCAACTTACTTGCTTCACCGCATCAAGAAGATGAGAAAGTCTCAAGCGACTAAGGAGGCACTGAGATCCTTGGAGTTCAACCGGAAGGAGAGATGCATAACATCTCATTCGATGAGTCTCAACATAGAGTTGTGCAGTCTCGTAGAGTGTTGACTTCGGATGATCATACATCTCCTGTGCAAGTTGAGGAATGAGTGATCATGTCTGATGTGCGCAAACATCTAGCAGCCTTGGCTGATGCTACCAGATTTTATGCTGAAGCCACTATCTCAAGTTTTCACTTTCTAATAGTTGAGAATGAGCGAATGACTAAGGAACTATAGACATCTAAGCAAGGAGGAGATTTGGTGATAGCGTCCACCCAAGATGAACTGAAGAAGGAAATACTAGATGAATTATTGTCCCTTGAGACAATTAGGTGAGCGTTGTTCTCCAAGTTTGGTACCATGCATAAGGTAGTCGTCCATCTCAATGGATGGCATTAACGATGTGATAGAAGAGCACATATCTTGGAAAATTTTCATGCTGATGTTGATTACATGCAAACATGGATGATGAGATACAAGGGAGCCTTGCTTCACTTGCCTAAGATGATGAAGGCCAATGTGGTCGAGCTGAAGGTATGTATCTGGAGTCAGATTTGGAACTATGAAGAGCTCCCGCATCTCATCTGTAGTATATAGGCTTCCCATGCACGTGTATTCAAGAGTATGGATGTTGTGGTGCATGCACATGTGATCCCATGTATTGGGACTCTCTCCCAGGAAAAGACAAAAGCATAGGTCTGACTAGAGCATGACTCGTACATCAACGAGTTGATGCGCATTGCCACTAGCCTAGACTTTCCCATCAGTGCAGACAGCTTCCACAAGTAAGTTATTGGTCTGGCCGCATTGAGGACAATGATGCGCACACTTTCAGACAGGTTGGACAGAGGAGCTCGAGTAGTATAACCGTATGCTATGGAGGCAAGAATCGGGTTCTAGAAAGATGTCATCTTGGAGCACACAGACACCATCGCGAACTACCGATCTTGGCATCAGTTCGTTACTATTGATCATCATGAGGATGTTGAGGAGTTGGACTTCCATGGTTGTCTAATTCATAGTGATGTCTAGCATGGCTTTCTCAAGCCATTTTGTCTCACATGGGTACATGTTCATTGTAATGTAATGTTTTGTCAAGTGTAAGTCAAGTGTCGATAGTTAGGTGTAACAGTCATAGAGTAGATGAAGAGTCATGAAGGTAGATGAACTATCACAAAGTGGAATGTCAAAGGTCACCCCACCCTTTTTTATAAATAGTCCCTCATAACTCATTGTAAAGGCTTTTGGTCAGCGAAGCTTTTGATAAGACTATCTTGGAGAGTGCTCAGATAGTATTGTAATGAGCCTTGGATTCTCTACTACACAGAGCTAGTACATCTCTTTGGAGGAGCAGGGGTTTATGGATGTAACGTTCCGCTATCAGAACTAGTGGTTGGACATGGATGTATTGTATGGCTGGAACTTACACTTCTTAATATAACAAGAGCCAACACCTTTCATGCATATGTTGTATTGTATTCTATGCTATCTGGTTGACTCTAAATGATGTATGTATCTGTTTACTTACACATGCATATATAGCAATCTATGTATGTATGTATGAACCTTTCTAAAATGTGCTATTGGTTTAACCATCACTTTGGATTGCTAGCTAAATTGCCTTCCATGTTGTGATGCATCTTTGCTCATGTGTTCCCTTCTTAACTACGTGCTATCATAGATTTCCAAGGGGCACACTCATCTCGACCCCACATGTTAGAACCTCTCATGCACCTTCCTTGGCTCACTAGAGCCGTCACACCCTTGCTACCAATAGAGTTATCTTACTTGCCTTTGTGCAAAATCGTGGTCAAGGCATTACCATACGACCCACTGTTTGTACTCCTACACCAAACGGTCTAAGGTCTAATTTGAACTTCTTACTGGGGAGATCCCCTGACATGTTGGCAGGTCTAGCACTGTCAACACAAGTATATGGGAACACTCTCAGTGAACGGTTATGCATTAGATAATGCTAACACAGACTTTTGCTCCCCGTACCATCAAATATATATTGGGAGACCCCACTAGGTTTCTATCCTTTAGCCACAGGTAGCCGAGGCAACTACCTTGTAGAAGTGATACATCGAACACAACATTCTAGGATATCGGTCGTCGTACGTTAAGTCCTTGGTTTCAGCTAAAATGTATATAACGGTTCATGGATACTTGGTAAACCCTCTTGCCTAGTACACCCTTTTTTATTTATTTCTTGATTTTAAGTTCTAAAATTTAACTGCATACGATAACATGACTTACCTATGCAGTTATCCTTGGCCTCATATTGCTTGATAAATAGTAAATTTTAATTATAGGCTCAAATCAACCACCCCTTATTTTTTTTTTTTGAGAAAATGTCATCGTGGCTGAACCACCGATTTCACCTTAAATTTCTACTTCATCATTTGACACTGAAGGTTTATCACAAGGATTTCATCCTGATATTTCACAGTCACTTGAAAACTAAGGTTTTGAACTTGGAATTATCCTGAGCATTCACCCCCTTGCTTCTCTTCATCCACCTCGAGACTCATCATGTCAAGAATCTGATCTAGAAACTCCTGAGAGTCCATAGAGGTTTGTTTTATTCCCTCAGAATCCTCTTTTTGATCCATTGGTCATATTTCCTCAATGTTATGCAACTAGCTCACAAAATAGAAAAACAGATAGAAAAATGATTTCAAAATAACACTCTTCGAGGGGGAAAGCTCCTTTACATTACAAAAATGAACAATTCTTGGATGATTCAAATGACAAAATCTCCTTTCTATATATAGGAGTCTAAGGGGTCACAATATAATCAAAGTCGACATAACAATAATAATATAATGGCACAACAATAACAATAAGGGGCTACAATGACAATAGTAATAGGGGAATCACTAGTATTATAAGGACCTAACATGCCCCTTTCCTTCAAAAAAGTGTTTTCCTCAACACATGAGTAGTTCTAGATTCTTTTGTATAAAGTTCTCATCCTCCCATGTGGAATCTTCAGCGGGTAAGTTCTTCCAGTTAATGAGATACTTTGAAACTGATCGATTTCGTAGTTGTCGAGTTCTTGTTTTTGTGACTTCTTTAGGTTCCAATATGATTTTTCCTTCCTCGTCAAGTTCTAGAAATATTGCTTGAACTGGGAGCTTGTCACCTATAACCTTCTTTAAGCATGAAACATGGAAAACTGGGTGCGCGCAGGAAGATGCAATAAGCTCCAATTTGTATACCATAGTACCAATCTTTTGCAACACCTTGTATGGAACATAATAATTTGGTGATAATTTATTATCCTTCTTAGCTTGCTTGAGGGACATTTGTTTGTATGTTTGTAGCCATAGAAATACCCAGTCACCTACATCAAAACTTCTTTCGTTGCGACATTGATTGGACTATTGTTTCATTCTATTCTGCACCAAAGTGAGGTGATCCTTTAAGAGTTGGAGAACCTATTGTTGATGCTCGATGTGATCTTCAACTGGTTTAACCTTAGAATTTTATCTTAAAGATGTTGTGACGGTGATGAGCACCAGTATCGCAGCAAGAATGCTGCAACTCCTAGGGCTACCAACTTTACTTTATCAACCCCGGGTTCATACAAACTTGGAGGTGACAATGTTGTATACACAACCAGATGTGATGGGTCCACTCTTTGTCACTGCTGAGCTGGTGATAGACCACCATGGTTTCTCAAACCAGCCTTCTATTGATTCAAAAGAAGCTTGATTACTAATGAGAAGAAACAGAAATTTGCACTAGCTGAAATCTTGTCTACTATAGTAAGGAAAGATTGAAATCAAATGCTTAAACACGCCATTCATCTAACTAACTGCTAAGAGGCTTTGCTTCAAAAGAATTCCAAGTTAACATGTGCGTAATCCTACTATCCTAGGCATTCAATTTGAAACATCCAAACATTCTACTATTGTGCATGTAAATGAACACAATACCTCTTTTTCCTTTTTGTCTTTCTTGTATGAAAAATGTGAATGCTAAATCCTCTTGGTGATGTGGCAGGTGGATTAGGGATGATGGTGAATGGTCAAATGGCTTGGGAGGCAAGTAGGGGTCTTCTTCTATCCTCCTATCTACTTTTTCCTCAATTCAGCCTCAAAACAGGCCACTACAGGTAGACCTACAGGATGTCCTAATGCCTCCTACAGGATGTCCTAATGCTTCTACAGGATCCGGCTAAGAGCAAGAGGAGGGATTTGGAAGGTGGTGTAGGGCTTATGGAAGGTGAATTGTGGGTGATATGAGGCAAGGGAGTGGCTAGGACTCCTTCAGAGCTCAAAACAAAGTTTGTGAGATGGTTGGATTTGCTCAACAAACTTGGAGAAGTTTTCTTATGGAATGATGAATTTGGTGAGGGACTTAGTGGAAAAAGTGATAATCATGGATGGATGAGGTTAGGATGGGGTTGTTGGTCATGAAATCTCTCTGCACTGCTAAAACTCATGCACTGCCTCAATCACTGACATTTATCCATGAATAATGTCAACCAAGAAAGATTTTCAATCAACTAAAGAAAACATAATTTCATCATCTAGTTGCCTATTTCATGTATGGGAAAAATTTTAGAATAATGTGAAACCTTTATGAGATCTAATGCAAGGCTAAAAACCCTAAATTCCATGAGAAATGAGAATTCTGTCTTTTGGGGGTTGCATAGGAGTTATTTCCTTAAACCATGGTCCTTGAAGGGAGGAGTGAGGCCAAATCCACCTACTAACAACTTTTTGGTATCCCTTTATCCTTCTAAGCTATTTCTAAATCAATGCACAAATGGAAGCAAACTAATCAAATCCAAAACTACTTGCAATGAAATAATGCTAAAAACAATTCAACCATTAATTGATGAAATCAACTAAGCATATCAATACAAGAAAAGGAGCCTTTGCTACTACGGTTGGTCCCTAACCCAAGAGCTTCAACCCTCTAAGTCAACTCAGTGCCGGATCAAGGAAATGCTCATTCTCATTATCATATCAGAAAATTACAAAACAATGTCTTCCACAAGTCTTAAACTCGAAAATTCTTAGTGATTTTACATCAAGAATCCAAATCCTAATGAGGCTCTAGGCCTCTTTATTTATACAACTGAAGTCTCCAATGACTATCTTAAATCTAGGGAGGCTTGACTCCCAAACTCAAGATGAACTAGCTCTTTAACTGTCACTAGCTCGACTGCCTTTTGATCTTCATGACTCAGTTGCTTGCAACTCCGAGCTAGTGTGATTTGAAGGAGGAATATTTGAATGAGTGAGGATTAAATGAGGAGGATATATCTCCTGCAATCTCTCCTCCGTGTGTCATTCAAGTTTCTACCCTTAATTAGCAAAAATTTCCATGATTTTCTCTCAAAAACCTGCAATCAATGCACATTAATCCATTAGGCATAACATCTTACTTTTACTTATCTAATTAAGAAAAATATAATCAAAATATGTAAGTAATTATGAGAAGAGTTGATTTAAATAACCTTGGAGGTGTATCAAGGTCCATAAAGTTACCCAATGATGAGGCTCATCATCAGCCCTGTTAGTGTCAGTACTTGCAGCCTTCCACCAGCGAACAAACATGCTCTTACAAAGTGGTCTTATGGTGTCAAAGTCAATTTTTTTCATTTAAGTGAGTCTTCAAGTAAAAATTTGGTCACTGGGTATTAGGTTTAGGACTGGTTTCACTCCTTCCAAAGTTTTCCAAGTACTGGTCCATGTCACCCCTCAGCTGAGTGTACCATCATTCAAAGAGTTGTCATCATTATTACAGGTTCCAAACTATAATTTGTAAGTGAGTGAGTCATCTTATACCTTATTGCCTCAGTTGTGCTTTTAAGGCTCATTTCCCACTCCTAGGGTTTTGAGGGCATTTTATTGGTTCCATGAATCCCATGATAAAAAAATCAACAAAACTTATATCCTAATTCTCATATACCTTCCCCTACCCTCCATAGACCCTTTTAAACACTTCCCATCACTAATATCACTCAAATTCACCATTTTCCCACAAACCCTAGCCTATTGTTACAATTCGACATTTTTTTTAGGCTAGGCCTATGTTTTTCGCTTTTGGACCCCTTACCCTCACTCAATATTTGAAATTCCACTTTCCCCTATTTCCTAACATCCCTCCCTACCTCCCAAAATTTTCTTCAGAATTTAGAATCCCCCATCCCCTTCATTTCCCTTCATTTATGCAAATCCCCTGTTTTCCCTTCACTAAACCCTAATTTCCTCTCCCACTGAGCTAGGGTTTGCTATGGAATCAGATATATCTGAGTAGAGGAGGTATAATGAATATCAGTAGGTATGAAGCCATTTCATATCATCAAAATCATGACTCCATCATTTGTCAAGAAGTCATTCCAAGGGACAAGTCATTTTCCACACATAAGGGCCAATTTTTCTTCAAACTGTGTTTTTGACCAAGAAAAGATGAATTTGGAAAACATGAGAGAGGTTTTTTTCCACCATAGAACAAGGAAGAAAAACCTCCTTCATTTTTACAAAGGTGTCATTGTTTTCAAGAAATGTAAAAATACAGGTGCCACAACAGAGTTGTTGCACTTCTAGAGTGACCTTGGGAAAATCATGTTTTCTCCTAGCTGGAGTGTCCAAATGACTTTCTTGATAAGTCAAATGATAATTATACTTGAATATATTTCCTATAATGAGCTCAATTTTGATTTTAGGAATACCTCCAAAAGTTTCCTGCAACAACACTCTGCATTTTTTCACTCTCATTCTGCATTTTTCACCAGTTTTGGGAGATTGAGTTTCTGATAGGTGAAATGATCTCCAAATTGAACAATAAAGGCAGATTTGGAAGGTATATAGGATAGGATTTCCAATGAGCTATCATGAGCTCAATTTGGACATCAAGAAAGCCTCCAAAAGTGGTCTGCAAAAAGGTGTTGCACACCTGTTAAGAGTGTTGTGCGTTTGCCCAATGACGTCCAGGGCCACTCAAAACTCAGCAAAACACCTCCAAAGTTTAGAATTTTGTCACCTAGAGGCTTTCATCACATGGAACAAGTAGGTTTCTCTCTATTTTATTTGCTCATACATTGTTTACTTGATGTATCATTGTGTTTAATTTTTCCTAAATTAAACTAAAAACCCTAACCCTGAGGCACCTATTTGCCTAGGCTCCCTATACCCTACCCCAAATTCACATATCCTATCCCTAAAAACCCATATCACTGCTACCGCCTTGTCATTCCTTTCACATTCCAAATTTCCTTCCCATCCCCTCAAAATTCCCTCTCATTACCACATACTCCCTTCATCTATATACCCCTCCATCACCAACCTAAGGTTTTGTTTTTCACACTAAATTACACAATAACAGAGGTGGACATGCAGGAATAGAAATGCCTCTATGAGAAAGAAACATATTTTGAACTTATAGACTTGGAGACAATGGAGGATGAACAAAAACTTCAAATGTTCATTAAAGGAAAACACAAGCTGAGCTTGCTAAAGAACTCACTGTTGATGAAAAATGGGAAAACATGATCAATGAAGACCAGAAATATGGCTTGACAAGGTCAATTTGCATTTGGAGAAGCTGCTAAAAAGGGCCAATAGGGACAATCAAATCTTTAGGCACATGGATCACCATTAGAGAATCCGAAACAAGATTTGTAACATAAGAGTCAAGAAAATGAAGACATGGCTAAAACAAACCATCAAAGGCAAAAAGGAGGGTGATAGGCTTAGGTTGCTCACTGAAGCTCCCTTGGATGACCTAGACACTTGATGATGGTGGTCTCCCACAAATTTTGAGAAATTTTGAGCAAGTTTTGAGAATTTTTGCATTTTTGAAGAATTTAGCAGTTTTTGACACATAAATTTTGGCTCTATGTGCAGTGCCACTGGCACTGTGATTTTCCTAGGAGCATCAAATGGAAAAAAAAAAAAGACCACCATTGGATTCCTAATGATGTAGGCATGTTCCCTGTGCATTTTCTAAGCTATTGGAGCAAAATTGGTCAGCCAAAAGGTCAAAAAACACCTAAAAAATCATGTTTCTGCCCTTGTTTTGACCATAGCGCTGCACATAGAAGAAGCCCTGGGAGAATCGGTTTTTGAGGGGTCAAATCAACTCCAAATGGGAAAATAAAGGCAGATTTGGAAAGTTGACAAGACAGCCTTTCCAATGAGCTAGCATGAGATCAATTTGGACACCAGAAAGGCATCGAAATTGACCCTGAAAAAAGTGTTTCACAAAGCCTTCTCACGCTACGCATAGGACAATTTTCTGCTAAATTTTCACTTTACTGTGCCATGACTGTAACTTTTGGGTTTTTTCTCATGGATGATGTCTTTGTTGATGTAAATGGTGACTAGGCATGTAAATAATATGAATATTAGTCACTGGAGGGTAGATTCATTGGATCAAAAGTTCTCTTGAAGTCAAATGAATCAGTTTCCTCCCTATTAAAGGCAAGTTGTTAGGGTTGCCTAGTTTCTTGTTTTTTGTTTAGCTTTTGACGGATTAGTTCCTCATCTTAAGGATTCTACCCTTGAGGATGGGAGGAGGTTGAATTGAGGTCTATCTTCTTTTTCTTTCTCATTGTAAAGGGTTGGATTTAGTGGGATTGCTTAGGCTTTGATAGACATCATTTTGTACTAGTTACAATAGGAGATTAATGAAAAATTGCAGCTA
The DNA here is from genome assembly GCA_031772625.1 of Pinus tabuliformis. Lineage (NCBI taxonomy): Eukaryota > Viridiplantae > Streptophyta > Pinopsida > Pinales > Pinaceae > Pinus > Pinus tabuliformis. Next base: position 630,374,519 of record CM062807.1, on the reverse strand, counting down.
TTTCTTTGGGATCCATGTGGTATGATGCTCAGTTCAGCTTTTCTTATGTTTTCATGTGTTAAAATGTACTTTTGACTGCATTTCATCATTTCATACTCTTTATGTGAGTGTATACAAGTCTCAAAGGCAGAATCCATAACGTTTATGCTCTGTTTTGGGTAGACATTTCACAGTTTGTGTTTTCTTCAGTTTAGGAAGAATCCATGGGGTTTACATGCTCTTCCTAGCTCCTCACCTGTATTTTCGCCTCATCCATCAAACCCTAAAGTTATGATCGTTGTGACTTCCTTGCCCCATCGAACACCTTGCAATTTTTACCTAATTTCCTTGCCCTAATTGTTTGGCTCCTCCTGATCCAGCAAAACCCTTCAAAATCAAATCAAATATTGTGCTACTATACCTATCCTAATATTAGTTTCTAGATCCAGTCTTGAGATCCTTATGGAGAGAGCCCTCTCCTGGCCTAGTAGGGCTAGCTACTTGGCTAAACGTGGTTTGTGGTTACCTTGGCATTGCCTTCCTTCAGCCTGAGGTTCAATCCAGGTGCTAACAACCTCCCTACTAAAAGTTTTTCTCATCCTCTAAGCAACTCAATCTATATCCATGTCCTTCATTTCTCTAGTGGCCTCCCTGACATCCCATGCTTCTGTTGTAGTTTCTTCCTCCTGTGAATAGAATCCTGATTTCCTCTCTATCTCTTCCCACTACTTTCTTTCTTCCTCTTACTTCCTTCCTTCCAACATTACTAAGAGTAGTGGTGGACTAAGTCTCAAGCCAATCCATTTGACTTTGATTCTTTGTAGTGCCCCTCTCATTCTTTGAGGAGAATGGTATTCTCTAATTTTTAGGCTGCAGGGAAAAGTGTTCCATCTCCTTTGGCAAGCTTTCATGTTGTCATCCCTTAGATATCTGAACATGTCTTTAAAGTGTGTGACTTCTTGCTCTTGGGCAGTAAGGTACCTAGGTACAATATTAGGGTCATTTTCAATAAGGTTGTGGGTGCTGCTGACAGCCATTGGATTTGATTGCTTAGCCCTTATCATGAGGGGTTCTATCTCTTCTCTTTCCATTACTTTCTTCATCTCTGCAACTTTTGCCTCCTTATGATTCATCCATGATTCCAAAGCCATCAATTGCAAGTTCCCTAGTTTTGAATTTGGGTCCCACACATTCAGATCTGTGAAGGCCAAGTTGTATAGGTAAAACTCAAACATTTTAACTCTATCCTCCAAGGTGATTTGATCACAGATATCAATGAACTTTCAATAGTACTGGAAGGGAATAGTGCCTCTCTATGCTAAATTCTTAATTTGGAACTATAGCTATTGTTCCTTAAGATACAATGCATAAGAATTTGTTGGCATCCTGCACTAGATTGCCTCTAAGGATAAACTGGCGATAACTACCAATTGAATTTTCTCTCTTGTAACTGTCCCCTTAGCCATGCATTTTCTGCTTCCAAGTAAGTTTTCATCATTGTCTATCTATCCCTTATGATGCTTAGTTCTCTGCCCATTTCCTTTACTTTCTCCTCCATGTGGCCTATATTCTCCACTCCTTTCGATTAGGTAATTTTCATCCACCTACGTGTTCTTTCCCTTTCTTTTTCAAGCTCAAAGAATAAGGGGATGGAAAATTTTTGTGGAATGATCCTACCCCGTTTAGTGAACCAGTAGTAAGAGTCAAGGTTGGGTTGAGGACTAGGTTCCCTCAGTTCTGGATCTTCCTTCTTTGTTCCTTGGTGGGTGATACCTCCTTGGTCCATTTTTTGAGTTTCCTGTAGGTTTAGTAGAGTTTCCTGTTGGATGGCCTCTACTTCTTGTAGGTCCTTCTGTGTTTCCTGTTGGAGACCTTTTCCCTTTGATGAGGCAGACCTTATGACGTGCCTCCTAACATAAGTGATGGGAGATTTGGGAGAGGCTTGTCCTGATGATCCTTCTCCTTGATTTTTCTCAAGGGGAGCTAATTTCTCTTGCTGCTTTGGTGAGTCGTCAATGACAATAGGAATTTTCGTGGGTGTTTGAGGTCTTCCTTGCCTGATTCTTGTTCTTTTTCTTGTCCTAAAGTACAATGGGGTTTGTCTCGATCTCTTCCCTTTTTGCTTGATAGGTGTACTTAGGGTAGTGAGAGCAGCTGTCGCCTCTTTCTCAGTGGATTCTAGAGGTACCCTTGGTGATTATTCCCCCATTTTACCTTGAACTATAGCCCTTTGTTCTTCCTTGCCTTTTGTTTCATCTTTTCCATTCTCCTTCTTATCCTTGTCTTTCTCTTCCTCTAGTTCCTCACTCTCTTCATCAGTTTCTTCTTTTTCATCTTCTTCTGTCTCTTCATCAATTTCCTCCTTCATCTCTTCCTCTTCTTCCTCTGGTTCCTCACTATGTTTATCAGTTTCTTCTTTTGCATCTTCTTCTATCTCTTCATCACTTTCCTCCTCCTTTCCTTCCTCTTCTTCCTCCTCTATTTCCTCTTCATCTCTCTCACTAGGAGTGGGACTTTTTTCATATTCAAGAGCTTTTATTTCTCCCTTCGACTGCATGTCTCTAAAAGTTGTCCATGTAATAGGGAGTCTTAGGTTTTGGGGGGCATCTTCTAGGATAAGTTTAATTAACCCATGATGGCCTAGTTGTTGATGTTTTCCTTCATGCACTTTGATGCTAATATCTCTCACTGATTGAAGAAGAAAGTAGGCTATGCTTAGTCTATTTTGAGGAGGTGTGTCTACTCCAAATCTCAGTTCTTGGAGAAGCCAAAAATGGTATCCATATACCACATTGTATCCCCCCTCACATGATATATATTTAATGAGGTGGTAGTTAATTTCATTCCAAGGGTATGGTAGGCTCTATCTTATGACCCCATTTTTGTCCTCCATTGCCTCTTCTCCTTCCAAAAAGAATTTCTTCTTTGCAAGTTGGTTGTTACCCTTATCTTCCTTTCTCCAAGGAAACCCTAAAGGAAGTGTGGTGATTTTGCCTATGACTTCAGGGGTTATTTCTACTGAGAGGCCTTTCAACACAACAGTTGCATGGGTCCTACTTAGGGGTATGAGTGACAAAGCAAAGTCTCTGGCCACCTCATCACCATATCCCCTCATTTTTTCAAAGAAACCCATCCAATTGTGCCTTGTGAAGATTTCTACTATAGGAGAGTCGTGATGAATTCTCAGTGTGTTTGTGGGTTCCCTCTTCTTAAATCCCCCAGCCATTTTTTCTCTGATAATTGTGGAGTCTTGAATGGCTCTAATTCCAAATTCTAGTGGGTGAGATATTTTAAATTACAACTTTGTATATAACTCCCCTAGACTGCAATTTCCTTAACCAAATAGAATTTCTATATTTTTTTTAACTTGGAAAATGTGGGAAGGTATAGCTCCTATCTCTTGGTTACTTTGTGATGAAACCAACCTTTGTTTTTTTCTCTCTAAATTCCCATTACTAATACTCTAGATGACTGCTCTATATCTTGTAGGACCTGTTGTAGGTTTACTTATAATATCCTGTAGGTGCTCCTGCGCTGAAAAATTGCTCACTGTCTTTCCTATAGACACTACTTCAAGAGCCAAGAGAAACCTTGCTTCGATGTATCCTCGAGATTGCAAATGCCTCCTTTACATGGGAATCAGTGTTTTATTTCCTCATATGGGTGATTGTGTGGGATGGTGTGCTTGCGACCGAAGTACGAGAACCCACTTTTGAACTATTGATCCCACTACCACTTCATCATTCCTTCTTACCTCGTCATCATCTCCCACTTCGGTCATTTATAACTTTCCCATTTTTGGCCTCATCTCCTTTGTCTTTTGATTCGACTGCTACCATGTGTGTAGTGATCTACCTGTATTCTCCTCGTTGACTAGCTGAAGGTGGACAAGTTAACTGGCCACCTTTGTTTATAAAGCCAACTCTTACACAATCCTACATTTTTTATCAAATTATGCTAACGAGATAGCTTAAGAGAGATGACATACCTATGGGTAAGATGCCTTGATGATGCTGCTTGTTGGAGAATGATGTCCCTGTTGTGTATTTGTTGCATATGTTTTTTTTTTTTCTTTTTTTCTATTGCCTTCCTTTGATGCTTGTTTCCCTTGATGTGCAGTTACTAGAGGGTGATGCTAATGATCTTTCTGCTGTTGCTAAGCCCTGGAGGAGCTTCCTTGATAATAGGATCTCTATGCTGAAGATGACTGCAATCTATGAAATTTCTTTTTGTGGGATAGGCTGCTATAGGATTTCCTACAGGATGTCCTATAGCTGCCTCTCCCCTAAAATTTTATTCTTTCCTTCACTTCTGGAGCATGAGGATTGTTGTCATGGGTAGAGAAGGGGTCTAGTGATTGGTGGATGAGAGGTAGCCTTCAGGTATTGCCCCCTTGTCCTCTTTTCTTATCCTCTTCTATTTGTTTTTGTTTTTGTTTTTTTTGTTTTGTTTTGTTTTTTTGTTTTGTTTTTTTTTTTTTTTTTTCTTCTGAAAACTGTAATCTTTTTGAAACTAACTTATCGGATGAATGTAGGGGTAATCATGGTGGTGAGAGGCATGGTGATGAGATGGTGAAGTAAACATTTTTTTTTTGACACAAGCAGGTCATCCCCTTTACTTTAGGGTCACTTTCCTTAGGATTCCCAAGCCATTGTAATTCCTATAGGATCATCCTATAGATTTTCAGGGAATCCTGTAGAAAACAAAAAACCTATGAAAACTGAGCTAGATGAGTTTATAAATGGAGGGAATGATGGGATGATGAAGATTATGGGATGGAGGAATGAAAACATGAATTTTATAGGTCCTTCTGCTCCTCTCTTATTACTCTGATCCTCCTCCTGCTGACCTGCAAACAACGTTTTCAAATTTTTTTTTTTTCTTTTTCTATATATATATATATATATATATATATATATATATATATATATATATATATATATATATCTATTAAAACAACTAGTATTCCTCCAAGAGGTTTTCAACTCAATAGTGGGACTCAGGTGCCTCATGGAGGTTTTCACCTGAGTCTCTTTATTTTTTATTTTTTATTTTTTCTTTTCTTTTGGGGACTTGATCGGGTAGAAGCTGAGACTTGCTCCACCACCATCACTATCTTGCTGATGCCATTGATGAATTCTTGCTTTGATAAGGGCTTCTTGTAGACCTTCAATTTGTGCCCATTGACAAGTAAAGGAATGGCCTCTGCATTAATAGTTCTTACTTGCACTGAACCATTATCATTGCATTTTTCTATGACATAAGGCCATAACCATCTAGTCCTTAACTTGACTTTAAAATCCTTGTATCTGGAATCATACAACAAAACCCAATCACCTTCTTGAAACTTTTTTTCCTTTATGTTCTTGTCATGCTAGATCTTCCTTTGAACTTGAGTCACCTCTATGTGCAGAAGGGCCTGCATTCTAAACTCATCTAACCCATTCAACTGGAGTAATCTCTCTTGTTGTCCCCTAGTGAGATCTAGATCTAGTTGTGTTGCCATTCTTAAGGTGTTTTATTCAAATTCAATGGACAACATGGACTTCTTCCCATAGACCAACTCATAAGGAGTGAATCTATTGGTGGTCTTCCAAGTCGTATTGTAGGTCCAATTGGCCTCAACTAATCTATCTACCCAGTCCCTTCTACTATTACTAATCACTTTGGTAAAAAATCCCTCCAATGCTCTATTGCTCACCTCCACTTGCCCATTAGCTGGTGGGTGGTAAGGAGTGGATGTTCTATGCTTGATCTTGTGTTGCCTTAACAAATTTTCAATCATGTGAGATGCAAACTGGATGCCTTGATCAGTGACCAGTTATCTAGGGTACCCAAACTTATAAAATACATTTTCCCTTAAGAACTCAACCACTTTCTCCTCTGTTGCTGCTTTGATGGCCTTGGCTTTAGCCCACATGGTTAAATGGTCAGTGCACGCAATGATGTACTTATTTTGCCTGGATGGAGGGTCAATGGGTCTAATGAAATCCATGCCCCACTTGTCAAATGGCTCGAAATCCACTTGAGGTTGTAGAGGCAATTCATCCTTTGGAATAGGTTTTCCCATCCTTTGGCACCGATCACACTGACTAGTACACCTCCTCACATCTTAGTGAAGAGTGAGCTAGTAATAACTAGTTTGTAGCACCTTGAATGTTGCCCTCTTGGCTACTAAGTGACCCCCACAAGGCCCATCATGACAGGTCAGAAGGATGTCAAAGACTTCCTCCTCCCTGACACATCTTCTAAGAATTTGATTTGGACCTAGTTTGAAGAGGTTGCCCCCAATCTAAGTGAATGGGGCACTCTTCCTCACAATCTTGCTTTTCAACTTGGAGGAAAAGTTCAGTGGAAATTGTGTAGACACCAAGTAATTTTCTATGTCAGCAAACCATGTAGAGAGAATTGAAATGGAGAATAAGTTTTCATCCAGTAATTGATCATCAACCATTCCTTCCTCCCCTGCAGGAAAAGTTAATCTTGATAAAAAAGCTGCAACAAAATTCTCCTTGCTAGTCTTATCAATAATGGTTAGATCAAACTGTTGTCATAAAAGTAACCATCTAATAATCCTAGCATTTACATCAGGTTTATTCATCAAGTATTTAATTGTAGCATGGTCAATATGGACAAATGTTTGGTAACCTATGATGTAATGCCTAAATTTGTTCAATGAATGCACAACAAGTAGGAGCTCCTTTTTAGTCAATGTATAGTTCAGTTTGGCCTTTGACAGATTCTTACTAATGAAGTAGATGCCATAAGGTAACTTGTCATCCATCTAGCCTAGAGATGCTCCTATGGCTTTGTGTGAGGCATCAACATGTATATGGAAAGGAAGGGCCCAATTTGGGCCTCAAAGAATAGGTGCAGTGGTTAACTTGTCCTTTAGGGTGTCCAAGGCCTCTTGACAGATTTCTGACCATAAAAATTCAAAGTGTTTGGCCAATAATCCAAATAAAGGAGAAGCTAACTTGTTAAAATCTCTTATAAATATCCTATAATATCTAGCTAAACCTAAAAAACTTCTGAAATCCCTCTATTTTTGTGGAGGTGTGACCTTTGGATGATGGCTATCTTATTTGGGTCCACCTGTAGTCCTTTATGGGATATTGAATGACCAAGAATAGTCCCTTCAGTAATTAAGAACTCACATTTTTTGGGACTAAGGGACAAGTTCATTTCAATGCATTTGTTCAATACCTTACCCAAGTTAGACAAAGCCTCTTAGAAATCACACCCATTGGGTGTAAAATCATCCATATAAATTTCTACTGCATCATGGACTAGCTTGGCAAAAATACTCAGGACTGCTCTTTGGAAAGTGGCAGGGGCATTACACAGGCCAAAAGGAAGGACCCTATAAGTGAAAGTACCCCAAGAACAGGTGAAGGTGGTTTTATCCCAGTCTTCTAGGCTAATCTGGATTTGATTGTACCAGTTGAACCCATCTAGGAAAGAGAAAAACTTCTTCCCTGCCAGGCCATCTAGCACTTGGTCAATGAAAGGTAGAGGTAAATGGTCCTTCTTTGTTGCTTCATTTAAATCTCTGTAATCAACAAAAATCCTCAACTTCCCATTTTTCTTTGGAACCAACACCAAAGGGGAAACCCACTCACTATTCGAGATAGGGTAAATGAATCCTGCATCCAGAAGCTTTTGCAGTTCTTCTTTGACTATATCCTTGAGCACTGGATTCATTCTCCTTTTGGGTTGTCAGACTAGTTTGCAACCTTCTTTGATATAAATGTGGTGAGTACACATCGACGGGTGCACTCCCTTCATTTCCTTGTAGCTCCAATAAAAGGCATGTAGATGTTCCCTTAGCATGTTGCACAACTTTTCTTCTTGGTGTATAGAAAGATGGGTTGATTTTAAAAGTTCTTTTAGGGCCAAATTCTATGTTTTTGACACGGTTAGCATTTGCGTCAGCGAAGCATAGATCAATCTGATGGTTTCTATTGGTTTCCTTTACTACTTTCTCTAAGGATGAGGTGCTGGGAGTTGGACTTTGGAATATGTGTTCAATCAAATCATCTTCATCTGGTTATCGTCCTCCCATGGTTGTTTCTAAGGTATAGAGTTGGGTTGAGTAGATTTCATAGTCTTCCTCCTCTTCTAGCCATTAAGGTAAGTCATGTTCTAGAAATGGCTGAGTAGGAGGGTACAAGACTAACTGCTTGGATAGAGGCCCATTTTTGATAGTGATATTTTTAACCCTATAGTTGATGTAGGCATCGGGAGTGGCTAACCAAGGCCTCCCAAGTATGAGAGGATAACCAGTAATCTTGGCCTTAGGCTAGAGAAATAGGAAGTCTGCAGGGTACTCCCAAGAGTCGATGGACACCATCACATCCTCAACAATCTTCTCAAGGGTTACTCTGGAATGGTCTGCAAGTTGCAAGACTGTTGTGGTCTTTCTTAATGAACCCTGTAGATTGAGCTTGAGCATGGTGTCCTTAGTCATTACATTAATGGAAGCCAAAAGATCAATCAAAGTGCGTGGGACAATGGTGCCATTGATGTTCACAACTACTACAAGGCTTCCAGGGTCCAAATACTTTGGGCAAATAACCTACCCGACATTAAGTCAGACAACTGTCCAATGACATTAATGGTAGGGGTGTCACTTTTTCACCTCCCTGGATGTTTGAAACAATTCTCTTTAATTAACTTGTTATAAATAAGTACATCCTTGATGGGTTGGAGAAATGGAATTTTGACACATAGATTTTTCAATTCACCTAGAAGTTCATTCTCTTCTTGGGTAGGCTCGATTGGATGAGTTAATATTTTAGGAAAGGGTGGTGGATTCACTCTAGGCATGCTTTCCTCTCTTTCTTTCTCACTCTCCCTAGGTGGAGGTGGAGCTTGGTTGTTTGGGAGTACTCTCCCAAATCTTAGATTGATTTCTTGAATCTCCACAGCATAAGGACAGTAGGATATCTCTCCACTGTACAATTGTTGTGCTCGTCTGTTGTTCAGGTTTGGATTTGGTTTGGCAGGCATATGAGATTGTTTAGGTGGAGCAGGTTGTAAAATTTGTGGTTGAGTAGGAGGTGAAGACAATAAAGCTGGAGCATTGTTGAATGGGGGCCTCCACCCTTGGGGTGGTGCATTCCATTAAGGCTGTGGTGGAGTATATGGTTGAAATGACTGGCTAGTCAGCTGGGAATGGCACTCAGGTGAAAAATACCAAGGAGGAGGTGTAGACCAGGAGGGATGAGCAAGGGGTCCCCAAAAGGGAATGGATGTGTTTTGGTTAGGGTTGTAATATGCATGGGATGACCCTTGCATTCCCTGCTGGTATGGCCGAGGCCCATGAGGTCTCCTTTGGTTTATGTAGTAGATTTGTTCAGTCACCCCTTCAGTTCCCTGATACACAATTTTTAGTCGAGGTAGAGAAGGGCACTTGCCTATGGAGTGGGTTTCTTCATAGACCGAGAAGATTTCAATAAGGTTTAATGGACATTCATTCCTAGGTTGCCTCCTTATGCATCTAGGGTAGAAGATGGCTAATGCTCTTTCTGCTTCCTTCTGCTTTTGGTTGATGTGCATAATGTCCATCTATAGGGAAAGGGTTTGCATCATTTCACTCTTGAAATCTTCCAACATATTTCCAATTTCACCTTTTATGGATGTGTTGGAAGAGGATGGGCTGGTCATTGTTGACTACCCCTACCCTTTTTCCTAGCTTCCCTGGAATGATTCCTAAATACAGTCTTGATATCTTCATAGGGTAGCTAGTATATGTCCTCTCCTGCTAGCAGGTTTAGGGTATCCATAAGATCTTCCCTTACCCCTCAGAGTAGGAGTAGCTTCGGTGACTCAAGATCAAGTGTGCACCTACCTGTTTTGTAGCTAAGCAAGAATATTTGTTCATAATCCTCTAGGGATTCATCATGACCTAAGGTCATCCTAAAATTTTCCTCTTTAGTGTGTTTGGACCTGCAGTAGTCTTGATACTTTTTTTTGAAGGCTTGTTGCATCTGAGCCCAGGTTGTGATGTTATCCCCAGGTAAACCCATGAACCAGCACAGAGCTGCATCCTTGAGAGTGGATGGGAATAGTTTCACCTTTTTCTCATCAGTAGTGTAATCATAAGTTCTACATATGATAGGAAACTTAAACAAAAAAGTGTTTGGATCTTCTGACTTTAGGCCATGGAAATGAGGAAGAGCAGAGGGGCTTGTGTTTTGTGTTTTTCACCTTGGTATCCCCATTAGTTTCTCTGATGGGAAAGACAGCCTCAATTATTTCTCTATCTCCTTTGTCATTTCTATTTTCAGCCATTAGGTCAGTTGGAATGGTTTCTCTGTCTTCTTCTCCCTTTGTAGGCTCTTCAAAAATCTCTGGTTGTTCGCCTAAGGGGTCCTACAATTCACAACTACCGATGAAGAGGGAAGGTTGGTTGTTTAAAGTGATGGGGGTATTTGGTAAAAATTTACCTAAAATATCCCTATTCCTACGATGCATGAAATAATTGTTTTTGTTTTGTTTTGTGTTTTTTCAAGCTTTGAGACTAATTGCAGAATTGAAATCACAAACTAGATGGAAACTAACTACTTGTCAAATGAAATCTCACTTGCAGAATGGAAAAGAAAGAAAACTAACTTACAATTAGTTTTGCAGAAATGAAGCTAATAGCAGAATGTCAGAGATAAGAAATGGAAGAAATAAATCATAAATCACATATTACTCAGACACCTCCTTGGAAATGGCACCAAAAAGTGATGAGCACTAGTATTGCAGCAAGAATGTTGCAACTCTTGGGGCTACCAACTTTACTTTATCAAACCGGGCTTCGTACAAACTTGGAGGTGACAGTGTTGTATACACAAGCAGATGCGATGGGTCCACTCTTTGTAAATGTTTAGCTGGCGATAGACCACTATGGTTTCTCAAAGAAATCTTCTATTGATTTAGAAGAATCTTGATTACCAATTAGAAGAAAGGGAAATTTGCACTAGCTGAAATCTTATCTACTGTAGTAAGGAAAGCTTGAAATCAAATTCTTAAACACAACATTCATCTAACTAACTGCTAAGAGGCTTTTCTTCAAAAAAATGCTAAGTTAACATGTGTGTAATCCTACTGTACTAGGTATGCAATTTGAAACATCCAAACGTTCTACTGCTATGCATGTAAATGAACACAATAACTCTTTTTCCTTTTTGTCTTTTTTGTATTAAAAATGTGAATGTTAAATCCTCTTGGTGATGTGGCAGGTGGATTAGGGATGATGGTGAATGGTCAGGTGGCTTAGGAGGAAAGTAGGGGTCTTCTCCTATCTTCCTAGCTACTTTTTCCTCATTTCGGCCTTAAAACAGGCCACTACATGATCCGAAAATGGATACTAAATCAAGAAGAAAAGGTATTACAGACTCATGTGTAGGAATGCCTATATTATTTAGTGCAACAGATCGAAAAGATTGCAAATAATATAGACAATTAATAGTAAAAAAACATAACAAACACACACATCAACAATGCATATAATCAAGGAGTTCACCAGACTTCCTGGCTATGTCTCCTAGTACATCTTTCACTGTCGACCTCTATATTAAGTCTTCAAGAACATATTATTACAAGAGTGAACTCAAAACAGAGTCTCAACCAACAATGACATCAAAGAGGGATCTGCTCGAAAACATCGAGTCTAAAAGAGTGCACAGACTCTCCCTCTATCTTGTTACTCTATTCGTCTGTTTCAATCTGTCTTCTCTATCTCAATCTGTTTCCCCTCTGACTGTCTCTGTTCTGTCATTGGATGGCTTTTTAAGCCTAATAGTGTTGTCTGTTCATTTCCCTTTTCGGGCTCTCTGGCTTTTGGCCATTTCCCTTCTTCCCCAGGCTCTCTCGCTCCCATCGAGCATTCATGCACTCATTGTTGAAGTTCTCAAGGGCACAAGGCTGCTAACAAGATGAAATACTGGCAGGCATGGGTGGAACTGGCCATTTGGCCTTCCCCTGGCAAAATCCTTAAAACAATGCATTTTTGGTCTCCAAAGGAAAATACATAGAAAACATAGAAAATCTGACAAAACACTTTCTATCAGACTTCAAATAATATCTAATCATGTCCATAATCCCTATCGGGTCTGACCTTTATCGCATGTCACAAGGCGCAACTTTTTCATATGGCTGCGATCCCCCTCCTCCGTTGATCACCGATCGCTGATATCAACGTATCGCATGTCAGCCCATTGCGATGTCCTAGGTCCTTTCCCCTCCTGGTTATCTGCGATGCAATATTATGATTGATAATTGCAATCGCATATCGCAAGAGTCCCTGGCCTAAGGTAAGTCCTCCCTTCGGCGATATTGCGATGCGAGTCAATCTCGCTTTGCCATTGACCTACATGCTTGATCAACGGTTTATATGTCATCGCTGATCACAATTGCTTTGAGGCTGAGGTTTGATGTGCTGTTGGCTTCTCCGATGCGATTTGATCTCATCCTTTGATCCCGTGGATCCAACAACTTTGGTGCATTCCTGTTGCGCTTTCACTTTCCTTTCGATTTTTAGGTTTTTCTACAATTCTTTCATTTGCGCTATTAATTAATGAGGACATTAGACTTAGAGGTTTTGTATACAAGATCCATTTTGGATCACACCTTCCCATTGAAAAGCTTTTGGACCACCAAAAGTTGGTTTTTAGCATTCGATCAAGTGAGGATACTGCTCCTTCACCTATCTAACTTCTGTCCATCGTGCTTTGCTTGGATTTGAACCTTTGAGTCTCACTCTTAGGTACTCAACATCCCCTTGACACGTAGTACTTACCTTCCTGTCCAGAACTGTGTCCTCCTGTAACTCATTGAGATACTCAGGCAACAAATCCCCAATAGAAGGTAACTGACTTTTCTCTTCAGGATCTTCAATCAATGAAGGTTCATACAATCTCAAGCTTTCTGCATTAAGGACTGAATAGATCTGCATATAAGCTGGCAAATCAAGGTGAAAATCATTTTCACCAATTTTATCAAGTATCTTGAAAGTTCCATACCTTATTGGTTTTAGCTTCTTACCTTCACCCTGCATTCTATCTTTGCTGATGTACAACCATACTTGATCACCAACTTGAAAACTATGTCTAGTTCGATGCTTGACATGTCTTGCCTTGTACTTGGCTTGACTTCTTTCCAACTATTCCTGTACTGCATGTTGAATTTCTTGTATTTGTTCAATGAACTTGGTTGATTTGTCCACATCAGTGTGTCCATCAACTACTATGTCTTTACCAAAGAAAAAATCCAAGGGAGACTTTGGTATAAAACCAAAAAAAGTCTCAAAAGGAGATCTTTGAGTAGAAGAGTGCTTGGCATGGTTGTAAGCATGTTGCACATAACAAAAATGCCATCCCAAAGCTTGGGATGCTTGCTGCAATAGCCTCTGAGCAACTGGATCACTGTCTTGCTAACCACTTCTGTCTGACCATCTGTTGTGGATTAAATCTTGTGCTCTTCTTCAACCTAGTGTCCATCAACTCCCATAAACTTGACCAAAACTTCCCAAAAAATAGAGAATCTTGATCAGATACAATAGAAGTGGGTAACTCAAAATGAACCCATACATTATAAAAGAACAAATTTGTTGTTTGTTCAGTTGTAACCTACTTGTTATTGGTATCAAAATACACATTTTACTGAACCTATCCACAACAACATACAAATAATCATGAACTTTCCTAGATTTTGGAAATCCCCCAACAAAATCCATGGAAACACTTTCCCAAGGACAAGAAGGAATTGGGAGTGGAGTGTTCAAGCCTAATTTCTGATTATTGGGCTTTCTTGTAGCACACATAGTATACCCTTTGATATATCTAGAAACAATCTCATGCATTCTTGGCCAATAACAGAACCTTTGCAATTGTGCAACTATTTTACTTATACCAAAATGGTCTGATATGAGAGAAGTATGTGCTTCTCAGATTATGTTAACTCTTTCAGTTTGTGGAATGCATAACTTTCCCAAATGATATAAGAGTTGGTACTTTACATAATAATCCAATTCTTCTACTTGTTTGCCATGACTTAAAGTTGCATACACATCTTTAAAATCTGCATCTTGAGCATATTGTTGAATGTAACTATCACGCATTATTGAGTTATGCTTAAGTATAGTAGATGCATTTACGATTGGTCTTGATAACATGTCTGCAACCTTATTGTGTATGCCTTTCTTATATCAGATGACAAGATGAAATTGATGTAGAAAACCCATCCACCTATAATGTATTGATTGCTGCAATTTAGTTTGTGAGTGAAAATATTAAAGTGGTTGATGATCTATATGTATGATTGTTTCTTTACCCATTAGGTAAGGTTTCAACTTTTTCACACTTTTTACTAATGCATACAATTCTTTATCATATGTGGGATAATCAACTACTGCAGAAGTAAATGTCTCAGAATGATAGCATATGGGTTTTCCGTGTTGCATCAACACTTCTCCCATGGCATAGTCATTGGCATCTGTCTCAATCTCAAATGGATGTTGAAGATCTGGCAGTGCTAGTACTGGTGCTATACTGATTTTCTCTTTTAAGGTGTCGAAGGCTTTCTGCTATTTGCCTCCCCACTTAAACACCTGTTTCAATCCTGTTAAAGCATGTATTGGAGCTGCAAACAAAAAAAAGTTAGCAATAAAATTTCTCTAGTTTTATGTTGCCCATAAGAAAATCCAAACCTTTGTAGCAGATTTGCATTGAGGCCAGTTCACAATGACTTCAAGCTTAGAGGGATCTATCTTCAATTCACCACCCCCTAGAATATAACCCAAATAATTTAAAGATGTTCTTCCAAATTCACATTTTGACAGTTTTACATAGAGATTTTCTCTTTTTAAAACATCTAAAGTCTGCTTTACATGCTTTACATGGTCTTCCCATGTCTTACTAAAAACAAGAATGTCATCTAAATAAACAATTACAAAATCATCAATAAATGGTCTGAGTACATCATTCATAACTCTCATAAATATACATGAGCATTAGTTAAGCCAAAATGCATAACCAACCATTCATAAAGTCCTTGCTTTGTCTTGAAAGCAGTCTTCCATGCATCATGTTCTACAACTCTGACCCAATGATAACCACTTAGCAAGTCTAACTTAGAAAAGTAAACTGCCTCTTTCAATTGATCTAATAAATTATCAATACGAGGAAGAGGATAACAATTCTTGATCGTTATTTTATTTAGTTCTCTATAATCAATGCACATTCTCCACAAACCATCTTTCTTTCTCACCAGCATGATTGGAGATCCACATGGTGATGTGCTTGGTCATATAAACCCTTTATCGAGCAACTCCTGTACCTACTTCTTTATCTCTGCATTCTCTAAAGCTGACAACCTGTACATTCCAATGTTAGGTAACAGAGCATCTTGTTGTAAATAAATATCATGTACTATTTCTTGCTTGGGTGGCAGACCTTTTGGTTCTGGAAATAGAACATCATACTCTGAAACAACTTTAAGTAAATCAACTTTCTGTTTAGAATCACAGCCTTCAAATGCATTGGATTTTTCAGGATCCTTTGCCTTTACAACCATTAGTAAAAACTGCTTACTTGAATTCACAATTCTTTTCATCTGCCCTAATTTTATGAGAGAATAGTTATCTTTGAGTTTATGAGCTCTTAGAATATATTATATTCCATCTTTAGTGAGTTTATACTTATTCTTAGCTCTATAGAAAATAGCTTTCCTATCATACAAGTAAGGACTTCCCAAAACAATACCACATATATCCAATGGAACTATATCTAACTCAACCTCATCTACAAATGTTGATCCAATAACAAACCTATGTTTACATTGTCTCGTTACTTGTAGCTTTGTTTTATCACACACCCAACCTAATAGATATGGCTTCTCATGAGGTTTTGTTTGTAATCCCAACTTCTTTACAATTGTTTCAGAAATCAAATTTACTTGTGATCCACTATCAAACAAAGTATCAATCTTATTGTGCTTGGAAATTACTCTAATACAAAAAAGGTCATTTCTTTCCCTCTCATTATTTTCATTATCAACAGATTATGCATAATTACTTGTGGATGCTTCAGAATCTTTACCTTTAATACTTGTGGCTGTAGCTGTTGTTTCATCGCTGAATCTGATCCCAAGTCCTGCTAAATAGCAACAACATTCTTTTTCTTCTTACCACCGAACTTCTTAGGTTTCCATTTTGGATGCAAAGACTAGTAATGTGCCTCATTGTGTTCTTCTTTCTTGCAATGAGTGCATGAAGGTTTATCCTTCTTTACAGTGTTTGCTTTACTCTCCTTCCATTTCAGTTTCTTCTTTTCCTTGCTCTTTCTTACAGAATATTTAGATGATCCCCCAACCTCTGGGTTTACATTCTTACCTCTAGCTTCTAGATGTGTTGCTTGAACTGATACATCGTCTAAGCTAGTGGGATTATACATGAGAATAGTATGCTTTAAATAGCTATGAAGACCACCTATATACTTCAATAAAGTCTCAGGTGAGTCTAACGATATACCTAGAGTTAAAGCTCTCTTTCTAAATTCCTCAGTATAACTTTGTACACTTTGACCCTTCAATTGATGAAGAGTTTGCCAACTCATCATTGCCTACTGCATGTAAGCTAAAGGATAGAATTACTTTTTGATAGCAGAAATAAATTCATTCCAGGCAGAAATGATTTTACCATGTTTTTGCAGATCAGCTTGTGTCTTTCCTTCCCACCATACTAGTGCAGTTCCCCCAAGTCAAAGGCTAGCCAGCTAAATCTTCTTCCTTTTTGAATCAACATTCTGTACCCTACAATATACATCAATTTCTCTTATCCAATTATCTAGCTTTTATGCATTGAGTTCTCCATCATAAATTGGCAAATCAAACTTCAAATCTAATTTCATTAAGTAAGTTTTCTTTTTCTTCTTAGAAGAGCTAGAAGATGATGATGATGAGGATGACAAAGGTGATGATGGAGGAGATGGTGGAGGAGGCATTTCCCCTTTCTCTTTGCCTTCTGGAGGGGCATCTAGAAAAGGCTCCTTTGCTTCTTTGTATGGTTTAGGTGTTGAAGTGATTTCACCTCGACCCTTCTTAAATTCCAAAACATGTCTTCCACCATGGCTTAGAGTGTCTTAAAACTTTCTATAAATTGATATTCTAATCCCAATGGAGCTTCTTCTGCCATTCTCCTCTGAGAATAGACTCTTCCAATCTCTAGATTAGCCTCAACAAGTTCTTCTTCTCCTAATCTGAACTTTAATCTAGTTAGCATTCAAAATATAGCACAAGCTTGTCTGACCTTAATAAAACCAAAACCAAATTCTCTGATACCACTTGATCCAAAAATGGATACTAAATCAAGAAGAAAATGTATTATAGACTCATGTGCAGGAATGCCTATATTATTTAGTGCAACAGATCGAAAAGATTGCAAATAATATAGACAATTAACAGTCAGAAAACATAACAGACACACACATCAATAGTGCAAATAATGGAGTTCACCAGACTTCTTGGCTACGTTTCCTGGTCAAGATTTCAGTGTCGACCTTTATATTAAGTCTTCAAGAACAGATTAATACAAGAGTGAGCTCAAAATAGAGTCTCAACCAACAGTGGCATCAAAGAGGGATCTACTCGAAAACCTCGAGTCTAAAGGAGTGCACAGACTCTCCCTCTGTCCTATTACTCTATTCATCTATTTCAATATGTCTTCTCTGTCTCAATCTGTTTCCCCTCTAACTGTCTCTGTTATGTCATTGGATGGCTTTTTAAGCCTAACAATGCTCTCTGTTTATTTCCCTTTTCAGGCTCTCCGGCTTCTGGTTGTTTCCCTTCTTTCCCAAGCTTTCTGGCTCTCGTCGAGTGTTCATGCACTCAATGTCGAAACGCTCAGGGGAACAAGGCTACTAACAGGAAGAAATACTAGCGGGCACGGGTGCAACTCGCCGTTTGGCCTTCTCTCAGCAAAATCCTTAAAACAATGCATTTTTGGTCTCCAAAGGAAAATACACAGAAAACATAGAAAATCTGACAAAACACTTTCTATCAGACTTCAAATATATCCAATTGCATCCATAATCCCTATTGGGTGTGACCTTTATCGCGTGCCACAAGGTGCGGCTCTTTCATATGGCTGTGATACCCCTCCTTCACCGATCGCCGATATCGGCGTATGACATATCTCAGGGTCGCGAATCTTTTGCATTATTGCACCAATCCACTCTGTCGATCGTCGATATTAGCGTATCGCATGTCGGCCCATCATGATGTTCTGGGTCCTTTCCCCTTTTGGTTATCTATGATGTGATATTGTGATGTGATAATCGCAATCGCATATCGCAAGAGTCCCTGGCCAGCGGTAAGTCCTCCCATCGAAGATATTACGATGCGATTCAATCTCGCTCCACCGTTGATCTGCGCACTTGATCAATGGTTTATATGTCATTACTGATCGCAATTGCTTTGAGGCTGAGGTTTGATGTGTCGCTGGCTTCTCCGATGCGATTTGATCTCATCTATTGATCCCGTGGATCCAACGACTCTAGTGCATTCCTGTTGTGCTTCCACTTTCCCTTGGATTTTCAGGTTTTTCTGCCATTCTTACATTTGAACTATTAATTAATGAAGACATTAGACTGAGAGGTTTTGTATACAAGATCCATTTTGGATCACTACTGGATGTCCTAATGCCTCCTACATGATGTACTAATGCTCCTACAAGATCCCTTGTATTCCTACATGATCCGGCCAAGAGAAAGAGGAGGGATTTGGAAGGTGGTGTAGGGCTTAGGGAAGGTGAATGGAGGGTGAGATGAGGCAAGGGAGTGGCTAGGGTTCCTTCAGAGCTCAAAATAGAGCTTGTGAAATGGTTGGATTTTCTCAACAAACTTGGAGAAATGTTCTTATGGAATGATGAATTTGGTGAGGGACTTAGTGGAAAAAGTGATAATCATGGATGGATGAGTTTAGGATGGGGTTGCTAGTCATGAAATCTCCCTGCATTGCTGAAACTCTTGCACTACATCAATCACTGACATTTATCCATGAATCATGTCAACCAAGAAAGATTTTCAATCAACTAAAGAAAACATAATTTCATCATCTAGTTGCCTAGTTCATGCAGATGTGCTGTATTAGTCAATTGAAAAGAAGCTTGTCCAATTATAGACAGGTATTCACTTTCTTCAGCCATGGTTAACCCTTGGACACCAGACAATAATTTCCAACAATCTTTCAGATGGACATCATTCAGACTAATAGCATAGTCAGGATAAATGGTTCCATATTGACAACCAGTAGCAAGGTTTCCTTGAATAGTACCAATCCTAGCATGTTCATAATTTTGATGACGGGTATCAAACAGTTCAGCAATACAGGGAGTATTAATTCCATGACGAAACAGTGGAGCTAATCCAATCCTTATCCCCCCAAAATGAAGATAGAAATACTTTCCATCTTTTACATACTGCCGAAATTTCTTAATTTCATCATCAGAGAATAAATTCAAAGCAAGGATTTGCACAGAAGGTCCAGATATCTTAATAGTGATTTCTACCTCTTTCAGAAAGTTTTTCTTCTTGAACAGGAAAGTCATAGGTAGCTTATAGATATCAGTAGAATTTAGAGCAGGAGGAGTCCAATGTTCAGGGTCTTCAACTAATTCATGATTTTCGTTTTCAACAGACTCGGACTCAGTCGACCGTGACGAGACTTCAGTAATGACTTTTCTGTCTATGGATGAGAATGATCGCAACAGATTGGCCATATTTAATCTATAACAGAAATAGACTAATGAAAGCTTTTATCTACTCGGTCCAATGATCAACAGAGTGACCTTTCAAAGGCTAGCTGGCTTTCAATAGAATTCTGTCTACAGATTAGTGAGTTAGGATCTACAACAGGGCTCTGATACCATAAAACGATGTATGGTCTAGGAACTTACTTGGAACAACTGAAGCGAACGCCTTCTGCAAATTGCAAATTTCTTCAACACATCAACCAGAGATTTGCACGGACTTTTGCGAACTCCTGTCGCTTCTCAAACGCGCCTTACTATCTCTCACACGATGCTCTTAAAAGAAACAGTCCTCAGACTGGCGGCCCAGCAGGCTTCAGTATTAATTCAAAGTAAAATTACACACCATAGAAACTCAAAGATATGAGCTCTGATTACACACACACACTCACAAACTCACTAAGCACTCACAACTCACGATGCCTAAACTATGAGAGAGTTCTCTCTTAAATATCCTAACAAACGAATCTAGCTGACCTAATGCATGACATAAAAGTAGAAATAATTGAGGGTCCTGTCAGTATCTTATTCCACTGACGGTGTCTACTCAACTTTTTCTTTTGTACAAAGATTCGTCACAACATGTGACCAACAGTGTCACATTGCTGACAAAGAGATTCGTTACCAAGAACCTTTCGGGCTTCTATCGCTATCATATCCCATCTCGGAATCTGACGGAGTCTTGACTCTATCCCAATGGTACGATAAATGAGATAAAGTATCTTGAGGATCTTTCCAGGAAGATGTAAGCCATGATAGATATTCTTTTTCCCAGGTAGGGTCATTTTGTTCTTGAGCATCTTGATAAATATCCACATATACGGTTTCTTTTTCGCTATTCACTTTAGCTTTTCCTTTTGGATCATGGATTGTAATGGAGGAATCTTCTTTTTGTGGAGCATGTGAACTCTGACCTGTGTCATAAGTAAATCTGATCGAATCTGCAGACTTCTTTAAACTTTTAGATGGAAAGAGATAATCATCTTTATTCCATCGGTTCACATATGCAAAGGGATCGATTTCAATTCCAAGGAAATTATCTTTCTTGCTATTTCTGAAATCTGGCAAAGACTGTACAGCCAGTTCAACCCCATCTAATAACTCCCATTTAAAAATCTGAAACATACTTACAGATTGTTCAATACTCGATTGAACCCATAATTTACATTGATGACTAAGATTTCCTTGTTCTTGCCATCCTATTTCAAACACCATTGAAGAACAGACACGATTAGAGAGAAGTAGATTGATCAAGCAAACCGCATCTTCGGACCATGAACAAGAATATACATTAATAGTAATAACAGCCTTCTGATTAACTATTAATCGAAATACTCGTTGTTTTCCTTGCAGAAGTTCAAGGGTTTTTATCAGTGATAGTTTCTCCGGTAGTTTTAACGAATGAAAATCTTGAAGCCATAATGAAATCTTTTTAATCTGATCTGGATCTTCAGCTAATGTAGATTTCATAATACTATCCTTTCCGTAAAGCTGTGAAAAAGGATTTGGTTCAATAGCATTACGGAATTCCATATTCTGATAATCCCAAGGTTCTGTAAATGTTCTTAAATACTGCAAGGTCCTTAATACACATTGAGAAGCTCTGACTTGGAGTTTCTTCTGACACTTACCATCTCTTATCTCCCAATCAGCAAAAGACTGAAACATCTCAAATTGAGGGAAAGAATCAGTATTAACAAAAGCTTCAGTATTTTGTTGGAGATATGCTGCTTCAATCTCTTCAAATAAATCTGGAATTTTGAGAGATTTCAAAAAGCGTTCAACAAGACCATTCATATTTACCTCCTCCAGTTCTAACATTTTAGAAGAAATATACATAGAAATAGAAAACTCAATTGCACCAATAATCTGATAATAATTCAGAGTTTTCAGAGTTTGAATCATATCTGGAGTATAATGACTGAGCCAAGTGTCATCGAGCTGTTGAAAATAGAGCTTAACCTGTAAATTTGGTAGAGGATAAACCTTTACCAATTCTTCATTGAGATTTAGAAAATCGCCAACATTTTTATGTTGCCAAGCTTGACATCTTTGTATCCACTGATTTCTTCTTAGTCGGAGACCAATTATCTTCTTGATTTGATCAGTGACATCGGATAACAAATATTCTAAAATCTTAAAACGCTGTACAAAAGTTTCAAAAGAATCATCAGCAGGACTGGTTCCTGCAATGGTGAAAAGACTTTCACTATGTACATGTACCTTGTTCATTTCTCTGGTTAAGGCATCAGGTAAATAATTAGAATTTCCAGGAATCCATTCAACATCAAATTCATACATCTGAAACCACATTTGCCATGCTAATAATCGCCCACGAGCTAATTTCTGAGATATCTTGGCATTCAAGAAATACTTGAAATTCATTGAGTCAGTTCGAATCAAGAATTTTGAAGGTGCCAAATAAATTTCGAACTTTTGAATTCCATTGAATATTGCAAGGGTTTCTTTTTCAGCAGGAAAATAACCTTTCTGATGTTTAGAGAATTCACCTGAAGCATAGGCACATAGAAATTCTTCAACATTTTCTCCTTCTTGCCTTCTCTCAAAAAGAGTAGCCGCCCAAAAATTGTCGGAAGCATCAGTCTGTAAGATGAGAAAACCAGTACCAGGCGGTTTTAAAGTAGGTAATGTTTGGCATTCTTGTTTCAATAATTGAACCGCTTGAGTAGCTTCATCAGACCAACCACCATTAATAAATTCTCGAATAGGAGAAGTCTTTTCAGAAAGATTGGGAATATATTTATGAACATAATTGAGAATTCCCAAAAATCGCTGAATCATTGGCTTATCTTGTAATTGATCAGGAAATTCAGATAATTTCTGTAAAACATGAGGCTGCATCTGAATTTTACCTTGGCGAACGGTGATGCCGAGAAAATCAATACTGTCTTGAAATAAAACCATTTTCTTCTCAGATAAGACTAAACCATGATTACGGGCTTCGTCAAGAAATATTTGGAGATGCTTCAAATGAGAGGCGAGATCTGGACTAAATACAAGGATATCATCAATATATACAACAATAAAATCGTATGAACCAAAAATATGATCCATTCGACGCTGAAAGAATGCAGGAGCATTTTTGAGACCAAATGGCACAACTCGCCATTGAAAGAACCCGGCAGGACATGTAAATGCAGTTTTTGGACGATCTTCTTCTGCAATTTGAATCTGATAATATCCTGATTTCATATCAAATTTGCTGAATATCTTACTGCCATGAATTTTCTGCATGATTGTTTCTTGTCGAGGCATGGGATAATTAAAGCTCTTAGTTATAGCATTTAAAGGCTTATAATTAATCACCATCCTATCTTTACCACGAACAATCTCAGAATGATTGCGAACTAGAAATGCAGAACAGGAATAATGAGATTCACTTACTTCAATCAAATTAAGATCTAGCAATTCTTGAATCTGTTTGCGCATTTCTTTTTCTTCATCAGGAGTACAGGGTATCAATTTGCCAGTCACTCCATTGTCATGCAGAGTGATAATTTCTTGTTTCGGGCTCTGAGTTGTCCAAAAAGCTTGAGGATTAGTAGAACAACATTTTAGCAATTCCTCAAATATCTGAATTTGTTCAGGAGACCAATTAGGATCCCTATTGGCCTTTTGGGTAGGTTGAGCTTTGGCTTCATAAATCTTTAACACTTCTTCCCAATCATGAGATTCTTTTCTCTGTTTGGGTTGCCTTTTTAAACCTACCTTTTTCTGACTCTGATCTTTTCGGGCTTCAGAATTAGCCATAGTTAACCTGGGGATTGAGACTGCTTTCTTCTTGATGTTACAAATGATTTTATCATTACTGATCGTAACAGGCAACACTGAATTAATGAACGGCATTCCCAGAAATAAACTTGCTGAGTTATCATAATGCTGAATAGCTGAAATTTTAATTATATTCCCCCCAAGTTTCATTGAAATGTTATCAACATAATGAGTCAGATTAACAGAACCACCAATGGTTTCAGATCTAAGGATATTCTGTAAGGGCTTCCATAATCCTTTAAACAGTGACGGTCTAGCAAGATTATTGGAGCCACCGGTATCAATAAAAGCATCAACAGAAATCCATTCACCACGTACTTGAACTTCAACAGGAATATACAACAGATCACTAGTTCTGACAATCTTTTTCATAAAGGCTTGTTCATCAACAGAACTAGGTTTAGGGAGGAGAGAGGAAGATGATGCAACTGTCTTCGGATAAGGACATAAAGAATTCTGAACGGACTGAGGTTTAACGGATAAGAAGTTTGGCAAAGAATTCTTGGTGTCAACAGTTGTAGTAGTTGTGACAGAGGTATCAGAATACTCTTCTGTATCATCTTCTTCAAAAACAACAGAATCACTATCATCACTTAAGTGATCCTCATAAACATCGGAATCAAAATCAGAATCTTGATAAGCAAGATTCATTTTATTACTAATATCAGGCAGAGACTCAGTATCAGAAAGAGAAGCATCAATCAAAATATATACATCTGAAACTTCATCATCAGAATCAACAACTGACCAGTCATCTGCAAATTCTTCAATATCAAAACAGGCTTTTAGTTTGTTAGAGGAACTCTTGGGACATTTGCGTGCAAAGTGTCCTTCTTGCTTACAGATAAAGCAAGCATTATCCTTCTTTTGTTGTTTCCTCTTTTTCACATACCTAAATTTACGGAATGGTCGTTTAGGATTGATAACTCTCTTAGGTCTGTATTTACCATATCTTTTTGATTTCCTTTTCCGGAAAGGAGTCCAGGGTAAAACAGAACGACACACATTCAAATTAGGAGAAATATCATGAACCTGTTTCTGCCAGCACAAATATTTTACTTTCTCTTGGCTTCTGAATAGGAGATCGATCCAATAGATTTGTTCTATCTTTTTGCCTTGGACTTCAATATCTTTCATTATCATATCCCCTATATTTCCCGGTAATTTAGAAAGAAAAGCAATCTTCTGAGTATGATCATTAACAAGATTTGCTTTATAGATTTTACCCATAAATTCAGATCCAAACTGATCTAAATCTTTTAAATCTGTTAATTGCATGCGGGTTAAATCTGTAATGATTGTTTTCTTTTCATCTTGAGGCTCGGGAACAAATTGAGTTAACAAGAGAACTTCTAAAGTGGCTAAGCCTAAAGCTGCCACATTGTTTCTTTCTTCTTGAGAAGCGCCCATCCACCAATCCCAAACAATTCCGGCCATTCGTTTCTCCGCCAACAAGAAAATGGAAAAATTATCCAATTTTGACACAACTTGCATTTGATATAGTGCACCTATCCAAATCCGGATAGATTCTGCTGGATTAGATGACTTATCTAAATCTAAAACATATCCAGAGGAATTAGTATGAAAGAGATCTTCTTCAACTCTAGGATATTTAGGGTCTTTATGCAGATTTTCTTTCTGCAGGGATGGCATAATAAACGATGGAAATAGAGTTGCAGCATTTTCTATTGTAGCCAATTCACCTTTGTTTTTATACAAACTGGAAAATTTTGGAATTGCAGTTTTAGTACTTAATTGGCTATTACTAGATTCAGCAAAATCTGCTGCTTCTTCATGGGAATCACTGGTTTCCCATTTAGGTGGAATTTCCATTGTTTTTACAAACTTTGGAGGCTGTTCTTCTCTTTTCTTCTTCTGTCTTCTTCTTTTCTCTTTCTCTTCTCTACGCTGCTGTTCAGCGGACTGTTCATCATGAAGAAGTTTAAGATTGGCTAAAATCAAATCACTTTGAGAACCCAAATCATCTAAGACTTCTTCAGCATGTGCACACCAAGTAGTTAGATAATTCCCAATCTGATAAGTTTGATCTAGATCATTTGTATTCTGAGAATTGTGTTCTATCAAAGGAGCACAATCTGCTCGGGTTGGTGGCTGTCTAGAAGAGGAGGAAGTAGTACAGAACTTTGTTCGAGGAGGCCATTTGCCACCTTTAACAAATCTATGATTGGCATATTGCCATTCTTCAACAGGAGCAAAAGAAGTACGCATACGATGCATTTTATTTACAGTGGGTAGAAATGGTTTATACTCAGGTATATACAACTCATTAGGTGACAGAGAAGGTTCACCTAAACTTTCTTCTTCGGGAATAGTAGCAGGAACTTGACTACTTGAAGGAACTTCATTTGGAATCATAGGAAACACATATCTCTTTGGCTTAGAGACAGGTCGAGGAATTACTGGTCTTGGAGGAATCAACTTGACTTGTCCATTATCAATAGTTACTCTTTTCAATTTGGATTGAGGTTGTTTAGTATCAACTATTGACTTGTATTGGAAATACCAGTTTCCAGGTAACTCAGTAGGATCATATAGAACACCTTCAACTTGAGCATTAGACAAACCAACTGTAACAACTGACGATGTATGGTCTAGGAACTTACTTGGAACAACTGAAGCGAACGCCTTCTGCAAATTGCAAATTTCTTCAACACATCAACCAGAGATTTGCACGGACTTTTACGAACTCCTGTCGCTTCTCAAACGCGCCTTACTATCTCTCACACGATGCTCTTAAAAGAAGCAGTCCTCAGACTGGCGGCCCAGCAGGCTTCAGTATTAATTCAAAGTAAAATTACACACCATAGAAACTCAAAGATATGAGCTCTGATTACACACACACACTCACAAACTCACTAAGCACTCACAACTCACGATGCCTAAACTATGAGAGAGTTCTCTCTTAAATATCCTAACAAACGAATCTAGCTGACCTAATGCATGACATAAAAGTAGAAATAATTGAGGGTCCTGTCAGTATCTTATTCCACTGACGGTGTCTACTCAACTTTTTCTTTTGTACAAAGATTCGTCACAACATGTGACCAACAGTGTCACATTGTTGACAAAGAGATTCGTTACCAAGAACCTTTCGGGCTTCTATCGCTATCATATCCCATCTCGGAATCTGACGGAGTCTTGACTCTATCCCAATGGTACGATAAATGAGATAAAGTATCTTGAGGATCTTTCCAGGAAGATGTAAGCCATGATAGATATTCTTTTTCCCAGGTAGGGTCATTTTGTTCTTGAGCATCTTGATAAATATCCACATATACGGTTTCTTTTTCGCTATTCACTTTAGCTTTTCCTTTTGGATCGTGGATTGTAATGGAGGAATCTTCTTTTTGTGGAGCATGTGAACTCTGACCTGTGTCATAAGTAAATCTGATCGAATCTGCAGACTTCTTTAAACTTTTAGATGGAAAGAGATAATCATCTTTATTCCATCGGTTCACATATGCAAAGGGATCGATTTCAATTCCAAGGAAATTATCTTTCTTGCTATTTCTGAAATCTGGCAAAGACTGTACAGCCAGTTCAACCCCATCTAATAACTCCCATTTAAAAATCTGAAACATACTTATAGATTGTTCAATACTCGATTGAACCCATAATTTACATTGATGACTAAGATTTCCTTGTTCTTGCCATCCTATTTCAAACACCATTGAAGAACAGACACGATTAGAGAGAAGTAGATTGATCAAGCAAACCGCATCTTCGGACCATGAACAAGAATATACATTAATAGTAATAACAGCCTTCTGATTAACTATTAATCGAAATACTCGTTGTTTTCCTTGCAGAAGTTCGAGGGTTTTTATCAGTGATAGTTTCTCCGGTAGTTTTAACGAATGAAAATCTTGAAGCCATAATGAAATCTTTTTAATCTGATCTGGATCTTCAGCTAATGTAGATTTCATAATACTATCCTTTCCGTAAAGCTGTGAAAAAGGATTTGGTTCAATAGCATTACGGAATTCCATATTCTGATAATCCCAAGGTTCTGTAAATGTTCTTAAATACTGCAAGGTCCTTAATACACATTGAGAAGCTCTGACTTGGAGTTTCTTCTGACACTTACCATCTCTTATCTCCCAATCAGCAAAAGACTGAAACATCTCAAATTGAGGGAAAGAATCAGTATTAACAAAAGCTTCAGTATTTTGTTGGAGATATGCTGCTTCAATCTCTTCAAATAAATCTGGAATTTTGAGAGATTTCAAAAAGCGTTCAACAAGACCATTCATATTTACCTCCTCCAGTTCTAACATTTTAGAAGAAATATACATAGAAATAGAAAACTCAATTGCACCAATAATCTGATAATAATTCAGAGTTTTCAGAGTTTGAATCATATCTGGAGTATAATGACTGAGCCAAGTGTCATCGAGCTGTTGAAAATAGAGCTTAACCTGTAAATTTGGTAGAGGATAAACCTTTACCAATTCTTCATTGAGATTTAGAAAAACGCCAACATTTTTATGTTGCCAAGCTTGACATCTTTGTATCCACTGATTTCTTCTTAGTCGGAGACCAATTATCTTCTTGATTTGATCAGTGACATCGGATAACAAATATTCTAAAATCTTAAAACGCTGTACAAAAGTTTCAAAAGAATCATCAGCAGGACTGGTTCCTGCAATGGTGAAAAGACTTTCACTATGTACATGTACCTTGTTCATTTCTCTGGTTAAGGCATCAGGTAAATAATTAGAATTTCCAGGAATCCATTCAACATCAAATTCATACATCTGAAACCACATTTTCCATGCTAATAATCGCCCACGAGCTAATTGCTGAGATATCTTGGCATTCAAGAAATACTTGAAATTCATTGAGTCAGTTCGAATCAAGAATTTTGAAGGTGCCAAATAAATTTCGAACTTTTGAATTCCATTGAATATTGCAAGGGTTTCTTTTTCAGCAGGAAAATAACCTTTCTGATGTTTAGAGAATTCACCTGAAGCATAGGCACATAGAACTTCTTCAACATTTTCTCCTTCTTGCCTTCTCTCAAAAAGAGTAGCCGCCCAAAAATTGTCGGAAGCATCAGTCTGTAAGATGAGAAAACCAGTACCAGGCGGTTTTAAAGTAGGTAATGTTTGGCATTCTTGTTTCAATAATTGAACCGCTTGAGTAGCTTCATCAGACCAACCACCATTAATAAATTCTCGAATAGGAGAAGTCTTTTCAGAAAGATTGGGAATATATTTATGAACATAATTGAGAATTCCCAAAAATCGCTGAATCATTGGCTTATCTTGTAATTGATCAGGAAATTCAGATAATTTCTGTAAAACATGAGGCTGCATCTGAATTTTACCTTGGCGAACGGTGATGCCGAGAAAATCAATACTGTCTTGAAATAAAACCATTTTCTTCTCAGATAAGACTAAACCATGATTACGGGCTTCGTCAAGAAATATTTGGAGATGCTTCAAATGAGAGGCGAGATCTGGACTAAATACAAGGATATCATCAATATATACAACAATAAAATCGTATGAACCAAAAATATGATCCATTCGACGCTGAAAGAATGCAGGAGCATTTTTGAGACCAAATGGCACAACTCGCCATTGAAAGAACCCGGCAGGACATGTAAATGCAGTTTTTGGACGATCTTCTTCTGCAATTTGAATCTGATAATATCCTGATTTCATATCAAATTTGCTGAATATCTTACTGCCATGAATTTTCTGCATGATTGTTTCTTGTCGAGGCATGGGATAATTAAAGCTCTTAGTTATAGCATTTAAAGGCTTATAATTAATCACCATCCTATCTTTACCACGAACAATCTCAGAATGATTGCGAACTAGAAATGTAGAACAGGAATAATGAGATTCACTTACTTCAATCAAATTAAGATCTAGCAATTCTTGAATCTGTTTGCGCATTTCTTTTTCTTCATTAGGAGTACAGGGTATCAATTTGCCAGTCACTCCATTGTCATGCAGAGTGATAATTTCTTGTTTCGGGCTCTGAGTTGTCCAAAAAGCTTGAGGATTAGTAGAACAACATTTTAGCAATTCCTCAAATATCTGAATTTGTTCAGGAGACCAATTAGGATCCCTATTGGCCTTTTGGGTAGGTTGAGCTTTGGCTTCATAAATCTTTAACACTTCTTCCCAATCATGAGATTCTTTTCTCTGTTTGGGTTGCCTTTTTAAACCTACCTTTTTCTGACTCTGATCTTTTCGGGCTTCAGAATTAGCCATAGTTAACCTGGGGACTGAGACTGCTTTCTTCTTGATGTTACAAATGATTTTATCATTACTGATCGTAACAGGCAACACTAAATTAATGAACGGCATTCCTAGAAATAAACTTGCTGAGTTATCATAATGCTGAATAGCTGAAATTTTAATTATATTCCCCCCAAGTTTCATTGAAATGTTATCAACATAATGAGTCAGATTAACAGAACCACCAATGGTTTCAGATCTAAGGATATTCTGTAAGGGCTTCCATAATCCTTTAAACAGTGACGGTCTAGCAAGATTATTGGAGCCACCGGTATCAATAAAAGCATCAACAGAAATCCATTCACCACGTACTTGAACTTCAACAGGAATATACAACAGATCACTAGTTCTGACAATCTTTTTCATAAAGGCTTGTTCATCAACAGAACTAGGTTTAGGGAGGAGAGAGGAAGATGATGCAACTGTCTTCGGATAAGGACATAAAGAATTCTGAACGGACTGAGGTTTAACGGATAAGAAGTTTGGCAAAGAATTCTTGGTGTCAACAGTTGTAGTAGTTGTGACAGAGGTATCAGAATACTCTTCTGTATCATCTTCTTCAAAAACAACAGAATCACTATCATCACTTAAGTGATCCTCATAAACATCGGAATCAAAATCAGAATCTTGATAAGCAAGATTCATTTTATTACTAATATCAGGCAGAGACTCAGTATCAGAAAGAGAAGCATCAGTCAAAATATATACATCTGAAACTTCATCATCAGAATCAACAACTGACCAGTCATCTGCAAATTCTTCAATATCAAAACAGGCTTTTAGTTTGTTAGAGGAACTCTTGGGACATTTGCGTGCAAAGTGTCCTTCTTGCTTACAGATAAAGCAAGCATTATCCTTCTTTTGTTGTTTCCTCTTTTTCACATACCTAAATTTACGGAATGGTCGTTTAGGATTGATAACTCTCTTAGGTCTGTATTTACCATATCTTTTTGATTTCCTTTTCCAGAAAGGAGTCCAGGGTAAAACAGAATGACACACATTCAAATTAGGAGAAATATCATGAACCTGTTTCTGCCAGCACAAATATTTTACTTTCTCTTGGCTTCTGAATAGGAGATCGATCCAATAGATTTGTTCTATCTTTTTGCCTTGGACTTCAATATCTTTCATTATCATATCCCCTATATTTCCCGGTAATTTAGAAAGAAAAGCAATCTTCTGAGTATGATCATTAACAAGATTTGCTTTATAGATTTTACCCATAAATTCAGATCCAAACTGATCTAAATCTTTTAAATCTGTTAATTGCATGCGGGTTAAATCTGTAATGATTGTTTTCTTTTCATCTTGAGGCTCGGGAACAAATTGAGTTAACAAGAGAACTTCTAAAGTGGCTAAGCCTAAAGCTGCCACATTGTTTCTTTCTTCTTGAGAAGCGCCCATCCACCAATCCCAAACAATTCCGGCCATTCGTTTCTCCGCCAGCAAGAAAATGGAAAAATTATCCAATTTTGACACAACTTGCATTTGATATAGTGCACCTATCCAAATCCGGATAGATTCTGCTGGATTAGATGACTTATCTAAATCTAAAACATATCCAGAGGAATTAGTATGAAAGAGATCTTCTTCAACTCTAGGATATTTAGGGTCTTTATGCAGATTTGCTTTCTGCAGGGATGGCATAATAAACGATGGAAATAGAGTTGCAGCATTTTCTATTGTAGCCAATTCACCTTTGTTTTTATACAAACTGGAAAATTTTGGAATTGTAGTTTTAGTACTTAATTGGCTATTACTAGATTCAGCAAAATCTGCTGCTTCTTCATGGGAATCACTGGTTTCCCATTTAGGTGGAATTTCCATTGTTTTTACAAACTTTGGAGGCTGTTCTTCTCTTTTCTTCTTCTGTCTTCTTCTTTTCTCTTTCTCTTCTCTACGTTGCTGTTCAGCGGACTGTTCATCATGAAGAAGTTTAAGATTGGCTAAAATCAAATCACTTTGAGAACCCAAATCATTTAAGACTTCTTCAGCATGTGCGCACCAAGTAGTTAGATAATTCCCAATCTGATAAGTTTGATCTAGATCATTTGTATTCTGAGAATTGTGTTCTATCAAAGGAGCACAATCTGCTCGGGTTGGTGGCTGTCTAGAAGAGGAGGAAGTAGTACAGAACTTTGTTCGAGGAGGCCATTTGCCACCTTTAACAAATCTATGATTGGCATATTGCCATTCTTCAACAGGAGCAAAAGAAGTACGCATACGATGCATTTTATTTACAGTGGGTAGAAATGGTTTATACTCAGGTATATACAACTCATTAGGTGACAGAGAAGGTTCACCTAAACTTTCTTCTTCGGGAATAGTAGCAGGAACTTGACTACTTGAAGGAACTTCATTTGGAATCATAGGAAACACATATCTCTTTGGCTTAGAGACAGGTCGAGGAATTACTGGTCTTGGAGGAATCAACTTGACTTGTCCATTATCAATAGTTACTCTTGTCAATTTGGATTGAGGTTGTTTAGTATCAACTATTGACTTGTATTGGAAATACCAGTTTCCAGGTAACTCAGTAGGATCATATAGAACACCTTCAACTTGAGTATTAGACAAACCAACTGTAACACAATCCTTTAAGACAGGCTGTTTCAGTTTAGGATGTGCTGTATTAGTCAATTGAAAAGAAGCTTGTCCAATTATAGACAGGTATTCACTTTCTTCAGCCATGGTTAACCCTTGGACACCAGACAATAATTTCCAACAATCTTTCAGATGGACATCATTCAGACTAATAGCATAGTCAGGATAAATGGTTCCATATTGACAACCAGTAGCAAGGTTTCCTTGAATAGTACCAATCCTAGCATGTTCATAATTTTGATGACGGGTATCAAACAGTTCAGCAATACAGGGAGTATTAATTCCATGACGAAACAATGGAGCTAATCCAATCCTTATCCCCCCAAAATGAAGATAGAAATACTTTCCATCTTTTACATACTGCCGAAATTTCTTAATTTCATCATCAGAGAATAAATTCAAAGCAAGGATTTGCACAGAAGGTCCAGATATCTTAATAGTGATTTCTACCTCTTTCAGAAAGTTTTTCTTCTTGAACAGGAAAGTCATAGGTAGCTTATAGATATCAGTAGAATTTAGAGCAGGAGGAGTCCAATGTTCAGGGTCTTCAACTAATTCATGATTTTCGTTTTCAACAGACTCGGACTCAGTCGACTGTGACGAGACTTCAGTAATGACTTTTCTGTCTATGGATGAGAATGATCGCAACAGATTGGCCATATTTAATCTATAACAGAAATAGACTAATGAAAGCTTTTATCTACTCGGTCCAATGATCAACAGAGTGACCTTTCAAAGGCTAGCTGGCTTTCAATAGAATTCTGTCTACAGATTAGTGAGTTAGGATCTACAACAGGGCTCTGATACCATAAAACGATGTATGGTCTAGGAACTTACTTGGAACAACTGAAGCGAACGCCTTCTGCAAATTGCAAATTTCTTCAACACATCAACCAGAGATTTGCACGGACTTTTGCAAACTCCTGTCGCTTCTCAAACGCGCCTTACTATCTCTCACACGATGCTCTTAAAAGAAACAGTCCTCAGACTGGCGGCCCAGCAGGCTTCAGTATTAATTCAAAGTAAAATTACACACCATAGAAACTCAAAGATATGAGCTCTGATTACACACACACACTCACAAACTCACTAAGCACTCACAACTCACGATGCCTAAACTATGAGAGAGTTCTCTCTTAAATATCCTAACAAACGAATCTAGCTGACCTAATGCATGACATAAAAGTAGAAATAATTGAGGGTCCTATCAGTATCTTATTCCACTTACGGTGTCTACTCAACTTTTTCTTTTGTACAAAGATTCGTCACAACATGTGACCAACAGTGTCACATTGCTGACAAAGAGATTCGTTACCAAGAACCTTTCGGGCTTCTATCGCTATCATATCCCATCTCGGAATCTGACGGAGTCTTGACTCTATCCCAATGGTACGATAAATGAGATAAAGTATCTTGAGGATCTTTCCAGGAAGATGTAAGCCATGATAGATATTCTTTTTCCCAGGTAGGGTCATTTTGTTCTTGAGCATCTTGATAAATATCCACATATACGGTTTCTTTTTCGCTATTCACTTTAGCTTTTCCTTTTGGATCGTGGATTGTAATGGAGGAATCTTCTTTTTGTGGAGCATGTGAACTCTGACCTGTGTCATAAGTAAATCTGATCGAATCTGCAGACTTCTTTAAACTTTTAGATGGAAAGAGATAATCATCTTTATTCCATCGGTTCACATATGCAAAGGGATCGATTTCAATTCCAAGGAAATTATCTTTCTTGCTATTTCTGAAATCTGGCAAAGACTGTACAGCCAGTTCAACCCCATCTAATAACTCCCATTTAAAAATCTGAAACATACTTACAGATTGTTCAATACTCGATTGAACCCATAATTTACATTGATGACTAAGATTTCCTTGTTCTTGCCATCCTATTTCAAACACCATTGAAGAACAGACACGATTAGAGAGAAGTAGATTGATCAAGCAAACCGCATCTTCGGACCATGAACAAGAATATACATTAATAGTAATAACAGCCTTCTGATTAACTATTAATCGAAATACTCGTTGTTTTCCTTGCAGAAGTTCGAGGGTTTTTATCAGTGATAGTTTCTCCGGTAGTTTTAACGAATGAAAATCTTGAAGCCATAATGAAATCTTTTTAATCTGATCTGGATCTTCAGCTAATGTAGATTTCATAATACTATCCTTTCCGTAAAGCTGTGAAAAAGGATTTGGTTCAATAGCATTACGGAATTCCATATTCTGATAATCCCAAGGTTCTGTAAATGCTCTTAAATACTGCAAGGTCCTTAATACACATTGAGAAGCTCTGACTTGGAGTTTCTTCTGACACTTACCATCTCTTATCTCCCAATCAGCAAAAGACTGAAACATCTCAAATTGAGGGAAAGAATCAGTATTAACAAAAGCTTCAGTATTTTGTTGGAGATATGCTGCTTCAATCTCTTCAAATAAATCTGGAATTTTGAGAGATTTCAAAAAGCGTTCAACAAGACCATTCATATTTACCTCCTCCAGTTCTAACATTTTAGAAGAAATATACATAGAAATAGAAAACTCAATTGCACCAATAATCTGATAATAATTCAGAGTTTTCAGAGTTTGAATCATATCTGGAGTATAATGACTGAGCCAAGTGTCATCGAGCTGTTGAAAATAGAGCTTAACCTGTAAATTTGGTAGAGGATAAACCTTTACCAATTCTTCATTGAGATTTAGAAAAACGCCAACATTTTTATGTTGCCAAGCTTGACATCTTTGTATCCACTGATTTCTTCTTAGTCAGAGACCAATTATCTTCTTGATTTGATCAGTGACATCGGATAACAAATATTCTAAAATCTTAAAACGCTGTACAAAAGTTTCAAAAGAATCATCAGCAGGACTGGTTCCTGCAATGGTGAAAAGACTTTCACTATGTACATGTACCTTGTTCATTTCTCTGGTTAAGGCATCAGGTAAATAATTAGAATTTCCAGGAATCCATTCAACATCAAATTCATACATCTGAAACCACATTTGCCATGCTAATAATCGCCCACGAGCTAATTGCTGAGATATCTTGGCATTCAAGAAATACTTGAAATTCATTGAGTCAGTTCGAATCAAGAATTTTGAAGGTGCCAAATAAATTTCGAACTTTTGAATTCCATTGAATATTGCAAGGGTTTCTTTTTCAGCAGGAAAATAACCTTTCTGATGTTTAGAGAATTCACCTGAAGCATAGGCACATAGAACTTCTTCAACATTTTCTCCTTCTTGCCTTCTCTCAAAAAGAGTAGCCGCCCAAAAATTGTCGGAAGCATCAGTCTGTAAGATGAGAAAACCAGTACCAGGCGGTTTTAAAGTAGGTAATGTTTGGAATTCTTGTTTCAATAATTGAACCGCTTGAGTAGCTTCATCAGACTAATACAGCACATCCTAAACTGAAACAGCCTGTCTTAAAGGATTGTGTTACAGTTGGTTTGTCTAATGCTCAAGTTGAAGGTGTTCTATATGATCCTACTGAGTTACCTGGAAACTGGTATTTCCAATACAAGTCAATAGTTGATACTAAACAACCTCAATCCAAATTGAAAAGAGTAACTATTGATAATGGACAAGTCAAGTTGATTCCTCCAAGACCAGTAATTCCTCGACCTGTCTCTAAGCCAAAGAGATATGTGTTAATTGCATGCGGGTTAAATCTCTAATGATTGTTTTCTTTTCATCTTGAGGCTCGGGAACAAATTGAGTTAACAAGAGAACTTCTAAAGTGGCTAAGCCTATATCAGAGCCCTGTTGTAGATCCTAACTCACTAATCTGTAGACAGAATTCTATTGAAAGCCAGCTAGCCTTTGAAAGGTCACTCTGTTGATCATTGGACCGAGTAGATAAAAGCTTTCATTAGTCTATTTCTGTTATAGATTAAATATGGCCAATCTGTTGCGATCATTCTCATCCATAGACAGAAAAGTCATTACTGAAGTCTCGTCACGGTCGACTGAGTCCGAGTCTGTTGAAAACGAAAATCATGAATTAGTTGAAGACCCTGAACATTGGACTCCTCCTGCTCTAAATTCTACTGATATCTATAACCTACCTATGACTTTCCTGTTCAAGAAGAAAAACTTTCTGAAAGAGGTAGAAATCACTATTAAGATATCTGGACCTTCTGTGCAAATCCTTGCTTTGAATTTATTCTCTGATGATGAAATTAAGAAATTTCGGCAGTATGTAAAAGATGGAAAGTATTTCTATCTTCATTTTGGGGGGATAAGGATTGGATTAGCTCCACTGTTTCGTCATGGAATTAATACTCCCTGTATTGCTGAACTGTTTGATACCCGTCATCAAAATTATGAACATGCTAGGATTGGTACTATTCAAGGAAACCTTGCTACTGGTTGTCAATATGGAACCATTTATCCTGACTATGCTATTAGTCTGAATGATGTCCATCTGAAAGATTGTTGGAAATTATTGTCTGGTGTCCAAGGGTTAACCATGGCTGAAGAAAGTGAATACCTGTCTATAATTGGACAAGCTTCTTTTCAATTGACTAATACAGCACATCCTAAACTGAAACAGCCTGTCTTAAAGGATTGTGTTACAGTTGGTTTGTCTAATGCTCAAGTTGAAGGTGTTCTATATGATCCTACTGAGTTACCTGGAAACTGGTATTTCCAATACAAGTCAATAGTTGATACTAAACAACCTCAATCCAAATTGAAAAGAGTAACTATTGATAATGGACAAGTCAAGTTGATTCCTCCAAGACCAGTAATTCCTCGACCTGTCTCTAAGCCAAAGAGATATGTGTTTCCTATGATTCCAAATGAAGTTCCTTCAAGTAGTCAAGTTCCTGCTACTATTCCCGAAGAAGAAAGTTTAGGTGAACCTTCTCTGTCACCTAATGAGTTGTATATACCTGAGTATAAACCATTTCTACCCACTGTAAATAAAATGCATCGTATGCGTACTTCTTTTGCTCCTGTTGAAGAATGGCAATATGCCAATCATAGATTTGTTAAAGGTGGCAAATGGCCTCCTCGAACAAAGTTCTGTACTACTTCCTCCTCTTCTAGACAGCCACCAACCTGAGCAGATTGTGCTCCTTTGATAGAACACAATTCTCAGAATACAAATGATCTAGATCAAACTTATCAGATTGGGAATTATCTAACTACTTGGTGCGCACATGCTGAAGAAGTCTTAGATGATTTGGGTTCTCAAAGTGATTTGATTTTAGCCAATCTTAAACTTCTTCATGATGAACAGTCCGCTGAACAGCAGCGTAGAGAAGAGAAAGAGAAAAGAAGAAGACAGAAGAAGAAAAGAGAAGAACAACCTCCAAAGTTTGTAAAAACAATGGAAATTCCACCTAAATGGGAAACCAGTGATTCCCATGAAGAAGCAGCAGATTTTGCTGAATCTAGTAATAGCCAATTAAGTACTAAAACTGCAATTCCAAAATTTTCCAGTTTGTATAAAAACAAAGGTGAATTGGCTACAATAGAAAATGCTGCAACTCTATTTCCATCGTTTATTATGCCATCCCTGCAGAAAGCAAATCTGCATAAAGACCCTAAATATCCTAGAGTTGAAGAAGATCTCTTTCATACTAATTCCTCTGGATATGTTTTAGATTTAGATAAGTCATCTAATCCAGCAGAATCTATCCGGATTTGGATAGGTGCACTATATCAAATGCAAGTTGTGTCAAAATTGGATAGTTTTTCCATTTTCTTGCTGGCGGAGAAACGAATGGCCGGAATTCTTTGGGATTGGTGGATGGGCGCTTCTCAAGAAGAAAGAAACAATGTGGCAGCTTTAGGCTTAGCCACTTTAGAAGTTCTCTTGTTAACTCAATTTGTTCCTGAGCCTCAAGATGAAAAGAAAACAATCATTACAGATTTAACCCGCATGCAATTAACAGATTTAAAAGATTTAGATCAGTTTGGATCTGAATTTATGGGTAAAATCTATAAAGCAAATCTTGTTAATGATCATACTCAGAAGATTGCTTTTCTTTCTAAATTACCGGGAAATATAGGGGATATGATAATGAAAGATATTGAAGTCCAAGGCAAAAAGATAGAACAAATCTATTGGATCGATCTCCTATTCAGAAGCCAAGAGAAAGTAAAATATTTGTGCTGGCAGAAACAGGTTCATGATATTTCTCCTAATTTGAATGTGTGTCGTTCTGTTTTACCCTGGACTCCTTTCCGGAAAAGGAAATCAAAAAGATATGGTAAATACAGACCTAAGAGAGTTATCAATCCTAAACGACCATTCCGTAAATTTAGGTATGTGAAAAAGAGGAAACAACAAAAGAAGGATAATGCTTGCTTTATCTGTAAGCAAGAAGGACACTTTGCACGCAAATGTCCCAAGAGTTCCTCTAACAAACTAAAAGCCTGTTTTGATATTGAAGAATTTGCAGATGACTGGTCAGTTGTTGATTCTGATGATGAAGTTTCAGATGTATATATTTTGACTGATGCTTCTCTTTCTGATACTGAGTCTCTGCCTGATATTAGTAATAAAATGAATCTTGCTTATCAAGATTCTGATTTTGATTCCGATGTTTATGAGGATCACTTAAGTGATGATAGTGATTCTGTTGTTTTTGAAGAAGATGATACAGAAGAGTATTCTGATACCTCTGTCACAACTACTACAACTGTTGACACCAAGAATTCTTTGCCAAACTTCTTATCCGTTAAACCTCAGTCCGTTCAGAATTCTTTATGTCCTTATCCGAAGACAGTTGCATCATCTTCCTCTCTCCTCCCTAAACCTAGTTCTGTTGATGAACAAGCCTTTATGAAAAAGATTGTCAGAACTAGTGATCTGTTGTATATTCCTGTTGAAGTTCAAGTACGTGGTGAATGGATTTCTGTTGATGCTTTTATTGATACCGGTGGCTCCAATAATCTTGCTAGACCGTCACTGTTTAAAGGATTATGGAAGCCCTTACAGAATATCCTTAGATCTGAAACCATTGGTGGTTCTGTTAATCTGACTCATTATGTTGATAACATTTCAATGAAACTTGGGGGGAATATAATTAAAATTTCAGCTATTCAGCATTATGATAACTCAGCAAGTTTATTTCTGGGAATGCCGTTCATTAATTCAGTGTTGCCTGTTACGATCAGTAATGATAAAATCATTTGTAACATCAAGAAGAAAGCAGTCTCAGTCCCCAGGTTAACTATGGCTAATTCTGAAGCCCGAAAAGATCAGAGTCAGAAAAAGGTAGGTTTAAAAAGGCAACCCAAACAGAGAAAAGAATCTCATGATTGGGAAGAAGTGTTAAAGATTTATGAAGCCAAAGCTCAACCTACCCAAAAGGCCAATAGGGATCCTAATTGGTCTCCTGAACAAATTCAGATATTTGAGGAATTGCTAAAATGTTGTTCTACTAATCCTCAAGCTTTTTGGACAACTCAGAGCCCGAAACAAGAAATTATCACTCTGCATGACAATGGAGTGACTGGCAAATTGATACCCTGTACTCCTGATGAAGAAAAAGAAATGCGCAAACAGATTCAAGAATTGCTAGATCTTAATTTGATTGAAGTAAGTGAATCTCATTATTCCTGTTCTGCATTTCTAGTTCGCAATCATTCTGAGATTGTTCGTGGTAAAGATAGGATGGTGATTAATTATAAGCCTTTAAATGCTATAACTAAGAGCTTTAATTATCCCATGCCTCGACAAGAAACAATCATGCAGAAAATTCATGGCAGTAAGATATTCAGCAAATTTGATATGAAATCAGGATATTATCAGATTCAAATTGCAGAAGAAGATCGTCCAAAAACTGCATTTACATGTCCTGCCGGGTTCTTTCAATGGCGAGTTGTGCCATTTGGTCTCAAAAATGCTCCTGCATTCTTTCAGCGTCGAATGGATCATATTTTTGGTTCATACGATTTTATTGTTGTATATATTGATGATATCCTTGTATTTAGTCCAGATCTCGCCTCTCATTTGAAGCATCTCCAAATATTTCTTGACGAAGCCCGTAATCATGGTTTAGTCTTATCTGAGAAGAAAATGGTTTTATTTCAAGACAGTATTGATTTTCTCGGCATCACCGTTCGCCAAGGTAAAATTCAGATGCAGCCTCATGTTTTACAGAAATTATCTGAATTTCCTGATCAATTACAAGATAAGCCAATGATTCAGCGATTTTTGGGAATTCTCAATTATGTTCATAAATATATTCCCAATCTTTCTGAAAAGACTTCTCCTATTCGAGAATTTATTAATGGTGGTTGGTCTGATGAAGCTACTCAAGCGGTTCAATTATTGAAACAAGAATGCCAAACATTACCTACTTTAAAACCGCCTGGTACTGGTTTTCTCATCTTACAGACTGATGCTTCCGACAATTTTTGGGCGGCTACTCTTTTTGAGAGAAGGCAAGAAGGAGAAAATGTTGAAGAAGTTCTATGTGCCTATGCTTCAGGTGAATTCTCTAAACATCAGAAAGGTTATTTTCCTGCTGAAAAAGAAACCCTTGCAATATTCAATGGAATTCAAAAGTTCGAAATTTATTTGGCACCTTCAAAATTCTTGATTCGAACTGACTCAATGAATTTCAAGTATTTCTTGAATGCCAAGATATCTCAGCAATTAGCTCGTGGGCGATTATTAGCATGGCAAATGTGGTTTCAGATGTATGAATTTGATGTTGAATGGATTCCTGGAAATTCTAATTATTTACCTGATGCCTTAACCAGAGAAATGAACAAGGTACATGTACATAGTGAAAGTCTTTTCACCATTGCAGGAACCCGTCCTGCTGATGATTCTTTTGAAACTTTTGTACAGCGTTTTAAGATTTTAGAATATTTGTTATCCGATGTCACTGATCAAATCAAGAAGATAATTGGTCTCCGACTAAGAAGAAATCAGTGGATACAAAGATGTCAAGCTTGGCAACATAAAAATGTTGGCGTTTTTCTAAATCTCAATGAAGAATTGGTAAAGGTTTATCCTCTACCAAATTTACAGGTTAAGCTCTATTTTCAACAGCTCGATGACACTTGGCTCAGTCATTATACTCCAGATATGATTCAAACTCTGAAAACTCTGAATTATTATCAGATTATTGGTGCAATTGAGTTTTCTATTTCTATGTATATTTCTTCTAAAATGTTAGAACTGGAGGAGGTAAATATGAATGGTCTTGTTGAACGCTTTTTGAAATCTCTCAAAATTCCAGATTTATTTGAAGAGATTGAAGCAGCATATCTCCAACAAAATACTGAAGCTTTTGTTAATACTGATTCTTTCCCTCAATTTGAGATGTTTCAGTCTTTTGCTGATTGGGAGATAAGAGATGGTAAGTGTCAGAAGAAACTCCAAGTCAGAGCTTCTCAATGTGTATTAAGGACCTTGCAGTATTTAAGAACATTTACAGAACCTTGGGATTATCAGAATATGGAATTCCGTAATGCTATTGAACCAAATCCTTTTTCACAGCTTTACGGAAAGGATAGTATTATGAAATCTACATTAGCTGAAGATCCAGATCAGATTAAAAAGATTTCATTATGGCTTCAAGATTTTCATTCGTTAAAACTACCGGAGAAACTATCACTGATAAAAACCCTCGAACTTCTGCAAGGAAAACAACGAGTATTTCGATTAATAGTTAATCAGAAGGCTGTTATTACTATTAATGTATATTCTTGTTCATGGTCCGAAGATGCGGTTTGCTTGATCAATCTACTTCTCTCTAATCGTGTCTGTTCTTCAATGGTGTTTGAAATAGGATGGCAAGAACAAGGAAATCTTAGTCATCAATGTAAATTATGGGTTCAATCGAGTATTGAACAATCTGTAAGTATGTTTCAGATTTTTAAATGGGAGTTATTAGATGGGGTTGAAATGGCTGTACAGTCTTTGCCAGATTTCAGAAATAGCAAGAAAGATAATTTCCTTGGAATTGAAATCGATCCCTTTGCATATGTGAACCGATGGAATAAAGATGATTATCTCTTTCCATCTAAAAG
Organism: Pinus tabuliformis; assembly: GCA_031772625.1. Taxonomy (NCBI): domain Eukaryota; kingdom Viridiplantae; phylum Streptophyta; class Pinopsida; order Pinales; family Pinaceae; genus Pinus; species Pinus tabuliformis. The sequence goes on along the minus strand of CM062807.1, from coordinate 630,332,072 downwards.
TTTAAAGAAGTCTGCAGATTCGATCAGATTTACTTATGACACAGGTCAAAGTTCACATGCTCCACAAAAAGAAGATTCCTCCATTACAATCCACGATCCAAAAGGAAAAGCTAAAGTGAATAGCGAAAAAGAAACCGTATATGTGGATATTTATCAAGATGCTCAAGAACAAAATGACCCTACCTGGGAAAAAGAATATCTATCATGGCTTACATCTTCCTGGAAAGATCCTCAAGATACTTTATCTCATTTATCGTACCATTGGGATAGAGTCAAGACTCCGTCAGATTCCGAGATGGGATATGATAGCGATAGAAGCCCGAAAGGTTCTTGGTAACGAATCTCTTTGTCAGCAATGTGACACTGTTGATCACATGTTGTGACGAATCTTTGTACAAAAGAAAAAGTTGAGTAGACACCGTCAGTGGAATAAGATACTGACAGGACCCTCAATTATTTCTACTTTTATGTCATGCATTAGGTCAGCTAGATTCGTTTGTTAGGATATTTAAGAGAGAACTCTCTCATAGTTTAGGCATCGTGAGTTGTGAGTGCTTAGTGAGTTTGTGAGTGTGTGTGTGTAATCAGAGCTCATATCTTTGAGTTTCTATGGTGTGTAATTTTACTTTGAATTAATATTGAAGCCTGCTGGGCCGCCAGTCTGAGGACTGTTTCTTTTAAGAGCATCGTGTGAGAGATAGTAAGGCGCGTTTGAGAAGCGACAGGAGTTCGCAAAAGTCCGTGCAAATCTCTGGTTGATGTGTTGAAGAAATTTGCAATTTGCAGAAGGCGTTCGCTTCAGTTGTTCCAAGTAAGTTCCTAGACCATACATCGTTTTATGGTATCAGAGCCCTGTTGTAGATCCTAACTCACTAATCTGTAGACAGAATTCTATTGAAAGCCAGCTAGCCTTTGAAAGGTCACTCTGTTGATCATTGGACCGAGTAGATAAAAGCTTTCATTAGTCTATTTCTGTTATAGATTAAATATGGCCAATCTGTTGCGATCATTCTCATCCATAGACAGAAAAGTCATTACTGAAGTCTCGTCACGGTCGACTGAGTCCGAGTCTGTTGAAAACGAAAATCATGAATTAGTTGAAGACCCTGAACATTGGACTCCTCCTGCTCTAAATTCTACTGATATCTATAAGCTACCTATGACTTTCCTGTTCAAGAAGAAAAACTTTCTGAAAGAGGTAGAAATCACTATTAAGATATCTGGACCTTCTGTGCAAATCCTTGCTTTGAATTTATTCTCTGATGATGAAATTAAGAAATTTCGGCAGTATGTAAAAGATGGAAAGTATTTCTATCTTCATTTTGGGGGGATAAGGATTGGATTAGCTCCACTGTTTCGTCATGGAATTAATACTCCCTGTATTGCTGAACTGTTTGATACCCGTCATCAAAATTATGAACATGCTAGGATTGGTACTATTCAAGGAAACCTTGCTACTGGTTGTCAATATGGAACCATTTATCCTGACTATGCTATTAGTCTGAATGATGTCCATCTGAAAGATTGTTGGAAATTATTGTCTGGTGTCCAAGGGTTAACCATGGCTAAAGAAAGTGAATACCTGTCTATAATTGGACAAGCTTCTTTTCAATTGACTAATACAGCACATCCTAAACTGAAACAGCCTGTCTTAAAGGATTGTGTTACAGTTGGTTTGTCTAATTCTCAAGTTGAAGGTGTTCTATATGATCCTACTGAGTTACCTGGAAACTGGTATTTCCAATACAAGTCAATAGTTGATACTAAACAACCTCAATCCAAATTGAAAAGAGTAACTATTGATAATGGACAAGTCAAGTTGATTCCTCCAAGACCAGTAATTCCTCGACCTGTCTCTAAGCCAAAGAGATATGTGTTTCCTATGATTCCAAATGAAGTTCCTTCAAGTAGTCAAGTTCCTGCTACTATTCCCGAAGAAGAAAGTTTAGGTGAACCTTCTCTGTCACCTAATGAGTTGTATATACCTGAGTATAAACCATTTCTACCCACTGTAAATAAAATGCATCGTATGCGTACTTCTTTTGCTCCTGTTGAAGAATGGCAATATGCCAATCATAGATTTGTTAAAGGTGGCAAATGGCCTCCTCGAACAAAGTTCTGTACTACTTCCTCCTCTTCTAGACAGCCACCAACCCGAGCAGATTGTGCTCCTTTGATAGAACACAATTCTCAGAATACAAATGATCTAGATCAAACTTATCAGATTGGGAATTATCTAACTACTTGGTGCGCACATGCTGAAGAAGTCTTAGATGATTTGGGTTCTCAAAGTGATTTGATTTTAGCCAATCTTAAACTTCTTCATGATGAACAGTCCGCTGAACAGCAGCGTAGAGAAGAGAAAGAGAAAAGAAGAAGACAGAAGAAGAAAAGAGAAGAACAGCCTCCAAAGTTTGTAAAAACAATGGAAATTCCACCTAAATGGGAAACCAGTGATTCCCATGAAGAAGCAGCAGATTTTGCTGAATCTAGTAATAGCCAATTAAGTACTAAAACTGAGATGGGCGCTTCTCAAGAAGAAAGAAACAATGTGGCAGCTTTAGGCTTAGCCACTTTAGAAGTTCTCTTGTTAACTCAATTTGTTCCCGAGCCTCAAGATGAAAAGAAAACAATCATTACAGATTTAACCCGCATGCAATTAACAGATTTAAAAGATTTAGATCAGTTTGGATCTGAATTTATGGGTAAAGTCTATAAAGCAAATCTTGTTAATGATCATACTCAGAAGATTGCTTTTCTTTCTAAATTACCGGGAAATATAGGGGATATGATAATGAAAGATATTGAAGTCCAAGGCAAAAAGATAGAACAAATCTATTGGATCGATCTCCTATTCAGAAGCCAAGAGAAAGTAAAATATTTGTGCTGGCAGAAACAGGTTCATGATATTTCTCCTAATTTGAATGTGTGTCATTCTGTTTTACCCTGGACTCCTTTCTGGAAAAGGAAATCAAAAAGATATGGTAAATACAGACCTAAGAGAGTTATCAATCCTAAACGACCATTCCGTAAATTTAGGTATGTGAAAAAGAGGAAACAACAAAAGAAGGATAATGCTTGCTTTATCTGTAAGCAAGAAGGACACTTTGCACACAAATGTCCCAAGAGTTCCTCTAACAAACTAAAAGCCTGTTTTGATATTGAAGAATTTGCAGATGACTGGTCAGTTGTTGATTCTGATGATGAAGTTTCAGATGTATATATTTTGACTGATGCTTCTCTTTCTGATACTGAGTCTCTGCCTGATATTAGTAATAAAATGAATCTTGCTTATCAAGATTCTGATTTTGATTCCGATGTTTATGAGGATCACTTAAGTGATGATAGTGATTCTGTTGTTTTTGAAGAAGATGATACAGAAGAGTATTCTGATACCTCTGTCACAACTACTACAACTGTTGACACCAAGAATTCTTTGCCAAACTTCTTATCCGTTAAACCTCAGTCCGTTCAGAATTCTTTATGTCCTTATCCGAAGACAGTTGCATCATCTTCCTCTCTCCTCCCTAAACCTAGTTCTGTTGATGAACAAGCCTTTATGAAAAAGATTGTCAGAACTAGTGATCTGTTGTATATTCCTGTTGAAGTTCAAGTACGTGGTGAATGGATTTCTGTTGATGCTTTTATTGATACCGGTGGCTCCAATAATCTTGCTAGACCGTCACTGTTTAAAGGATTATGGAAGCCCTTACAGAATATCCTTAGATCTGAAACCATTGGTGGTTCTGTTAATCTGACTCATTATGTTGATAACATTTCAATGAAACTTGGGAGGAATATAATTAAAATTTCAGCTATTCAGCATTATGATAACTCAGCAAGTTTATTTCTGGGAATGTCGTTCATTAATTCAGTGTTGCCTGTTACGATCAGTAATGATAAAATCATTTGTAACATCAAAAAGAAACAGTCCTCAGAACAAAATGCTCAAAGTGAATAGCGAAAAAGAAACCGTATATGTGGATATTTATCAAGATGCTCAAGAACAAAATGACCCTACCTGGGAAAAAGAATATCTATCATGGCTTACATCTTCCTGGAAAGATCCTCAAGATACTTTATCTCATTTATCGTACCATTGGGATAGAGTCAAGACTCCGTCAGATTCCGAGATGGGATATGATAGCGATAGAAGCCCGAAAGGTTCTTGGTAACGAATCTCTTTGTCAGCAATGTGACACTGTTGGTCACATGTTGTGACGAATCTTTGTACAAAAGAAAAAGTTGAGTAGACACCGTCAGTGGAATAAGATACTGACAGGACCCTCAATTATTTCTACTTTTATGTCATGCATTAGGTCAGCTAGATTCGTTTGTTAGGATATTTAAGAGAGAACTCTCTCATAGTTTAGGCATCGTGAGTTGTGAGTGCTTAGTGAGTTTGTGAGTGTGTGTGTGTAATCAGAGCTCATATCTTTGAGTTTCTATGGTGTGTAATTTTACTTTGAATTAATACTGAAGCCTGCTGGGCCGCCAGTCTGAGGACTGTTTCTTTTAAGAGCATCGTGTGAGAGATAGTAAGGCGCGTTTGAGAAGCGACAGGAGTTCGCAAAAGTCCGTGCAAATCTCTGGTTGATGTGTTGAAGAAATTTGCAATTTGCAGAAGGCGTTCGCTTCAGTTGTTCCAAGTAAGTTCCTAGACCATACATCGTTTTATGGTATCAGAGCCCTGTTGTAGATCCTAACTCACTAATCTGTAGACAGAATTCTATTGAAAGCCAGCTAGCCTTTGAAAGGTCACTCTGTTGATCATTGGACCGAGTAGATAAAAGCTTTCATTAGTCTATTTCTGTTATAGATTAAATATGGCCAATCTGTTGCGATCATTCTCATCCATAGACAGAAAAGTCATTACTGAAGTCTCGTCACGGTCGACTGAGTCCGAGTCTGTTGAAAACGAAAATCATGAATTAGTTGAAGACCCTGAACATTGGACTCCTCCTGCTCTAAATTCTACTGATATCTATAAGCTACCTATGACTTTCCTGTTCAAGAAGAAAAACTTTCTGAAAGAGGTAGAAATCACTATTAAGATATCTGGACCTTCTGTGCAAATCCTTGCTTTGAATTTATTCTCTGATGATGAAATTAAGAAATTTCGGCAGTATGTAAAAGATGGAAAGTATTTCTATCTTCATTTTGGGGGGATAAGGATTGGATTAGCTCCACTGTTTCGTCATGGAATTAATACTCCCTGTATTGCTGAACTGTTTGATACCCGTCATCAAAATTATGAACATGCTAGGATTGGTACTATTCAAGGAAACCTTGCTACTGGTTGTCAATATGGAACCATTTATCCTGACTATGCTATTAGTCTGAATGATGTCCATCTGAAAGATTGTTGGAAATTATTGTCTGGTGTCCAAGGGTTAACCATGGCTGAAGAAAGTGAATACCTGTCTATAATTGGACAAGCTTCTTTTCAATTGACTAATACAGCACATCCTAAACTGAAACAGCCTGTCTTAAAGGATTGTGTTACAGTTGGTTTGTCTAATGCTCAAGTTGAAGGTGTTCTATATGATCCTACTGAGTTACCTGGAAACTGGTATTTCCAATACAAGTCAATAGTTGATACTAAACAACCTCAATCCAAATTGAAAAGAGTAACTATTGATAATGGACAAGTCAAGTTGATTCCTCCAAGACCAGTAATTCCTCGACCTGTCTCTAAGCCAAAGAGATATGTGTTTCCTATGATTCCAAATGAAGTTCCTTCAAGTAGTCAAGTTCCTGCTACTATTCCCGAAGAAGAAAGTTTAGGTGAACCTTCTCTGTCACCTAATGAGTTGTATATACCTGAGTATAAACCATTTCTACCCACTGTAAATAAAATGCATCGTATGCGTACTTCTTTTGCTCCTGTTGAAGAATGGCAATATGCCAATCATAGATTTGTTAAAGGTGGCAAATGGCCTCCTCGAACAAAGTTCTGTACTACTTCCTCCTCTTCTAGACAGCCACCAACCCGAGCAGATTGTGCTCCTTTGATAGAACACAATTCTCAGAATACAAATGATCTAGATCAAACTTATCAGATTGGGAATTATCTAACTACTTGGTGCGCACATGCTGAAGAAGTCTTAGATGATTTGGGTTCTCAAAGTGATTTGATTTTAGCCAATCTTAAACTTCTTCATGATGAACAGTCCGCTGAACAGCAGCGTAGAGAAGAGAAAGAGAAAAGAAGAAGACAGAAGAAGAAAAGAGAAGAACAGCCTCCAAAGTTTGTAAAAACAATGGAAATTCCACCTAAATGGGAAACCAGTGATTCCCATGAAGAAGCAGCAGATTTTGCTGAATCTAGTAATAGCCAATTAAGTACTAAAACTGCAATTCCAAAATTTTCCAGTTTGTATAAAAACAAAGGTGAATTGGCTACAATAGAAAATGCTGCAACTCTATTTCCATCGTTTATTATGCCATCCCTGCAGAAAGCAAATCTGCATAAAGACCCTAAATATCCTAGAGTTGAAGAAGATCTCTTTCATACTAATTCCTCTGGATATGTTTTAGATTTAGATAAGTCATCTAATCCAGCAGAATCTATCCGGATTTGGATAGGTGCACTATATCAAATGCAAGTTGTGTCAAAATTTGATAATTTTTCCATTTTCTTGCTGGCGGAGAAACGAATGGCCGGAATTGTTTGGGATTGGTGGATGGGCGCTTCTCAAGAAGAAAGAAACAATGTGGCAGCTTTAGGCTTAGCCACTTTAGAAGTTCTCTTGTTAACTCAATTTGTTCCCGAGCCTCAAGATGAAAAGAAAACAATCATTACAGATTTAACCCGCATGCAATTAACAGATTTAAAAGATTTAGATCAGTTTGGATCTGAATTTATGGGTAAAATCTATAAAGCAAATCTTGTTAATGATCATACTCAGAAGATTGCTTTTCTTTCTAAATTACCGGGAAATATAGGGGATATGATAATGAAAGATATTGAAGTCCAAGGCAAAAAGATAGAACAAATCTATTGGATCGATCTCCTATTCAGAAGCCAAGAGAAAGTAAAATATTTGTGCTGGCAGAAACAGGTTCATGATATTTCTCCTAATTTGAATGTGTGTCGTTCTGTTTTACCCTGGACTCCTTTCCGGAAAAGGAAATAAAAAAGATATGGTAAATACAGACCTAAGAGAGTTATCAATCCTAAACGACCATTCCGTAAATTTAGGTATGTGAAAAAGAGGAAACAACAAAAGAAGGATAATGCTTGCTTTATCTGTAAGCAAGAAGGACACTTTGCACGCAAATGTCCCAAGAGTTCCTCTAACAAACTAAAAGCCTGTTTTGATATTGAAGAATTTGCAGATGACTGGTCAGTTGTTGATTCTGATGATGAAGTTTCAGATGTATATATTTTGACTGATGCTTCTCTTTCTGATACTGAGTCTCTGCCTGATATTAGTAATAAAATGAATCTTGCTTATCAAGATTCTGATTTTGATTCCGATGTTTATGAGGATCACTTAAGTGATGATAGTGATTCTGTTGTTTTTGAAGAAGATGATACAGAAGAGTATTCTGATACCTCTGTCACAACTACTACAACTGTTGACACCAAGAATTCTTTGCCAAACTTCTTATCCGTTAAACCTCAGTCCGTTCAGAATTCTTTATGTCCTTATCCGAAGACAGTTGCATCATCTTCCTCTCTCCTCCCTAAACCTAGTTCTGTTGATGAACAAGCCTTTATGAAAAAGATTGTCAGAACTAGTGATCTGTTGTATATTCCTGTTGAAGTTCAAGTACATGGTGAATGGATTTCTGTTGATGCTTTTATTGATACCGGTGGCTCCAATAATCTTGCTAGACCGTCACTGTTTAAAGGATTATGGAAGCCCTTACAGAATATCCTTAGATCTGAAACCATTGGTGGTTCTGTTAATCTGACTCATTATGTTGATAACATTTCAATGAAACTTGGGGGGAATATAATTAAAATTTCAGCTATTCAGCATTATGATAACTCAGCAAGTTTATTTCTGGGAATGTCGTTCATTAATTCAGTGTTGCCTGTTACGATCAGTAATGATAAAATCATTTGTAACATCAAGAAGAAAGCAGTCTCAGTCCCCAGGTTAACTATGGCTAATTCTGAAGCCCGAAAAGATCAGAGTCAGAAAAAGGTAGGTTTAAAAAGGCAACCCAAACAGAGAAAAGAATCTCATGATTGGGAAGAAGTGTTAAAGATTTATGAAGCCAAAGCTCAACCTACCCAAAAGGCCAATAGGGATCCTAATTGGTCTCCTGAACAAATTCAGATATTTGAGGAATTGCTAAAATGTTGTTCTACTAATCCTCAAGCTTTTTGGACAACTCAGAGCCCGAAACAGAAATTATCACTCTGCATGACAATGGAGTGACTGGCAAATTGATACCCTGTACTCCTGATGAAGAAAAAGAAATGCGCAAACAGATTCAAGAATTGCTAGATCTTAATTTGATTGAAGTAAGTGAATCTCATTATTCCTGTTCTGCATTTCTAGTTCGCAATCATTCTGAGATTGTTCGTGGTAAAGATAGGATGGTGATTAATTATAAGCCTTTAAATGCTATAACTAAGAGCTTTAATTATCCCATGCCTCGACAAGAAACAATCATGCAGAAAATTCATGGCAGTAAGATATTCAGCAAATTTGATATGAAATCAGGATATTATCAGATTCAAATTGCAGAAGAAGATCGTCCAAAAACTGCATTTACATGTCCTGCCGGGTTCTTTCAATGGCGAGTTGTGCCATTTGGTCTCAAAAATGCTCCTGCATTCTTTCAGCGTCGAATGGATCATATTTTTGGTTCATACGATTTTATTGTTGTATATATTGATGATATCCTTGTATTTAGTCCAGATCTCGCCTCTCATTTGAAGCATCTCCAAATATTTCTTGACGAAGCCCGTAATCATGGTTTAGTCTTATCTGAGAAGAAAATGGTTTTATTTCAAGACAGTATTGATTTTCTCGGCATCACCGTTCGCCAAGGTAAAATTCAGATGCAGCCTCATGTTTTACAGAAATTATCTGAATTTCCTGATCAATTACAAGATAAGCCAATGATTCAGCGATTTTTGGGAATTCTCAATTATGTTCATAAATATATTCCCAATCTTTCTGAAAAGACTTCTCCTATTCGAGAATTTATTAATGGTGGTTGGTCTGATGAAGCTACTCAAGCGGTTCAATTATTGAAACAAGAATGCCAAACATTACCTACTTTAAAACCGCCTGGTACTGGTTTTCTCATCTTACAGACTGATGCTTCCGACAATTTTTGGGCGGCTACTCTTTTTGAGAGAAGGCAAGAAGGAGAAAATGTTGAAGAAGTTCTATGTGCCTATGCTTCAGGTGAATTCTCTAAACATCAGAAAGGTTATTTTCCTGCTGAAAAAGAAACCCTTGCAATATTCAATGGAATTCAAAAGTTCGAAATTTATTTGGCACCTTCAAAATTCTTGATTCGAACTGACTCAATGAATTTCAAGTATTTCTTGAATGCCAAGATATCTCAGCAATTAGCTCGTGGGCGATTATTAGCATGGCAAATGTGGTTTCAGATGTATGAATTTGATGTTGAATGGATTCCTGGAAATTCTAATTATTTACCTGATGCCTTAACCAGAGAAATGAACAAGGTACATGTACATAGTGAAAGTCTTTTCACCATTGCAGGAACCAGTCCTGCTGATGATTCTTTTGAAACTTTTGTACAGCGTTTTAAGATTTTAGAATATTTGTTATCCGATGTCACTGATCAAATCAAGAAGATAATTGGTCTCCGACTAAGAAGAAATCAGTGGATACAAAGATGTCAAGCTTGGCAACATAAAAATGTTGGCGTTTTTCTAAATCTCAATGAAGAATTGGTAAAGGTTTATCCTCTACCAAATTTACAGGTTAAGCTCTATTTTCAACAGCTCGATGACACTTGGCTCAGTCATTATACTCCAGATATGATTCAAACTCTGAAAACTCTGAATTATTATCATATTATTGGTGCAATTGAGTTTTCTATTTCTATGTATATTTCTTCTAAAATGTTAGAACTGGAGGAGGTAAATATGAATGGTCTTGTTGAACGCTTTTTGAAATCTCTCAAAATTCCAGATTTATTTGAAGAGATTGAAGCAGCATATCTCCAACAAAATACTGAAGCTTTTGTTAATACTGATTCTTTCCCTCAATTTGAGATGTTTCAGTCTTTTGCTGATTGGGAGATAAGAGATGGTAAGTGTCAGAAGAAACTCCAAGTCAGAGCTTCTCAATGTGTATTAAGGACCTTGCAGTATTTAAGAACATTTACAGAACCTTGGGATTATCAGAATATGGAATTCCGTAATGCTATTGAACCAAATCCTTTTTCACAGCTTTACGGAAAGGATAGTATTATGAAATCTACATTAGCTGAAGATCCAGATCAGATTAAAAAGATTTCATTATGGCTTCAAGATTTTCATTCGTTAAAACTACCGGAGAAACTATCACTGATAAAAACCCTCGAACTTCTGCAAGGAAAACAACGAGTATTTCGATTAATAGTTAATCAGAACGCTGTTATTACTATTAATGTATATTCTTGTTCATGGTCCGAAGATGCGGTTTGCTTGATCAATCTACTTCTCTCTAATCGTGTCTGTTCTTCAATGGTGTTTGAAATAGGATGGCAAGAACAAGGAAATCTTAGTCATCAATGTAAATTATGGGTTCAATCGAGTATTGAACAATCTGTAAGTATGTTTCAGATTTTTAAATGGGAGTTATTAGATGGGTTGAACTGGCTGTACAGTCTTTGCCAGATTTCAGAAATAGCAAGAAAGATAATTTCCTTGGAATTGAAATCGATCCCTTTGCATATGTGAACCGATGGAATAAAGATGATTATCTCTTTCCATCTAAAAGTTTAAAGAAGTCTGTAGATTCGATCAGATTTACTTATGACACAGGTCAGAGTTCACATGCTCCACAAAAAGAAGATTCCTCCATTACAATCCACGATCCAAAAGGAAAAGCTAAAGTGAATAGCGAAAAAGAAACCGTATATGTGGATATTTATCAAGATGCTCAAGAACAAAATGACCCTACCTGGGAAAAAGAATATCTATCATGGCTTACATCTTCCTGGAAAGATCCTCAACATACTTTATCTCATTTATCGTACCATTGGGATAGAGTCAAGACTCCGTCAGATTCCGAGATGGGATATGATAGCGATAGAAGCCCGAAAGGTTCTTGGTAACGAATCTCTTTGTCAGCAATGTGACACTGTTGGTCACATGTTGTGACGAATCTTTGTACAAAAGAAAAAGTTGAGTAGACACCGTCAGTGGAATAAGATACTGACAGGACCCTCAATTATTTCTACTTTTATGTCATGCATTAGGTCAGCTAGATTCGTTTGTTAGGATATTTAAGAGAGAACTCTCTCATAGTTTAGGCATCGTGAGTTGTGAGTGCTTAGTGAGTTTGTGAGTGTGTGTGTGTAATCAGAGCTCATATCTTTGAGTTTCTATGGTGTGTAATTTTACTTTGAATTAATACTGAAGCCTGTTGGGCCGCCAGTCTGAGGACTGTTTCTTTTAAGAGCATCGTGTGAGAGATAGTAAGGCGCGTTTGAGAAGCGACAGGAGTTCGCAAAAGTCCGTGCAAATCTCTGGTTGATGTGTTGAAGAAATTTGCAATTTGCAGAAGGCATTCGCTTCAGTTGTTCCAAGTAAGTTCCTAGACCATACATCGTTTTATAGGATGGCAAGAACAAGGAAATCTTAGTCATCAATGTAAATTATGGGTTCAATCGAGTATTGAACAATCTGTAAGTATGTTTCAGATTTTTAAATGGGAGTTATTAGATGGGGTTGAACTGGCTGTACAGTCTTTGCCAGATTTCAGAAATAGCAAGAAAGATAATTTCCTTGGAATTGAAATCGATCCCTTTGCATATGTGAACCGATGGAATAAAGATGATTATCTCTTTCCATCTAAAAGTTTAAAGAAGTCTGCAGATTCGATCAGATTTACTTATGACACAGGTCAGAGTTCACATGCTCCACAAAAAGAAGATTCCTCCATTACAATCCACGATCCAAAAGGAAAAGCTAAAGTGAATAGCGAAAAAGAAACCGTATATGTGGATATTTATCAAGATGCTCAAGAACAAAATGACCCTACCTGGGAAAAAGAATATCTATCATGGCTTACATCTTCCTGGAAAGATCCTCAAGATACTTTATCTCATTGATCGTACCATTGGGATAGAGTCAAGACTTCGTCAGATTCCGAGATGGGATATGATAGCGATAGAAGCCCGAAAGGTTCTTGGTAACGAATCTCTTTGTCAGCAATGTGACACTGTTGGTCACATGTTGTGACGAATCTTTGTACAAAAGAAAAAGTTGAGTAGACACCGTCAGTGGAATAAGATACTGACAGGACCCTCAATTATTTCTACTTTTATGTCATGCATTAGGTCAGCTAGATTCGTTTGTTAGGATATTTAAGAGAGAACTCTCTCATAGTTTAGGCATCGTGATTTGTGAGTGCTTAGTGAGTTTGTGAGTGTGTGTGTGTAATCAGAGCTCATATCTTTGAGTTTCTATGGTGTGTAATTTTACTTTGAATTAATACTGAAGCCTGCTGGGCCGCCAGTCTGAGGACTGTTTCTTTTAAGAGCATCGTGTGAGAGATAGTAAGGCGCGTTTGAGAAGCGACAGGAGTTCGCAAAAGTCCGTGCAAATCTCTGGTTGATGTGTTGAAGAAATTTGCAATTTGCAGAAGGCGTTCGCTTCAGTTGTTCCAAGTAAGTTCCTAGACCATACATCGTTTTATGGTATAAAGCAAATCTTGTTAATGATCATACTCAGAAGATTGCTTTTCTTTCTAAATTACCTGGAAATATAGGGGATATGATAATGAAAGATATTGAAGTCCAAGGCAAAAAGATAGAACAAATCTATTGGATCGATCTCCTATTCAGAAGCCAAGAGAAAGTAAAATATTTGTGCTGGCAGAAACAGGTTCATGATATTTCTTCTAATTTGAATGTGTGTCGTTCTGTTTTACCCTGGACTCCTTTCCGGAAAAGGAAATAAAAAAGATATGGTAAATACAGACCTAAGAGAGTTATCAATCCTAAACGACCATTCCGTAAATTTAGGTATGTGAAAAAGAGGAAACAACAAAAGAAGGATAATGCTTGCTTTATCTGTAAGCAAGAAGGACACTTTGCACGCAAATGTCCCAAGAGTTCCTCTAACAAACTAAAAGCCTGTTTTGATATTGAAGAATTTGCAGATGACTGGTCAGTTGTTGATTCTGATGATGAAGTTTCAGATGTATATATTTTGACTGATGCTTCTCTTTCTGATACTGAGTCTCTGCCTGATATTAGTAATAAAATGAATCTTGCTTATCAAGATTCTGATTTTGATTCCGATGTTTATGAGGATCACTTAAGTGATGATAGTGATTCTGTTGTTTTTGAAGAAGATGATACAGAAGAGTATTCTGATACCTCTGTCACAACTACTACAACTGTTGACACCAAGAATTCTTTGCCAAACTTCTTATCCGTTAAACCTCAGTCCGTTCAGAATTCTTTATGTCCTTATCCGAAGACAGTTGCATCATCTTCCTCTCTCCTCCCTAAACCTAGTTCTGTTGATGAACAAGCCTTTATGAAAAAGATTGTCAGAACTAGTGATCTGTTGTATATTCCTGTTGAAGTTCAAGTACGCGGTGAATGGATTTCTGTTGATGCTTTTATTGATACCGGTGGCTCCAATAATCTTGCTAGACCATCACTGTTTAAAGGATTATGGAAGCCCTTACAGAATATCCTTAGATCTGAAACCATTGGTGGTTCTGTTAATCTGACTCATTATGTTGATAACATTTCAATGAAACTTGGGGGGAATATAATTAAAATTTCAGCTATTCAGCATTATGATAACTCAGCAAGTTTATTTCTGGGAATGCCGTTCATTAATTCAGTGTTGCCTGTTACGATCAGTAATGATAAAATCATTTGTAACATCAAGAAGAAAGCAGTCTCAGTCCCCAGGTTAACTATGGCTAATTCTGAAGCCCGAAAAGATCAGAGTCAGAAAAAGGTAGGTTTAAAAAGGCAACCCAAACAGAGAAAAGAATCTCATGATTGGGAAGAAGTGTTAAAGATTTATGAAGCCAAAGCTCAACCTACCCAAAAGGCCAATAGGGATCCTAATTGGTCTCCTGAACAAATTCAGATATTTGAGGAATTGCTAAAATGTTGTTCTACTAATCCTCAAGCTTTTTGGACAACTCAGAGCCCGAAACAAGAAATTATCACTCTGCATGACAATGGAGTGACTGGCAAATTGATACCCTGTACTCCTGATGAAGAAAAAGAAATGCGCAAACAGATTCAAGAATTGCTAGATCTTAATTTGATTGAAGTAAGTGAATCTCATTATTCCTGTTCTGCATTTCTAGTTCGCAATCATTCTGAGATTGTTCGTGGTAAAGATAGGATGGTGATTAATTATAAGCCTTTAAATGCTATAACTAAGAGCTTTAATTATCCCATGCCTCGACAAGAAACAATCATGCAGAAAATTCATGGCAGTAAGATATTCAGCAAATTTGATATGAAATCAGGATATTATCAGATTCAAATTGCAGAAGAAGATCGTCCAAAAACTGCATTTACATGTCCTGCCGGGTTCTTTCAATGGCGAGTTGTGCCATTTGGTCTCAAAAATGCTCCTGCATTCTTTCAGCGTCGAATGGATCATATTTTTGGTTCATACGATTTTATTGTTGTATATATTGATGATATCCTTGTATTTAGTCCAGATCTCGCCTCTCATTTGAAGCATCTCCAAATATTTCTTGACGAAGCCCGTAATCATGGTTTAGTCTTATCTGAGAAGAAAATGGTTTTATTTCAAGACAGTATTGATTTTCTCGGCATCACCGTTCGCCAAGGTAAAATTCAGATGCATCCTCATGTTTTACAGAAATTATCTGAATTTCCTGATCAATTACAAGATAAGCCAATGATTCAGCGATTTTTGGGAATTCTCAATTATGTTCATAAATATATTCCCAATCTTTCTGAAAAGACTTCTCCTATTCGAGAATTTATTAATGGTGGTTGGTCTGATGAAGCTACTCAAGCGGTTCAATTATTGAAACAAGAATGCCAAACATTACCTACTTTAAAACCGCCTGGTACTGGTTTTCTCATCTTACAGACTGATGCTTCCGACAATTTTTGGGCGGCTACTCTTTTTGAGAGAAGGCAAGAAGGAGAAAATGTTGAAGAAGTTCTATGTGCCTATGCTTCAGGTGAATTCTCTAAACATCAGAAAGGTTATTTTCCTGCTGAAAAAGAAACCCTTGCAATATTCAATGGAATTCAAAAGTTCGAAATTTATTTGGCACCTTCAAAATTCTTGATTCGAACTGACTCAATGAATTTCAAGTATTTCTTGAATGCCAAGATATCTCAGCAATTAGCTCGTGGGCGATTATTAGCATGGCAAATGTGGTTTCAGATGTATGAATTTGATGTTGAATGGATTCCTGGAAATTCTAATTATTTACCTGATGCCTTAACCAGAGAAATGAACAAGGTACATGTACATAGTGAAAGTCTTTTCACCATTGCAGGAACCAGTCCTGCTGATGATTCTTTTGAAACTTTTGTACAGCGTTTTAAGATTTTAGAATATTTGTTATCCGATGTCACTGATCAAATCAAGAAGATAATTGGTCTCCGACTAAGAAGAAATCAGTGGATACAAAGATGTCAAGCTTGGCAACATAAAAATGTTGGCGTTTTTCTAAATCTCAATGAAGAATTGGTAAAGGTTTATCCTCTACCAAATTTACAGGTTAAGCTCTATTTTCAACAGCTCGATGACACTTGGCTCAGTCATTATACTCCAGATATGATTCAAACTCTGAAAACTCTGAATTATTATCAGATTATTGGTGCAATTGAGTTTTCTATTTCTATGTATATTTCTTCTAAAATGTTAGAACTGGAGGAGGTAAATATGAATGGTCTTGTTGAACGCTTTTTGAAATCTCTCAAAATTCCAGATTTATTTGAAGAGATTGAAGCAGCATATCTCCAACAAAATACTGAAGCTTTTGTTAATACTGATTCTTTCCCTCAATTTGAGATGTTTCAGTCTTTTGCTGATTGGGAGATAAGAGATGGTAAGTGTCAGAAGAAACTCCAAGTCAGAGCTTCTCAATGTGTATTAAGGACCTTGCAGTATTTAAGAACATTTACAGAACCTTGGGATTATCAGAATATGGAATTCCGTAATGCTATTGAACCAAATCCTTTTTCACAGCTTTACGGAAAGGATAGTATTATGAAATCTACATTAGCTGAAGATCCAGATCAGATTAAAAAGATTTCATTATGGCTTCAAGATTTTCATTCGTTAAAACTACCGGAGAAACTATCACTGATAAAAACCCTCGAACTTCTACAAGGAAAACAACGAGTATTTCGATTAGTAGTTAATCAGAAGGCTGTTATTACTATTAATGTATATTCTTGTTCATGGTCCGAAGATGCGGTTTGCTTGATCAATCTACTTCTCTCTAATCGTGTCTGTTCTTCAATGGTGTTTGAAATAGGATGGCAAGAACAAGGAAATCTTAGTCATCAATGTAAATTATGGGTTCAATCGAGTATTGAACAATCTGTAAGTATGTTTCAGATTTTTAAATGGGAGTTATTAGATGGGTTGAACTGGCTGTACAGTCTTTGCCAGATTTCAGAAATAGCAAGAAAGATAATTTCCTTGGAATTGAAATCGATCCCTTTGCATATGTGAACCGATGGAATAAAGATGATTATCTCTTTCCATCTAAAAGTTTAAAGAAGTCTGCAGATTCGATCAGATTTACTTATGACACAGGTCAGAGTTCACATGCTCCACAAAAAGAAGATTCCTCCATTACAATCCACGATCCAAAAGGAAAAGCTAAAGTGAATAGCGAAAAAGAAACCGTATATGTGGATATTTATCAAGATGCTCAAGAACAAAATGACCCTACCTGGGAAAAAGAATATCTATCATGGCTTACATCTTCCTGGAAAGATCCTCAAGATACTTTATCTCATTTATCGTACCATTGGGATAGAGTCAAGACTCCGTCAGATTCCGAGATGGGATATGATAGCGATAGAAGCCCGAAAGGTTCTTGGTAACGAATCTCTTTGTCAGCAATGTGACACTGTTGGTCACATGTTGTGACGAATCTTTGTACAAAAGAAAAAGTTGAGTAGACACCGTCAGTGGAATAAGATACTGACAGGACCCTCAATTATTTCTACTTTTATGTCATGCATTAGGTCAGCTAGATTCGTTTGTTAGGATATTTAAGAGAGAACTCTCTCATAGTTTAGGCATCGTGAGTTGTGAGTGCTTAGTGAGTTTGTGAGTGTGTGTGTGTAATCAGAGCTCATATCTTTGAGTTTCTATGGTGTGTAATTTTACTTTGAATTAATACTGAAGCCTGCTGGGCCGCCAGTCTGAGGACTGTTTCGTTTAAGAGCATCGTGTGAGAGATAGTAAGGCGCGTTTGAGAAGCGACAGGAGTTCGCAAAAGTCCGTGCAAATCTCTGGTTGATGTGTTGAAGAAATTTGCAATTTGCAGAAGGCGTTCGCTTCAGTTGTTCCAAGTAAGTTCCTAGACCATACATCGTTTTATGGTATCAGAGCCCTGTTGTAGATCCTAACTCACTAATCTGTAGACAGAATTCTATTGAAAGCCAGCTAGCCTTTGAAAGGTCACTCTGTTGATCATTGGACCGAGTAGATAAAAGCTTTCATTAGTCTATTTCTGTTATAGATTAAATATGGCCAATCTGTTGTGATCATTGTCATCCATAGACAGAAAAGTCATTACTGAAGTCTCGTCACGGTCGACTGAGTCCGAGTCTGTTGAAAACGAAAATCATGAATTAGTTGAAGACCCTGAACATTGGACTCCTCCTGCTCTAAATTCTACTGATATCTATAAGCTACCTATGACTTTCCTGTTCAAGAAGAAAAACTTTCTGAAAGAGGTAGAAATCACTATTAAGATATCTGGACCTTCTGTGCAAATCCTTGCTTTGAATTTATTCTCTGATGATGAAATTAAGAAATTTCGGCAGTATGTAAAAGATGGAAAGTATTTCTATCTTCATTTTGGGGGGATAAGGATTGGATTAGCTCCACTGTTTCGTCATGGAATTAATACTCCCTGTATTGCTGAACTGTTTGATACTCGTCATCAAAATTATGAACATGCTAGGATTGGTACTATTCAAGGAAACCTTGCTACTGGTTGTCAATATGGAACCATTTATCCTGACTATGCTATTAGTCTGAATGATGTCCATCTGAAAGATTGTTGGAAATTATTGTCTGGTGTCCAAGGGTTAACCATGGCTGAAGAAAGTGAATACCTGTCTATAATTGGACAAGCTTCTTTTCAATTGACTAATACAGCACATCCTAAACTGAAACAGCCTGTCTTAAAGGATTGTGTTACAGTTGGTTTGTCTAATGCTCAAGTTGAAGGTGTTCTATATGATCCTACTGAGTTACCTGGAAACTGGTATTTCCAATACAAGTCAATAGTTGATACTAAACAACCTCAATCCAAATTGAAAAGAGTAACTATTGATAATGGACAAGTCAAGTTGATTCCTCCAAGACCAGTAATTCCTCGACCTGTCTCTAAGCCAAAGAGATATGTGTTTCCTATGATTCCAAATGAAGTTCCTTCAAGTAGTCAAGTTCCTGCTACTATTCCCGAAGAAGAAAGTTTAGGAGAACCTTCTCTGTCACCTAATGAGTTGTATATACCTGAGTATAAACCATTTCTACCCACTGTAAATAAAATGCATCGTATGCGTACTTCTTTTGCTCCTGTTGAAGAATGGCAATATGCCAATCATAGATTTGTTAAAGGTGGCAAATGGCCTCCTCGAACAAAGTTCTGTACTACTTCCTCCTCTTCTAGACAGCCACCAACCCGAGCAGATTGTGCTCCTTTGATAGAACACAATTCTCAGAATACAAATGATCTAGATCAAACTTATCAGATTGGGAATTATCTAACTACTTGGTGCGCACATGCTGAAGAAGTCTTAGATGATTTGGGTTCTCAAAGTGATTTGATTTTAGCCAATCTTAAACTTCTTCATGATGAACAGTCCGCTGAACAGCAGCGTAGAGAAGAGAAAGAGAAAAGAAGAAGACAGAAGAAGAAAAGAGAAGAACAGCCTCCAAAGTTTGTAAAAACAATGGAAATTCCACCTAAATGGGAAACCAGTGATTCCCATGAAGAAGCAGCAGATTTTGCTGAATCTAGTAATAGCCAATTAAGTACTAAAACTGCAATTCCAAAATTTTCCAGTTTGTATAAAAACAAAGGTGAATTGGCTACAATAGAAAATGCTGCAACTCTATTTCCATCGTTTATTATGCCATCCCTGCAGAAAGCAAATCTGCATAAAGATCCTAAATATCCTAGAGTTGAAGAAGATCTCTTTCATACTAATTCCTCTGGATATGTTTTAGGTTTAGATAAGTCATCTAATCCAGCAGAATCTATCCGGATTTGGATAGGTGCACTATATCAAATGCAAGTTGTGTCAAAATTGGATAATTTTTCCATTTTCTTGCTGGCGGAGAAACGAATGGCCGGAATTGTTTGGGATTGGTGGATGGGCGCTTCTCAAGAAGAAAGAAACAATGTGGCAGCTTTAGGCTTAGCCACTTTAGAAGTTCTCTTGTTAACTCAATTTGTTCCCGAGCCTCAAGATGAAAAGAAAACAATCATTACAGATTTAACCCGCATGCAATTAACAGATTTAAAAGATTTAGATCAGTTTGGATCTGAATTTATGGGTAAAATCTATAAAGCAAATCTTGTTAATTGCATGCGGGTTAAATCTGTAATGATTGTTTTCTTTTCATCTTGAGGCTCGGGAACAAATTGAGTTAACAAGAGAACTTCTAAAGTGGCTAAGCCTATATCAGAGCCCTGTTGTAGATCCTAACTCACTAATCTGTAGACAGAATTCTATTGAAAGCCAGCTAGCCTTTGAAAGGTCACTCTGTTGATCATTGGACCGAGTAGATAAAAGCTTTCATTAGTCTATTTCTGTTATAGATTAAATATGGCCAATCTGTTGCGATCATTCTCATCCATAGACAGAAAAGTCATTACTGAAGTCTCGTCACGGTCGACTGAGTCCGAGTCTGTTGAAAACGAAAATCATGAATTAGTTGAAGACCCTGAACATTGGACTCCTCCTGCTCTAAATTCTACTGATATCTATAAGCTACCTATGACTTTCCTGTTCAAGAAGAAAAACTTTCTGAAAGAGGTAGAAATCACTATTAAGATATCTGGACCTTCTGTGCAAATCCTTGCTTTGAATTTATTCTCTGATGATGAAATTAAGAAATTTCGGCAGTATGTAAAAGATGGAAAGTATTTCTATCTTCATTTTGGGGGGATAAGGATTGGATTAGCTCCACTGTTTCGTCATGGAATTAATACTCCCTGTATTGCTGAACTGTTTGATACCCGTCATCAAAATTATGAACATGCTAGGATTGGTACTATTCAAGGAAACCTTGCTACTGGTTGTCAATATGGAACCATTTATCCTGACTATGCTATTAGTCTGAATGATGTCCATCTGAAAGATTGTTGGAAATTATTGTCTGGTGTCCAAGGGTTAACCATGGCTGAAGAAAGTGAATACCTGTCTATAATTGGACAAGCTTCTTTTCAATTGACTAATACAGCACATCCTAAACTGAAACAGCCTGTCTTAAAGGATTGTGTTACAGTTGGTTTGTCTAATGCTCAAGTTGAAGGTGTTCTATATGATCCTACTGAGTTACCTGGAAACTGGTATTTCCAATACAAGTCAATAGTTGATACTAAACAACCTCAATCCAAATTGAAAAGAGTAACTATTGATAATGGACAAGTCAAGTTGATTCCTCCAAGACCAGTAATTCCTCGACCTGTCTCTAAGCCAAAGAGATATGTGTTTCCTATGATTCCAAATGAAGTTCCTTCAAGTAGTCAAGTTCCTGCTACTATTCCCGAAGAAGAAAGTTTAGGTGAACCTTCTCTGTCACCTAATGAGTTGTATATACCTGAGTATAAACCATTTCTACCCACTGTAAATAAAATGCATCGTATGCGTACTTCTTTTGCTCCTGTTGAAGAATGGCAATATGCCAATCATAGATTTGTTAAAGGTGGCAAATGGCCTCCTCGAACAAAGTTCTGTACTACTTCCTCCTCTTCTAGACAGCCACCAACCCGAGCAGATTGTGCTCCTTTGATAGAACACAATTCTCAGAATACAAATGATCTAGATCAAACTTATCAGATTGGGAATTATCTAACTACTTGGTGCGCACATGCTGAAGAAGTCTTAGATGATTTGGGTTCTCAAAGTGATTTGATTTTAGCCAATCTTAAACTTCTTCATGATGAATAGTCCGCTGAACAGCAGCGTAGAGAAGAGAAAGAGAAAAGAAGAATACAGAAGAAGAAAAGAGAAGAACAGCCTCCAAAGTTTGTAAAAACAATGGAAATTCCACCTAAATGGGAAACCAGTGATTCCCATGAAGAAGCAGCAGATTTTGCTGAATCTAGTAATAGCCAATTAAGTACTAAAACTGCAATTCCAAAATTTTCCAGTTTGTATAAAAACAAAGGTGAATTGGCTACAATAGAAAATGCTGCAACTCTATTTCCATCGTTTATTAT
The DNA here is from genome assembly GCA_031772625.1 of Pinus tabuliformis. Taxonomy (NCBI): domain Eukaryota; kingdom Viridiplantae; phylum Streptophyta; class Pinopsida; order Pinales; family Pinaceae; genus Pinus; species Pinus tabuliformis. The sequence continues at coordinate 630,310,245 of CM062807.1, read as the reverse complement.
GCCATCCCTGCAGAAAGCAAATCTGCATAAAGACCCTAAATATCCTAGAGTTGAAGAAGATCTCTTTCATACTAATTCCTCTGGATATGTTTTAGATTTAGATAAGTCATCTAATCCAGCAGAATCTATCCGGATTTGGATAGGTGCACTATATCAAATGCAAGTTGTGTCAAAATTGGATAATTTTTCCATTTTCTTGCCGGCGGAGAAACGAATGGCCGGAATTGTTTGGGATTGGTGGATGGGCGCTTCTCAAGAAGAAAGAAACAATGTGGCAGCTTTAGGCTTAGCCACTTTAGAAGTTCTCTTGTTAACTCAATTTGTTCCTGAGCCTCAAGATGAAAAGAAAACAATCATTACAGATTTAACCCGCATGCAATTAACAGATTTAAAAGATTTAGATCAGTTTGGATCTGAATTTATGGGTAAAATCTATAAAGCAAATCTTGTTAATGATCATACTCAGAAGATTGCTTTTCTTTCTAAATTACCGGGAAATATAGGGGATATGATAATGAAAGATATTGAAGTCCAAGGCAAAAAGATAGAACAAATCTATTGGATCGATCTCCTATTCAGAAGCCAAGAGAAAGTAAAATATTTGTGCTGGCAGAAACAGGTTCATGATATTTCTCCTAATTTGAATGTGTGTCGTTCTTTTTTACCCTGGACTCCTTTCCGGAAAAGGAAATCAAAAAGATATGGTAAATACAGACCTAAGAGAGTTATCAATCCTAAACGACCATTCCGTAAATTTAGGTATGTGAAAAAGAGGAAACAACAAAAGAAGGATAATGCTTGCTTTATCTGTAAGCAAGAAGGACACTTTGCACGCAAATGTCCCAAGAGTTCCTCTAACAAACTAAAAGCCTGTTTTGATATTGAAGAATTTGCAGATGACTGGTCAGTTGTTGATTCTGATGATGAAGTTTCAGATGTATATATTTTGACTGATGCTTCTCTTTCTGATACTGAGTCTCTGCCTGATATTAGTAATAAAATGAATCTTGCTTATCAAGATTCTGATTTTGATTCCGATGTTTATGAGGATCACTTAAGTGATGATAGTGATTCTGTTGTTTTTGAAGAAGATGATACAGAAGAGTATTCTGATACCTCTGTCACAACTACTACAACTGTTGACACCAAGAATTCTTTGCCAAACTTCTTATCCGTTAAACCTCAGTCCGTTCAGAATTCTTTATGTCCTTATCCGAAGACAGTTACATCATCTTCCTCTCTCCTCCCTAAACCTAGTTCTGTTGATGAACAAGCCTTTATGAAAAAGATTGTCAGAACTAGTGATCTGTTGTATATTCCTGTTGAAGTTCAAGTACGTGGTGAATGGATTTCTGTTGATGCTTTTATTGATACCGGTGGCTCCAATAATCTTGCTAGACCGTCACTGTTTAAAGGATTATGGAAGCCCTTACAGAATATCCTTAGATCTGAAACCATTGGTGGTTCTGTTAATCTGACTCATTATGTTGATAACATTTCAATGAAACTTGTGGGGAATATAATTAAAATTTCAGCTATTCAGCATTATGATAACTCAGCAAGTTTATTTCTGGGAATGCCGTTCATTAATTCAGTGTTGCCTGTTACGATCAGTAATGATAAAATCATTTGTAACATCAAGAAGAAAGCAGTCTCAGTCTCCAGGTTAACTATGGCTAATTCTGAAGCCCGAAAAGATCAGAGTCAGAAAAAGGTAGGTTTAAAAAGGCAACCCAAACAGAGAAAAGAATCTCATGATTGGGAAGAAGTGTTAAAGATTTATGAAGCCAAAGCTCAACCTACCCAAAAGGCCAATAGGTATCCTAATTGGTCTCCTGAACAAATTCAGATATTTGAGGAATTGCTAAAATGTTGTTCTACTAATCCTCAAGCTTTTTGGACAACTCAGAGCCCGAAACAAGAAATTATCACTCTGCATGACAATGGAGTGACTGGCAAATTGATACCCTGTACTCCTGATGAAGAAAAAGAAATGCGCAAACAGATTCAAGAATTGCTAGATCTTAATTTGATTGAAGTAAGTGAATCTCATTATTCCTGTTCTGCATTTCTAGTTCGCAATCATTCTGAGATTGTTCGTGGTAAAGATAGGATGGTGATTAATTATAAGCCTTTAAATGCTATAACTAAGAGCTTTAATTATCCCATGCCTCGACAAGAAACAATCATGCAGAAAATTCATGGCAGTAAGATATTCAGCAAATTTGATATGAAATCAGGATATTATCAGATTCAAATTGCAGAAGAAGATCGTCCAAAAACTGCATTTACATGTCCTGCCGGGTTCTTTCAATGGCGAGTTGTGCCATTTGGTCTCAAAAATGCTCCTGCATTCTTTCAGCGTCGAATGGATCATATTTTTGGTTCATACGATTTTATTGTTGTATATATTGATGATATCCTTGTATTTAGTCCAGATCTCGCCTCTCATTTGAAGCATCTCCAAATATTTCTTGACGAAGCCCGTAATCATGGTTTAGTCTTATCTGAGAAGAAAATGGTTTTATTTCAAGACAGTATTGATTTTCTCGGCATCACCGTTCGCCAAGGTAAAATTCAGATGCAGCCTCATGTTTTACAGAAATTATCTGAATTTCCTGATCAATTACAAGATAAGCCAATGATTCAGCGATTTTTGGGAATTCTCAATTATGTTCATAAATATATTCCCAATCTTTCTGAAAAGACTTCTCCTATTCGAGAATTTATTAATGGTGGTTGGTCTGATGAAGCTACTCAAGCGGTTCAATTATTGAAACAAGAATGCCAAACATTACCTACTTTAAAACCGCCTGGTACTGGTTTTCTCATCTTACAGACTGATGCTTCCGACAATTTTTGGGCGGCTACTCTTTTTGAGAGAAGGCAAGAAGGAGAAAATGTTGAAGAAGTTCTATGTGCCTATGCTTCAGGTGAATTCTCTAAACATCAGAAAGGTTATTTTCCTGCTGAAAAAGAAACCCTTGCAATATTCAATGGAATTCAAAAGTTCGAAATTTATTTGGCACCTTCAAAATTCTTGATTCGAACTGACTCAATGAATTTCAAGTATTTCTTGAATGCCAAGATATCTCAGCAATTAGCTCGTGGGCGATTATTAGCATGGCAAATGTGGTTTCAGATGTATGAATTTGATGTTGAATGGATTCCTGGAAATTCTAATTATTTACCTGATGCCTTAACCAGAGAAATGAACAAGGTACATGTACATAGTGAAAGTCTTTTCACCATTGCAGGAACCAGTCCTGCTGATGATTCTTTTGAAACTTTTGTACAGCGTTTTAAGATTTTAGAATATTTGTTATCCGATGTCACTGATCAAATCAAGAAGATAATTGGTCTCCGACTAAGAAGAAATCAGTGGATACAAAGATGTCAAGCTTGGCAACATAAAAATGTTGGTGTTTTTCTAAATCTCAATGAAGAATTGGTAAAGGTTTATCCTCTACCAAATTTACAGGTTAAGCTCTATTTTCAACAGCTCGATGACACTTGGCTCAGTCATTATACTCCAGATATGATTCAAACTCTGAAAACTCTGAATTATTATCAGATTATTGGTGCAATTGAGTTTTCTATTTCTATGTATATTTCTTCTAAAATGTTAGAACTGGAGGAGGTAAATATGAATGGTCTTGTTGAACGCTTTTTGAAATCTCTCAAAATTCCAGATTTATTTGAAGAGATTGAAGCAGCATATCTCCAACAAAATACTGAAGCTTTTGTTAATACTGATTCTTTCCCTCAATTTGAGATGTTTCAGTCTTTTGCTGATTGGGAGATAAGAGATGGTAAGTGTCAGAAGAAACTCCAAGTCAGAGCTTCTCAATGTGTATTAAGGACCTTGCAGTATTTAAGAACATTTACAGAACCTTGGGATTATCAGAATATGGAATTCCGTAATGCTATTGAACCAAATCCTTTTTCACAGCTTTACAAAAAGGATAGTATTATGAAATCTACATTAGCTGAAGATCCAGATCAGATTAAAAAGATTTCATTATGGCTTCAAGATTTTCATTCGTTAAAACTACCGGAGAAACTATCACTGATAAAAACCCTCGAACTTCTGCAAGGAAAACAACGAGTATTTCGATTAATAGTTAATCAGAAGGCTGTTATTACTATTAATGTATATTCTTGTTCATGGTCCGAAGATGCGGTTTGCTTGATCAATCTACTTCTCTCTAATCGTGTCTGTTCTTCAATGGTGTTTGAAATAGGATGGCAAGAACAAGGAAATCTTAGTCATCAATGTAAATTATGGGTTCAATCGAGTATTGAACAATCTGTAAGTATGTTTCAGATTTTTAAATGGGAGTTATTAGATGGGGTTGAACTGGCTGTACAGTCTTTGCCAGATTTCAGAAATAGCAAGAAAGATAATTTCCTTGGAATTGAAATCGATCCCTTTGCATATGTGAACCGATGGAATAAAGATGATTATCTCTTTCCATCTAAAAGTTTAAAGAAGTCTGCAGATTCGATCAGATTTACTTATGACACAGGTCAGAGTTCACATGCTCCACAAAAAGAAGATTCCTCCATTACAATCCACGATCCAAAAGGAAAAGCTAAAGTGAATAGCGAAAAAGAAACCGTATATGTGGATATTTATCAAGATGCTCAAGAACAAAATGACCCTACCTGGGAAAAAGAATATCTATCATGGCTTACATCTTCCTGGAAAGATCCTCAAGATACTTTATCTCATTTATCGTACCATTGGGATAGAGTCAAGACTCCGTCAGATTCCGAGATGGGATATGATAGCGATAGAAGCCCGAAAGGTTCTTGGTAACGAATCTCTTTGTCAGCAATGTGACACTGTTGGTCACATGTTGTGACGAATCTTTGTACAAAAGAAAAGGTTGAGTAGACACCGTCAGTGGAATAAGATACTGACAGGACCCTCAATTATTTCTACTTTTATGTCATGCATTAGGTCAGCTAGATTCGTTTGTTAGGATATTTAAGAGAGAACTCTCTCATAGTTTAGGCATCGTGAGTTGTGAGTGCTTAGTGAGTTTGTGAGTGTGTGTGTGTAATCAGAGCTCATATCTTTGAGTTTCTATGGTGTGTAATTTTACTTTGAATTAATACTGAAGCCTGCTGGGCCGCCAGTCTGAGGACTGTTTCTTTTAAGAGCATCGTGTGAGAGATAGTAAGGCGCGTTTGAGAAGCGACAGGAGTTCGCAAAAGTCCGTGCAAATCTCTGGTTGATGTGTTGAAGAAATTTGCAATTTGCAGAAGGCGTTCGCTTCAGTTGTTCCAAGTAAGTTCCTAGACCATACATCGATGGGAAAACTTGTAGAATAATGTGAAACCTTTATGAGATCTAATGCAAGGCTGAAGATATCAAAAATGAAAATTAAATCCTATTCTTAAAAAATGGTAAAATACTGGACTAAGTAGCAGAAAACCCTAAATTCCATGAGAAATGAGAATTATGTCTTTTTGGGGCTGCATAGGAGTTCTTTCCTCAAACCATGGGCCCAGAAGGTATGAGTGAGGCGAAATCCACCTACTAACAAATTTTTGGTATCCATTTATCCTTCTAAGCTATTGCTAAAGCAATTCACAAATGGAAGCAAACTAATCAAATCCACAACTACTTGCAATGAAATAATGCTAAAAACAATTCAACCATTAATCTATGAAATCAACTAAGCATATCAATACAAGAAGAGGAGTCTTTGCTGCTAGGGTTGGGCCCTAACGCAAGAGCTTCAACCCTCTGAGTCAACTCAGTGCTGGATCAAGGAAATGCTCATTCTCATTATCATATCATAAAATTACATAACAATGTCTTCTACAAGTCTTGAACTTGAAAATGCTTAGTGCTTTTACATCAAAAATCTGAATCCTAATAAGGCTCTAGGACTCTTTATTTATACAATCGAAGTCTCCAACGACTTCCTTAAATCTAGGGAGGCTCGACTCCCAAACTCAAGATGAACTGGCTCTTTAATTGTCACTGGCTCAACTGCTTTTTGATCTTCATGACTCGGCCGCTTGCAACTTTGAGCGTGTGATTTGATGGAAAAATGTTCGAATGAGTGACGATTAAATGAGGAGGATCTATCTCCTACAATCTCTCCTCCTTGTCTCATTCACGTTTCTACCCTTTATTATCCAAAATTGCCATGAGTTGCTCTCAAAAACCTGCAATCAATGCACATTAGTCCACTAGGCATAACATCTTACTTTTACTCATCTCATTAAGAAAAATATAATCAACATATGTAAGGAATTATGAGAAGAGTTGATTTAAATAATCTTAGAGGTGTATCAAAGTCCATAAAGTTACCCAATGAGGAGGCTCATCAGATGGATGGTGGATGATATCCATAAAGTTCCATAAATGGGGTCATTTTTGCTGCAGTATGGAAGGAATTGTTATACCACCATTTAGCCAAAGCCAACCACTTGACCCATTGTGTTTGTTTATCAGATTGAAAGAAATGAAGATATCCTTCCAAACATTTTTTCACTATCTCAATTTTCCCATCAGATTATGGATGGTAAGATGAACTATGAGCTAACTGAGTACCCAGACAAGAAAATAATTCAATCTAAAAATTTCCAATGAAAATGGGATCTCTGTTGCTTACAATAATCTTTGGGTTTCCATGTAGCTTTCGAATTGTTTCCATAAATGTAGTAGCAACTGTACAAGCTCTAAATGGATGAGATAATGTAAAAAAGTGTGCATACTTTCTAAGTCTGTCAACTAACACCATGATGACCCTCTTTCCTTTGGACCTGGGTCTCCACCCAACGTTGACTTAGAATGAATAAAGGTTGTAACAGACCCGGGGTCTTAATTGTCTCCACTTTATTTTGTTGGCAAACCAAAAATTCCGCCGCAAACCTTTGAATATCATATTTAAGGCCATTCCAAAAAAATTCCTTCATAACCCTATGGTAAGTTTTTAAAAATCTTGAGTGCCCTCCTAAGGGAGAGGTGTGCAATTCCTCAAGAATCTTTTTTTTGAGTTGGTAATTCTTACAGAGGTATAACTTATCTTTGTACCATAACGAATAATATTTCCAGGTAAATGTATTAGATGTACTGGGATCTTGCTGCAAATTTTGAATGAGTGCCAAAACTTCTTCGTCATTCTTCCATTCATCCCTTGCTTCGTTTATCCAATCTGGTTGGATGATAGAGATGGAACAAAGCAATTTTTTCACATCCTGATCCTTTCTTGAGAGTGCATTTGCAACAACATTTTTCTTCCCTTTTTTGTAGATGATTTCAAAGTCATAAACTAACATCTTGGTGACCCATTTTTTTTGCTCTTCTGCAGATAATATTTGTTGTAAAATGTATTTAAGACTATCATGATCCATTTTTAATTTGAAGTGTCTTCCCATTAGGTAAGGTCACCATTTCTTAAGTGCATGTAGTATTGCCAATATTTCCTTCTCATAAATGGCTTTGTGTAAATACTTTCCTTTGATTGGATGATTTTCAAAAACAATGGGTCTTCTTTCTTGCATTAATACAGTGCCAATTCCATTTCCTAAGGCATCACATTCCACAATAAAGGTTTTTGTGAAGTTTGGTGTAGCTAAGACTGGTGCTTGGCACATTGCACCTTTAAGATATTCAAATGCCTTCATTCCTTCTGGAGTCCAAGAAAAAGCATCTTTCTTTGGTAATGTTGTTAATGTTGGGGATTTTCCATTCCTTAATGGCTTTAATTTTGCTAGGGTCTACCTTAACACCTTCATGAGATACAACATGACCCAAATATTCCACCTCCTGTACTCCAAAGAAACATTTGGAGGTTTTTGCATATAATTGTTTCTCCTCCAATAGTTTGAGCACCCTGTCAACATGTTGAAAATGATCCTTCCAAGACTTGTTGTAGATTAGTATATCATCAAAAAATACTAACACAAATTTTCTAAGGAAGGGTTTGAAAATGGAATTCATCAAACCTTGAAATGTAGAAGGTGCATCGGTAAGTCCAAAAGGCATGACCAAAAATTCATAATGACCCTCATTAGTTCTAAATTTTGTTTTCAAAATGTCTTCAGTCTTCATTCTAATTTGATGATATCCTGAATGAAGATCCAACTTGGTGAAGTAAATTGATGCATGTAATTAATCTAATAATTCATCAATGATAGGAATGGGAAATTTATCTTTAATAGTGAGCTTGTTGAGCTCCCTATGATCTGGACACATGTGCCATGATCCATCCTTTTTGTGCACCGATACTACTAGAGCAGACAAAGAACTTTGACTAGGTTGGATTATCCTAGCCTCTAGCATTTCTGCAACCGTACGTTCAATTTCACTCTTTTGGGTATAGGGAGATCTGTAAGGCATGATGTTTGGAGAAACAATTCTTGGAATTAAATCAATAGCATGATCATGATCACGAATAGGTTGGAGGCCTTTGTGAGTCTCAAACACCTTGGAATGATCATCCAATACTTTTTGGAGATCTGGAGAAATAGATGATTTCAATGTGGGAACTTATATTGAACATAATTGTGCAATTATGCCCTGTTGTTCTTTCTTCAGAAGCTTTGTCATGCTGTTAGAGCTGATTATATTTCCCAGTTTCCCTGCGATACCCCTTAATTCAACATCCTTTCCTTCCAAAAAAAATTTCATGAAAAGTTCTTGAAAAGTAAAAGGTATCGTACCCAATTATTATATCCAATGGAATCCTAGTACAATATCATCACCACCCATTGGAATAGAACGCATAGAACTATTCAATACATATTATCCTATGGATAGCTTGATATTATGGCACTTTCTAGATAAATTTATGTTTCATCCTTTTGCAACCATCACTTGACACTCTAGTGCTAGATATAGGAAGCAATTCAATTCCTTGGCTATCTTACAATGAATAAAATTATGGGTACTACTCGAATCAATTAACACTATTACCTTTTTCTTCTTGATATTTCCTTCCATCTTGAGAGTTTGAGGAGTAGTAATTCCTGCCAATACATTACAAGATATGGTTGGATTCATTTCTTCTTTCTCTAGGGTTGATTCATAATATATATCCTCTTCTTTTGACATTTCTTGTTCCATTCCTTCCTCCTCTTAACAATCTATGTAAAATAATTTCTTCTCAGCACACTTATGACCTTTAGTATATTTTCTATCACAACTGTAACAAAGCCACTTTTCTCTTTTTTCTTACAATTGTTGTGGTGTCAACTTTGTAGGTTGTGGAAGGCTAGGGGTAGCAATGCTTCCATCTTTATAGTTGTGAGTGCTAGGCTTCCTTGTTGCCATAATTTTTCTTTCAATATTTCTTTCCAAACTGAATTCCTTCTCAAATGAATCAGGTTCCCAAAGGCAAACCTCATGTTGGATGTTATCCTTTAAAGTCCCTATGAAAACATCGATCCTATGAGCCTCTAGAATATCATTTACCCTTATATTCAATTTTTGGAAGTCCTCAATGTGCTCCACCATTGAACCCTTTTGTTTGTGATTTATCAATTGGCTAAAGAAGGTGTTTCCCTTTGTATTCTCATAATGTGCTATCATTTTGTCTGTAAAAATTGACCAAATGACAATTTGTTTATGAGAGAAAAGCCATCGATACCATACAAACTGATTGGGTTCCAAATATAAAGTTGAAATGCATAACTTTTGTGTATTTTTCACATTATGGAGATCAAAATATTGTTCCATCTGTAGTACCCATGTTATGGGATGCTTGACATCAAACTTCCTCATATTGATCTTCGGAACATGGTGGGTCTTTGTTTCAATGTTAGAGTCTATGAAATCATAATTAACATTTCTTTTTTTTCTCTTCATGAGTTTCCTCTACTACCTTTTCACCATTAGGAAGCCTTTCTTGTAGAATCTTCGTCAAAAATTCCTTCAAACCTTCCACGTTTTTCTTCAAATCTTCAATGTTGTCATTCTTTGAATCATGATTAATGTTTCTTTTGTTCTCTTTATGAGTTTTCTCTACTACCTTTTTGCCATTAGGAAGCCTTTCTTGTAGCAACTTTGTCAAACCTTCCTTCCACCCTTCCACGTGTTTCTTCCAATATTCAATGTTGTATTTCATATTGTTAGGTTCCTATACCAATAGGTGTCATATTTCACGATTGACAGATGAAATGCCAAATATGTTCATCCTTTCCATGCTGCAAAGGTTCCATATTTTCAATACAAATCAAAAATTTAAAAAAATGTAAAGAGGGTATGCCCTAAAAGAAAAATCAAAGGGCAAAAAGAATGAACTGGTCAAAAAGAAAGAAAATGAACCCCAAAGAAAAGACCAAGAAAGTGTGCTAGTCCAAAATTCCACTGCTATCCTACTTTTGCAACGAAGTTCGCAGTGCACACTCAGTGACTCCTATCGCACTTGATGGATGGCCCAACAACTCAATCTTGGCCAATCCATATTTAAATTTCTTGTTTTAGAACTAGAGAATAAGATATGTCCAAACAATTCAAGCTTGGCAGATAAGTAGTTAGGTAGAGAAGCAATGGTGATTAATAGTCAAATCTGAGCCCCATGAAGAAATAAAGGCAGACTTAGATAGGAGGGCAGTTGAAAGAAAACAAAAGAGTAAGGGTTTGCTAATTCAAATGCACCCTGGAAAAGGAAGAAAAAATGTTAGGATTAATAAGCTGGGTAGGTAGTTTTGGTGTTGCAGAAGCAGGTTTGTGAGCAATTTTGTACTTTGAAAATGATTTGTCTCATGGATATCATAAAGTTTCGTGACAAGGTGGCTGCAAAACAGTTGAAGCATGACTAATTTCTCTGCTCATTTCTCCGAGAAAATTTACTAATTTCCCCTCAAGGACATTGAGATCTGCTCAGTGTTCCTAGTTCACTTCATTTCATGAGAAAAACTAAGTAAAACTCTGTTTCTACTTAGAATATCAAAGCCACATTTCTTGTGTAAAAATGTTCTTCTTCTATTATACTAAGTTTTCCAAGTTCACCACTTGGATCCCTTTTATTCCCTAAGCCTAAGTTTACCTTTTTAAACTTAGTGTCTTGTTTAAACCTACCTTTCATATTAACCTACTAACACTATTTTATAGCTCCTACATAATGTTTTCCCCGCCCCTATTATATAAATAAATAAGAAATCCCAACAAAAACCTTAAATACCCCACTCCCGGCTACACTATAGGCCATATGTTATAATACACTCCGGGTCAAAAGGTGTATGCGAAACCCTTTTAATAATCCATGGCCCATTGTTTAAAAGGAATTAATCAACATTTGGTTGATTAATTAACTTAACCCGCCCGAAAACCCATAACAAATACACCACCGAACATTACAAAAACGTTGAAAAATTGCGGTGGGACCCTACGCTATAACCCTCTGCCTATTTTATATGTCGCCAGCGGCCCGATCATAATCCATAGATCCCACAGCCCACATTCATATCGCAACCCCTTTTATGCTAAACGATAGTGCCGGGGGATGGGCGGTATTGCCGCCGTACAGAAGACACGTGGCAAGCACCCGGTGTGATCGCTGCCCCCCCCTCCAATACCACCATGGCCCAAAGGCAGTGCGGTGGCCAAACCGCTTACCACCTATGCCCCCTCCCCATTGTCGTCACCCTCTCGTCATTCGACACATCGTCCACCACTTCGCCTCCGCATCATTTGCCGTGTCACCCACCACGTCACTGCCAATTCAGCCTCCGTACCCTTGCTATATGACAAAATCATTGCGTCATGCTGATGTCACCCGACCGAAGTGCGCCAAAACCCGCCAAAACTAATTTTTTTGTCAAGATGGCGTGAAAAGGTCATTTTTGTCCATTTTTTTGTTTGTTCTATATGACCTGTGCATGCGATTCTTCAATCAAAATAGCTTTCTAACTGCACAGTCCGCCACCCAACTAACTCCAGCCTGCAAACCAGTCTTCAAGCTCAGTCCGCCACAGAAGTTTAAAGTTTTGGAGGAAAAGGGTCTGCCCAGTTTGTTAACTGATGACTACAGACTAATGTCACATGCAGCCTATGTACAGATTAAATACATATGTGGATAGCAAGCCACAACATCATCAAGTTCTACAGTAGAGAAGGCACTCCCATCTGGACAGAGCCTATATGAAAATTTGGATAATTTATTTTTTATTGAACATGAAGTGAGGCATCTTTTCACAGTCCAGCCTACTTTCTTCAGGTACATGGATGCAGATGAGACTCTGATAAAAATGCGCAGACACCAATTACTAGATGACCAATGGTGGCAGAGTATGCTAGAAATTTTGTAGGCAGATATAAAAGTTTTGTTTATATTCCCAAAATGCTACAGATGATTATAAAGTGAAGGAAAGAGCAGATAAAAAATCGCACTGGGAAGCAGTCAATTAAAGCGTAGGAAAAAGCACCTGAGAAAGCAATGCCAGCAGCACGGGTTTTCACTAAAATATCCATCGGCCGACTGACTGGGCAAACAATCAATGCATCTCACCAACAAAACGGCCAACATAGCATTTTCTTACTTCTGCATTCATTTCTCTCTATTCCCAAGAGCATTTACTCCTTCTGTAGAGTAGGTGAAAGAATTTATTGCAAGATATTATCTCCTTGGAGATATTTTGCAAACATTTTGTACAAATACCTCCCCAAGCTAAGTATAAGGGGTTGGTGAATATCATTCTGGAACTGCGCTGTAAATTTGAGAACTCTTTTGAATAAAGGGTTGCTGGAATGCTTTGCTGATGAACTCTCTGGTTATGGAATTAATGGCAAAAGAATATGTTGCAGAATTCTTGAATTATTTCATGGAACAATAAGTCTTTTTAACTCCTGTTTTACTGTTTCTGTGTTTTATATATCATTTACATATCATACTCTCAATTGCAGGAAGAAAGAATAGCTCATAACTTGCTTAACTGTACTCTGTGTTCAATTCCTGTTATTTTTTATGTTTTCTTCAGGACTAGCATAGGCAGGAATTCTTAACTGCTCCTATTTCCCTGGTTCTACACCCTGAATATAATTAAGGAATTCTTAACTGCTCCTTGGTAATATTCACCCACATTCCTTCTATCAACATGATGAAATATTCTTAATTGCCTTTCATCCCCCGACTCCATTTCACTTGATTCCAGCTTGAAAATTGTTCCATGATTAATTATCTTGCTCTGTAGTTCCTCCTTCATCAAAGAAACCATACCCAGAAGTTTATTTTCATTGACTCCATTAACCCAATGGTCTAAACTTCTCATACTTTATAGCTCTATTCTATCAAATCTCACCATCCAAAAAATCAAACAAATACTTGTACTTCATAACTAGCCTAACATATAGCAAAACAAAGCTAAATCATAAATAGAGAGGCCTCTCTGGCAGCAGATTGGCTAGAATATGCATCTAAAAGATTGGTTAGTGGTTACATCGGCCGTATTCCCTTTTCTCACTACTTTTGGGGAACAACCTGAGTGATAACATTATTGGTGACTCCACTGGGGAATCTGAATGACTGTTTGTTATTGCTGTCTAGTTTCTAAAGCTACCGATGGAGCCTGAAGTTAGCCAGGCAGCCTTTGAAACTATTTTTTTTATGCAATTACAGAACTAAATAAAAGTTGCTTTAGTCTATCTCCAGTCTAGCTTTAGGCTTTAAACATCTGTCTCAAAATTTGATCAGTTTCCTTTTTTAATTTAAAAGGTCTTCAGGAAATTTCAAAGCTCTCACAATTCATAATTTCTTGGAAAGATATTGTCAAAAGCAACGTTCTTCAAATACTTCCAGAAAACAACAAAAACAGATTTAGAAGCTGGCTCCAAAGAAGAAAGTCCGTTACACTAGATTAAATCCAGATCCAAATCCTCCAGCTATCTTTGACAATCCTAATTTGATCTCAAAGAACCTTAGAAGCCAAGATAATCAAGAAAATCCTGTTGATTTAAACCTTGACACACTTCAGCAAAATCTTACCCAATCTGAGCTTACTCCTGGAAAAGCAGCAGTCCTTTCTACTGTTGCTGCAGCATCTTCTACTTCACCATCATCACTTCAAAGCATCTTTTCCACTTCCCCATCCACAACACTTATCTCAGCTGTTATCTCTATGCTTCCAGCTGTCCCATTCATACCTATTAATATGGCAAACCAATATGCCCCTCTATAGTTGCCTGCAAATCCAAGCGCTATGCCTCAAGATTATCAAAGAAAAATCACCTATTTTGATGGTACTGGCACCTACACAGCACAACAAAATAATAAGAAAATGATGGACTATTTTGAGAACTATGAAATTGACGATAATGATGTCAGAATAAAAATTTTTGTTCAAAGTTTAACCGGCGATGTAAGGACCTGGTTTAGGGCACTCCCTGTAAACACAATTGTTGAACCAGATGCCCTTTACCAAAGCTTTTTGAATAGATGGCAAAAGAAGAAGGACCCATTACATATCCTATCAGAATATGAGAGTTTGAAAAGAGGCCCACAAGAAACTGTCCAAGACTACTGTGCCAGATTCAATAATGTATACAATGCTATTCCTCAGAACCTTAGACCTCCACCTGCCTTAGCTTTGATCAAATTCCTTGATGGATTTGATTCTGACATGGCATATCAGCTGAGGGAGAGATCTCCTCCAAGCCTAGAAGACATGCAAAGCATAGTTGTTAGTGTAGAGGCCAATCTGATCTCTAAGAGAGCACGAGCTAGAGCTGAAAGAAGGAATCCCTTCAAAGAAGAGCCTTCTCCATTTGAGAAAAAACTAGATGCAATCATCAAAGGAATAGATAGATTGGGTGATAGAGTGGAAACCATTGAAATGAAATCTTCTTGGGAAGGTCAACCAAGTAACACCACAAGAAATCCAAAATTTAGGAAAATCAAAATCCTAATACCAGAAAGGCTGGTCCTGACCATAACATCAGACCTCCATTTCAAGAGAACTATGTTGAAGCTTCAACCTCTAGTGAGCCAACAGAGGATACTCAAATCAACCTAATGGGTCTAAATAGTGAACAACAAATTTTTTTAACCCAGGATGACCAAGAAGCTCATACTTTCAATCAATTTCAAACCAAATCCGAAGAACCATTTGATTTCAGAGAAGGATATGATGCAACTGTCTATGAGGTTCATAAAAAATACAAATTAAGAATCAGAACAATAGATGTTCCTGAACCCAGCAAGCAGAAAGATACCAAGCAGCCTAGAAAAGCAAAAGACAAAACTTCCCCTACAGAACTCCTTGCTAGAAAAGACCCCAACCCAAAAGATCCCACGGTTGAGGACATATCAGGCTTACGAATACCAAATAATCAGCCATCCACCTCCTTTTCTCCAAAAGAAAATGCAAACAACTCTCCTGAAAGTGACTTTAAAGTAGATGCAGTTCATAACAACACTCCTGATAGAGAAAAAACCACTGAAAACACAGCAGAAAAGGAAAACCTTGCTGCCTGGAATGCAAAAATTCAAGTGGAAAAACCTTTCAACCTAGAAATTGAAATTGGCAAGTTAAAAATAGCCATTCCACTGTCTGAATTGGCTAAACATGAGGTTTATAGAGCACAAATCGGCAGGACACTTCAAATTTCTGAAAATAGAGATGCAGTGAATGTCTTAGATGACCAGCCAGAGTTAATCATTGGCCCTGAAGTTAATGGTAAGTTAGTAGATGGAGGAGTTCCTCCATTCTATGTAAACCTAAACATTCATGACAAAGTACTACATAATGCAATGTTTGATTCAGGAGTTTCTCATAATCTAATGCCTAGGTCTGTGATGGAAAGATTGAACCTGGATATCACAAGGCCATATAAAGACTTGTTTCATTTGATTCTAGCTAGGTCAGGTGTCTAGGCCTAATCAAAGATTTGTGTGTATCTCTAGTACAATACCCTGCTAAGACAATTTTGATGGATGTGGTGGTAACTGATATCCCACCAAAGTATGGAATGCTTTTGCCCAGATCTCGGGGTGCGAAGCTCCAAGGATATTTGTAGCTAGACATGTCTTATGCCACCATTTCAGTCTTTGGCCAGCCAAAGAGGATGTACCGGGAAACTTTGATGAAATATGTGGTCAGCGGTCAAGAGAAATCCCAAAATTTCCCCATTTATTCCATGCATTTTGATATGGATTCGTTCATCTTATACAACGCTGAAATGTGTCCCAAAACTGATCACAAGCTTCTAGAATTAGCACAAGGAAGAAGCATTAATGAAGAATCCACTTCTCAAGATTTAGAAATTGTTGAAGTGATTGATGTAACACACACACAAGGCAAACCATATGAGTTACAAAATCCATATCTGCCCACTGAGCAACTTTTCAAAACTCCTAATGCTAGTTGTAATCAAGAAATCCTATGGTGCTTAGAATTTGATGGGTCAGTAAATAAACTAGGAGTAGGGGCAGGGGTTTGGGTACATAATATGCAAAATGATCATGCTGAAGGACATGCATACACATTGAATTTTAGATGTACAAACAATATGGTTGAATATAAAGCCCTTCTGCTAGGACTCAAACTGATTAAAAGTCTAGGGGCAACTAGGATTTCAATTTTAGGGGACTCAGATTTGATTATTCAATAGATGAAAGGAAATTTTGTCACAAATGATCTCAGGCTAAGAGCTTATAGAGGGGTAGCAATGGAAATACTCAATACCTTTCTAGAGTCACATCTCACCAAAATCTCAAGGAACCACAATTTACATGCTCACAATTTGGCAACATTTGCCAGCACTTGTAAGCTGCCATTTGAGCCTAACCATCATTTCACTGCTGAAATTAAACACAGACCTGCTGTATCAGAAAATGTTAAGAATTGGAAGGTGTTTGACAATGACACACAAATCAACAATTTCCTGACTTTGAAAGAGGAATTTTCAAATACAAACATAGACACAAGCACCATTTGTGAAGAAAAGCAAATAGACAAAATAGAAACTAATATTTCAGTTGAAACAACAAATCATATTTTTCATCCAACAATCTTTACCAGCACAAATTTACAAGAGCTGAAACAAATAAACTTTGATGAAACTGTTGAAGGAGAGTCTGAAGTAATTGAGTTAAAGGATAATTTTTTTCCCACAGGCTTGACTCCTCTGAAGATATTTTTCACTCAAATGATATTCTAAGAAAGCCAAAAATGCAGCCATTAAATGCAGAAATTGAGGACTGTAATATAGGCACTCAACAAATGCCTAAAATGATAAAATTATCCAAGGCATTGCCACCTGACCAAAAACTAAAATACATTGAGTTGTTTAGAGAAGTTCAAGATGTTTTTGCATGGAGATATGAAGACCTAAAGTCCTACGATACTTCTGTGATCCAGCATACAATACCCTTAAAAGAAGATAAAAAAACATTTCAAACAAAAACTTAGAAGGGCGAATCCTGTCCTCCTTCCCCTTATTGAAAAGGAAGTCAAAAGAATGTACCAATCTAGAATAATTGCACCCATCAGGTTCTCAGAATGGATCTCAAATCTAGTGCCCACTAGGAAGAAAACGGGAGAGATAAGACTGTGTGTTGACTTAAGAAATCTAAATAAAGTTTCTCTCAAAGACCACTACCCCTTACCCAAGATGGATCACATTTTACAAAAGGTAGTGGGAGCTTCCAAAATTTCACTATTAGAGGGATTCTCAGGCTTTAATCAGATCCTAGTTCACCCTGATGATCAAGATAAAACTGCCTTTACAACGCCTTGGGGAACTTTCAAATATGTAAAAATGCCTTTTGGCCTTAAGAATGTAGGGGAAACATTTCAACGAGCAATGGACATAGCCTTTGCAAAAGAGATCCATGATTTTCTGGTCATATATCTTGATGAACTCACTGCTTTTTCCAAATCAGATCAAGAACATTTAGAACATTTAAGACATGTGTTCTTAATTTGCAGAAAGTATGGCATATCACTTAACCCAAAGAAATCATTGTTTGGCCTAGAAGAAGGCAAATTGTTAGGTCACATAATCTCAAAAGATGGCATTAGAATTGACCCAGATAGAATACAAGCTATTCTCCAAGTTCCTCACCCAAGAAATATCAAAGAGCTGCAAGCCTTCCTATGAAAGATCAATTTTCTAATAAGATTCATACCCAACTTGGCTGAACTGATAAGATTTCTGAATAACATGCTAAGGAAAAATTCCAAAGTAAAGTGGACAATATAACCTAAGCAAGCTTTTGAAGAAATCAAAATAGCTTTAACTAAAACACCAATCCTCACAAGCCCGAAATCTGATACAGATTTTATAATTTTCTCTTTTACATCTGAACACACTATTGCCACTGTCTTATTACAAAAAGATGACCAGGGATGTGAGAAGCCCATTGCTTTTTTCAACAAAGCGCTTAGAGATGCACCTTTAAAATATCAAATCATGGAGAAATAGGCTTATGCACTTGACAAAGCTATCAACGATTTCAGAGTTTATATCTTATACTCTCATGTAATAGCTTATGTGCCAAATACTGTGGTCAAGGATATTCTAACTCAAGAAGGACTTGAAGGGAAAAGAGGCAAATGGATAGGTAACATCTTGGAATATGAAATTGAAATTAAACCAACCAAACTGATAAAAGGACAAGGGTTAGCTAAATTGATGACTAAAACCAACTTTCAAGCCCTTGACATCAATGAACTGGATAAAAAACAGGAGATGGCGACTCCATAGATCAATCAAGCCTTTTTACAATCACCTTGGTATGTTGATATAGTCTATGTATTGTTAAACCTGCAGGCTCCTCCAGGGTTATCCAGAACTAAAAAGAGATTCTTGAAAATGAAAACTTCAAAGTTTTGTATTATAGACAATGTTTTATTTTGGAAAAATCATGAAGGCATTTTACTAAGCTGCCTAACAAAAGATGAAACTGACAAAGTGCTGAAGGAATTTCATGCAGGGGACTGTGGTGGACATTTGTATTGGAAGTCAACAGTTGATAAATCTTAAGAGCTAGTTTTTATTGGCCCTCCCTGTTTGCTGATGTAAAGAAATTTGTAATTTCCTGCCATAAATGTGAAACCTTTGAAGGCAAGAGAAAGTTGTTACCTCTACCCTTAAAACCAATTTCCACTGAAAGACCATTTCAACAATGGGGTTTAGATTTCATTGGGGAAATTCACCCTCCCTCTTCTAGCCAACATAAGTGGATTTTAACTGCCGTAGATTACTTCACCAAGTGGATAGAAGCCATCCCTTGTAGACAAGCCAATGATTCAATCATCATGCAATTCCTAGAAACCAATATCCTATCTAGATTTGGATTTCCGGAGAAGATTATAACTAACAATGCTACTGCTTTCAAATCCAAAAGAATGATCAATTTTTGTCACAAGTACCATATTACCCTAGGCCACTCCACAGCCTATTACCCTCAAGGTAATGGTCTAGCTGAATCATCCAATAAAAGCCTGATAAACATCATTAAGAAAGTATTGGAGGAAAACAAGAGGAACTAGCACAAAAAAGCTCATCAATGCACTTTGGGCAGACAGGTTGACTACAAAGAGATCCATTGGAACAAGCCCCTATGAGTTGGTTTATGGCATGGAGGTTGTGTTCCCTTCATCTTTGGGAATCCCTGTGATAAAATTGATGCAAGAAATACAAGCAGAGCCCAATGACATTCAGAGGAGAATCAATCAAACAATTCATTTATAGCAGACTAGAGAGAAGTGTATCAAAGATCTCAGATTCTACAAGAGAAACTTAAGAAAATTTTTGACAGAAGGACAAAGGCAGAGGAGTTTTTCATAGGTGACAAAGTGCTGAAATGGGATTCCAGAAGGGAAGATAAAGGAAAACATGGGAAGTTTGACTTCCTATGGAAAGGACCTTATGCTATTCAGGTTGTACAAGGAAATAACACCTACTTTTTGAAAAGCCTGGATGGTACAGAAGCAGAGGATGGGCCAGTCAATGGTTGGATGCTCAAGAATTATTTTGATCCACTTTGTTAAGGTGTTACGACTGTATTTTGTACATAATAGTGTCTATTTTCTGCACTTTATTACAACAGTAAGATAGGGAATAAGATGCAGCAAATTTTGAGGAAAAGATCAAGGAATTGTGCCACCTTTTGTGTTACATTTTGAGTTTATCAGAGCAATTAAAGAAGAAGACTTGGGAACTGTAAAAATGATGGCAAGCATTCAGACAAACTGTCAGAAACAGAGCTGTAATTGTTTGAATGAGCTTATGAGAAATGTATATATGTTGCATAGGCAAAATTTTGTTATTTACAGCAAGGAGAAATTTCAAATAGCAGCAAGAGTTGAATATAAGGCTATCTTACCTGCTATTCTTGGCTTTTCACCTGGAAAAGCCATCCCCAAGGGGAGCCACTATTAGGTTCCTATACCAATAGGTGTCATATTTCATGATTGATAAATAACTACCAAATATGTTCATCCTTTCCATGCTGAAAAGGTTCCATATTTTCAATATGAGTAAAAAATTTAAAAAAATGTAAAGAGGGTATGCCCTAAAATAAAAATCAAAGGGAAAAAAGAATGAACTGGTCAAAAAGAAAGAAAATGAACTCCAAAGAAAAGACCAAGAAAGTGTGCTAGTCCAAAATTCCACTGCTATCCTACTTTTACAAAGACGTTCGCAGTGCACACTCAGTGACTCCTGTCACACTTGATGGATGGCCCAACATCTCAATCCTGGCCAATCCATGTTTAAATTTCTTGTCTTAGAACTAGAGAATAAGATCTGTCCAAACAATTCAGGCTTGGCAGATAAGTAGTTAGGTAGAGAAGCAAGGGTGCTCAACAGTCAAATTTGAGCCCCTGGAAGAAAGAAGGGCAGACTTAGATAGGATGGCAGTTGAAAGAAACATGTGAGTAAGGGTTTGCCAGTTCAAATGCACCCTGGAAAAGGAAGAAAAAATGTTAGGATTAATAAGTTGGGTAGGCAGTTTTGGTGTTGCAGAAGCAGGTTTGTGAGCAATTTTGTACTTTGAAAATGATTTGTCTCATGGATATCATAAAGTGCCGTGACAAGGTGGCTGCAAAATAGTTGAAGCATGACTAATTTCCCTGCTCATTTCTCCGAGAACATTCACTAATTTCCCCTCAAGGACATTGAGATCTGCTCAATGTTCCTAGTTCACTTCATTTCATGAGAAAAACTAAGTAAAACTCTGTTTCTACTTAGAATATCAAAGCCACATTTCTTGTGCAAAAATGTTCTTCTTCTATTATACTAAGTTTTCCAAGTTCACCACTTGGACACCTTTTATTCCCTAAGCCTATGTTTACCTTTTTAAACTTAGTGTCTTGTTTAAACCTACCTTTCATATTAACCTACTAACACTATTTTATAGCTCCTACATAATGTTTTCCCTGCCCCTATTATATAAATAAAAAAGAAATCCCAACAAAAACCTTAAATACCCCACTCCCAACTACACTATAGGCCATATGCTATAATACACTCTGGGTCAAAAGGTGTATGTGAAACCCTTTTAATAATCCATGGCCCGCTATTTAAAAGGAATTAATCAACATTTGGTTGATTAATTAACTTAACCCGCCCGACAAGCCATAATAAATACACCACCAAACATTACAAAAACGTTGAAAAATTACGGTGGGACCCCGCCCCATAACCCTCCGCCTATTTTATATGTCGCCAGCTGTCGGATCACAGTCCACAGATCTAACAGCCCACATGCATATCGCAACCCCTTTTATGCCAAACGATAGCATTCGGGGGATGGGCGGTATTGCCGCCGTACAGAAGACACGTGGCAGGTGCCTGGTGTGATCACTACCCCCCCTCCAATACCACCATGGCCCAAAGGCGATACGGTGGCCAAACCGCTTACCACCTATGCCCCCTCCCCGCTGTCGTCACCCTCTCGTCATTCGACACGTCGTCCACCACCCCGCCTCTGCATCATCCGCCGTGTCACCCACCACGTCACTGCCAAGTCAGCCTCCGTACCCCCGCTATACGACAAAATCATTGCGTCATGCTGATGTCACTCGACCGAAGCGCACCAAAACCCGCCAAAACTAAATTTTTTGTCAAAATGGCGTGAAAAGGTCATTTTTGTCCATTTTTTTGTTTGTTCTATATGACTTGTGCATGCGATTCTTCAACCAAAACAACATTTTGACTGCACAGTCCACCACCCAGCGAACTCCAGCCTGCAAACGAGTCTTCAAGCTAGGCCCGCCACAGAAGTTTAAAGCTTTGGAGGAAAAGGGTCTGCCCAATTTGTTAACTGATGACTATAGACAAATGTCACATGCAACCTATGTACACAGATTAAATACATATGTGGATAGCCAAGCCACAGCATCATCAAGTTCTGCAGGAGAGAAGGCACTCCCATCTGGACAGAGTCTATATGACAATTTGGAGAATTTGTTTTTTATTGAACATGAAGTGAGGCATATTTTAACAATCCAACCTACTTTCTTCAGGTACACGAATGTAGATGAGACTCTGATAAAAATGCGCAGACACCAATTACCAGATGACCAATGATCGCAGAGAATGCTGGAAATTTTGTAGGCAGATATAAAAGTTTTTTTTATATTCACAGAACGCTACAGATGATTATAAAGTGAAGGAAATAGTAGATAAAAAATTTCACTGGGCAACAGTCAATTAAAGCGTAGGAAAAAATACCCGAGAAAGCAACGCCAGCAACACGGGTTTTCACTAAAATATCCATCGGCCGACTTACTGGGCAAACAATCAATGCATCTCACCAACAAATCGGCCAACATAGCATTTTCTTACATTTGCATTCATTTCTCTCTGTTCCCAAGAGCATTTACTCCTTCTGTAGAGTAGGTGAAAGAAGTTATTGCAAGATATTATCTCCTTGGAGATATTTTGTAAACATTTTGTACAAATACCTCCCAAAGCTAAATATAAGGGGTTGGTGAATATCATTCTGGAACCGTGCTGTAAATTTGAGAACTCTTCTGAATAAAGGGTTGCTGGAATGCTTTGCTGATGAACTCTCTGGTTATGGTTAATGGCAGAAGAATATGTTGCAGAATTCTTGAATTATTTCATGGAACAATAAGTCTTTTTAACTCTTGTTTTACTGTTTTTGTGTTTTATATATCATTTACATATCATACTCTCAATTGCAGGAAGAAAGAATAGCTCAAAACTTGCTTAACTGTACTCTATGTTCAATTCCTGTTATTTTTTATGTTTTCTTCAGGACTAGCATAGGCAGGAATTCTTAACTGCTCCTGTTTCCCTGGTTCTACACCCTGAATATAGTTAAGGAATTCTTAACCGCTCCTTGGTAATATTCACCCACATTCCTTCTGTCAACATGATGAAAGATTCTTAATTGCCTTTCATCCCCTGACTCCATTTCACCTTATTCCAGCTTGAAAATTGTTCCATGATTAATTATCTTGCTTTGTAGTTCCTCCTTCGTCAAAGAAACCATACCCAGAAGTTTATTTTCATTGACTCCATTAACCTAATGGTCTGAACTTCTCATACTTTACAACCCTGTTCTATCGAATCTCACCATCCAAAAAATCAAACAAATACTTGTACTTCATAACTAGCCTAACATATTGCAAAACAAAGCTAAATCATAAAGAGAGAGCCCTCTCTGGTTGCAGATTGGCTAGAATCTGCATCTAAAGGATTGGTTAGTGGTTACCTCAGCCGTATTCCCTTTTCTCACTGCTTTTGGGGAACAACCTGAGTGATAACACATATCATTGATGTCATTATTCAAACCATCCATCTTAGCTTCTGTTACTTTTTGTGAGAGATAAATTTGTTGCACTTTGTCTCATAATTTTGATATATAATGTTGCATTTATTCCTTTTCTTCATGTGTCATAGTAGAGCTTTCCAGTTTCTTACTAGGTGTTTCCATTTTCTTTCTTCAGGGCATCAACTAACGATAATTTTCTTCACTATTCCATTTTAATCACTTTAACTAATTTTTCAAACAAAACTTATGCAAATTTTTAAAAAGACTACACACCTTTTCTTTTTTTGTAGGAGCTTGATATTGAATCTGATGTATCTCTGAAATTTCAGCCCTCCAAGGTCTGAAATTTCAAATTGTAGTAGCTCTCTGAGTCCTCTTTCCAATGCCACCATTCTGATCGAAATTGGTGTTGGAAATAATACTGAGAGGGGGGGGTGAATCAGTATTATCTAGCAATTTAATAAATCTTCCTTATTTGATCTTTGAATTATTTTTGCAT
Organism: Pinus tabuliformis; assembly: GCA_031772625.1. NCBI lineage: Eukaryota > Viridiplantae > Streptophyta > Pinopsida > Pinales > Pinaceae > Pinus > Pinus tabuliformis. The sequence goes on along the minus strand of CM062807.1, from coordinate 630,286,032 downwards.
GTCAGTACCATAAAATAATGAGCATGAACAAAGAAAACAGATAGTCACACCAAAGAACACAAGATGTCAGGTGGAAACCCAATGTGGGTGAAAACCACCTGCTGCAATATGTCTCTATCTTCTTTCAAATTAGAAACTTCTTTTACAATGATTTTGTACTGGTGCAGTCCTTTACCAGTACGCAGGCTGCAACCTGCAGAGAGCTACAACTCTCTCTCTCTCTCTTGTTTTCCAGTCTACTCCTGGAAGGGAGCTACAACCCCCTACTTCTTTTCATAAAGCATCAGATGATCAACCAGTACATAACAGTTACAGTCCACTACAGATATCAGATCAGCAATAACAGAACTAACCCAGAACACTTTATCAACAGAGAAATTCAATCAACAGAACATGTAAAGACAGAGACGCAGTTTTTCCTTCTGTGGCCTGCGACCAGACGCAATTAACCTTCTGCTACCTTGCGTCCACACGCAGCTATCCTTCTGCTGCGCTGCGTGCCCACGCACTGTTCCTTTAACTGCTCAGCGTTCTGTTGCTTCAGGGACGCATCCAGAAACACTATCGCGCCGCGTCTTTTTGCTACAGGGACGCACCCAAAAACACTATCGCGCCGCGTCCTTTTGCTTCAGAGACGCACCTGAACCTTGATCTCTCTGCGTCCCCACGCAGATCTCTAGTCACTCAGCGGTGTCCCAGGCGCACTTGAACTTCGTCTGCCCTGCGTCCCCACGCAGATCTCCAGATTCTGCACTACGTCCCGGCGCACTTTCCTTTCACTGTACCTGCGTCCCTTCGGGTATGAATGATTTCAAGACTTTAAGTGTAACCCAAACAGTCAGATCTACAGATCTGATCTTGCGCCAAAGAGATCTCAGTCCTTCAGTAGATTCGCCTTTTAGATCTAGACCAGATCTCACCCAATAAGATATTCAACAAAAGACATGCCTAAGCCAAATGATCTCCTTTGCTTTATATAGGCAAGCTCCTCCTCAAATCATGGAACAATACCACGAGCCGACACCATAATAACACAATACCATCGGCGGATACCAAGAGTAAAACACAAGAAACCCCCACGTGGGCTTTTCTCTGCCTAGAAGTGTGTGCACTGGGTGGACGCACCTTCTGAATGGCTGGCCTGCGACTCTGGACGCGGTCCCTGCATGGTGTACCTGCGGGTACGCACCTTCTAAACTGATATCCTGCGTCTTTCTTAATTTTTCATAAATTGAGAGCCCTGTGATGGGAGTTGCCATCAAGTACAACATCTGTAACATATAGCCATACCAGAAATCATAATGCCAACAATCTCCCCATTTGGACTTGATGGCAACCTTACAAACTTCAGCTTCATTCTCCCCCTTTGACATCAAGGGCAAAGGGTTATGCTCCCCCTAAGATCATGCTCCCCCTGAACCAGATCTGTAACAAAGAACCATAATCCTCCATGAAAGAGATAGAGACATATTGCAGATATTTCCAAGATCTCCTTCTGACCATCCTCCATAATGCCAACAATGCATTATATGCTCCCCCTGAACCTGTACTATCAATCAGAAAAGGTTCAACAATAAGATGATGCATCAACAACCCCCAGCTTTTGCCTGAGGTACTCAAAAGTGTCCCTGGGCAATGGTTTGGTGAGAATATCAGCAACTTGTTCCTTAGAAGGAACATACTCCAACTTGACCTTCTGTTCAAGCACTTGTTCCCGGAGAAAATGATACTTGATTGGTATGTGCTTGGTTTTTGAATGCATAACCGGATTCTTTGAGATGCTGATTGCACTTGTGTTATCACATAAGATGGGGATAGGTGGTGTACATGTGATTTGAAAATCCTGCAAAGTCTGCATCATCCAAAGAAGTTGGGTGCAACAAGATGCAGCGGCAACATATTCCGCTTCAGCTGTAGACAAGGCAATCGAACTTTGTTTCTTGTTGAACCAAGATACCAGTCTGGAACCCATAAAGAACGCACCACCACTTGTGCTTTTCCTGTCATCCACGCTTCCGGCCCAATCTGCATCTGTATAAGCATGAAGAGTAAGATCTGTATCTCTAGGATACCATAAGCCATAATTTTGAGTCCCTTGAAGATATTTGAAAATTCTCTTCACTGCCTGAAGATGAGTCTCCTTCGGATTTGCCTGAAATCTTCCAACTATTCCAACTGCATGCATGATGTCCGGTCGGGTACCTGTCAAATATAGTAAACTTCCAATCATAGATCTGTAGGTTGGTTGATGTACTGCTGCAGATTCATCATTTGCACTGAGACTACATCCTGTGACCATGGGTGTACATACTGGTTTTGCATCTTCCATGCCATATTTCTTCAAAATCTGTTTGAGATACTTGGTTTGAGATAAAAAGATTCCTCCTTCTTTTTGTTGGATTTGCAAACCAAGGAAATATGTCAGTTCTCCTAGTAAGTACATTTCAAATTCTTTCTGCATGACCGAGGCAAAGCTTTGGCTCATAGCTTCTTCATTGCTGCCAAAAATAATGTCATCTACATACACAACAAGTATTAGCAATTTGTCATTTTCAACTTTTATATACAGATTTATATCTGCTGAACCTTTTGAAAAACCTTGTTGATGAAGATATTTGTCCAACCGGTAGTACCAAGCCCTTGGAGCTTGTTTGAGACCATAGAGAGCCTTTTTCAATCTGCATACAAGATTTGGATCATTTCCAAGAATGAACCCATCTGGCTGTTCAATGTACACTTCTTCTTCCAAGTCTCCATTCAGAAAGGCTGATTTCACGTCCATTTGAAATACTTTGAAGTTTTGAAAACTTGAGAGAGCAAGGAACATTCGGATGGCCTCAAGTCTTGCAACAGGAGCAAAAGTTTCTTCAAAGTCTATTCCTTCTTGCTGCGCATACCCTTTACAAACAAGTCTGGCTTTGTTTCTAATTACTTCTCCATTTTCATTCAATTTATTTTTGAAGACCCATTTTGTTCCGATAACATTCTTATCCTTTGGTCTAGGAACCAGCTCCCAAGTGTTGTTCTTTTCGATTTGCTCAAGTTCTTCATCCATTGCTTTCACCCAACATTCATCTTTGCATGCTTCTTTCACATTTTGTGGTTCAGTAGAGGAGAGTAATGCCAAATAGCTTGAGGCTTCTGCAACTGTTCTTCTTGTTTGTACACCTGCTTCTTTCTGCCCCACAATCTGAGATTCTGGATGATTCTTCTGAACATATCTGGATGGAGTCTTTTCTTCTATTCTTGTTTGCTCCTCTGGCTCTTCTTGAGGTTCTTCTTCTTCATCATTCTGTCTTTGAGGGTAGCCTTCATCTTCTTTGATGTCTTCATGATGGACTTGCCTAGGAATGTATCCCTTCTCATCAACCACTACATCAATGCTGTCAACAATTCTGCCAAGTCTTTTATTGTAGCACTTGTATGCTTTGCTATATGGAGAGTAACCAAGAAGAATGCCTTCATCTGCTCTAGGTTCAAGTTTGCCAAGCTGCTCATCAGTATTCTTGATATAGCATTTGCTCCCAAAGATTTTGAAGTGCTTTACCGAAGGAGTCCTGCCACTCCAAAGCTCATGAGGAGTTTGAGTGTTGTTCACCCGGACATTTGTTTTGTTGAGAATAACAACCGCAGCATGTGCAGCTTCACCCCAGAAAGTTGCGGGAGTTCCTGATTCATCAAGCATAGCACGAGCCATTTGTTGGATTGTTCTGTTCATTCTTTCAACAACTCTATTTTGCTGAGGAGTTCTAGCTGTAGAGAATTCTCTCCTTATCCCATGTTCATCACAGAAATCGAAAAATTCATTTGAAGTAAATTCCCCACCTCTGTCGGATCTGAGGCACTTAATTTTGTGACCTGATTCATTTTCAACCAAGGCTTTGAAGGATTTGAATTTTTCGAATGCTTCATCTTTGTGCTTCATAAGTCCTAACCAGACAAACCTGGAGAAATCGTCAATAAATAATATCAAGTATTCCTCTCCTCTAGGTGTTCTTTTCCTGAATGGACCACATGTATCTGTATGTACTAGCTCAAGAGGCATGCTAGCTGATCCTTCTTTCTCTGGAAAGTTAGTTCTGGTTTGTTTTCCAAACTGACATGATCTGCATATGGTGTTATCAGGAATTTTGATATCTGGAAGATCGCGAACTGCCTGATATTTGCATGCTTTCCTTATTTGTGAAAAGCTTAGATGTCCCAACCTTCGATGCCATAACCAGTGCTCTTCATCCTTGCTCAGATAGCATTGTTGTTGTCCTTCTTCAAATATGTACAGATTATTTGGAGTTCTTTTGCCTTTGAGTACTGTTTTACCTGTATCAAGATCACGAACAAGACATCCATTCGATCTGAAAATAACCTCGGTTCTTTGATCACACATCTGGCTGACACTTAGAAGATTATGCTTCAATCCATCAACATACAAAACATTTCCAGCTTTGACCTTTTCTTTTAACTGAGCAATGACTTTTCCTTTTATAGTTGCAGGAGTATCATTTCCAAAAGAGACTTTCTTTCCCTTTTCTAGAGCAGAATAAGATTCAAGTTTTTCTTTATCACCTGTCATATGCTTCGAACATCCACTGTCAATGTACCATAGATTTTCCTGTCCCTCTGCATAAAATGCTATTCCACATCTTTCTGTTTGATGTTCCTTTATTCTCCATGTTTTGGTGCTTGAGGCTTGCTCCTTTTTCTGCTGAAACCTGCTCCTGCATTCAGATTCTTCATGACCAAAGTTATTGCAAATAGAACATTCGACTTCATTTTCAAGAACCGAAAAGTTGTTATAGGTCCTTTTTGTAATCCCTGTCATACTTCTTTGTTTTTGAGCTTCCCTAGTCATGATTGTTTTATATGCAACACATTGAGCTGCTTTGTGACCAAAGTTATGACAAGAAAAGCATTGTCCATTGAAGAAACTTCTGCGGTTATCGAATCTACCAGCCAACTGATTGTAATTTCTATTTTCATCTATTCTTGGACCAAATTGAGAAGATTTTACCTGTGGCTGGTTCACCCTTAAGATGGATTGCCCTTGATAGTTTCTGTTTGTAATTCGTCCCTGCTTTACCTGATGATCTTCATTGTTCTTTTGCTCATTTCTTCTTGCTGCATCAAGATAACTCTTTGAGGTGGATGCTTGAGAGGTTTCTCCATTGTAGCCCAGACCTGTCTTGTTTAGAGGAGACCGCTGCACATTGATAATCTTATCCAAAGTTTCAGATCCTTTGACAAACTTAAGATTAATAGCTTTTGTTTTCTCAATCTCTTTTCTAAGACCAACAACTTCTCCTTCTAGTTTTTCAAGATGTTTTTCCTTTTCATCAATTTGAAATTGTAGAGTATCAATGATCACATTCTTTTCTTCTATACATCTCTTGAGTCTAGTGATTTCATCATAAAGGTTATCCACATCTATAGCATCCATATAATCATCATCTTCAAATGCCATTAATAACTTATATTCATTACCTCGTTCATCTTCATCACTGTTTGATAGACCATCACTATCTTCATGGGTGTAGTAGCTTTTCTTATTTGCACTTTGTTTCTTGTTCCATCTAGCAGGTTCCTTTCCTTTATCCTTATAAGGACATTTTGCAGCATAATGACCTACTCTTCCACAAGCAAAGCATTTGAAAGGTAGCTTACCTTTGAACCTTCCAGAACCCCTTTGAAGATTTCTGACAAAATTTGATTCTTCTTCCTCTTCTTCTGGAACATGGCTTGCTTCATAGTAATCTTCTTTGCCTGATGCCTTGAAAGTAGCTTCCCTTCTGTCTGATGGTCCTCCCTTTCTCATTTCATAAGCAGTTAGAATTCCATGTAGCTGAGACATAGTGAGAATTCGGAGATTTTCCTTTTCTTCTATTGCAGATACTTTAGATTCAAACTTGGGGGATAATGATCTTAGAATCTTTTCAACTACTATAGCCTCTTTTATTTCTTCACCCAAAATTTTCATACAATTAACAATCTCATCTACCCGAAGAAAATAATTAGCCACACTTTCATCATTATACATCTTGAGAGTCTCATACTGAATCCTGAGAGTTTGAAGTTTAGCTCGCTTTACCTGTTCATCTCCTTCATAGCTCGTGACCATTTTGTCCCATATTTCTTTTGCTGATTTGAAGTGCATTACCTTCATGAATTCCGTTTGGGATATACTTCCTAATAGAGTACTGACTGCTTTTGCATTTGTTTCATACTTCTTTTTCTCAGCTGGATCTGTAGGAGTAGCTGAAGGAAAAGCATAGCCTGTTTCTACAATGTCCCAAACTTCTGTACCAAGAGATTGAAGATATGCAGTAACTCTTACCTTCCAATAATTGAAGTTTGTCCCATCAAAAACCGGTGGCCTGATTGATGCTTCTCTCTCGTAGTTTCTCATGATGAACGATCTACCTTCAAGCGATCAAGCTTCTCTGAAGGACCTGCTCTGATACCAATTGTTGGAAATAATACTGAGAGGGGGGGGTGAATCAGTATTATCTAGCAATTTAATAAATCTTCCTTATTTGATCTTTGAATTATTTTTGCATGTCAGTACCATAAAATAATGAGCATGAACAAAGAAAACAGATAGTCACACCAAAGAACACAAGATGTAAGGTGGAAACCCAATGTGGGTGAAAACCACCTGCTGCAATATGTCTCTATCTTCTTTCAAATTAGAAACTTCTTTTACAATGATTTTGTACTGGTGCAGTCCTTTACCAGTACGCAGGCTGCAACCTACAGAGAGCTACAACTCTCTCTCTCTCTCTTGTTTTCCAGTCTACTCCTGGAAGGGAGCTACAACCCCCTACTTCTTTTCATAAGGCATCAGATGATCAACAAGTACATAACAGTTACAGTCCACTACAGATATCAGATCAGCAATAACAGAACTAACCCAGAACACTTTATCAACAGAGAAATTCAATCAACAGAACATCTAAAGACAGAGACGCAGTTTTTCCTTCTGTGGCCTGCGACCAGACGCAATTAACCTTCTGCTACCCTGCGTCCACACGCAGCTATCCTTCTGCTGCGCTGCGTGCCCACGCACTGTTCCTTTAACTGCTCAGTGTTCTGTTGCTTCAGGGACGCATCCAGAAACACTATCACGCTGCGTCTTTTTGCTACAGGGACGCACCCAAAAACACTATCGCGCCGCGTCCTTTTGCTTCAGAGACGCACCTGAACCTTGATCTCTCTGCGTCCCCACGCAGATCTCTAGTCACTCAGCGGTGTCCCAGACGCACCTGAACTTCGTCTGCCCTGCGTCCCCACGCAGATCTCCAGATTCTGCACTGCGTCCCGGCGTGCTTTCCTTTCACTGTACCTGCGTCCCTTCGGGTATGAATGATTTCAAGACTTTAAGTGTAACCCAAACAGTCAGATCTACAGATCTGATCTTGCGCCAAAGAGATCTCAATCCTTCAGTAGATTCGGCTTTTAGATCTAGACCAGATCTCACCCAATAAGATATTCAACAAAAGACATGCCTAAGCCAAATGATCTCCTTTGCTTTATATAGGCAAGCTCCTCCTCAAATCATGGAACAATACCACGAGCCGACACCATAATAACACAATACCGTCGGCGGATACCAAGAGTAAAACACAAGAAACCCCCACGTGGTCTTTTCTTTGCCTAGAAGTGTGCGCACTGGGTGGACGCACCTTCTGAATGGCTGGCCTGCGACTCTGGACGCGGTCCCTACATGGTGTACCTGCGGGTACGCACCTTCTGAACTGATATCCTGCGTCTTTCTTAATTTTTTATAAATTGAGATCCCTATGATGGGAGTTGCCATCAAGTACAACATCTGTAACATATAGCCATACCAGAAATCATAATGCCAACAATTGGATTCTCCACAAAAGATTTATGCCAAATCTCCCATGATGACCATATTATACACTATTTCAGTAGCGTGAACTTGTACGAAGTTCCACGTGTCATTGTTTAAACCTTTGGACCTGAAAACGATGCACATAACACTACAGTCCGTCCTCTTTTTGTACCTTGTTATGAAATTTCAATCTAATACTTAGAGAGAACGTTATGAATATTTTCCCACGATCACCTGTTTGGGATGTAATTCGGGATCTTGCAAAAACCCTAACTTCCTTCGATCATATCTTCGAACAGATATCGATCGAGGCTCTGACATTCAGACCCTAGGGTCATATCGCTTTTGCCTCAAATGGGTTATTTTTTTAGCTTCTGAAACATCATAGAAAAAGGTTATAGTGAAAATGCCGCAATGACCTGTTTGGAGCAGTGAAACCCTAGAATCCAAACCTCTGATACCAAATGTTATGCAACCATTTCACAAAATAGAAGAACATATAGATAAACGACTTCAAAATAAGTCTCTTCGAGGGGGAAACCTCCTTTAAATTACACAAATGAAAAATTACTAGATGATTCAAATGAAAAAAGATCCTTTCTATATATAGGAGTCTAAGGGGCCAAAATATAATTAAAGTTGACATAAGAATAATAATATAAGGGCACAACAATAACAATAGTGGGCTTCTATGGGGCACAATAATAATAATGTGGGGACAACATGGGCATACCAATAAGAATAAGGGGCTATAACAAAAATAGTAATGGGGGAATCACTAGTATTATGGGGACCTATCTCTCAAAGTCTGTATAGTCCATATGATAATCCTGGTGTGCCTTTTGAGTTATCTCCACGATCGTCTCGGATTCCGCTTCACCAGCTATTTATACCCATGGCATCAGAAGATGAGTTTCCTACCTATCCTCAAGGTCCTCCAGAAGTCTCAGCCACTCATACTCCTGGTGTTGGCAATGATTCTCAATATGAATTTTTACTTGAAGGCTTTCCATATGTGCTAAGTGTAGCACCTCCACCATCGCCTAAAAGCATTGAACCTTTGTTTCCATTGGTTATACCTCTTTGGCTCAATTGGTTTCAGGTGCTCCAAGTGTGTCTTCACTTTATCACAATCCCATTTGGTCATCAATCACCATGCCTACTTCTGGTTTGTTTGTTTCAAACCTGGCCTCTCAAATTCCTGTACCGACAGTTGTTTCTTCAGTTCATGTATAATTGACAGTTACATTTGGGGAAATTAATGTTCCTATAGGTTCCTTAGGTCCTCCATTAAGTGGAAAATATGTGCTACCACCTATCCCACTACATGGGAAGAAACAACCACCTCCTCCATATGTACCTCCTGTTTCAGGTGGAACTTATGTGAGTTGATCTCAAACTCATGCCACTGGAGCTAGTCAAAATGTTCCTAGTGTACCTTATCCTAGTGGATCATAAATTCCATCTGGATCAGGCCAAATCCTGTATTAATAATCTCTTTTTTCCCAAAAACCGTACCCTTTGTATGGCTCACAACAACCTTAAAATCCACCTTTTACTCAACAGGAAGGCCCCGAAATGAATCCCGGTTCAAATCCCTCATTTGGGGCCTCTGGTCAATTTCAAGTTGGAACCTATCAGTACAAACCTGGAACTCAACAAATTCCACAAGGAAATTTCCAACAACAACAACCTTATGTACAACAAGGGCCTTATGTGCAACAAGGGATTCATTATCAGCCATTGCAACAGCAAGGAAAACTCTTGCAGCAACAAAACCAACCCTTTTATCAACAAGGCCAACCCTTACAACAATAAGGTCAACGCCTGCAGCAGCAGGGTCAGCAATTTTTGTCAACAATTGCAACAAAAACCTTATAATCCATAAGCTTCGCAAGTTTTTTATCCACCTTATGGTTCTCAATGGACCATGGCGGGTCAGTATCAACCTTACCATGGTCAAAACCCACCTTTATGGGGGAAAAATCCACCTTTGTATGGTGAGAATACCTCTCAGTGGGGGCAATATCATGCTCCTTATGGTCAAAATCTGCTACTTTTGGGGTAGAACCTGTACCAAAAAGAATGGAATCCACAAGTAGGGCCTTATCAAAGGCCTCCCATTCCATTCAATCCACAATTTATATTTCTAGAAACGTTGGAGCTATCAGATGTGTCAAGACTCACTAATGATCCAATACTCCATTTGCCACATTGGCCTTTGGTTCCTACTAAGATTCCTAGTGATTTTTTGAAATTTAAAGGAAAGTTTGGAGAAGACCCCCAAGCCCATGTTATGACTTACCATTTATGGTTTTAATCCAATTCCTAGGTTGAGGACTCCATTCATCTATGTATTTCTAGCGAACCCTGACAGGTGTTGTCGTGAAATGGTACATCGAGGTGCTTATCAAGCCTTCAACTCTTTGGTAATGGCCTTCCTTACTTAGTTCCAGTTACTAGTTCGATATGAAACTGGTACCCATCTGCTTATGTCTTTGAAATAGAATACTGCTACCCACATCTCTGATCATATCCATGAGTGGAGACGTTAGCGTCACCTTATCAAGTTTCATATACCTGATGAGCTATTAACTAAATGATTTACCAAATCGTTCATCAACAAAATTTCCAAGGATATAGCTATGGGTGGTTGTGTGATGGAATATCAAGCCATTTCCCATGCCCAATATTTAGATTTGGTATATTTTGAATCTGGCACATTATATGATCTCTTGCTTGATGCTCCAAGACCATCTATGGATTCAACATATTCTAAACCTCCAGACATACCACTTGTTGATGGTATTATTGGGTCAGTGACTCAAACTTCCAGTAAATATTCTTTGAAGTAGAAATCTGTTTCAACTACTGCATCCAATCCCCCTTCGAATCCCTCTATAAATTCTTGTAAACCTCTGAGATTAATGCCATTCAGTGTACCACGGTAGATAAAGCCTAAAAAGGTGAAAATAAGGGTAAAGGAAAAGCCAAATCTGATACCCCAAAACATAATCCTTCGAAATCATCTGCTAATGATGCATCTAAAAGTATGCCCAAATATCCTTGCCTCATTTGTGAGAAAGATCACTATACCAAGGATTTTCCCCATCGTACGGAAGTTAGTTGCTTGTTAAAAGACACTCAAGGGACACCGACTGTACTAGAAGAACCTTTTCCATCACAACATACCCAATTGGTAGAACAACCGCAATCTTCTACATCTTCGGGTTCTTAGGTTTATATGACTGAACCGATACTTAATTCTGTTGCCACTCGGTCAAAAGACTATCCGACTCCTCCCATACAGGTTGTGGAGAAAGAAGTTATTGATCCACCTTCCACTTCTTCTCCACCCATTTCTGGTCCTCTTGATATTGAGAGACCTAGTAATGACTCCATTATCTGACCACCTCCCAAGGGTTTCCTTCGGAAATCATCTTACAATTTGAATGCACGAGCTTCCCAACATTACAATATTGTCGAAGATTTAGCTCAAGCGCCTTCAACGATGTCTACCTTGGAAGTTCTCCAGAGTTTTCCATCTCAGCAAAAGGAATTACTATCTGCTATAGGAGGAATTGACCCTACAGATTTGAGTCTGATTACCTCTGACCTGGAATGTCATGTTCCACGTCTTCCCCATCAACTTGCTTTTTTAATCCAAGTCATTATTAATGGGAAGATGATTCATCGGACTATGATTGATGAGGGTGCTTCTACCTGCATAATGTCTATCTCATGCTAGAAAGCTATAGGCTGTATACCCCTCAACCAGTCTCCTAACACCTTAGAAGCCTTTGGTGGCAGAGGATCTCATCCTTACTATATTCTCATGAACTTGCCCATAACATTGGAAGGGAAAACCATTGACTTAGAACTAGAAGTCGTTGATGCAAATTTGAATTATAACCTTCTACTTGGTTGAAGTTGGATTCATGCCATGTTTTTCTTGGTTTCTTCTTTGTTTAGTGTGCTCCATTTTCCTCATGAGGGGAAAATAGTGATCGTTGATTAGTTAGAATTTTTTTCTTCTGGTTCTTTGACTAGTAATGTACCATGTGTGGGAAATACTGACATCCCTTATGAGAGTGTTTGGGTTAGTATTTTCAAAAACTCTTCTCTTATGGGAACTTTTTCCCTCCCACCTCCAGACGTCGCTTTCGTCAACATGATCTCCACTTCTCACAATCCTTGGATCATTCCTTACCCTGATCAGGTTGATTCTTTTGGCGATGTCATGCCATCCAACCTAGAAGAACAAGCCTATCAAGCTATTGTTTTGGCTTTGATAGTCACTTCTGAAAGTCATGTTACTCTTAGTATGCATATAGACATGTATTCACAGTCCCCCTGGCTTGGTTCTTAGTATTCTTTGGATCCCTTGAATGAGACATTTTCCACTGACGAGAGTATCACCAAAGTTATGTCTCTTGAGGAAATTCCCTGGAATGATGTTAATCACCATTCCTCATTTCTCTTGAGTCTCGGAGAGATTTAATCGTGTTTAGATACCTTTGTTTCCCATACACTCACCCATCCACTTCAAATGCCCATTTTGGTGCGTGAATTTTTGTTTGAGGGAAACATGGGGAAAATTATTGCTACGATGCCCATCGAAATTTTTGTTAAACCATGAATCATCGAGAACATCCATGTCAGGGTTTCTTGTTCTTCGAACGAGAATAATATTTACACTGCCCTCTTTAAGGAATTTTGCGATGTCTTTGCATGGTCATATGAAAAATGCCTGGAATATATATGAGTATAGTTTTGCATGAAATTCCTACTTATCCAAATGTGAAGCCTTTTCGTCAATGACTTCGTCTAGTGCACCCTAGAATGGTAGCCACTGTAAAGGGAGAGGTTGAAAAAATTCTAAAGGATGGTTTCATTTACCCCATTCCATAGACAGATTGGGTTTCGAACATTGTCCCTCTGACTAAAAACTAAGGGACTATTCACGTTTGTGTTGATTACTGTGATATCAATTGGGTGTGTCCAAAAGACAATTATCCAACTCCTTTTATAGACCAAATCATTGACGAATATTTCAGGAGTGAGATTTTTTCTTTTATCGACAAATTTTCTGGCTGCAAGCAGATTAGCATTCTTCCTGTCGATTAGTATAAAACTACTTTTATTTCTCCATGGCGGACCTTTGCCTACAAAAAAGTCCCTTTTGGGTTGAAAAACGTTGGTGCTACCTTCGAACGAGCAATGTCTTATGCTTTTCCTGACAACAAACACATCGTTCAACCATATCTTGACGACTTGCCAGATCATTCTGCTAAGTGTCGTGATCATCCTGACCACCTTCGAGTAGTTTTTCTTCATTGCAGACACTACAATATTCCTTTAAATCCACATAAGTGTGTCTCTTGTATTGAATCTAGTCATATCCTAGGGTTTGTGGTATCTAAGGAAGGCATCCAGATTGACCCCCTCAAATTTGAGGCCATTGTGAATTTACCCCCTCCATCATCTTTACATCAGTTATAGAGCTTGCAAGTGAAAGATAATTTCCTTTGTTGTTTTGTACCCAATTATGTTGAACTTGCCAAGGGATTTACTCATTTTCTGAAAAAGGGGATCCCATCTATTTGGGATGAAATTGCTCAAAAATCTTTTGATGCATTAAAAAACACCCTCATTAGTGCTCCTTTGCTGCATCCCCTCAACTATCACTGAGATTAATTCTTGTATTTGGCTGCAACTGATAGTATTATTGCAATGGTATTGGTGCAAGACGATGATGATGGAAATGAACACATCATCTACTACTTAAGTCAAAATCTTATTGATATCAAAACTTGATATGACCATGTCGAGAAACTTGCTTTAGCAGATATTCACGATGTTCAACGCTTTTGACACTATATTATATTACGAAAAACCACTGTGATTTACGATTACAACCCCATGACCTACATTTTGAATCGTCAGTGGCTGGTGGGGAATATTCTAAGTGGATTGTTATCCTTCAAGAGTTTGATTTGAATTTTTCTACAACCAAATCAAAGAAATCAATGGTTTTTGTTGAGTTAATTTGTGACATTCCCTCTACAACCACATATACGGCTTTTGATGAGCTCATTCCTGAGAAGCCTCTCTTTCTCATTGACACTCTTGACCCATGGTATGGGGATATTATTTTCTATCTCCAAACCCAAACTTTTCAATTAGAGTTGTCTAATTTTGAATGTCATCACATTCGACATCAGTCCCAACCATGTCGAACCATTGGTGGTACTTTGTACTGTGTTGGTGTCGATTCTATCATTCATAGATGTTTGACACTTGAGGAAGCTGAGAGATTCCTAAATGAATGTTACTCTGGGGCTTATGGTAGTCATAGTTAGGATATGCTATTTCTCATAAAATCCTTCACATCAGTTATTTATGGCATTTGATCTTTAAAGATTTCATTTTAGCAATCCAAAAATGTCATGCCTGCAATATTTGCAATCGTAAACAGAGCTCCCCACCCACACCACTACACCTAGTTGTTACTGTCAGCCCCTTTGCTGAATGGGGTATTGATTTCATGAAACATAACCTTCGCTCAGCCGAGGGGCATGGTTATATAAACATCATCATTTATTATTTCAGTAAATGGGCCAACGCGATGCCCACACGTGATGCTAAGAGTAAAATGGCTGCTCAATTTCTTTTCAACCATTTCATAGATGGATTTATCGTTTGGTGTCCCTCAAGCCATCGTTATTGATCATGGATCTCATTTCCTAAATCAAATGATGCCAGAGCTCACTACTCAGTTGGGTTTGCATCACGACAACTCAACTCCTTATTATCCATAGGCTAATGGCTAGGTTGAGGCAATCAACAAAGTCTTGGTTACCATGCTTCAATGTACCATTGGGATGCATAAATAAAATTGGCATCTTATGCTATTTTTATCTATTTAAGATTACCGAACCACAACTAAAAGCGCCACTAGATTCACACCCTTTCAGTTGGTGTATGGTCTAGATGCAACTCTTCCAATTGAGTGTGAAATTCCTTCACTAAAACTAGTTGTCGAATTACTCCCTGATACCTCACCTAAGGAGGAACGTATACTTTACCTCAAAATGCTTGATGAAACTCACTTCTTTGCAGCATTAATAATTGAAGCCCAGAAGAAACGAGTTAAGGCTCAAAACAATAGAACTGTTTCCCCCCGAATTTTTGTAAAGGGTGACTTGGCCTTGCTTTATGATCAAGCCAATGACAAATTGGAAGCTAGGAAATTCAAACCAATGTGACATGGGTCTTACGTTGTCAAATGAGTTTTACAGAAAGGTGCCTATGAGTTAGTAGATTATGAAGGAAATTCTTTAGATGAGCCCCAAAATGGGATTTACCTAAAGAAATATTATGTGTAAATAGTTATGTACATTAGTATGTTTTCATTAGTGTGCAGTGTGGTTTTTGTGTTAGTTTGATTTTGCAAACATTTTCCTCTGCTTACCTCGTGATCTACATGTTTTGTAGATGTCATCCAATCGTTATGTCAGTTTTGCTAATGGTGCTTGTTGTAGTACACAAAATCTGTCTTCTGTTGTATGCACAATCTATGACCCTAATAGTGAGTTAGTGAAAGGTATATGTTTAGGTCGTATGACTAATAACATTGTCGAATATAGTGCGTTCATCGAGCCTGTGTCAAGTTATCGCTCTTGGCATTAGAGATTTAATTGTAAAACTTGATTCATAGCTCATTGTACTACAACTTAATGGACAATATTCAGTTAGAAACTCTCAAATTTTGAGAATGTATTTGAAAGTTCATCTATTGGAATGAGACTTTTATTTTATTACTTATCATCACATTCCGATATGCATGAACACATTAACGGATGCATTGGCTAACTATGTGTTAGATAGACATTTGTGAAACTTGTAAATCATAAAGCATCACATATCAGACATGGTAAACATAAAACATGTATATATATCAACTATTCGAAAAAAGAGTTTTCTACATCAAAATGACAAAATCTTTGTTCTGAGACACGTGAATTTATAAGCCTACAATAGTGCAGAAAGTAAACTAGAGTTGACTATGTGCCCACATGGTGCTCATGATAGCACGAAATATCCCTAATTATTCAGCCCAATAGTCAACGTAGTCTAGCAGAAACCCCCTACAGTGTTCCTCTGGTAGCATAATGGCACCTCATTGATCGAGGCATACACTGGAATGCCCCTCGTTAAAACTTCCAGGTTACACTCTACCTTGATGATAGGATCTGCTCCCTCCTCATAAGGAGCCTCCTCAATCTGGCATACCACTTGCCTGGCTATTGGAGAAACCCCTGGAGGTTTCTCTGATCCCACATTTGCAAAACATCATAAGTCAAATCTCAGTACACATAAAAAAAATAGAAACTTCAAAAACTTCAAAAAAGAGTTTTTACCTGAATTGGTCCACTTTGCCCCTAAAGGAAATGGAAGATATGGATCTCCTTGGAAATCCTTGCCTACATACACCTAATCATCAACCATGATTAGTTTTTGATGCAACTATCCAAAAAATGCTGGAGGGAATGACATCTATTGACTTCCTCCATGTTAAGGCATCAAATCTCCCCATCTGAGTAATCACGGATCTCTGGGCTATGGTGGATCCATTTCCAACCATTGATAACAGAACAATGGCACACGTTATAGGATGAACGTCACCAAAATAGATCCAAAACCAAATTGTATTAGAATCCCTGACTTGCATTTGGTAAGTTGGCGCTTCATGCACACCAACAAACGCTCACTCCAATTGAAAATTGTGGGATTGAGACACTTGATTGCATATTGGAAATGATAATTTTTTTGCCTCATGCAATGCTTAATCCCTAGCAACTCGGGCCATAGTGTGCAGGATTGTTAGTAGTGGGAGATTTGTAATGGTCTTTATGTCAATTTTCCCATTTTGGGTCTTCTTGGTCCCTGGACAATGCCTCGCAATGAGCATATCTATGGTCTCTCTTCCAGTGCGTGATCCAGACAACTGCACCCATTTTCCCTTTTTAGACAACTAGGTAATGAAATAAACTTCGGCAACCTCGATTTCGAGTTCTTGATCCTCGATCATGAATAGTTGGCGATCCACATCCCACCAACTACTTAGATGTTGCAATAACTCAAGCTATGATCTGATCCCAGGAATCATGAATAACTTGAGAAGTCCACATGCTCATAGGGCATTAACACAATCTTGATCCTGGCCAGCATGATGCTCTTTAGCTTCATGTCCCCTTTCTTTACATTCAACCACCATTTTGGACTGATTATCCTGTGGAAAATCAATAAAACAACATTTCATGAGCTTCAATGGAGACAAAATCCAAGATAAACTATTTTACATGGAGGATTTATAATAAAAAAATTACCTCGGCACCAACGCGAATGGTTATGAATTTTCTCAAGCTGCCAATGCGAGGGCCTAATTGACCATAGGGTGAGCATCGCGAGTCCGATGGGGAAAACATGCGCTGGTCACCCACAATTTAAAATTTTTGCAAGTCCTCCTTTCAGCCTATTCTATGGATAAAAATGCATGAAATGGGTAGAAAAATGAAGGGAAGCGACAAATATCTTACCAGAAACAAGTGGCTCGGTGAATGGTGTCCAGGATTGATTGTGCTCCTTTCCTAAAAATCAAGGTAAAATGAGGTAAAAATTCTCTCACAATTGCAAATTGGTAAAATGGTAAACATGACTTACTTTTTTCCCTATTTATAAGTTTTAAATAATATTTTTTAATATTTTCCCTCAAAATCGATAATGTGCATTTACTTGTGGATCGACAGGTCATATATTCTTAGTGATGGTGATTTATCTTTTTTCATTCAATGAGTTTTTTTATTACCTTTTTTAGACTCATAAAAAATAAACAAAAAAGAGACCCCCTGGAGTCATCTTTAAGCCCTTTTTTGACTCTCAAGAAATGAAAATATTGTCGAGTACTTGTCGTTTCAAAATCGTTAAAGTAAATGAAATGACATCTACTCAGTATAAGTTTAACCCTTTTCCGGACTGTAAACAATTGTACAAAAAAGGAATACCATAGTCAAACATGGCTAAGAGGTTCTCTTGGATATTATTTTCTACCTTCTTGGGTTCAAGAGATGATTTAAGAAAAGGGGCCTTTGGAGTTTTCTTTTTTGTTTTTTTTCAAATTCTCTAAACATGATTTAGATGTCGAGTTTCACCTTTGTCGGACTCATAAAACATAAATGACGTAGGACTTGTCACCATGACAAGACAATGTTTCTCCTTCCTAGGGATCGTAAAACTTACTAGGATGGATTCATTTGAAGGATGAACTTATATGAAAAGCATATGCTATCCCCTTCAAGCTTGAGATAAAAAATATATGGGATACTCGCCAGAAATGGTGGGGTAGAAAGTTAAAGAGATCATCTCTCGTATTTTGTAAAGGAAGCATATCGTTCTTGAACATGACACTCATCCATTTCTCATGTTGGGTTTGGGACATCCTCACTTGATCACTTGCTTTCCTGGGTTTGAGAAATCTATTTTACCTCCCATCTGATTATACCATTTTGTCATCATGACCTCTGATCCTATGTTGAGTCAAATGCTACCAAACTCTGGAGTCATGTCATTGATATGTTCAAGAGAAGTCCTATCTACAGTTCTTTATTGCTCATACACTCTCTGACTTTCTGCCACGGTCTTGGATCACACTTATCTACTCTACTAAATCCTTTTGTTTCGTGTCAATGATGTTGGATTCATTATGGCCCTCCTTTGATGGATCACTTCCTATCAACTTCAGCTCATTATCTAGGAAGATGATCTAGAAACTCCCTTCCAATACCTTAGAACTTGCATGCCTCAATGGTAAGTTCTTCACATTCGACGATAGGTTTACATCATTTATTTATGATCAAATGATCCCATAGGTGTTTGACTTCAGCTTCATTGTTAACATTCGTGGATTGTGTTGATTGTACCTTTATATCCATTGTCATTATTGGTGGTTTCTCTCGTACCTATTAACCATTTACATCATTGACCGTTAATCAGGTGGTTTTCTATCATGTTCAACTTCGACATGTCTATTCACATGTTATAATTCATACATTGATCGGGTCGATATGGAGTGCAAGACCTTGGATTCTATTTGATAAAATCCAAGTTGTGTGGAGTTATGAGTTATTCATAAGTGTACACATGTTTCCTGTAGACGGATGGTTGCAACCATATCGTGGATCCATATGCATGATCTTTTTTATTCGAATGGCTGTGACCATACTGAAAGTCCATACACATGATCCCTTCTATTCAGATGGTTGTGTCCATACCACAGATTCATGTATTATTATATGCCTATTCATGTATCATTAGGCATGATCATCATAGATGTCAGATATGTATATGCATATGTATATGTATATGTATATGATTGATTTGCAGGTATGTTGATGGTGTTGTTCTTGTCCTTGCGCCGACTTGTAAAGCATCTCAACGATCACTTCCTGTTCTGCCTTCATGCTTTAGGGGGAATCTGTTACACATTATTTTGTCACACCTCTTATTTCACTTCCTATCTCATATCCCAAAGTGCTAAAACATTGACTATTATGCAACATATCCATCATGATATACAGACCAAAATCTCCCTGAAGAATCAAAGGAAAATTTCCTTGAATCCACTCTGAACTAGGTTAACAAAAAACCAAAATTTCAGCATCAGCAAGCTTTGCTCCACTGCCTGCCCATTTTGATGGAAGGTTGCACAGTTATACACTAGCACTGTCAGTGCAGGTTTTGGTATGAAAACCCGCGCTGAACCTCTTATGGTAGGTTTTCCAAAATTGGAGGAGAAGCTTCGTGCACTAGAACCTTTGAGAACAACGAGCTAGATATTGGTCGTTGTTGATATGGTCGAGCTCTCCCATTTGGACCTCTTGATCTTATCATCATGGGCTTTCCCCTTGAGATGTTGACCTTCCTCCCTCTTTTCTAGATCCCTAAATCCCTCCTCCTTCCTATAAATTTACTCCCTTCCATCCCCAAATGGTTGGTCATTAATTGCTACATCCCTATGCTGAGATTATGCTTACATTCTGCCCATTCTAGCTTGGAGAAGGAGTGCGTGATGAGTCTTTGCTTGGGATTGGACATCCACCAAAAGGAGGTCTCCAACATCAAGGCATAGATTGTATGCTTCCCTTTTTAGCTCATTAATATATACATCTAATGTTCATTTTCCATAATTATGTAAATGGTTATGCTTTTAGCTTAATACTGCTTGATCTATTAAGTAGTTTATGTTTGATGTATGTTATATATGCTCTTGTATTTTTCATATCTCTTTGATCTTCCTTATAGGTACTCGGACGTGAAGAACAAGTAAAGAGTGAGGCCTAGAGTGAAATATTCAAAGTCATCTCCAAAGGATTGAGCGATTAGCATCAGAGAAAGGTAGGTTTCTCCTTCTCTCTACATTTGTTAAACATAAACTAGGAAAGTGTATGTTAGTTTGTTTAGTTTGTTGCTAGACCCACTCATTGGGCTAGAGGGATCACCTCTATCCACAGAGGGGATTTACCTTCACAACACTCCCCCTCTTAATTCAATATTTATTGCTAGATACTTTGCTAAAAATTATAGAGGTGCCAAAGCCATGAAGAATAAGGTAAAAAGCAAACTTGTCAATGAATTCCTTGTACTAAGGAGAGAAAATGATAGACTCCACAAAAAAGTGCAAAATATGAGAATATAATTGGAGTCTGGTAGACAGTTTCATAAAGCTTGTGGAAATAAAGTTGTATAGAAACTTGGGATTGCTGATAGGAAGGATGAAGCCCAAAAGGGTAAAATTCAAACTGATTTTGTACCTGTAGAGAATTTCACGGAAGCCCTTGTGGTAGAGAAAGATTTTCTATTTATAGGGGACCTTGAACACGACATGGGAGAGGAGACTAATCCATCGAGAAAGAAAGCCCAAGCCTTGACTAGCAAGTTTAGTGATAAGGACAATGATTCCTTCGACTTCGAGGGGTTAGCCAAATCCTTGAAGCAATTAACGAATTAAGTCTATGAATTGAAAAGGAAAATTAGCAAGACTTCTTTAGGAAGTAAATCAACAAAACCTTTCTTCTGAAAGACCAATAATCCACCCATGAAGTCATCTCAAGGCTCCAATATGAATTTCAATGTGGAAGAACTGGGAAAAGATAATTTCTGCACTTTCCACCAAGCCTCTCATTCCAAGAAGACCTTCCCGCAATGGATCCACAACATGACTACTATGGTGACCTAAACCTTAGATGATCAAGCCACATGAGAGGATGAGGAAGATTCTAATAACCCAAAAGAAGAGACCACACCTCCTGATGAAAATGTTACTTACGCTATTCTAACCTTCGAAGTCATCCATGGAGGATAGGTCCATTCCCTCCAAGAAGCTAATGCAAGGGACACTCCCCCCAAGCCTCTAAAGACTTACAAATCCAGGAGCAAGGTGCAAATATCAAATTCTACCCTGGAAGAGAAGAATAAGGCTTTACTGAGGAGGATCCTTCCTCCTAACAATTCAAGTCGGCCATCCACTCCCTCTCTTAAGGTTTCGTCTGGTCAAAGCCCAAAGGATTCTTCGGAAAGTGGTAAAGGAAATGCATCCACACCCAGAACCTTGGCCAAGTCCACCCTCTCCGCTTTACTCCCACAGGAATCCCTGGAGGGCACCACACCTTCGGACTTGTGGTATAACATCATTGAAGATATGTAGAAGACACGGACCAACATTTTACTTTATGAGCTTTCCAAGATAGCCAACCAACCTGAACTAATTGTCAAATCCTTTGCTACCTCTTCTTGAACCAGCAAGGACGCCTTTTGCCAAAGGATAGATATCCTAGAGAGCCCCAAGCATCAGTTGACCTCCAAGCTATTTTTAATGCCGTGAATGCAAACTTGAGAGGTTCAACTCCCTCGATCCTTTTCATTTTTGAAATCTTCAACTACAATGTGCACAATTTCCTTGTCGACTCTGGTGCATCAATCAATGTCTGGTGCATCAACTAATGTCATGCCTTTATCAATGTGAAAAAAATGAAACATTCAATCAGAGAAGACAGATGCCAAGATCATCCAATTGGATAGGTCTCAAGTCCCTGTCGTGGGTGAGTTGAACAATGTGATAATTAGGTTGTCCTATGACTTTAGAGTACACCAATGCATCAACATAATTTTGGTTTACATCCAAAAGCATATGGTATGTTGGTCAACAAGGACTCGTCGAGTAAACTACAGGGGTATTTTTCCATAGGTTGGTCCCACATGTGGCTGCCTTACAAAGGTAAGAACAATCATATTAGAGTTAATAGTGAACCTTACATGAAGCATATGGTCATGGATCTCGAGGGCTCAAATGAGCTGATTAGTTTTGATAAGGAATAATTGCGAATGTGTTTTTTCGAAGCAGATATTGGGTGTTATCAAGCCTCTCCATCACCCATCGCACTTGATACGTAGCTGGAACTTTTTTCTTACCCTCCACCTAATGTGAATGAAACTTGTACTACAAATGTAAATAATCTAGACATAGATATGACTAGCAATGAAACCTAGACTCTATATTATGATGGGTCCAAGACTCATGATGGAGCTGGCGCAGACTGCATCCTCGTGGACCCCAGAAAAAACAAAATTTTAATTTCTTTTAGGTTAAAATTCCAATGCACTAATAACGCAAGGAGTATGAGGCGCTAATCCTCAGGCTTAATAAAGCCATTAACCTGAAGGTCAAATGTTTGAATGTGATCAATGATTCTAAAATCATTATAAGGCAGGTACAAAACACAATTCATTTTCTATCACCACACCTAAAAAATTATGAGCAAGATGTATGGTGTTTGATCTATTCTTTTAAATATTTCAATATTAATTATGTTCCTAGGTTCAATAACATAGTTGTTGATACTCTAGTTAGTGTCGCAACCAGGTTTACACCTTGATGAGATGGCTTTTCAATTGAAATTATTTATAAACCTATTGTCACAGATAATGTAACTAATTTGCGCATTTTCAATGATGATCAATAAATATTGGATTTTATGGCAAATATTGAAAAATTTAAATATGTGGTGATAGAAGAGGAGGAAGATGAAAGGATGCTAAAAGAGGAATCAAATGAGTGCAAGGGAAACCCTATTCCCAAAGTTTTTGTGACACTGGAAAGATTATTAGATCTGAAAAACCATTTCTAGGGCCCATCGAATACCAAAACACATTTTTCCACACTTTAACATGAGAAAATTAACCTCAAGACTAAGACCAACCTCAAATTCATCAACCTGGGTGTTGGGTGTTCTCCTGATGAAAGGAAGTCCCTCATTAGCTTGTTTAAGAAGTATCATGATGTATTTTCCTAGGCATACAATGACCTGAAGACATATGACACCTGAATCATTCAACATGTTATTCCTATGAAAGAAGGGGTCAAACGATTTCAATAGAAATTAAGGAAGGTGCATCCCACCTTAGAACTACTCATTCAAAAGGAGGTGAATAAATTGCTAGATGCACTTATTATCTCTAAAGTTAGGCACTCTACATGGGCTTCAAGCATTGTTCCTGTATTGAAAAATTCCAGTGAAATTCGGTTGTGTGTCGACTTTTGGAATCTAAAACGGGCTTCAGAAAAGGAGAACTACCCAGTTCCCTCCATGGAATGGATTCTTCAAATAGTTTCTGGGTCAGAAATTTTTTCCTTGCTCAATGGTTTCTCTGGGTATAACCAGGTGCTCGTGGTCGAACCAGACCGGTTAAATACTACCTTCAGAACGAAGTGGGGAATGTTCACCTTTTGACGTATGACCTTTGGACTTATCAATGCTGGAGAAACATTCAAGAGGGTGATGGACATCGCTTTTAGAGGTATGATGTGTCAAAGCATGGTCATTTATTTAGATGACATTAGGTTATTTAAATAGGAGATCTCACCACCTTCACCATCTTAAGCAAATCTTTGAGTTGTGCCAGAAATATGGGAATTCACTCAAACCCAAGAAGAGCATATTCATGGTTTGAGAAGGAAATATTCTTAGGCATATCATCACTAATGATGGAATCAAAATTGATCCTGATTGCATGAAAGCTATTAAGAAAATCCCTTTTCCCAGGGGAAGAAAAGGTATGGAATCCTTCCTGGGTAAAATCAATTTTATCCCAAGTTTCTCTGGGATTTTTCCCAGATTGTCAAGCCCTTGTAGAATATGATACATAAGGACTCAATTTTCAATTGGAACCAAGAATATGTGAAGTGTTTGATTGTATCAAGAAAGCTATCACTAAAGTAACTTCCCCCTACAACCCTGATTTCATCAAGGATTTCATCCTGTACACTTTCACCTCAAATTCGTCCTTAGCTACCATGCTTACACAGAAGGATAGTAAAAATGATGAGTGACCTATATCCTTTATGAGAACGAGACTACAACGTGCAAAACTCAACTACCTAGACATAGATAAGTAGGCATATGCGGTCTTCAAGGCTATGAAATATTTTAAAACATATATTCTCAAGAACTGTGTAGCGGTGTTTGTTTCTCACCTTGCTGTTAGGTCATTGTTCATTCAAAAAAAGATGGGGGACAGGAGGGAAAAATGGATGACCTGCCTCCCAGAATATGACTTTGAGTTCAAGCCCCCTCACAAAGTTGAAAGACATGGGCTATGCAAACTAATTACTGAAGCCGCACACCAACAAAATTAAGAATCAGAAGGTTGCAATCATGAGATCGAGATGTACCAAAATTAACTCACCGACACTCATGAATGTTCACCATGGTACACTAGCTTGAATCAGTATTTAGGGCAAGGGACTTTACCTCCTACCTTGTCTGTGAAATAGAAAAGGGTAGTGAGACTCAAAGTTGCATCCTACCAACTAATACAAGGAAATTTGTTTCGTAAGCACCACCACAACGTGCTACTTAGGTGTTTGGAATATGATGAAGCCCAGGGGGTTATAAAGGAGTTACATGATGGGCCGGTAGGAGGCCAATATGCCGAAAACACTATTGCTCATAATATCATGAGGTGTTACAGGTCTATTTGGGCACATCACTCTCGATGATCAGATCAGTATAATTAGGGCTCATCAAACCCTAATTTAGTTGCTACATGCCCTAGACAAGTCATCAAATTGAAAGCTTTCATCCATGAAAGTTTCCTAGCTTGAAACCCTGTCGAAATGCCTCCTTGGGACACCAGTGCAGCCTTGGTTAGGGGAAACTAGGCTACAGAGTAGGTAGGCCCATTCAAACCTGCACTGCAGTGCACTTAGGCCCACTTTGACCTACACTGAGCAAGGATGAGCGAAATTGACACAGGATTCTGGGAATATTTCTTGATTTTAGAGCATTCTAGAAGGACACCCAACTCTTATCTCATCCTATGAGCTCGACTTTGGATAGGCTATGGATCAATTTTCCCTCTATTCTCTCATCCCTTTCTCCATGGAAACTAATTCCAATTTTGGAAAACCATTCAATGCCCAATTTATGACAAAACCACTTGCATTTCCCTATAAATTGACCACTCATCATAGTGATCAGGGGTTGGAATTTGAAGATTGTAGAGAGATATTGTTGGTTTGAGACTTGAGATCATTTTCAAGTAATGGTATGCTACTAGATTGATGTGCTATTGGTGTGATGAGGGTTTGGACTAAGCTGGATGAGTGACACAAGATCGAACCATATTGGTTGTAACTCCTCCTTCTATCAATCAATAAAGTTGTTTGTTCCTTTTCCCATATTCTTTTTTATATCAATGATGAATATATGTTCAAATGCTGTTGATTTCGTTTGTTTATAGTAGATAGATCATATTCTTTAATCGTTGTCGTCTTCTATTTATGTTGGCAGGTACCAATTAAATGAATTCAGTTTGAGTGGGAGTGATGGGAGAAATTCAAAGGAGATCAAAGGAAGTGAAAGATCACAAGTAAGTTCCTTCATCTCATATATCTATTGTATGAAAAGGTTAAACCCACAGGCTCTTCACTTGGGGAGCAATATCATACCATGTGGGTTCATATTGGGGGATATTTATTGAGGAAAAAATGACATAATATATTGGCGGATGTATAGGGGGGAGAAGGTTTTTATAATAGCAGGTATAAAAGATGGAGTCCAAAGTTAATGAAAAATATAAAGGGGCATAAAAATTGTTAATGAAAAAATGGATACCTACAATATCTAGTGAAAGTAGGAGTTTTAAAATTGGGAAGTTGTATTGGGTTTGTATTGGTAGGGGGTTAAATAATGTGATTTTTAGAGGTATTTTCCAATATGCAGTCAAATTAAGGTTATTGTTTAATATGCCATGAATGAATGTGATATGTCAGAGGCTCATTGAGTGAAGCCCCCATGGTTAAACCCACTTTCTTTCTGTTGTTCTAAGTGTAACTAACCACTTAGGGAAGATGTACTTATCTGTAGGTATAAATTCCATATAACAAATTGTCGACCATACTGGGGAATGACCATCGTTCTTGGTAGTTTACCCTTATCATATTACATCCTAGTATACTTTACTTGACTTCATTAATCTCTTTTCAGTCATATTGAAGTGTTTTTTGGTCAAAAGGTGTGCTTAAATGTCACCTGATTGGGTTCTCTAGCACCAGCATAGTGTTGGTCTTGACACAGTGCACTGCAGAGCAGCCTTAGCTTAGAGACAGTGCACTGTCTCCCACTCAGGGCTGCGTTGATCCCTCTCAAGCTAAAAAACCCATCTTTTTCTTGGTTTTTTCCAGATTTGTTTATGATGTTTTTTGCTGAAAGATCAATGTTTTCTATGGCTCTAAAATCAATTTGAATTTCTTCTCCTAGCCCTACTTTGGCCTTGATTGTTTAGTGTTTCTTAAGAGATTTCTTTATAATTATCAATTCATTGTCAAAGTTAGCTTACATCGATTAGTCTTTTCTGAAAGAGGATTGTCGTAAAGTCTTCATTTCTTTGAAAAAGAAACTATCACAAAGTCTTCGTTTCTTGTTAAAAGAATTGATTGATTGTTTGTGCATATAGTTTCCTTGTGTTCATCTAAACATTAAAGGAATGAAAAGAAAAACATTCATAACTCATTTCAAAGTTTGTGTGTGCTTGTAGGAATAGTATAGGGAAATTTGCATTAGATGTGCTCTATGCTCTTTGTTTAAAGATTCTGATTGCTCTATCCCTTTTAGTTACGGTTTTAATTGTTTAAATGAAATGAAAAGAATTTTTCTCATCATAGTTGCATTCTAGGAGTTCTAGAAACATCACACGATGAACTTGAAAGGAAAAATTTTAAACAAGATCATCTAAAATTTATCTCGATTAACCTAATGGAGCATTGTAACTTAATGCATAACATTTAGAGGTCTATGTTAGAGATGTGCTCCGGTGTCATTAAACATAGCAGTTGTCGCTAATGATTTGTGATACATTCCAAATGTGATACCTCATTCCATGTACATAAGTATATCATAGCACATCCATGTAATTTCAGGTATATAGGGTGGTGTTATAGTATGAAAAGTATAAAGGAATTCTCTCACTATGCGGTTTTTCATTAGGTAGCGCTAACACGGATTGGGCCTCCACGTAACTTCAGGTATATATGGGAGGACTACGTTAGGTTGATATCCATCCATAGGTAACCGAGTCAGGCACCTTGTATATTGTGATACACTAAAAACAACATTCGGGGAGATTTCATGCACGTATGTTAAGTCCTTGGTTTACTGAGGTAGTATATTGCAGTTCACAATTACATGGTAATCCTTTTGCCTAGATTAACCTCTTTTTGTTTATTTATTTTTGTAATAAAGTAAATCAGCAATCGTGGAGGAAAATCAACCTTTACCCCGTCATTCGTGGAGGATAGTGAGTAAACCGCCTTTACTGCTTGAAACTAAACCTAATTGACAAAAGTGGTCTCATTTAACTGAGTCCAGTACATCAAAAACTTCTGCTTCTTCATCTAATTTACCATAGTCACCTATACTGGTAAGTACTGTGATCCCAGTTACTCCTACTATTATTGGTTTATCTGCTACTGAAGTGGAACCTTTATAATTACTCGAGGACACTAAAAGTGAACTTAGTGAAATGGTAACTGAAGTTGTCCAACAAGAAGTTGATCCTTAACCAAAAGTTGTTCAACAAGAAATTACTTCTAAACTTGAATCTCTTCAACCAAAAGTTGATCCCGAACCTATCATAGTTCAACCAGAAGTTACTTATGAACCAGAAGTTGTTCAAGAAATTCATCCTGAACCCGTTGTTCTTTTACCATAACACTTGGAACTAGAAGTTGAACAATCAGAAGTTGTTATTATAATAGAAGACAATTGACCGATTTATCCTCATACATCTGTAACTATTGAGAATTCTTCTTTACTGCAGAGTCAAACATCGAAAATTTATTACGGACCTGAGAGTGAAATCCTTCCACCTGCTTTGATTGCTATTGAAGAGGAGTCTAAAGAAGAGACTTGACCCAGAACCCCAACTCATTTTGGACCAGGGCTTTATCTTTATCCTTCTTATCCTCAGTTCACTGCTCCTTTTGATCCTGTTTACTTTCAAACTCCCGTAGATTCATTAGGACATTTATTGGGTCATTTGACTATGGCTAAAACAACATTCCAGACTATATCATCTGTTACAACAGTGAAAACATCTACTGTCGCTACGTCTTCAATGTTTACCACAACACCTGAGTCACATCTGTATGGTGGTCCGTCTGTCCCACTGGGTTACCAATCATTATCTGGAACTCACTCCGGTGTTGCTTCTAGTCCATGGTCTTTACCCATGTCGTCCACAGGAATTTTACCTGGTTCTTCACTTACAGATACTGAACAGTTTGATCCATCAAGTCAATATCAAGTTGGTCCATCTGGTTACCATCCAATGTATCCACTTTACACTGGATTACCTCCATATGGAGAACAATATGCCCAATCTTCTTATCCTCCATTTTCTGGGGGGAAATAATATGGTAATATACCGTCATATTTAGGTCCAACTTATTCTCGAATGACTGTTTGTCAATGGCAGCCTACAATGCTCGTTCATCCAAGGCTTGTTTATCCATCACAATTAATGAAATATATTTCATCCATACCTACTACGCCTGTCGTTATGACTTTACCACAGTCGCAAGCTCAACTTATTGTATCTCAACCTTTGTAAGCTAGTCCTTCAACCTCTGACCCTCAAGTTTCAGGTCTACAGACTCAATCTTCTCAGGCCATTTTCAACAACTGTTTTTGTCTGGAATCCAACAACCTCAGGCCAGTTTACCATTAACTGGGATGACTCAAGCTTATACTAGTTTAATTTATTCACAACCTGGTAAAACTTATAATGGTGGGAAACAACCGTTGCATCAACAACCCTGGAAGCCAAAATATCAACAATAGCAATTCCAACAGTACCAAACTTATCCTGGACTTGGTCAACAAGCCTATGCTGTGTTTGGTCAACAACAATTTTACCTAGGTCCTGGTCAACAAGCATATGATGGGTTTGGACAATAGCAAATTTATCCTGGTGCCCAACAACTGCCTTATACATGATATGCTCAACAAACCTACCCCTATCAAGGTTACCAGCAGCAGATTCCTTATGCTGGTATGCAAAGGCCTATTGCCCAGGGAATTCCATCTTACCCTGGTTATGCTTAAACCAACCTAAATTGACAATTGCCTTTTGTCACAACACTTGAATTACCGAGTTTAAATAGGCTTACCAATGATCCCATTCTTTATGCACCTTAGTGGCCGGTGATTCCACACAAATTGCCTTCTGATATTCCTAAGTTCAATGGAAACCCTGGAGAAGATCTGTCCAATCACGTTATGACTTTTCATTTATGTTGTTCATCCAACTCCCGAAATGATGGTTCAATAAGACTATGTCTTTTCCAGTGAACACTCACTGGTCCAGTTGCAAAGTGGTATATTGAATTACCACGAGCTTCATTTGACAACTTCACATCCTTAGCCACTACATTCTTAACCCACATCCAGCTAGCCATCAAATATGAAACTGGAACGGAACTGTTGACCAACTTTAAAGAGACCACTGCTACTCACATTTCTAATCATATTCATGAGTGGCATTGTCATCGTCGAATGATCAAAACTTTTGTTCCTGATCAGCGCTTAGTTGAGTGGTTTATCAAATCCTTGTTGCCATCTATCACCGAGGATGTGGCTAAAGGAGGATTTTTTACTGAAGAGCAAGTAATTGCTCGTGCCCAATACTTAGAATTGATTTACACCTAGTCTGGCATGCTCTATGATAAGTTTCCAAAAGCACCTAGACTAGCTTTTACTATTCCACCACCTCCATCTAGTAAGGACTCTCATGCCGGTGATGGTGTGATAGGTTCTTCAAGCACTCAAACAAAAAGTAGACCATCTAGTCAAACACTTGCTATTTTGAATCAAACTTCTAATGCACCTGATAATAAACTTGCTTCTGAAATAAATTTCGTGTCATCTGACAAAAGTTAAAATGAAAAGCAACCTGGAAGTAAGAAAAAGGGAAAACCAAAAAGAATCAAAATTCTCCCCCTCAAGAGAAATCATCTGATTCCTCTACCTCGACTAGGAAACCTTGTTACCCATGTGTAATTTGTAACGATGAGCACTTTATGTGAGACTGTCCTCACCGCTCTAAAGTACCAAAACTTGTTAAGACTTCTAGTACATCTGCTATGTTGACAGACCCTTTTCCAAACCTAGAGACTCATTTGGTTGCTACATACCATGCTTCCACTTCATAAGTGCTTATGTTATCCACCACTAAGCCTAAGATTGATTTTTGGTGACCACACGAAATAAAGATTATAGTAATACACCATCATCTTCAAATAACTAGGCTATAGATCAATGCAATGCTTCAAATTCGACTTTGTCTGATTCCATTCCACCACCATTGCACCAGAGTTAACAATAAAATTTCCTAAGGGAGTTGTGCATAAATCTACATTCAACCCTCGAGCTCGAGGAGTGCAAAATTAAAACATAATAGAAGATTTGGCTCAGTAACCTTTTGCTATGTCGACACTTGAGGTGCTTCAAAATTGTCAATCCCAAAAGCATGCTTTATTGTCAGCAATTGGTGGAATTGATCCAGCAGATTCCAATCTCGTGGTTCTTAACCATATGGGTAATACACCACAATTACTAGCACAGTTAGAATTCTTGATCCAAGTAAAATCTTTGAATAAACTTGTTCACTGAACCATTGTTGATGAGGGTTCATCTACTTGTATCATGTCAATGAATTGCTGGAAAACAATTGGCTCACCACCTTTGTCACAATCACCTACAACGTTAAAATATTTTGACGGTCGCACTTATACACCTTGTGGAATTTTAAGTAACTTATAGATAGAACTAGGGGTAAAAACTGTAACTGTTGAAGTTGAGGTCGTTGACGGACCCCTTGACTACAATATTTTACTAGGAAGACTGTGGGATTACGCTATGGCTGTTGTGGTTTCGACATACTTTCGTTTGATCACTTTCCATCATAAAGGTGGAATCATAGGAATTGATCAACTCGCCTTCTTCACCTCTAGTTCACATGAAATGGGAAGCATTCCGTTAGTTTATGGACCCCCGCTATCTCTTTAGAACGTTGGAGTAGGTCTCTTCAAAGATTCTTCCCTAATGGAAACTTTTCCGCTACTTTCACCATCACAGATGGAGGATGTTTCAAAAGTTGAGACCTGTAACATGATATCTTCCACTTAATTTGATTCATGGAATATTTCCAATAAATCTGAAGTTGATATGCGTAATGAAACCATGCCACTAAGCCCCATTGAGCTCGCATAGCAATCAATATTTTTGGCTTGTATGGAAAATCCAAATCCATCATCACCAATTGTATGGGTTGATCAGTCGTTAGAAAATGTTACTTCCTTTGATCCTTTTTCACATACATTTTCTATTGATGAAGGAATCATCCAATCAATGATGACAGAAGAAGAACCATGGGTATATTATCATCATCGATCCCATCTTTTAGATCACATAGAAGATATTCCAAATGAACTAAATCACCCTTCAATCGTTGATTTCCTTTCGAATTATGTATTTATAGACACAGTCAATTCCAAATGAAACTTATCAAATATCGAAGAAACCATTTCTATCGATATTTAAACCAAACCTGAAATTGTGGAAAACATCCATGTTGGCAAATCTTGTTCTCCATTGGAACTTGAAACTTACCATGCTCTTTCTCGTGAATTCTGCGATATATTTTCTTGGTCATGAGGAAATTCTAGGTATTGATTCTAGTAGAGTTGAACATGAGATTAAAATGTATCTTGATGTCAAACCATTACGACAGTGCCTCTGTCCTTTTCATCCGAAGAAGGCTGCTGCCATAAAAGTAGAAATTGAAAAACTTTTG
The DNA here is from genome assembly GCA_031772625.1 of Pinus tabuliformis. Taxonomy (NCBI): domain Eukaryota; kingdom Viridiplantae; phylum Streptophyta; class Pinopsida; order Pinales; family Pinaceae; genus Pinus; species Pinus tabuliformis. Next base: position 630,253,712 of record CM062807.1, on the reverse strand, counting down.
CATGTTGGTTTCATATACTCCATTCCTCTTACTGATTGGGTTTCCAATCTTGCTCCTGTCATGAAGAAACAAGGAACAATACGAGTGTGTGTTGATTATAGATATGTTAATCATGCTTGTCCAAAAGACAACTATCCCACTCCATTTATCGACCGGATAATTGATGACTGTGTCGGATGTGAAACATTTTCATTTATGAATGGCTTTTTCGGCTATAATCAGATCAATATCTTCCCAGAAGACCAATATAAAACTTCCTTTATTTGTCCCTGGGGCACATTCTCATATAGGAAACTCCCTTTTGGTTTGAAGAACGTTGGGGCAACTTTTAAGAGGGAAATGAATTATGCCTTCGATGACATCAAACACATCATTCAACCCTACCTAGATGATTTACCTGCTTATTCATAGAAACGGGTTTATCACCTGCAACATTTCAGAGCCATTTTTTTACAGTGCCGACACTACAAAATTCGACTCAATCCACATAAATGTGTGTTTTGTGTTGGTTCTGGTCGTTTTCTTGGTTTCATAGTGTCCAAAGAAGGAATTCGAGTTGACCCTTTGAAGGTTAAGGCAATTATTGATCTGCCTCCACCTTCCAATTTACTTCGGTTTCAGAGACTCCAAGGGAAGGCTAACTTTCTAAGGATATTCATTCCCAACTATGCTGAAATGGCTAAAGGATTTACTCGTCTTTTGAAAAAGGGAATTCCCTTCCATTGGGACCAGGTTGCACAAGCTTCCTTTGATGCTCTCAAAGATACCCTGATCTAAGCATCATTAATGTATGCCCCTAATTATCAAAATGACTATTTCCAATATCTTGCCACTATAGATACAACCATTGCTATGGTTTTATTCCAAGAAGAAGATTGGATTGAACATTCGATCTATTATTTGAGTTGTAATCTCAATGATATGAAAGTTAAGTATTCTTATGTTGAGAAGCTAGCCTTGGCTACCCTTCAAGTTGTACATAGATTTTTCCATTATATCGTGCTCCGAAAGACCCCCTGTCATTACAGATTGCGACCTTATGACGTACATCTTGTCATGTCAATTGCTAGGAGGAAAATATTTGAAATGGGTCGTCATTTTGTAGGAATTTGATTTGGAATTCATCAAATACAAGTCAAAGAATTATCTAGTTTTTATCGAGCTTCTTTGCAACCTTCCCACAACTGCCATCGACTCAACAACAGAACCATCAATTCCAGATGAGTCTCTGTTTCTGATCTCATCATCTGACACTTGGTATGGAGATATATTGATTTATCTCCAAACCCAAACTTTTCAAATTGATACCTCTCACTTGTAGCAACAACGTATTCGATATCAAGCCAAAGATTATCTGATCATTGGTGACACTCTTTACCGTCACTGTATTGATACGATTTTATGGAGGTGCCTCACACATGAGGAAGCTGAGAAAGTTCTGAATGATTGCCATTCTGGTGCTCATGGCGGAAATTTATCTGGTTATTCTACCGCAAAAAAGATTCTCCATGCTGGTTACTTCTGGCCAACCATATTTAACGATTGCATTACTGCTATCAAACATTGTCATGCATGCCAAATTTTTTACCGTAAAACTCGATTACTACCTGCACCACTACATCCTGTCATTGTTGTTGGACCATTTGCAAAATGGGACATTGATTTCATGACATGTAACCCTCCCTTGGTTGGGGAGCATGGGTATATTATTGTCGTCATTGACTATTTCATGAAATGGGCCGAGGCGATGCCTACATTAAATAACAGTGGTGAGAAAGTTGCACTTTTTTTCAACCTTGTGGTTCCACAGTTTAGTGTACCACAAGCTATAGTTACAGATCATGGTTCGCATTTTTGCAATCACATGATGAATAAACTAACTGCCAAGTTAGGACTTTCACATGATAGTTCTACTCCTTATTATTCAGAGGCTAATGGACAAGTTGAAGCCATCAACAAAATCCTTAAGCGAATGCTTCAAGTAATGATAGGAGTTCACAAACAAAACTGACATTCGATCCTATACTCAGCTTTGTGGGTTTACCAAACCTCGGTAAGAAACGCAACTGGATTCATAAATGTTAAATTGGTGTATGGTCTTGAGGCAATCTTTCCAATACAATGTGAAATTTAATCATTAAAACTCGCAATTGACTTGTTACCTGACACTTCTGATGAGGAATCACGTTTCGTAGAACTCATCCATCTAGATGAAACACGTCGTGAAGCCACATTGGTCAACAAAGCACGTAAGAAACGAATTAAGGTGCAATATCACCACAATGTCAAGCCTCGCATATTCTCAGACGGAGACCTGGTCTTGATTTATGATCAGGAAGCAGATGGGCCCCTATACTGTCAAGCATGTTTTGGCAAAAGATGCTTATGAGTTGGTTGATTATGATGGAATTCCATTGTCGTAGCCCTGAAACAGGTTGTATCTTAAACGTTACTATGCTTGATTATGCGTAGTAAAAAACATTGTATATATGCTTTGATTGCGTGTGTGTGTCATAGTGTGACTTTTAGAGTTTTTATGTGGTTAAGTAATCTTCTTTGTATTTGTTGCAAACGTCGAAATATTTGGAACCATTTGTTGGTTATGTCGATGGTGCTAGTCATAGTATGCATAACCTATCTTGTGTAGCATGGGCCATATTCGCTCCAAGTGGCGAGTTAGTGAGTTTTCAAGGGATTTGTATCGGTCGTTCTACAAAAAATATCACTGAGTATAGTGCATTAATTGAACTCCCCTCTGATGCCATTTCGCTTGGCATTTGTCGAATCATCATTAGACTAGACTCACAACTTGTCGTACTACAACTAATGAATGTTTATACCTTCCGAAATCCAGCTATTTATCGTATGTTCCTTAGATTTCATCTCTTTGAAAGAACTTTTGATTACATTCAATATCAACACATTTCCAGAAACTTTAACACATTGATTGATTCTTTAGAAAACTATGTGTTAATTTTTTTTTACAACATATATAAAAAGTAAATTTTTAATTCACATCAACAGTTGAATAGGATTACATATAACCATATAAAAACACTGAAAGTAAAATAGATAGATGTTCAAAGTTTTTACAAAAATTTGTGTCCAAGACATGTTGGTCATCTGACCTCAAAACCTAAAATGCATACAATAAATCATCCTAAGTATATCTAATGATGCTCATGATAACAGGTCACTTCTTGAGCTATCATGTGCAATAGCCTCATCCAACAGCTAGGTACACCAATATTATGGCATTGTAGTCTCAGTGGTAACTCCTCAATCCGAGCATCCAGTATACTGAGGGTTAACCCCTCTATATGATCCTGCAACTCTGCCAGTGTCTTGGTTAGATCCAAATCTTGGAGAACTGCTCTTTTGACATTTCTCCTCACTAGGTCACCCAAATCCCATTGATGACCCATTGGTTGAACAGTTCCAACATTTATATGCATAAGAACATCTTTAGTTTAGTCTTGGAAACATCAAAAAACACAAAAAACATGTAAAACTTAAAAAATCAAAACACATGGTCAAAACAAAAATTTACCTATACCACCCCATTGAGCACCCACTGGTAATCTCAAATATGGATCTCAAGGAAGATCCATCCCTGCATATGGATTCTCCTTGATGACAATGTGTTGTCGAGGGAGCCAATTGAAGAATGCAATAGAAAATGAGAATGATGACTGACCAACATGTCTAGCCATTAACTTGACCCATCTTTGCATCCATGGATATCTAGTACCAATTAAACTCAATGACACATGCTAAGGTTACATCAATGGAATTCTCTCCAAAGTAAAAGCAATCAAGATCAAACCATAGCCAAATTTTTTTATTTTTCTTCTCTTTACTTTAGTCAGCTGCTCTTTCATTGAAAAAAGTACTGCCTCACACTAGTTGAATATATTTGGCTCAAGACACTCGACCACATACTGCATGTATGATCTATTCACCAGATGAAGTGTCACACTACCCGCCAACTTTGTGATAGTAAAGAGGATTGTTCGCAATGGCAAATCATGAACATCCCTGATGTTTATCTTCCCATGTTTTCTAGGCTGTGTACCTGGTCGATAGAATTGTCAAATGTAGTCCCTCACTGATTCACCCCCATGGGAAGAACCTGAGAGAGAAAGGGGGCACTATGTCTCGACAATCCTGTGAAAAAGTAAATATCATTAATCAATATAGGGAGCACTTTGTCCCCTATGTGGAAAGCTTGTTCCACTGGATCCCATGAATGAACTAAGAACTGCAATAGTTCTAATTGTTGCCTCATCCCGGATAACCTGAAATATTGAGTAACCCACAATCTCTGAGGGCCTAAATAGTACCAAGATCATTTAGGCAAACCATATCCTGTTCTTCATGTTCCCTTTCACACCAAGTAATAGCCATTCTGATCTTATCAAAGTTTGAAATCACAGCATAGGCTTAGTTGGGATCCATTTCATGCAAAAAATTGAAGAGATTTTGGGTAAAACTGATGAAACAAATTTCTAAACTACGCCTAGCACAGCCCTGGTCTTGAGACAGTGCACTGTAGAGCGGGTACCCTTTTGCTTGACTACATTGCAGCGCAGTTTTCAATGTATTGGGCTGTGTTGATCCCAGGGTGAGGTATATTTGCCCTAGGGACCCAAAAACCCTAAAAAATTTGCCTAAAATTGAAAAAATAAATGACCTTAAATGGAAGAGAAGAGGTAGATCTCCTACCTGGTCTTGACGTCACCAAGAATGATCCACAGAATCTCCTGCAATCAGTAGTTAAAATTCGAGGTAAAAACTGATTAAGAGCACAAAAACTGAATGGTAAATGTCAAATGGTAAAAATGACTTGGTAAATTCATGTTTTATGGTTATTTCATGTTCATTAAATGAATAAAATATAGTTTTTACCTATGTTTACCAATGAAACAGGTATGTTTAATCCATTTAGTGGTTCTTTGGGTAGGTTTACAACTGACATAGTGAATTTGACGTGCATGATTGTAAATTGTACTTTTGACCACATAGCATACTTTTATCTCTTTTTCGAGCTCTGTTAAACATTGAAAAAGGAACCCCTTGGAGCCTCTTTAAGCTCTTTTCAGACACTCGAAATATGAAAAGATTGTTGAATGCTTGTCCTTTAAGCTCGTAAACGGACTGGAAATGACATCTACTTAGTATAAGTTTAACCCTTTTCCAAACTGAGATAGATTACTTACGAAAAAGGAATACGTCGATCGAACATGGTCAATAGGTTCTCTCTTGTATTATTTTATGCTTTTTTTGACTTGAGAGACAAATTTACGAAAAAGAACTAGTGGAGTTTTCTTTTTGTCCCTTTTCAAACTCTCTAAACATGAAAATGACTGAGTTCTCATTGTCGTTAAACTCACTAAAACATCAAATAGTGACAAACTTGTCCATCATGACAAGATCGAGTTTCACCTTTGCTAGACTCGTTAAAACATCACATAGCGATGGATTCACCCGAAGGGTGGAATTATACTACAAGCATATGTTTTCCTCCTCAAGATTGTTAAAAAGTAAAGAGGTACTAGTCAGCAATGACTCGGGAAAATGGGAAAAGAGGTAAATCACTTTATGGTAGCAAGTCCCTCTTGAACATGACACTTTCACTTCATCTCTATGACTATTTGGGTTGGGTTATCTTCTTGATGGTTATCATACCTATGGTCTATCACACCATCCATCACTTTGGTTTTGGGTCAATGCTGCCAATTCATTCAGTGTTGCAGACATGTTCAAGAGAAGTCACTTAGTAAACTTCATCCTTTGCAATACTCATAAACCTTCATTTTCATGACCGCCAATTCCTTAACATTGTGTCATCAGTCACATTCTGTGTTAAAAATCATTACACTTGTTTCATGTCATTGATGGGCGATACATCAAGGCCCTCTTGCAATGAGTCACTTCTTGTCGACGTCAGCAAATTATCCAACAAGATGACTTAGAAACACCCTTCTAGTACCTTGAGGTTTGCATACATCAATGGCAAGTTTCTCGCTTCCAGCGACAGGTTGACATCACAGGCCTTCGACTGAAATACTTTGTATGGTGTTTGACATCAAAAAATGTATTCACACCATGTAGAAGGTACTGTAGTACCTTGAGAATCATTCTCATTATCAGTGATTTCTCTCATGTCTATTAACAACTTACATCATTGGATAGTAATCAGATGGTGTCTTCCCATGTTCGACTTCAGATCAAATTTTCACATGATTAGACTCGTACTTGAGCAAACGATTGGATGAGATAGAAGACCTCGATCTAGTTTCATCCGTTTGGGCTGTGATTTCAGGAGAGTACTAAATCATCTATACGATGGCTTTACACATATGGTCATCTTATCATGGGTCTATATCTGTAGACGACTATCTAATTTATGTACATGAAATGAAAAGTTTATATGCTGAGAATGGGTATGCCTTCCATCAGAAATTCATAAAAAATTCAAAAATATGATGATATTATGTATTGTAATTGATGCAGGTCACCATCCGCTTCAAATCCTCCTCATCACATCATAAAGCATATCACTCAACATTATCATTTTTGGCTTCATGCTTTAGGCGGTAGCTATTATAGGTCTATTTGGCCACATCATTCCCTACGATTAGATCAGTACAATTAGGGCTCATAAAACCCTAATTCAATTGCTACATGCCCTAGACAATTCATCAAATTGAATGATTTCATCCATGAAAGTTTCCTAGCTTGAAACCCTGCTAAAATGCCTCCTTCGGACACCAGCGCAGCCTTGGTCAGGGGCAACTGTGTTGTAGAGTAGGTAGGCCCATTCAAACATGCACTACAGTGCACTTAAGCCCACTTTGACCTACACTGGGCGAGGATGAGCGAAATTGACATATGATTCTAGGAATATTCCTTGATTCTAGAGAATTCTAGAAGGTTGCCAGCTCTTATCTCATCCTATGAGCTCGACTTTGGATAGGCTATGGATCAATTAGCCTTCTATCCTCTCATCCCTTTCTCAATGAAAACTAACTCGAATTTTGGAAAACCATTCAGTGCCCAATTTATGACAAAAACACTTGCATTTCCCTATAAATTGACCACTCATCATTGTGATCAGGGGCTGGAATTTGAAGATTGTAGAGAAATACTGTTGGTTTGAGACTTGAGTTCATTGTCAAGTAATGTTATGCTACTGAATTGATGTGCTATTAGTGTGATGAGGGTTTGGATTAAGCTGGATGAGTGACACGAGATCGAATCATATTGGTTGTAAGTCCTTCTATCAATCAATAAAGTTGTTTGTTCCTTTTCCCATAGTCTTGTTTATATCTATGATGAATATATGTTCAAACATTGTCGATTCCATTTGTTTATAGTAGATGGATAATATGCTTTGATCGTTGTTGTCATCTGTTTATGTTGGCAGGTACCAATTGAGCAAATTTAGTTCGAGCAGGAGCGACGGGAGCAATTCAAAGGAGAGCAAAGGAAGCAGAAGATCACAAGTAAGTTCCTTCATCTCATCTATCTATTGTATGAAAAGGTTAAACCACTTTCCTTCTGTTGTTCTATGTGTAACTACCCACTTAGGGAAGATGTACTTATCTGTAGGTATAAATTCCATATAACATGAGGGTAGGATTCTACTCCCCCACCCTTCTCTAATATGTGCAAACTTATGCTCATAAATGCCCCATTTGTCAAAAGCATGCATGAAGACAACCCCGGTCGGTCACTCCCCTTGAGTCTATTGATCCGAATGGAAAATGGCATCAACCCATGGTACTCATCCACCCATATTATTCATCGACCCATGGAGTTTACCCATGGTATTTTAAATGGCATCCGCCCGTGGTATTGTAAAATCCACCCATGGTACTCATCCACCCATATTATTCATCGACCCATGGAATTTATCCATGGTATTGTAAATGGCATCCGCCCATGGTATTGCAAAATCCACCCATGGTATTCATTCACCCATGGAATTGAACCGTGGTATTGTAACTGAAAAATACTATAAGTAACAAGTCACATTTTGTAAAAGGACAGATTGTCCACCACAATGTAGCCTTTACAGTTCAGAGGCATGTAGCCACACATCTCTTCTCAGAGATAAGCTACCATCTCCCTAGCTGGTTTATTTCCATTACTATTTTAAATAAAATTTTCTTTTTGGTTTTGTTTATTGGGAATTCTCCTTATTTTTCTTCTAGCAATGCAAGTTTTAAGATCTTGGGGGTCTCTGCCCCCAAGATCCATTTCAATCTTTTAGATCTTGGGGGCCTCCTCCCAAGATCCGAATCAGTGGTATCAGAGCAGGTTATGATTCCATGGGAATGAGGGTTTGATGCGTATTTCAATTTCAAATTTTGCAGCAATATTCAACAAACTTCAGGCATGTGCTACAACCTCCACAGAGCACTTTCTTGGGTCAAGCAGGAAGAATTTTTCTTTTTTCATTCTTTTGCAGGAATTTTTTTTTGGGCAGCGACTTTGCAGATCAGATCTGAAACATTTGGTACAAAATTTATAAAAACAAATACCAGATTTGGATTCCTCTCGAAAAGTCACACAATTTCAAAAAAAGAAATGGGTTGAATCGGAGTTTGGATGTGGGAGATATCGCTGATTTAAAATCAGCTATTTTATTAGAATTTTTGTGATGGCGGAACTGTTGCAGCACGAATCTGAGATCTTAGAGTGTCCAGATAGGGATTTCCAACTCATGGGAAGATGAAAAATGATCCTTCTGCTTCTAAAAACATGTTATAATAAATATTCTGAGTTATATTGGCCGAGTTATGTCCATTTTAACTTTGGAGCAGCATTCGGAGTGGGTTTCCATTGGAGACATGCCCTCCCACCCCACTTTAGTAGGCACCTGCTTCATATTCATCAGTTTCAACATCGCAGCATTCGGCTTGGGTTATTTGGAGATGTGCCCTCCCACCCAAGGCTATGTAGGCCCCTGCTACTTCATCATCAACCAACATCATGGTTATGGGTCAGCCGCACAAAATCCTTGTCATCGAAGTCCATTTGCTAGGCCGCACACTATCAGAATCACAGTTGGTCACAAGCATTACAGGGTATCTCTATCCTAGGATCTTCGTTTATCAGGGTTTTGGGTTAACCACATAAAACCCTTATCTTCAGTGGCTCTTCATATTCCACAAAGGCTTTGCAGGAGGGAACTTTACGCAATGGGGACCATTGTTTCTTAAGGAGGGAGGAATGATCTGAATGGAAAATGGCATCAACCCATGGTACTCATCCATCCATATTATTCATCGACCCATGGAGTTTACCCATGGTATTGTAAATGGCATCCGCCCGTGGTATTGTAAAATCCACCCATGGTACTCATTTACCCATATTATTCATCGACCCATGGAATTTACCCATGGTATTGTAAATGGCATCCACCCGTGGTATTGTAAAATCCACCCATGGTATTCATTCACCCATGGAATTGACCTGTGGTATTGTAACTGAAAAATACTATAAGTAACAAGTCACATTTTGTAAAAGGATAGATTGTCTGCCACAATGTAGCCTTTACAGTTCAGAGGCATGTAGCCACACATCTCTTCTTAGAGATAAGCTACCATTGCCCTAGCTGGTTTATTTCCATTACTATTTTAAATAAAATTTTCTTTATGGTTTTGTTTATTGGGCATTCTCCTTATTTTTCTTCTAGCAATGCAAGTTTTCAGATCTTGGGGGTCTTTGCCCCCAAGATCCATTTCAATATTTTAGATCTTGGGGGCCTCCTCCCAAGATCCAGATCATCTATACTATTGGAAGAACCTTTTCAACAATGGGGACTAGATGTCATCAGGGAAATCGTGCCACACTCATCAAATTAGCATAGGTATATACTCACGGCCACAAAATATTTCACAAGGTGGGTAGAAGAAATTACATTACTGGAAATCAATGATGAAGAGGTAATATATTTTATCAATTAGTACATCATGGCTAGGTTTGATGTTCTAAGCTCTTTTTTTTATAATGCTAATTATTTCTTGTATTTAAAGTTATATGATTTTTCTTTGGAAAATAACATTTTTTTAGGCATTCGTCTAACTATTACCTCTAGGGAAATGGCCTAGCGAAATCCACTAACAAGAACCTAATCGATATCATCAAAAATACCTTGTTGTCACACCAAAGAAACTGACACAATACCCTAAACAATGCCTTGTGGGCCGACCAAGTTACCCCAGAACCATCTCTTGGAACATCCCCTTATCTTTTGGTTTCTGGGAAAGAAGCCATATTAACACCCAACCTGTATCTTCCTGCTCTCCAGTTGTCACAAGAGTTGTGAGGCACCACTTTCCCTACCATTCAAAACTGAATCGACACCCTCTTTAAACTAGAAGAGGAGACACAAAAGGCTAGGGAAAAGTTTGTTGTTCACCAAAGCCAAATGAAGAGATGGTTTGATAAAAAATCCATAGGGAAAAATCAGTTCAATGTGGGTGACCTAGTCCTCAAATGGGACAAGGCCCATGAGGAAAAAAGTAAACACATGAAGTTCCAGGCCTTGTGGATTGTCCCTTTCCAAGTAAAGGAAAAAATTGGCCAGCACACCTACAGACTGTAGACTCTTAAGTTTTACTTCACTTAGCAACCCAAGCAGCTGCATATTCACCCTCTACTATAGCTTCTTTCTTGTCCTTTACTTTTATTATATTTTCCTTCCTTCTTTACCCTTTCACCCTCTTTATACCTTTTTTATTGGAGTCCTTTAATAATGTTTTTCCTTGAATAAAGAATTTGGAACGTCACTCTGAAGTTGAGGTAGTCCCTACACTAAGTTTTAAGATATGTTTCTTTCTATGTCTACACTTGACTAGACCTAAAGTCGCGACTAGGGTATAATTTTGAACTCTTTTATAGTTGGGAACTCGATGTCATTTGCGGTACCCTATCTTTAAACAGTTAATCCTAGCTGCTAACTTGGATGGAAGTTTTGAATAAATAGGTTTATTTAGCTAGCTCAAAAAGTGTAGGGGGTGAAAAATTTAATGAGCATGCATATTTCGGGAAAATAATAAAGTCTCTGAAAAACAAAAAACAACCTCTCTTGCAAGTAAAATAAGTCAGGATCCCTCGTCCACCTAGGTTAATAAATTCCATACAAGTAAATGCAAATAAGCACATGTGAATAAGTGCCAATGAGCACAGGAATTAAATTAATAAGGTCAAAAGCACTGAGAAAGGCTTCCTCCACAGAGAGGCAATGGGATGACTTTGTTGCGGTGTTGTCTAGGCTTGCTGGTAGGGGAGAAATGTCTACAATTTCTAGATAGTGACTCCATCAGGGTACTATTCAGGCTTGTTAAAAGCGGAGAAACACCAAAGATCTGTAACCACCATACTGAAAATCCTTAAACATCATATCATTATTTGAATCCTCCACATCAAGCCAACATGAATGGTCCTTATTCTTTGTGTGACAACAAGTCGAGTCTTAGTAGCTTAAGATTTCTTATCAATATCAAGGGAATACCTAGAGGCATCAACAAGAATTGCAACCTTAAGATGAAGCACTCACTGAGATCGACTTTAGCCAAGGCCAAGGGTAGCCAGAGATACTCGAGTTCTACCAAAGAATCGCCATTTGTTGTAGTTGCTGCAACAACCCTCCAAAAATCCCGACCCTTCAAAATTTTGGAGCCCCTATACCATCCCTGTGACTATTTCTTGTTCTTGAAACCTCTTCGGTTGGCCTAAAACCTTTTCATCTCGGTACAAGCCTAACTCCCAAAAACCTTCAAAGGCTTGTGATCTTGCCTAAGTCATGGGTCACATCAAAACAACCCTTGTGAGCCTAAAAATCATGACCATACGACCTACCCAAATTTATGATTAAGCCAAGTCGCTAGGTCACATGAAAAATTTCGTGACCTATCACACCCATGCGACTTTGCGACTTTGCGAACTCTCTAGGTTGTAAGGTGACAAGGTCGCAAGTTTGCCTATCCAAGCACCTTGCAACCGATGCGACTTTGCGACTATGCGGTCCCTTGAGGTCGCAAGGTTGCGAGGTTTTGAGGTCAAAAAAGGTATGAAATCACACCTAATGTGACCCTCCAACCCTTGTGACACCACACGTGCGACCAAAGCTTATAAATATTCAGGCTCACCAATCATTTGGACAATTCGTCTTGGTAGCACGAGTGACAATGAGGATCATTGAATTGAAGGAGGTGCATGACCCTGTATGGTAGGTGAATCTTCCCCTTCCTTGTTAATAATTGTCTCTTTCCATTTGTCCTCTTCCACCCTGACCCTACATATTCCAAGTTAGTGGAGTTTTATCCAAGTCCTGCCTCATTGTTTTACTAGAAACGTTTGGCCACTTGATTTTTCTCTCAAGAGCCCCTTTGATTAGTCAATCTCTCTATACCCATCCCAAATCGGCCTACGTTCCCTGAGGACCAAGCCATCCAGTCCTATGAGTCCCCAAGATCCCACCCTGAGCCTCATTCCCCTCATTGAGGCACCATGAGAATCAGTTCGCATGACAAAAAGCCGAAATAGGCCAATGGATGCGACCTCGCGACCCTTGTGACTATGTGACCCCTGCGACCCATCAGTAACAACAAACCATGTGACCCATGACATGTGCGACCTAACCTTGTTTGCTAGCCTACCAATCAACAAGCCACACAATCATCTTTTCAACCTTTGTGACCCCACTAATCCTTGCAACCTTGCGACCTGATAAGGACACCTTCTCCTGGGAATTTGTCAAGGAGTCTAGAAGCTATAATTTGTGATTGATACTAGGATTTAATTCATGTTGTCTCTCTCATCGTGGGACTATTTGTTTGATAGGATAGGTGACATTCATCTTGAGTGCATCTCGATTTCTTCCTTCACTGATGAGATGGCACCTCCAGTAGTGAAGTCTTATCGCAAAAGCTCAGAAGTTAGTGTACAAGAGGTTCACCAGGCCTCTCCACCCCCCATCTATGAAGACACCACTTGAAAACTTAACAAGAATACCAAGCTCTCTTGGTACGATATCTACACGGAGTTCTCTAAACACGACATACTTGAAGATGAGGATGATTTCCAAGTATACATCAACATCAAGAGGTCTAGACTCCACAAGGTGGCCTCACACCCCCTAGTCTTTCTGTATGTCGAGACCATTGATTAGATAATACAAAACATTAATATAGATCAATGGGTTGTAAGGGACCACACAAGTCCAATGTTCATAGCAATATCCTTAGAAAACATCGTTGCTTATTACAAGTTGCCCGAGAAGGAGGAAGCATTCAATACCCAATGGATCTCTAGTTTTGTAATTTCAACCAAGGATATTCTGAGGGAGTGGTGGCAGGACTCGTCTAAGTTCTGAGTCAGGAGTGACCAGATATACAGGATGGATGGGCTAAAAATGGTTTATCAAATTATTGTCACTATGATGAATCTTTTGTATGGCAAGTCTAGTATTGAAATCTTTCGTGGGAGATGGGTACCCATCATGTAAGTCATCACCACTAGGGGTACAATTTTCAACTAGGCCATCCTCCTAGCTTCTGCATTAAGGATCTATATAGTAGTAGCTTAGCAACCGAGGCAGACTAGTAGTCTGAGTTTTATATGGCCTCATACTTCCTAGATGCAGTTAAAGAAAGATGTCAATTTTACCATTGGAGTTACAACTGGACCACAGTTGCAACAGAACCGATACATCAAAATTACAAGGTTTTCTAGAAAATTGGCTATAAGAGTATACTTGACACTATCTCTAAATCATTTATCACCCTATTATATTAGGTAATTTTTAGGGAGGATCCCCCTTGCATGTCAAAAAGAACCATGGATACTATCACCAATTTGGCACATTGGTTCCCAATCTGGGAGGGGACATTCATCAGAGCTTTTGGTTCTTATAAGACCCCTCACACAATTCCTCATTTCTCCATGGATAGAGTCCTCATGCAGGTAGTGTGATATCATATGACCCAAGTCTTTTCAAAGACACTAAGCAAAGGAAAGAAGAAGCCTTGGCCCACATTCCCTCTGATTATCAAGGCTTAAATAGTTGAAAAGTTTAAGGTGGTGGAGGTAGAAGCTGAAGAGGTAAAGGGGCGTCATTTTGCGACTTTGAACCAATGCACCTATGACCCCAAAAAGGTAGTAGTAGATGACTACAAAAGGGCCAACTTCAATTGATCATATCCACATTCCAAGCATGTTCACGAAGACAATATTAGGAATTGGTACAATGCTACTAGGGAGCTCAACCCCAATGAGAAATAAGAAAGAGATGACTTTCAACTTGAACATTCCCAGGAAAAAGTGAGCCTTCAAGAGAGATCAAATTCTCTAAATAGGAATAAGGAGCAACAAAAGGTGACAGAAAGAAACACAACGATAAAGAGAGAGAAAATCCCCCAAATGACCAAGATGAAGGGGAATATGATGAGATATTGGAACAGAGGAATGTGACCTTGGCGAGGAAAAATAAAGAGATCAAAAGGAAAAGAGAGGAAGAACTCAAATAGTCGTAGGATTCAAGTGACCAACAACCCAAGGACTAGCTCGAGAAAAGGAAGTGGCTTAAGGAAGAAGAAGTGAAGAAGAAACTAGAAGAGGAAAGATTGAATAAGAAAGAAGAACAAAAAGCAAAAGAAGAGGAAGAGAGAAAGAGGTTGGAGCAAGAAAAGACTGAGGAAGAGGAGATGTGCAAGTAAGCCAAGGAGCTCAGGAAGAAGGAGTAGGAGGTGTTAGCGCTTGGAATTCACCTAGGCTGAGATAGACAAACTCTCAAGGCTACATCAAACCATTTCACCTCGTAGCTAGCCCTACGAGGTATGAGAAGGCTCTCTCGGGTCAGATTCGGTAGATCTTTCAATATGATAAGCTGACCAATTAGGAATAAATATTTTAGGCTAGTAAATTGATAAGGGGGGTTGATTTAAAGATTTTTTGGGTTTTTGGTGGCAATTGGAGGGAGTGTAATTCAGGGTGCGGGGATTGGGCTCAGTTTTTGCAGGGGGATCTTTGGGGCAAGGTAGGAGTGAGTGCTGATGCCTTAATCTGAGATGGATGATCAGGAATGATAGAGGAGGAGCTAAAGAGGGAAAACAACAACTTTGAATCCTCTTTAGACAGTGGAAAACATAGATATTGAACAAAATTAAAAGCTGAGCATGGCATGCATGAATTCAAACTTTATCACTTCATCTGTTCAATTAGCAGCAAAGAAAGAGATGGAACACATAAACACACTTACAATAACATGTAGAGAACACACCATCAACACAACAATCCACAAGAATCCACAATGATGTCTGCAAAACCCTGGCCTTCCTTTTCCTTAAATTGCAGTAATAGATGTACAATATACAATAATGCTTCTCCCACAAGAGTCCAACCATGAAAATGAGCAAGAGAAGGCATAATATAGACCATCTAACTCCTTTCCCCACCTCTAGGGGTCGAGCTCAGCTTCCTAGGAGCAGTTTGAACTAATTCTAAACTAAGCACTAGATAATAGGAATTCAAAACAACTGGCCTCTAAAACTTAGCTAACTCATCCATGCATTAAATATTCACTATTTACATCAAGGAAGCTTCTAGAAGGGTTAAGAGAGATTAAATCTATCAATGTGCCATGAAAATTATCCATACATCCATCATTTACAGCTACAAATGATCAACCAAGGTAAAAACAGAGTTTGCAGGCCTGAAAAGTCAAAACTGGCAATTTTAGCTCGAGTGGTCGCGCCCCCTGCTCGAGTGGTCGCGCCCCTTTGCATCACTTTTTGAATGGGTTCCAGTTGTCCAAATCAAGTGCAAGATGGCTCATTGGAAAGCTCTGTGTGTCTACTTTCCATCCCAAGTGGAATTTCTGGATTTGGAGTTGATTTGACCCCTCAAAAGTCAATTCTCCCAAGGTCACTTTCTGCAACTCAAAAAGTGGGCAGAAAGTCAAAATTTTGATGTATTTTGAGCTTTTGGAGGCCCAAATCTCAAAATCAAGTTGACCCCAAGTATAGGTAATTCTAGTTTTTGCATGCCCTTTCCAAAAATGTCAACTTTTTGTGATTCTGAGCAGTCCTCCCGAGTGGTCGCGCGGGGGGTGAGACCACTCCATAGGCAAAAACCTGTAAATTTCCAAAATGCTCCAAAACTCTCAAAATTTTTTGATTTTGCTGCTGGATGAAGGCTAATGTGTACCATGGTGAGTGAGGGATGCCTCAGCCAAGATACGGAGTGGGTTTGTCCTTTTCTTCTTCTTCTGGGCCTCTGACAGCTTCCTTCGGAGAATTTTCATTTTAGCCTTGCAAACATGCAATCTTGCCCAATAGTGTGTTTTCATGTTGCGTAGCAGCTCTTTGTCACGATTTGCCTTCTCCAACAATCTCTCCAAGTGTGCATTCACACGGATAAGCATGGACTCCCGGTCAGTAGGCAATGGGTCACCGGGCCTCCTACGGTTCAAAGTTCGATCATTGCGGATCCTCCATAGCTCATCAAGTTCTTTTTCTTCTTCTAATTGTTTGGTGCGCTGTTCTAGATAAGTGATGGTCCATTGAGCCATCTCAAGCTTCCGCTGCAACACAAGGTTCTCCTCCTCTCTCTGCCTAATGAGCTCATAGAAATCTGAAGAGGAAGGAGAATGAGCATCAAGATCAATGAAATCAGGATGTGCCTCGCCAACTGCCTCATCCTCAACCATGGGCTGCTTGCCCTCTCGTACTGCTGAAGGATGCGAGGCCCCTTCCACCTGGTGTGGAGATAACACTCGCTGATCTGAAGAGGATGACGAGACCCCTTCCACCTGCTGTGGAGAAAGTACTCGTCGAGCTGCTGCAAATAAGGTCCTATGACCTCTCTGATAAGTGACCCGAGGAGAAGAAGCCATATGTCTCGGAATACTAGCCTCGGGCTGATGTGATGGCCCTCCCTCCTCGTGAACTTCCTCTGGCTCTGGATGTGGCTGTAGCTGTGTGAAGAACTCACGGGAGATAAAATCTGCCCAAGGAATGCCCTGCTGGCTCAGCTGATGGGAAACAATCAGCTGGATGAGACCATGATGACACAAGCTCCTGAGCTGCTGAGCTGGGGACTGCCTCTGAAACACGGACACCATCCTCTGAATATCCTGGAAGAAGTATACCGGGATGTTCATCATCCTCACTCGGGTGAAGTGCATCAACAGGCGAATGTGACAAGCAAAGACTCGTGAAAACCTTCCCTCACATGTGAAGTAATGCATGATAAGCCGCATGATCGGAGCATACTCCTCTCGGAGGAATCTGAAAGGAAAGTTCCCTGACAAGTTGTGTATGTATGTTGGCCTAACATATGGCTCAAAGTAAACAAAATCCAGCCACTTGCGCTTTGGCCACACCTCACCCACATTGGGTATCCCGGTAGCCAGTGAAATAGCCTCTGGAGAAAACACAAAATTCACCCCTGCAAGGGTGACCTGCCCGTCATGAAGGTGTAAAACAAATAACCGGGCCAGCTCCCTATGATGTTGAATTGTGCAAGCCTCTCGCAAAACTGATAGCATGACATGTACTGAAAGCCAGTCACTGCCAATGGGCAAGCCTGCAACTCTGCCAAGGATGTGGGCTCTTCTCTCTTGTGGTGACCACCCTTGCCACCCTTACGAGGCCTCCGCTGTGTCTCAACCTCCGTGGATGAAGATCGGTCATCACCTTGCTCATTAGTTTCAGTGGTTGACATGAAGTTATTGAGCAAGGTGGAACAAATAAGCCAAGATGATTGCTGCCCTGCCTACAAAAATGCTGAGAAGTATGCTGTTTTCAAGGGGAAAAATCATGAGGGAAATGTTAGGGGAGGGAATTTACATAAGGAAAGGGAAAATATATATAAACAACAGGGAATTTTGAAGGAAATAATCACATAATGTCAAATATGTCATTCCATCTCTCATCATTTGCAAATAAATACTTTATTAGGGAAAATAGGTGTTATGATCACCAAGGGAAAGGACAATATAAATTTTCATCATGGAGAGAATGAGGGCATGAGCATAGGGGAATAGGGTAGCATCAATTATGAACAATTAACAGGCTGCTCCTTTTTATTTTGTATTTGAATGTCTTTCATGAGCATACTCTGTTTTTCAACATTTGATGCTAATGAGAAACAGGGATTTTTACTTATTTGATCATAGAGGAAGGGAAGGGTTTTTATGACAGTTTTGAAAGGGAAATGGGATACTTTGTATCAAGGGAATTAGGGAGATGTATCATGCCCTTGTGCAAACCCTAGCACAGCAAACTGTTCATTTTGACCACTAGTATATTGATAAACTTTGTCATGGACACTCCCACAGCTATCTAACCTCTGATATTTATACAGCAACATATCTGTTTTGCTCATGTCTTTTACTAGGCTATGCATAATTACATTACTCTGTTTTTTATGATATTCATGTGCATGCCTCTCGCCATCATATTTTTTCTTTTCAAAATGTTTCTTTTCATTTTTTGCTGTGTTTTTTTACATATATATTTGTTGTGTGACATAGTACTAGGGTTTTGGTAGGTTTGTATGGGAGAAATTAGGGTTTGAATAGGGTTTTAGGGAGGGATTAGGGTTTTTAGGAAATTGAGCTGGGGTTTAGCATTACTTGCAAATGAGATTGAATAAATTAACACTCTGACATTTGTGCATAATGATGGGAAACCATGGAGGGAAATGAAGGAATAAAAAACCTTGAAGAACAAACAATAACCCTAGCATAATGCTTGCAAAACAAAAAATCACTTAACCTATCTTTTCATAATTTTGCATGATAAAAAATGACCATAAATAAGTTATCCATCCATGGCACCATCATAAACATTGTAAGGGAAGCCTACCTCACTCCAATCACGAGCCAACACGAAGAAATTTGAAGTTTTGATCCATTTCTGGAGGGTTCTGGAGCAAGCTGGTCGAGTGGTCGCGCACCAGCCTCGAGTGGTCACGCCCCCCTCGAGTGGTCGCGCCCGACCAAATTAACACAGGGAAATGTTGCTGGAGTGGTCGCGCACCTCCCAGGTGGTCGCGCACCCTGGTGGAGTGGTCGCGCACCCTCAAAAAGCCTGAAAACTGCTAAAACTTACCAAATTCGCCCTCTTGCCTCTCTCCTTGTGTTTTCTTGCCTTCAAATGCATAATGAGGCTCTTCAAAGAGGGAATTTGCCTTTATATGCTCACATTTGAAAAAATTAACTTGAAAAACCCACTTTATAATGTTTTCACTTTTGCATTCTCTTTAACACTGTTTTTGAGTTGATTTTGTCCTGAAATTAGCTTTTTGAGGCGTTTGACTCCGTTCTTTTTGCAGGTTGACCATCTGATGGACTGTGGCGAATGAACCAGGTTTGTTGCCGGCACTTTTGAAAACTTTTGAAATTTTTTTTATTTTTACAAATTTCTCATGACCTTGAACTTAAAAACAGGGTTTTTAAATCCAAGGCATTAAATGACCTGTAGCTGATGAAAATAACAATGAAACATATGTACATACCTCCTTCTGGCTTGCTGGGCACTCACTGAACTTGAACTCATGACCTTGCAGTGATTTTGACTCAAAACCCTAGACCTAAGACCTGGGACCTCAAGACAAAAATAAAAACAAACATGACTCAATTTCATTGTGGTATGACTTGATCCAGCAAAGCCAAGAAGGGAACAAAGACCAGCCCTCCATTCAGTTTTATGGCATGCCTAGCGGGATGCAAAACTGACACTAATGAGACACCTACCTATGCATATGCAAAGAGCTATTGATCACCGATGGAGGGCTCAAGACCGACACTAACATTGGCTCCAATGGGGATGGCAGCTCCTTGGAGGTGCCAAGAACCTCAGACCTCTTGGGAGAGCAGACCAGTGCCTTATTCATTGGGCAATGGAGTCAACTAGTACAAATATAACCATACTCGAACAGACTTTATTTGACTTGGATTATAAACTGAAAACTTTCAAAGGACTATGACTCAAACAAACTGATTTTTGCAGAAAATAAACAAACTGAAAACTTCACACCAACCAATCTTCATCCTCAGAATTATAGCCTTCACTGCGGGCCCCAAACTAAGGATGAGAGATCAGTTCACACTTGCTGTAGTAAAGTAAAATGATATATACAATGAAGATGACTTAGAGCAGCATTGCTCAAGCATGATATCTCTTGAGAAGCCGGCCATTCACCGACCCACCGGGACATTCATCACCATTCAACTCTTTGAGAATGAAAGCATTAGGACCACGATATGCAGCAATCTTATAAGGACCTTTCCACAAATTATCAAATTTACTGTGCTTACCTTTGTCCTCGTTTCGAGCATCCCATCTCAAAACAACATCCTCTAGCTGAAAATTTTCCGACTTTGCCTTCTTATCATAGATTTTCTTGATACGTTCTTGCAGCCTTAAAGAGTTTTGGAGAACTTCTTCCCTTGTTTGCTGTAAGTGGACCATTTGATTGATTCTCCGTTGCATTGGATCCATATCTTCTCCCGTTTCTTGAAGTAATTTCGTGACCGGTACACTAAGTGATGTTGGAAAGACTGCATCAACTCCGTAAACAATCTCAAATGGCGACATTCCAATGGACTTCTTTTGGCTCACCCGATCAGCCCATAACACATTTACCAATTTCTTGTGCCAACTTTTCTTGTTAATTTTCAGCATCTTCTTGATAATGTTCACTAGTGACTTATTTGACGATTCGGCCAGCCCATTACCTTGCGGATGATAAGCGGTGGAGTGACCCAAGCTGATGTTGTACTTATAGCAAAAATCCACCATCTTATTGGACTTAAAGGCAGCTGCATTATCTGTGATTAATTTGAATGGACAGCCGAAACGTGACAAGATATTAGTTTCAAGAAAAGAGATAATTACCGAATCTGTGGCCTGCCGAGTAGGAATTGCCTCTATCCACTTTGTGAAGTAATCGGTAGCGGTTAAGATCCAACGGTGCTGCCCGGATGATGCTGGGTGGATTTCGCCAATAAAGTCTAAGCCCCACTGCTGAAATGGCGCACTAATCTCCACCGGTTTGAGAGGCAATGGCTGCAACTTTTGCTTTCCTTGAAATATTTGGCATTCATGACAGCTCTTCACCGCTTTGTACACATCAGAAAATAGGGAAGGCCAATAAAAACCAGCTCGCAAGATCTTGTTGGCCGTTGTCTTCCAAAACAAATGACCTCCACAATCACCTTTATGGAAGTCTTCCACTGTTTCCTTCGCTTCCTCTTCGACCAAACAATTCAGCAAGATGCCTCCGGGATCTTTCCAATAAAGTGCAGATTTCAAAATGCAAAATTTATCAGCCTTTAACTTTAATGTTCTTGCTTTGTTTCTTGACATTCCAGGAGGTGCGGATACATTTTGCAGCACATAAACTATATCAGCATACCAAGGAGAAGTAATAAAAATATCCGATACCTGAACCGCTGAATTTTCTTCATTACCATCGGATAAGGCAGCAATCAAGTTGATGTCAAGGGCATGGAGGTGTGTTTCAGCCATCAATTTAGGGAGACCTTGTCCTTTAATCAGCTTGGTGGGCTTGATTTCAACATCATATTCTAAAAGAGCAGCAATCCACTTACCCCTCCTACCTTCCGGCTCTGTTTGTACCAAGACATCCTTTACGGCCGCATTAGGAACATATGCCAACACATGAGAGTTGAGAATATATACCCGGAAATCTTTCAAGGCTTTGATCAGTGCCAAAGCTTGTTTCTCAATGATGTTATAGTTTAGTGCTCTATCTCTAATAATCCGGCTGAAAAAAGCTATTGGCCTCTCAACTCCTTCTCTTTTTTGCATCAATACTGCTGCCAATGTATGCTCGGAAGTGAAAGAGAACAAGATGAAATCTTGAGTATACTCGGGGCTGATCAAGGTTGGGGCTGAAGACAAGATCACCTTGATTAGATTGAAAGATTTGACTGCCTCCTCGGTCCACTTAATCTCGCTGTCCTTCCGGAGCATATTGGTTATTTCTCTAAGGTGCTCTGCAAGGTTGGGAATGAAGCGACGCAGAAAATTTAATTTGCCATTAAAAGACTGTATTTCCTTCTTGTTTCGGGGCTGCTCTAGCTGCTGAATTGCTTCCACCCGTGCGGGATCAATTCGGATGCCATCTTTGGAAATGATATGTCCCAGCAATTTGCCTTCACTCATGGCAAAAAGACTCTTTTTTGGATTTAAAGAAATGCCATATTTTCTGCATTTTTGGAAAACTTTCGTCAAATGAAATAAATGCTCTTCATCTGATTTGGAAAATACGGTTAAGTCATCAAGATAAACAACTAAGAATATATCCTTTTCATTGGCAAAGGCCATATCCATAGCTCGCTGAAATGTGGCACCCGCATTTTTCAACCCAAATGGCATTTTGGCGTAGTGAAATGTTCCCCATGGTGTAGTGAAGGCTGTCTTATCACGGTCATCCTCGTGCACTAAAATCTGATTGTACCCGGAGTATCCATCAAGCAATGACATTCTTGAAGCGCCCACTACCCGCTGCAATATGTGGTCCATTTTAGGCAGCGGATAGTTGTCCTTTAGCGACACTTTGTTTAAATTTCTGAAGTCTATGCACAAGCGAATCTCACTGGTCTTCTTTCTCACAGGCACTAGGTTGGAGATCCAATCTGAAAAGCGAACGGGAACTATAATTCTGGACTGATAGAGCCTATTTACCTCTTTTTCAATTAAGGGCAGCAACTTGGGATTGATCCTCCGCAACTTTTGCCGAAAAGGCTTTTGATTTGGCTTTATAGGAATAGTGTGTTGGATAATGCTTGTATCATAGGTCTTTAAATCTGAATAATCCCAAGCAAAAACATCAGAAAATGATGACAATAATCTAATGTATTGTTTCTTTACCTTAAGCGGCAATGATTTTGATAATTTCACCATCTTTGGATTCTTGGCTGTTCCAAGATTCACATCTTCCACACCTTCTTCTGTTGGCATCAAAGTTGGCTTGCGGGCCACATCATCTTGATCAAAAAGTTCCTCTAAAGGAATTAACCCTTTAGGAATATAATTGTCTTTCAGCTGCAAAACATCCATTTGATTCACTCCTTCAGGCTCCATATCTATTGAGATTTCTTCGAATTTACCTTCTCCATGCAAGAAATCTTTGATCTCCTCGTCATCTTGAAACACTTGCCAACATCTTTGATTATCCGGGACTGTAGGACGGTGCTTTACATAGATTTCGAACTTGTTGCTTGAATTCATTGGTATCTTCAAATTACTTGCTGCCTTTGCCAATGCATCCGCCACACCGTTTTGAATTCGGGGCACACAAGTCAAAGTATGTTCTGAAAACCGCTTCAAAATATCTAGGACAGCATTGCGATAAGCCCGCATACGAGGGTGTTTGGCTTGAAATTCCCCCTTCACTTGTTTGATAACTAATTCGGAGTCGCCATAAACCGCTATCTTCTTTGCTTTCAATTTGCGAAGGATTTTCAAACCAGCAATAAGAGCCTCATATTCCGCTTCATTATTTGAACAATCAAAAGCTAATTTATAAGAACACACCCGTACCTTGCTTGGAACTTGGTTTTGGACTGAAAATGGACTTCGAATCCACACACCTATGCCAGCTCCATCGCTGCCCACTGCACCATCAAAATCCATGGTCCAAAGACCCTCCTCATCATCATCTAATTGCTGCACTTGTGATGCTGTTTCAGTCATAATTTGCTGCCCATTTGTCTCAGCGATTGATCTTATGACAGCAGTCCTTTCTTCGCTTTCCGTTCTCAAAACTTCTCTGAAATTTTCTGCAATACCTGGGATATCTTCTACCTGAACTAGCTGACTATCTATATCATTTAAGTTTTCCGCAAACAAAACAAAAGATTCTAAATCTGTTTTTACATAATTTACAGGATGATTTACTGGCTTTTCCTTGCTAGTAATCATATACTTCATCTTTTGCTCTCGGTACACCTTTCTCATTTGGCCAAACACCGGAATAGTAGCATATGAAAAATCAAGCTGAAGTGTACCCTTTAGCTTAGCTCCCCATGATCTTGAGAGCAGCATGCCAAACCGTGGAGGAATGTCCGCCACCACAACATCCATCAAAAGATTCTTTGCTGGGATTTGATCTAGACTCACAACCAAATCTTTAATCAAACCGATGCATCTAACTCGGCTGGAATCAAATGAATATAGATCATGGTACTTACGAGTTATATCAAGTCCCAACTTCTCCATTATTGCCTTGGGCATTAAATTGTGTGATGCTCCCGAATCGAACATAGCATTATGAAGCACATAATCATGAATTCTTAAGCTGATATAGAATGGCGGGACATCGCTTTCCGGAGACTCACCGTTTAGAGCTGGCCCAAAGATTAATTCCGGCTGATCATCCTCCACATTTACCGCATCTAACATTGGATCAGTATTGAACATCTTAGAAATTTGTGCTCTGTAGGTAGTGTTCTTCATGACTTCTATTAGTGGAATGGACAATTTCAATTTCGAGACTTCGTTCTCAATGCTGAATGCTTGACTTTTCTCACTTTCTTTTGCCGGATTATCTCGTTTTTCTGCTCTATCTTTGGGTACATTTGATGGCTGATCCATCTTGTTTGCTGGAACTGTTTGAGTTGATGGGGGATCCATGACTTCTTTACCCTTTCTCTGTGGAACAACAACACCATTCTTTGCCAAATTTTCTGCCCTCTTTTGAATTGGATGTATGGGAACTGTCCGGTTTCTCAACTGTCTCTGCTGGCCTTGTTGAGCTGATAAAGCATGTAAGTAACCTCGTTGGTACTCCTCAGACTCATCTTGAAGTACCACATCATTAGATAGAATGTAATGCTCATCTTGAGGTGTATAAGCATTACTTACCAGCTCTTCTTCTTCCGTGATGTAAGTGGGCATATCATCGGGAGTGAAAAAATGATTTTCTTCACCAGGACCTTCACCCTCATCTTCAGATTCTTGAGTGACATAGTTTTGCTGAAATGGAGGTTGGATTGGCTGCTGCACGGCCGCTTCTTGTGCTCGTGTTTCCTACTGTTTGATCCTATATTGGGGCTGCTGTTGTTGGCCTCTGAAGTTTGGATTTCGAACTTGTGGTTCCGGTTTGCCAAGACTGAGATTTTGGAGTGCCTTTGACACCTCTTCCATTTTCCGAATAACTTGAGAAGTGGATGGCACCTCCTCCTTTGATTGTGACCTTCTTTTCCGCTTTCATTCTTGCCCTTTTGTCATTCAAATTAGCCTCCACACTGACTGCAATTTTCTGCATTTCCTCCAAAGTAGGAGGATCTCGGTCCCGTAGTGAGTAGGCCATCTCCGGATCGAAACCATCCGGGAACTTAAGCAATGAAGACTTTCTTGATGGTTTCAAATCATCGGGTATAGCGTTATACACTGAATTAAATTTGATGATATAATCTTGAACCGACTCACCCAGATTTCGCTTGAGGTTGTTGTACTCGGCATTGATTTGCAGCGGGTCTTTCCTTATTTCCCATCGGTCCAAGAATTGATTCTCGAGTGCTTCTAAGGTGGTGATGCTGTTAGCTGCTAACCCTCTGAACCATTTTCTTACTTCTCCGGCAAATGTCTGCACGAACAACCGCATGGTAACATCTTCTTCATCTAACTCATATAGATCAAAGAAAGTGGACATTTTATCGACATGTTGCTATGCTGTAATACTTTGTGGAGTGCCATCGAACATGGGAATTTTACTTTGGTAATCGGCAGGCATATCATGAAGATTAGCAGGCAATACAAGTGGGGCAAACCGGGCTGCCATTTTTCTTGGTAATGTAGGTCTTGGAGTAGCAGGCGGGGTAGGTGTGGCAGTATGAGGAGTAAGAGGAGGAGAAGTAGTGTGTGAAACCGAAGGCGAAACAACTGTAGATGGGGGATGAGTAACTATGGGAGTGATGGCAATATAAGGGGGATTTGACTGTTCATGCGCCGTGATAGAGGATCCAATATGACCAGAGATATTTTCAAGGAAATCAGCAAGAGTTGTAGCTTGTACACGTGTCTGGAGATTCCTCAAAATGAAATATTCAACTAATTTATTATGCCTCTCAAATTCAATAGCAGCTGCAAAATCAAGATTAGGAACTAAAGTAGCAAGTGCACTTTCAGATTTAGATTTGAACAAGGACAACTCGAAACTTTCATAAAAATCAAGATCTTCAAGATACTCAAAAATAGCTGGGCATGAATTAGATCTAACAATTGGTCTTGGATCAGTAGCCAGCTTGTTTTCGCGAATAGACTAGGAAAGGAAAAACCGCTCAGCCGTATGGAATCTCTTAGCCTATCATCCAAAGCTTAGAGTCCATAATGATACTGGGATAAAGATGTCACTGAAGTGAGGGTTTCAGAAGCTCACGGAGATTGACTGAAGCAACGTTTATCTACTAACGCTGATGTAAAATAAGAGCGTGTTCAAAGGCTACCTGGCGTAACTTCAGGCTCCGTCTAAGACTTGCGAAACACACACATCAACACACAAAGAAGTTTGTTCTCCCCAGTGGAGTCGCCAATATGTTAGCGCTTGGAATTCACCTAGGCTGAGATAGACAAACTCTCAAGGCTACATCAAACCATTTCACCTCGTAGCTAGCCCTACGAGGTATGAGAAGGCTCTCTCGGGTCAGATTCGGTAGATCTTTCAATATGATAAGCTGACCAATTAGGAATAAAGATTTTAGGCTAGTAAATTGATAAGGGGGGTTGATTTAAAGATTTTTGGGGTTTTTGGTGGCAATTGGAGGGAGTGCAACTCAGGGTGCGGGGATTGGGCTCAGTTTTTGCAGGGGGATCTTTGGGGCAAGGTAGGAGTGAGTGCTGATGCCTTAATCTGAGATGGATGATCAGGAATGATAGAGGAGGAGCTAAAGAGGGCAAACAACAACTTTGAATCCTCTTTAGACAGTGGAAAACATAGATATTGAACAAAATTAAAAGCTGAGCATGGCATGCATGAATTCAAACTTTATCACTTCATCTGTTCAATTAGCAGCAAAGAAATAGATGGAACACATAAACACACTTACAATAACATGTAGAGAACACACCATCAACACAACAATCCACAAGAATCCACAATGATGTCTGCAAAACCCTGGCCTTCCTTTTCCTTAAATTGCAGTAATAGATGTACAATATACAATAATGCTTCTCCCACAAGAGTCCAACCATGAAAATGAGCAAGAGAAGGCATAATATAGACCATCTAACTCCTTTCCCCACCTCTAGGGGTCTAGCTCAGCTTCCTAGGAGCAGTTTGAACTAATTCTAAACTAAGCACTAGATAATAGGAATTCAAAACAACTCGCCTCTAAAACTTAGCTAACTCATCCATGCATTAAATATTCACTATTTACATCAAGGAAGCTTCTAGAAGGGTTAAGAGAGATTAAATCTATCAATGTGCCATGAAAATTATCCATACATCCATCATTTACAAGTACAAATGATCAACCAAGGTAAAAACAGAGTTTGCAGGCGTGAAAAGTCAAAACTGGCAATTTTAGCTCGAGTGGTCGCGCCCCCTGCTCGAGTGGTCGCGCCCCTTTGCAGCACTTTTTGAATGGGTTCCAGTTGTCCAAATCAAGTGCAAGATGGCTCATTGGAAAGATCTGTGTGTCTACTTTCCATCCCAAGTGGAATTTCTAGATTTGGAGTTGATTTGACCCCTCAAAAGTCAATTCTCCCAAGGTCACTTTCTGCAACTCAAAAAGTGGGCAGAAAGTCAAAATTTTGATGTATTTTGAGCTTTTGGAGGCCCAAATCTCAAAATCAAGTTGACCCCAAGTATAGGTAATTCTAGTTTTTGCATGCCCTTTCCAAAAATGTCAACTTTTTGTGATTCTGAGCAGTCCTCCCGAGTGGTCGCGCGGGGGGTGAGACCACTCCATAGGCAAAAACCTGTAAATTTCCAAAATGCTCCAAAACTCTCAAAATTTTTTGATTTTGCTGCTGGATGAAGGCTAATGAGTACCATGGTGAGTGAGGGATGCCTCAGCCAAGATACGGAGTGGGTTTGTCCTTTTCTTCTTCTTCTGGGCCTCTGACAGCTTCCTTCAGAGAATTTTCATTTTAGCCTTGCAAACATGCAATCTTGCCCAATAGTGTGTTTTCATGTTGCGTAGCAGCTCTTTGTCACGATTTGCCTTCTCCAACAATCTCTCCAAGTGTGCATTCACACGGATAAGCATGGACTCCCGGTCAGCAGGCAATGGGTCACCGGGCCTCCTACGGTTCAAAGTTCGATCATTGCGGATCCTCCATAGCTCATCAAGTTCTTTTTCTTCTTCTAATTGTTTGGTGCGCTGTTCTAGATAAGTGATGGTCCATTGAGCCATCTCAAGCTTCCGCTGCAACACAAGGTTCTCCTCCTCTCTCTGCCTAATGAGCTCATAGAAATCTGAAGAGGAAGGAGAATGAGCATCAAGATCAATGAAATCAGGATGTGCCTCGCCAACTGCCTCATCCTCAACCATGGGCTGCTTGCCCTCTCGTACTGCTGAAGGATGCGAGGCCCCTTCCACCTGGTGTGGAGATAACACTCGCTGATCTGAAGAGGATGAAGAGACCCCTTCCACCTGCTGTGGAGAAAGTACTCGTCGAGCTGCTGCAAATAAGGTCCTATGACCTCTCTGATAAGTGACCCGAGGAGAAGAAGCCATATGTCTCGGAATACTAGCCTCGGGCTGATGTGATGGCCCTCCCTCCTCGTGAACTGCCTCTGGCTCTGGCTGTGGCTGTGGCTGTGTGAAGAACTCACGGGAGATAAAATATGCCCAAGGAATGCCCTGCTGGCTCAGCTGATGGGAAACAATCAGCTGGATGAGACCATGATGACACAAGCTCCTGAGCTGCTGAGCTGGGGACTGCCTCTGAAACACGGACACCATCCTCTGAATATCCTGGAAGAAGTATACCGGGATGTTCATCATCCTCACTCGGGTGAAGTGCATCAACAGGCGAATGTGACAAGCAAAGACTCGTGAAAACCTTCCCTCACATGTGAAGTAATGCATGATAAGCCGCATGATCGGAGCATACTCCTCTCGGAGGAATCTGAAAGGAAAGTTCCCTGACAAGTTGTGTATGTATGTTGGCCTGACATATGGCTCAAAGTAAACAAAATCCAGCCACTTGCGCTTTGGCCACACCTCACCCACATTGGGTATCCCGGTAGCCAGTGAAATAGCCTCTGGAGAAAACACAAAATTCACCCCTGCAAGGGTGACCTGCTCGTCATGAAGGTGTAAAACAAATAACCGGGCCAGCTCCCTATGATGTTGAATCTGTGCAAGCCTCTCGCAAAACTGATAGCATGACATGTACTGAAAGCCAGTCACTGCCAATGGGCAAGCCTGCAACTCTGCCAAGGATGTGGGCTCTTCTCTCTTGTGGTGACCACCCTTGCCACCCTTACGAGGCCTCCGCTGTGTCTCAACCTCCGTGGATGAAGATCGGTCATCACCTTTCTCATTAGTTTCAGTGGTTGACATGATGTTATTGAGCAAGGTGGAACAAATAAGCCAAGATGATTGCTGCCCTGCCTGCAAAAATGCTGAGAAGTATGCTGTTTTCAAGGGGAAAAATCATGAGGGAAATGTTAGGGGAGGGAATTTACATAAGGAAAGGGAAAATATATATAAACAACAGGGAATTTTGAAGGAAATAATCACATAATGTCAAATATGTCATTCCATCTCTCATCATTTGCAAATAAATACTTTATTAGGGAAAATAGGTGTTATGATCACCAAGGGAAAGGACAATATAAATTTTCATCATGGAGAGAATGAGGGCATGAGCATAGGGGAATAGGGTAGCATCAATTATGAACAATTAACAGGCTGCTCCTTTTTATTTTGTATTTGAATGTCTTTCATGAGCATACTCTGTTTTTCAACATTTGATGCTAATGGGAAACAGGGATTTTTACTTATTTGATCATAGAGGAAGGGAAGGGTTTTTATGACAGTTTTGAAAGGGAAATGGGATACTTTGTATCAAGGGAATTAGGGAGATGTATCATGCCCTTGTGCAAACCCTAGCACAGCAAACTGTTCATTTTGACCACTAGTACATTGATAAACTTTGTCATGGACACTCCCACAGCTATCTAACCTCTGATATTTATACAGCAACATATCTGTTTTGCTCATGTCTTTTACTAGGCTATGCATAATTACATTACTCTGTTTTTTATGATATTCATGTGCATGCCTCTCGCCATCATATTTTTTCTTTTCAAAATGTTTCTTTTCATTTTTTGCTGTGTTTTTTTACATATATATTTGTTGTGTGACATAGTACTAGGGTTTTGGTAGGTTTGTATGGGAGAAATTAGGGTTTGAATAGGGTTTTAGGGAGGGATTAGGGTTTTTAGGAAATTGAGCTGGGGTTTAGCATTACTTGCAAATGAGATTGAATAAATTAACACTCTGACATTTGTGCATAATGATGGGAAACCATGGAGGGAAATGAAGGAATAAAAAACCTTGAAGAACAAACAATAACCCTAGCATAATGCTTGCAAAACAAAAAATCACTTAACCTATCTTTTCATAATTTTGCATGATAAAAAATGACCATAAATAAGTTATCCATCCATGGCACCATCATAAACATTGTAAGGGAAGCCTACCTCACTCCAATCACGAGCCAACACGAAGAAATTTGAAGTTTTGATGCGTTTCTGAAGGGTTCTGGAGCAAGCTGGTCGAGTGGTCGCGCACCAGCCTCGAGTGGTCGCGCCCCCCTCGAGTGGTCGCACCCGACCAAATTAACACAGGGAAATGTTCCTGGAGTGGTCGCGCACCTCCCAGGTGGTCGCGCACCCTGGTGGAGTGGTCGCGCACCCTCAAAAAGCCCGAAAACTGCTAAAACTTACCAAATTCGCCCTCTTGCCTCTCTCCTTGTGTTTTCTTGCCTTCAAATGCATAATGAGGCTCTTCAAAGAGGGAATTTGCCTTTATATGCTCACATTTGAAAAAATTAACTTGAAAAACCCACTTTATAATGTTTTCACTTTTGCATTCTCTTTAACACTGTTTTTGAGTTGATTTTGTCCTGAAATTAGCTTTTTGAGGCGTTTGACTCCGTTCTTTTTGCAGGTTGACCATCTGATGGACTGTGGCGAATGAACCAGGTTTGTTGCCGGCACTTTTGAAAACTTTTGAAAATTTCTTTATTTTTACAAATTTCTCATGACCTTGAACTTAAAAACAGGGTTTTTAAATCCAAGGCATTAAATGACCTGTAGCTGATGAAAATAACAATGAAACATATGTACATACCTCCTTCTGGCTTGCTGGGTACTCACTGAACTTGAACTCATGACCTTGCAGTGATTTTGACTCAAAACCCTAGACCTAAGACCTGGGACCTCAAGACAAAAATAAAAACAAACATGACTCAATTTCATTGTGGTATGACCTGATCCAGCAAAGCCAAGAAGGGAACAAAGACCAGCCCTCCATTCAGTTTTATGGCATGCCTAGCGGGATGCAAAACTGACACTAATGAGACACCTACCTATGCATATGCAAAGAGCTATTGATCACCGATGGAGGGCTCAAGACCGACACTAACATGAGGAACAAGAAAATAAGAAACTAGAAGAAGAACAGAGGAGGGTAAAGGAAGAAAAGAGCAGAGAAGAGGAAGATAGGTTAAAGAAGCAACATGAAGAGGCCTACAAGAAAGCCCAACTAGAATCTTAACACCCACAACAGTACAGTGATAAAGTTGAGCTACCTCTACTCGATGTTCCCTTATCTACTCCCATCAATGGGGGACACATTCCTCTAAAGAACTAGGTATTCTTGAGGAGGCTGAAGATAAAGTGTTGGAGCTAACCAAACTCACTTTTTATTAGGTCAATTTCAAGATCATGCTGGAAAGAATAAACTTTTATGTTAGGAATCCTACAAAGCCTCTATCTGTGACCACAAAAGGAAATTGTCCTACACACAATAGTTAAATGTGACCACAATTGAGCTAAATGTTCATAGGATGATCAAGCAAATCGTGGAACTCCAAAACAATATTTATGCATCCAAGTAGAGGGTCGCGAAAGTAGAAGAAGATAAAATGAGAATGGAAGAAGAAGATACAACACTCCATTTTATTCACTCTAGCGCGAAGGAGTTACGGGACGTGATCAAAGAGGAAGCTGAATCCCTTGGGGAGCCATGACGATGGTTTATGAGGTGATGTCAAAACTTTATCATATTGTGGCCCCAATTCTAGACATACAAA
Organism: Pinus tabuliformis; assembly: GCA_031772625.1. Classification (NCBI taxonomy): domain Eukaryota; kingdom Viridiplantae; phylum Streptophyta; class Pinopsida; order Pinales; family Pinaceae; genus Pinus; species Pinus tabuliformis. The sequence goes on along the minus strand of CM062807.1, from coordinate 630,221,388 downwards.
CTAACATAAAATAAAGGTATGCCATGCTAAAGGAGGTTGTCATAGCTTTGGATAACACTCATGAGTGGACCACTAAGTATCAAGAGGTATTGGAAGTACTCCTAAATAAATATTGGATCACCACACAGAATGAAAAAGTTCAATTCCACATCAAGAGCCAATCATGGGACAAACTAGCCAGAGATGTAGATAAATTTTTGGCTTCTTAGAGACATCTATTGAGTGGTTTGGAGTCAATGATTGAGAACCATGGTTTCCTTATGTTGGGGTAGTTGGGAAAATAAGGAAGCAAGAGGATATCTCACATGAGGTTAAGGAATTTGTTGATATCTACAAGAAAGATACTGGTTCAGATGATTTGTAGATTACAAATGAGAACATCACGCGATACGTGGTGGAACCAATGAGAGTGTACACAAAACTGATGACCTTAGCCAATCAGGTTAATGGAAAAAGAATCACTCTCATCTCGGACGCCCTCGAATGTCTGCATAAGCATGATGAGGAACATTCGAAGATAGTCCTTATAGCAACTGAATACAAGCTCTAGCAAACTTACCTCATGGAGCAACTACATTTAGACATTCTAGTATTGTCTATTGTTAAGTTGGTAGGATAGGATTTGCTCATTTTGTTAAAAATAGAAAGATAGAATAGAGTAGGACAAATTAGGGACTTGAAGAGTCATAAGGAAGCCTAAAAGTGATGAGCAAGTCGAAAGGTCATGAGGAAGGGAAAGGGTCAAAGGTAGACTAAAATTCACCCTCTTTTATATAAATACTCCCTCATGGCATATTGTAAAGGAATTTTAACATGGGACTTATTTTGGTACATATTGTTTTGAGAACATGTGCTCTTATATTAAATGCAAGGAGTAATTGTTTCTTTCCACTATTGGATTGGATGAATACTTTATATTGTGATTCCATGGATATTATTAGCTCGATGAGTCAAAGGTTCCTATGAGCTTTTGATGTGCAGTCTCCTCATGTATCTTCTTGTGCTATGAATCTTGTTTGCAACACATGTATGGTATATGATATGCTAACTCCATGCTTGTGTTGATGAATTGTTTTATTGATATTGGCATAATTTTATTGTAGGTTGTGCACTCACTTGTGTTTGTTAACACTTAGCCATTTTGAACTCATTCATAGTCATTAAGTGTATTCTTTAGATATTCGTGATCTTATTTGAAGTTTTCCTAAAAATTCTTTACTTAACATTCATGTTGTGAAGTTCTAATATTGCTATTTATGGTATTCATGTTATTGAACCTTCATCGATTGCTCTCTTCCATTTGTTGAAGTTTATGTGTTTGCCTAATTGATATTCCACTTTTTGTCCGAAGAAAAATTCAACCACCCGTACGACAGCTAAGCTTACACACCAGATAGGATCCCTAAACCAAACGATGTAGAGTCTAGTTGGGATTTCGCACTGGGGAGATCCCCTTTCTGTTTGTGAAGAATTCCAGCGTGTCAACAGGTCATTGTGCTTACATCTATGATAGATGTTAGTTAATTAGTGTGATCATATGTACATGCATCGATTATTCATGAAGGATACTAACTTGTTTTTATATGGATTGCAGTCATATGAGTGATGGTTACATTCATTGAAACTAATATCTTGATGTTATATGTATCATGCTAATTTGGATTGGCCTAGGCAGATGGTTAGGGTTATGACATTTAGGTATGAGTTGACATATTTGTGATATTGTGCTGTAGTAATCTACAATGGTTGTGCATATGTGATCGTTATGCATGAATGACAATTTTTTATGAGCTTACGATGTGAACATGTTATATATATATTGTTATGGATATCATGACCTTATTTATGTTTGAGTTGATATGTTGTGAAGTTATATCATGCTAGTCTGGATAGATTGTGTAGACAAGAGAGCTTCCCGTGAGATACATTAAGGTATGAGTTTTCTTATGTGAGGTACTTGGTGCCTGAATGGTTGATTATGCTGTTTATATGGTGTTTGAGTGTTTGGTGTCTATTATGTCATCTATCTATTGTTTTAATGTATGATTAATTGCATGATATGAGTATGTGTCTGTAAGATTGCATGAAGAAATTATCTTGTTTTAAGATGGTTGTACTAACAAATATGTGTTGAGACAATTGATATGTACTTGAGTGTAAGTAGGTGATAGTTATAGAATTATGTATTATTAATGATGAATGTGAGTTTATTTTTTATTATGACATGGTTGTTAGACTTGGTCAAGGTTGATTTCAAATTGATAGACATGTTGTCTTGACCTTTGGAACATGTGGCGACATGTGTGTTCAGTTACAAGGCAACATGTTTGGCACACAAATGTAAGATAACTGGTATATTGTTATATTTATTTATAAGATGAAAGTTATGTGTTTATGGAAGTATGATGCAGGGCATTTCATAGCAAGAGACTAACATGAAATCTTGAAGAAGGCCTGGGTTGAGATTTCCTTTGGAAGCATTGAGAACCATGGGGATTGAGTCATAGTGTTTGTTGCCAGTCTTGTGCTTTTGGTATTTTTTGATTTGTTTTGATTTATTTGTGGCTTTGTTTATGTCTGGTACAAGGCCTTTCCACTTTGTTTTTTGTGTCATGTTGCTATTGGTTTTCATGGCTTTCTTCTAGTTTGTTTCTTGTTCTTGCTTTTTATGTTTTGAGGGTCTTGGGAATTTGTTGGGAAGGAGGAAAGTTAATGGAGCTCAGGGAAAGATGAATGAAACCCAACATGTGATGCAATACTCAAATGAAGCTCAATGCATGAGTTAGGGAAATTGAAGGCAAGAGTATGATATTGAATTGGATTGGTTGGGTCCATTGGTGTAAATTTAAAGTGGTTGGACAATCGTGAGAAAGGTAATAGGAAAGGTAAAGTGAATAGATGTGAGGCATAAAATGCCTTGGATATGTTGGGAACTGTTGTTCTCAATGTTCTACATATTGTGCACATATAAAGGGATTTTTCTTAACCTTGACCTTATGATATCTGGTAATTATGTTGTGATCATGATTAGGCTAATGTGCATATATGTATCTATATGTATGTATGTATGTATGTCAGTGTCTGACTGGATCATGATTTTTTTATGGTAATGTTTATATATATGTATGTATCTATGTATCTATGTCACTATTTGACAATCTTGTGAGGGATCATTCTTGTGGAGGAATGATTTCTTATGCAGGTGAATGGAATGAAGAGGTTCCTGGCTATGAGGAATCAAGTGGGAAGAGCAGTCCTGAAAAATATACGAGGTCAGTATCATGTGGATATGAATTGATATTACATTCTTGTACTATGCCTATGTTTATGTTATGGATAGATAATGCTAAGGGGTACATCAGCGAAATGAAAGTAGTGTAATTTGTGGCATGCTAGGACAAGCATGGATGGTGGAAAGAAACTAGAGGCATGGTTTCCTAGTAGAGACAATGTGGTCTATGGATGTGCAACACTACTGTTGTATATATGTTGTACACGTTGCATATGTGATGTTGTGTGAATGTGATGTTGTGTCTATATGGTGTTTTGTACACATTGTTTATGCAAGGTTATCTATAGATGGTGTGGTGTACATGTTGTTTATGCAAGGTTATCTATAGATGGTGTGGTGTACATGTTGTTTATGTAGTGCTATGCAGAAATGGTGATGTGTGCATATTGATATGTGGTGCTGTGTACATATGGTGTTGTGTGCATATTGATATAAGGTGTTTTGTACATATGGTGTTGCAAACATGTTGGATATGCAATGATGTGTACATATGGTGCTTTGTGCATGTTGCATATGAGGTGTTGTGTACATATGGCGTAGTGTGCATGTGGTACATATGGTGCTATGTACATGTGGTTTTGTGTATATGATTGTACATGTGGTGCTACATGCATGTGGTGTTGTGTAAATGTTGTACATGGGGTGTTGTGCGCAGGTGGTGCTATCTACATATTGTGCATGTGGTGTTCTATACATGTGGTGCTATGTTCATGTCATGCATGTGGTATTGTGTACACATTTTGTAGGTGGTGTTGTGTACATATTGTGCAAGCAGTGTTGTGTAGATGTTGTACATGCAGTATTGTTGTACATGTGGAATTGTGTGCATGTCGTACATGATGCGTTGTGCGCATGTGGTATCATTTGCATGTTGTACATGTTGTTTTTCGTACGTATGGTACTATGTATGTACATTGCATAGTACTAGTATTATGACCCGTGTATTCATTATGTTGTACTATGTATAGGTGCATGTATTGTATAGTGTTGTAAACTAGGTGTAGGTGTATGTGTTGTGATGTACACTAGATGCAGGGGTATGTGTTGTGTTCTATGGCAGGTGTAGGTGCACGTATTGTATGGTGTTCTACACCGGGTGTAGGTGTATGTGTTGTATGTTAGGTGTAGGTGCATGTATTATCTGGTGTTGTATGATGTATGTTGTATGCATGTGATGTACATATTATGTATGTGTACTTTATTGAAGAGAAGGAACTGGGTGCTAATCGGGTGTGGCAATCGATCCGATGTGTGTACGAAAAGGAAAAGCATAATAATAGAAGCAAAGGACCGATTGATCCATGTGGCTCCAGAGACACACACAAGACAAAGAGGGCTTATGGAAGCTCAAAAATCAAAGTGATTAGGATGCTTTCAAAACAGGACCAGAGTGTAGATCTCGTCGTTTTGATTATAGCGGTGTGAATGGCTCGTTAATCAGAACTCGTATCAGGGATAACGAGCCAGTCAAAGTTTTGGTCAAAGTTGGACTGTGGGCCAGGTTTATGTGTCCTACAATTTGACCACCCTCGGGGCATGAAACCTAGCACTTGAAAGAGGTAAAAATTGTGGTCTCATTAATTTTCCCAATATCCATTATTTTCTAAAGATTTGAAAAAAACACCTCCATGTTAAAAATTCAAAAAAAATATATATTATGAGGTGGCAGGCCATAACCGCCGCCACCTCCCTTCCCAACCGCATTACAAAATGTAATATCGAATTTTCGGTTGATGGGCCATGACCCCTGCCGCCCATTCAGCCAACACATAACAAAAAAAAATTATATTAAAGGACCAATGGGCCATGACCCCTGCCAATCCAACTGAGCCCTCATACGCACATTAAACAATATTAATGGGTCATGGGTGGGCCACCTACGGTGGACCTGGTCCACACCCAACACTCCATATATATATATATATATATATATATATATATATATATCACATATGCCATTTAAATGTGGGGCCGGTGGGGATTGAACCCACCCAGCCCACATGGGCTGGCCCCCACCGAGCGGCCCCATGTGATCTAACAACAACCCAATAAATGAAACGTTAATTCACAAACCTCATACCATAAAAATGCGCCTCCAAAACTGAAATGGTTTGCGAGAGTTATGGGGAGGGCCGCTCAATGTGGACCTAACCCCCAACAAAGTATGTATGCAATTTGTTAAAAAAGAACAACGTGTATTTTTAGTGAGGTCAAGATTTGATCCCCCTACCTCCACATTACCAATTTGCCTTCCTACCACAATGTCAAATGACTTTCTTGAGGAATGTGCCTGAAATTTTATATATATACTCATTTTGTCAGTGTGCCAGAGGCATGGAGGAGCTAGGAGCACACACGAAAACCGAGATGACAATTTTTAAATAATTTATTTGCAGGTGGAACCATGAGCACAGAGAAGAGGCAAGTGGAACCGTGATTGGGTAGAATTCTCAGGAGGGTGAAATTTTTGCAGTGTCCAAATTGGACAAAATTAATGCGATCTTAAACCTCTCAGCGACATGAACCCAATGGTCCAGTCAATTTCCTAATCTGAGTAGCAGATTTGTAGAGGACTCGGAGGAGGTAATCTTTAAGGAATCTAGGGGAATCTAAAAGATTCCTTGAGCCCCAGATTTTCTTTTTCTTAGAATTCAGAAATTTGATAGTCGATTTTGCACTATTTGACACCACAAATCTGATGGTGCTTTCATATTTTTCATTTGCTCATTTCGTTTTTCAGCCACTTTTCAAAGTGGATTATAGGTGTCATCATTCATGTGCGAGGAGCCAGTCCATGAGATTCGATGCCTCGAGATTGATGGTACAACCAACTTCAGCAGTTTGACATCATTTTCTTCAAATGGCCCCTGGACATGAGGTATATGCAATGTGTTCATGTATTTCTTCTGATATGCATTGTGCTACACAAATCCCTGTTTGATGTTTGATGTGGGATTTTTTTTTTTCCTTGCTACATGATTCCTGCTTGATGTGATGCAGAATCATTTGTGGGATGTACTTGTTGTAATGATTTGTCATGTCTTGTTTGAGATCCCTTTTGTCATTATGTTTATGGGATACTCATGTGTTCGCATGTATGGTTGCATTGAGATCCCTTTTATGACATGTTGGTGGGATGCTCATCATGCATGAGTTTATGTGACACTGATAGGAGTTATTTTGGAATGAGAGTTCCTGTAGCGGAACGTTTCTTGGAGCCACTCTTGCGTGAGAGAATTTTCCTTGTATGATAGTGACATAACCTCTTATGTACATCATCACTATTGACAACACTTAATGCAGTGGCTTATACCATCTTCACATCGGAGCCCAGAGGTGTAGTCTCTCCTGGACGAACTCCGTTATCAACCTCTTGTTATTTCTTGTGCTCATGATTATCATGTTCCTCTTCTTTATAACATGTAGATGTATTAATTTATGTTCTTCTAAAAATGCAATTTAACACATCACGAAAGTAAAAGGTCTTGGGAGGGTCCTTTGTCACACCGGAACCTGGATCAAGTGGTATCAGAGAGGTCTTTGCGTGGATGTGAATTGTAAGTGTGAACAATGGAACGTGCAACGATAGAGGATGAAAAAGTGGTGTACGAGACCATGCTCAAAATTTCCAAAAGGGTGGAAATAATGTATGAAACTCTACAAAAAGAGATAGAGGAAAAGGAGCGATTGCAACTTTAATTGCGAGCCATGGAAGAGGCCCTAGAAGAACTGAAGTGCAACAACCAAAATCTTCAAATAGAGAATGTTGATTAGAAGATGCTTCTACATGAAGAGAAAGAAGAAAAAGAAAGTTTGCTATGACAACTACAAGCTAAGGATGAGGCCTTAGAAAAGCTATAGCATGACCCAGGTGAGGTAAAAATTAATTCCTTGTCTTCATGTATGTGTCCCGATGATGATTTCGCTATTTTTGAAAATCATACCACAGGAATTGGCTCCAAACTATTGAACAGAATGGGGTATGAAGGAAAAGGCTTGGGCGTTAATGGCCAAGGAATTGTCAATCCCATCAAAGTAGAAGAATTACCTCGTCAGGCAGGACTTGGGTATGTCAGAAAGGAAGTTGGAGAATGCACCGAGACAGCTATCAAACCACCAATAACAGATGATGAGAAGCCCTCATCAGTTCTTTCCAAATCAACATAGGAGGTAAAAGCTGTTGATTTCCTTTCACGTTCGTCTTCACATAGTATGATTTCTGTTGGAGATTTGGAGATCCCAATTACAAGGACAAACATGAGGCTCCTTACCAAGATGAGGCATGAGGAGGAGAAAGAACTTGGTGTTACTAAACAAAACATAACTCAACCAGTCGAGGTTATGCAGAGACCTCAATTTTCAGGCTTGAGATACACCAAGGGAGAATTTTGAAGGTGTCAGATTCTTCAGAGACATCGTCAAAATCAAGAGAATGATGGGAACACATCCCCGTCATCTCATGGCAATACCCATTGCAGGGAAAGAGCTGAGACAAGCTCTCATCGCCATAATGAAATCAGAGATGGCAAGGAAACGTATAACCAATCTCGATATTCAAATGTTGATTTCAATTATAATTATGTTGTTAATGATGGACATAAATCATGGAATCGAAAAAAATATACCTTTTGTGGATTACATAACCATACATTGTCTAAGTGTTGGAAAAGAATGGCAACACACAATAGGATGAGGTGTGAAATACCCTCTCAACAGTAGGCAAAGAAACATGTTAAGCAGATCTAGAGGAAGAAGATGTATTGCAATCATTGCAACAAAGGTGGCCATCAAAGAGCAACTTGTTGGAGGCTCCATCCAAAGTAGCACCTTAAAGACAAAGCGTCAGTGCATGAACCAGGTGAAACAATTATTCGACAAGCAAAACCACCATATGGGGATGACCCATTCACAGCGATACGCAAAAAATGGTTTCTAGATATGTTAGTTTGTCATGGTCATACTTTTGTAAATCATTTGTTGCATTTTAAAATGTAAAAGTGATGATGTGTTTTCCATCACTTGTTAGGAAACAATGATGTTTGGTCTTATTTTGAGTTTCATTTTACACTCTGAAAGTGATGTTGTGTTTCCATCACTTTTCAAATAAAAATAGTGTTTGGCCTTATCTTTGTAAATCATGTGTTGCAATGATGATGTGTTTTCCATCACTTATTGGAGCAACAATGATATATTGGCCTTATTTTCATAGCTGGGGTATTGTGTCCATCTTGATGTAAACTTGACCACCGAGTATGTGTTATAAACTCATGGCAAGTATGGGATGGTTAGGTCATTAGTTGGTCATGAAAGTCAAGCATGTAATTTGAAAAACAATGTGTTACAAGTTGCAGAGGTTGCAGGTGTTGGCTCACTGCTTAAGGCTCCGAAGAACAAAGGTGAAGGAGATGGAAACAAGACCTTTTAGGATGCTTGTGATACATACAAGGTACAAAGAAGTTGCAGATTATTTTTCATGCTTTTGGAGGACCAAAAGCTCCTCAATGGGAAGGATCGATCCAGATGGCTCCAGAGACACACATAGGACAAAGAGGGCATAAGGAAGCTTGAAAATCAAAGTGATCAGAATGCTTTCGAACCGGGACCAGAGCGTAGATCTCATCGTCTTTATTGTAGCAGTGTCAATAGTTCATCAATCCAAGATCGTATGAGAGAGAATGAGCCAGTCAAAGTTTTGGTCAAAGTTGGACTGTGGGCCAGGTTTAAGTGTCCTACAATTTGACCACCCTCGGGGCATGAAACCTAGCTCCCGAAAGAGGTCAAAATTGTGGCCTTGTTAATTTGCCCAATATCCGTTATTCTCTAAAGATTTGAAAAAAACACCTCTATGTTAAAAAACTAAAAAAAATATATATTATGAGGTGGCGGGCCATGACCCCCGCCGACCATCCAACTAGCACAATTTTTTTTTTTTATATCTATATATATATTAAAGGACCGATGGGCCATGACCCTCGATGGGCCATGACCCCTATTGGTCCAACTGAGCTCTCATACGCACATTAAACAATATTAATGGGTTGTGGGTAGGCCACCTACGGTGGACCTGACCCACACTCAATACTCCATATATATCTATATCACATATGCCATTTAAATGCGGGGCCAGTGGGGATTGAACCCACCTGGCCCATGTGGGCCGGCCCCCACTAGGCAGCCCCATGTGATGTACCAACAACCCAACAAACGAAACGTTAATTCACCAACCTCATACCGTAAAAAAGCACCTCCAAAACTGAAATGGGTTGCTGGAGTTATGGGGCAAGCCGTCTAATGTGGACCCAACCCCCAACAAATTATGCATGCAGTTTGTTAAAAAAAAACAACGTGTATTTTTGTGAGGTCGGGATTTGATCCTCGGACCTCTGTGTTACCAATTTTCCTTCCTACCATAATGCCAAATGACTTTCTTGAGGAATCTGCTCGAAATTTTATATATATACTCATTTTGTAGTGCACCAGAGGCATGGAGGAGCCAGGAGTGTGCACAAAAACTGAGATGGTAATTTTTAATTAACTTATTTGTAGGTGGAACCATGAGCCCAAAGAAGAGGTAGGTAGAACCATGATTGGGAAAAATTCTCAGGAGGGTGAAATTTTTGCAGTGTCCAAATTGGACAAGATTTATGTCAATCTTACAGCTCTTAGCGACATGAACCCAATGGCGCAACCAGTTTCCTGATATGAGTAGTAGATTTGTAGAGGACCCGGAGGAGGGAATCCTTGAGGAATCTAAAAGATTCCTTGAGCTTGAGATTTTCATTTTCTCAGAACTTAGAAATTTGACAATTGATTTTGTACTATTCGACGCCACAAATATGATGGTGCACTTAGAATTTCCATTTTCTCATTTCATTTTTCACCCACTTTTGAAAGTGGATTGCAGGTGTCAGCATTCATGCGCGAGCAGCGAGTCCATGAGATTCGATGCTGTGATATTGATGGTACGACAAACTTCAGCAGTTTGACATCCTTTTCTTCATATGGCCCTTGGATGTGAGGTATATGTAGTGTGTTCATGTACCTCTTTTGCTATGCATTGTACTGCACAGATCCCTGTTTGATGTTTGATGTGGGATCTTGTTTTCTTCCTTGCTACATGATTCTTGCTTGATGTGACATGGAATCATCTGTGGGATGTACTTGTTGTCATGATTCGTCATGTCTTGTTTGAGATCCCTTTGTCATTATGTTGATGGGATACTCATGTGTTGCCATGTATGGTTGCATTGAGATCCCTTTTTATGCCATGTTGGCGGGATGCTCATCATGCATGAGTTTATGTTATACTGATAGGAGTCCTTTTTGAATGAGAGTTCCTGCAGTGGAACGTCTCTTAGAGCCACTCCTGCATGAGGGCATTTTCCTTGTATTTTAGTGACATCACCTCTTATGTACATCATCACTATTGACAACACTTAATGCAACATCCTATACCATCTTGACATTGGGGCTCGGAGATGTAGTCCCTCCTGGACGAACTCTGTTATTAACCTCTTGTTATTTCAGGTGCTGATGATTGTCATGTTCCTCTTCTTTACAACATGCAGATGTATTCATTTATGTTCTTATAAAAATGCAATTTAACACATCACGAAAATAAAATGTCTTGGGAGGGTCCTTTGTCACACTCGGCCCTGTATCACCGATTAAAGGATAAGTATCAATATTTTATTTTAGTTTCAATTATACATATGATCTATGATTGTGGTTTATGATAACTATATGAAATTCATGATTCTTGATTTATGATGGTTGAGTTTGAACTAACCAGTTGTGATATGTTTATACATGATGATATGGTCAAGATATTAGTTTGACTTGTTAGGATAGGAAGTGAATAGGATTGCAAGTGTACCTTATTGAAAGGACATAAATGACCTACGATTTAAATTTATTTCAATTTTTTTAGAGTCTAATGGAAATTATGTGCTTGGTATAGGAAAGCATGAAATACTCGATTGGGTGGTTGAAATTTACTACAATAATTAGCGAAAACAACAAAAGAAATCGGAATATGTAGCAGTATGATAGTAAAACACTTTAGGAGTAAGGTAATTGTGGGACACTGATACCCAATAGTGTCCATTTATTTCCATGAGCATGCTATGGCCGGTATGATGGTTTTGAGGTAGGGATACGCCTTGGCTTTTGGACCTTCTGATGCGAGGAAACCTTGCCAAGGGATGGATTGCCCGGGATAAGGGATGTTGGGGATCTTGGAAGGTGAGTGACTGAATAGAAGGGGTTGAGTAGGTTTCCTTAGGGAATGTTTAGCAGAGAAGGGAAGGTCAGGGAATGTAATTTTTTTGGTTATTATAATTTCTAGATGGAATCAGATGCACATTGGCAGTGTGCCCTGGAACAATGCGCCATTAATTGTTCACTAAAAGGAAAAGTGGCACATGATTGTAGCACTGGACATTGGATGCAGATTTGATTTTGAAAGTGGATTCTAGACTTCATGGGAAGGAGGTGAATCCAGGTATTACTTTGAGAGTGGAGGTGTGAGCCTCTGGATTCCCTTATTGCAGATGAAAGAATCATATCCTTTTATTTGTTGGTTAGAGAAAATGTACAAATGTGTATATGAATATATTATTGTAAATACTATATTGAGTTGGATTTATAAAGCTCCATGAATAGTATGGTTATTTTCTAGTTGAAGAAAATGTGCATAATTATATGTGGTTGTTATTTTAAATACCGTAATGATTTGTGTTATAAAGCTCTAGTAAACAGTATGTTTTTCATGTTTCAGTAGTGGTCATTGTAAATACTGCAATGAGTTGTGTTGGAAAGATCCATGGGTAGTATGTTTTGTTTTCAGTGGTTTCCTAGTTTACAGGTGTGTTACACAGCATTTTGTCACTATCCCTGTACACCCCATCTACGATCCTGGAGGACCTCTACAGTGTACCTGACATGCTTTTCTATCATGAAGAAACTCCCATTGCCCCTCTTCATGAGCAAAACAATTCCCTTTTGCATCGTTTCCCAAAAATCTTTTGTTTATCCTAGTTTACAAGACTGGTGTTAATGACCCATGTCCTCCTCATGCTGATATGTAGGGTTTACAACTGTCCCTAGTGTCGATCGGATCGACTGAGCCCTTTATCGGTCACACCGATCCTTTTTTGGAATTTTTTTTAAATATGGAGCCAAACCTTCCAGCTCTACAAGCTTTGTAATGAAAGTCTGGTAAATGGTTAGGCTAGATGGATTCGAGGAGGTCAGTTTGGTCTCCTTTCCCATATTAGGATGGAATTAATCCAAGAGATAAGTCCTTCTCCCATGAGAAGAAGAACCATCTCCCATCCATCCAAGCTATAAAAACCTCTCTTTTTGCCAAGCAAAAGCTAGTTTTTAGTTGGAGTTTTGGAGCAAGTTTGGAAAACCAAAAAATCATTTATAGCTTGTATCTTTCTAGTGTGTGTTTAAGGGAGAATAGTGTGATTTTGGTTTGGTTTGAGATTATAGGGAAAGAGGCCTTAAAACTTCCATTTGTTGGGGCTATCCATGAAGTGCTAGCAGAAGTGTGGGAACCCGGATACTTTGGAGGAGACCAGCAACATCAAGGCACTGGTTGTAATCTCTTTCTAATTTATATTAATGAAACTATCAATTGATTTCCTACATGAAGTGTAATTGTACATCTTTATGGCTTAATGTTCCTTGACATATTAAGTAGGCTGAATACAATATTGTATGCTATCACGTTTTTTGTTGTTGTTTTCTTGTTTCAGGTATTGGACGGAAGGAAACAAAAGATAGCTGGAGTGAGGAAGCAGGATCATCACCAAGTGGAATAACGTTCTAAGAGGCAGGCCTTCTTAATTGATTCTAGCTTAAGGATATTTTCCATAGATCATTTGTTTGTGGCTAGACCTACTCTCTCGAGCTAGAGGAATTGTTTGTGTCTGCACTTAGAATTTACTTGGTCCACAAGGTGTAATTGAACACCAAGGATGGTGTTCCCCCAAGGGGGAGGATTCTATAATAGCCCTAGTCAAAAATTCCATGTAATAATGTTAATAAAGGAAAAATGATAACCAAGGTCATGGGACACATATTCCAAGCTGAATGTTGGGAAAAACATCCTAGTGGGTGTTCATTTGATTTATTATGGCTAAGAGGAAATTGGAAAAGGCAAGTGGCATTAATTGGCAATTTAATTATGAAAATAATGGAAATTAGGAGAAAATAAAGGTGAAAGGTCACAAATTTCCATGAGGAAATTGAAGGAAAATAATGGAAAATGAAGAAAATAGAGCCCTCATTAATAAACAAGCTTTTGAGGATTAGTTGGTAGATTTTGACAATTCTATGGTGGAGCTCTCTATCTATTCCCTCTCTCACACACTCTTGGACACTTAGAGTTTTCTAGGAGCACTTCAACATTGGATGAAGAAAAGAAAAGGAATGACAAAAAAGGAAAAGGGAAGCAAATATGAAGCAAGGAAGAGAAAATATCAATCATATACAGTGGGATTATTGGCAGGTATCAATTTTCATTTGTGATTTCCTTGCTATATTTGGCATGCATGGTACATTCATGTGTGTATTTTGTTCTCTAGCTATCATTAGAATGGGCTTTTCCAGGTGTGACATTGATCTTCAGCCTTGCCTTGCCATTTCCGAATAGCCATGGTGTGATGGTGGTTTCTCTTATCTGGTTGAGTTGGATTTCTGAATGGTGTCAAAGATGAGTGAGGTGGTCTCTGAAAATAACACAAGGCATAGGAATCCCTAGACCAAAGAAGGTGAGATTGTGGTAAAGCCATATTTTATGTACCTCAATGGGCCTAGGAATCCTTGACTATTGAATTGAGGGATATATGGTAAAGTCTAGAGGCGTGTGCCCTTGATCAGGCCTAGGAATCCTCGACCGATGAATGACAGGATATATCATAAATCCTGGAGGGTGGAGTCTCGAATAGTCCTAGGAATCCTCGACCAGTGAATGGCGGGATATACGATAAATCCAGGAGACTGGGGTCTTGATTAGGCATAAGAATCCTCGATCGATGAATGGTGGAATATACGGTAAGGGTTATATACTAGAAGGCATCCAAATTCCTCATGATGTAGGTGGAGAGATTTGGAGTCATCTATGCTTGTTTAGGGCCTAGTGATCCGGTGGTGATTGTGGTAAATACTGGTTTTATTAATGAGGGTTCGGGCCTAATGATCTAGTGGGGATTGTGGTAAATCCTGAGGAAGCCTTGTTTTGTTTTTTTTTTAGTCCCACATTCATGCTTAGAATATGGCATAGGGGTGATTGGCTGAAATAAATATTTGGTGTAGCCCAATCTATGGTCGGGTGATATCTGGAAGTCCCATAATTGGTTCCATTTTGCATATGTTAATAAGAGCTCTTTTCATCTTGTGTTATATATGTAAATGTAATTGTTATTATGTGAATTTAATATTTGTTATATCATTGATATATATCTGGTTATTCGCTAGTTACAAGTATGTTTTATAACAGACTTTATGTATGGCTATTATAACGTTTTTTATTAGAAAATGAATGAACAATGAATATATGACCTAATAGATGATAATGCAACTATTGTGATGAGGCATCAATGCTTCCTTATGAATCTGATATACGTATGAGACCCATATGTTCAAATGTGTATTTATGACCTGTAGATTTCATGTTCATGATATGTTTGATGTAATGTCTGTCATGGCTATCCTTGTTAGGTCAAGTTCTTGTCTAATGTTTTTATGGAAGGCTTTGTCCTTTTGTCATTCATTGTTATGGAAAGTTTCATTAAGTTCTAGGCAGAGGTTTGGATCCTAGCTTGAAGAGTGGCTTAAATACCGTGGTCGTAGGCACAAAACTGGGTGAAAAATACTGCAGTTTCTCCCTTGTAGGCATTATACATGTGATTGGATGGTTTTATTGAAAATTAGGTAGTGTTGTGCCAACGTCTAGGAGATCAGGGCACTAAAAAAAGAGGTTTAATTCACGTTTTAGGCACCTGGAAGGGTGGTTTAGCCCTTGGGGGTCATGTAGTACCTAATGAGGAAGTCATTAAGGTTTTTGGTTTGTCAATTCCACTTCCTTAAGGTGATCTATGAGGTTGAGCCATATCATAGCAACTCTTCATCACATGTTTACACTGGTAGACTCGTAACTTGGGTAAATGTGGGAGGAGGATGCTACAACTGGGTTAATGTATATGATAGTATCCAAAGGGGGTGTATACATGTGGTTATATGTACATGCAATGTGTTAATGTATGTGTAATAGGGTTAGCCTAATAATAAAGGCAAATAATTATATATAGAGATCATGTAATCATTATTGAGGATAGGGATTTGAATGTATGAATGAATTTGTGTATTTGGATGAGTTTCTATTGTTATTATCTATATTGGAGTTATGATACATGCACACATTGGTGTACATTATGTGTACTTCTAGTGTTCCTTGTCCAATAGAAAACATATAGAAACATAATCACTTGTTATGTTACTAAGGCTTCGATTGATCATCTTCAAGTTTATTGCTTAACTTATTATGCCTTATTTCCTGAAGGAGAAAAGACTAAACTAGAAAATAATAGAATTAAATAAACAGATATTTAATATTCATATTAAAATAAAGGATATTTATTGTTGTCCATTTGGAAAGTTCATTATTAGTTGCGGCGTTTTATTTAATGAAACAAAAATTAAATTTGCTAAAGAGGTTGATAATCTACTTAGTCACTTAGAGAACATGGTAACTTAGGATAAAAAAATTCATCAAATAAAACCAAATTGGATTGAAAATGCCTTAGCTCCTAATAATAATGTTCAAGTGTTCAATGAGTCTTCTTCAAATGATGACTCTTCTTCAATGCCATATATATCAAATGCATAAACTTGACCATAGGCATAATATATTAGACCAAAATGATTCAAATAGTTTCTCAAAGATGTTCCCTCATATAAACAAAACAAAACATTAACTAGAAGTCCTATTACAGTCTAAATCATTTTTTCTATTATTATTCATGCTTCTGCTAAACCCACTACTTTTGTAGAAGAATAGAAACATAAAGTAGAGTAACAATCCATGATGGATGAATATGATTCAATAATTGCAAATGGAAATTGGAAACTTATTTATTTTCAAATAGATCCTAAACACATCACATGTAAATGGGTTTGATCAAGTATGAATCAATTAGTGAGGTGGATGACTATAAAAAAGACTTGTGGCTAAGGATTTTTCCTAGAAAGAAGGTATAATCTATAATGAAAAATTTTCACCAACAATAAAAGTGGAATACAATCAGAATGGTAATTATTTTTTTTACTCAACATGGTAGGACACTTTACCAAATGGATGTTAAAAGTGTATTTCTTAATGGTTATCTGAAAGAAGAAGTATAAATGGATCAACCCCTAGGTTTTAGAGTTGAATGAGAAGAGCATAAAGTTGGTCAATTAATGAATGATATATATAGCTTGAAATATACACCTAGAGTATGTCACACCAAAATGAATGAAATTCTTAGTTATGTGGGTTTTAAATGTAGTGAGTTTGATGATACTTGGTAGTGGTTGTTGGTTATGTTGATGAATTCATCATTCCAAGGAATCATAAATTTAATATAAAGAAAGTGAAATAAGAACTTTAAAAATGGTTCAAAATAATGGACTTGTGGTCACATTGATACTATATTGGAGTGGAAGTTTCTTAAAAATCTCATTGAATATTGTTTAGTCGAACAAAGTATGACTACAAATTGTTAAAGAATCTTGTCATGTAGTACCATAAACCATCTTGCATATATGGAGAAAAACTTAATACTTTTAGATTTTGAAGGGAGGCATTGATGAATAGTACCATTATAGATAATTGATTGGAAACATATTTTATGTCATAAATGTTTGTCTATATTTGTCATATGTGGTAAACACTCTTTCCAAATTCATGTAGGAACTTAGATAAATTTACTATAATGTAGGAAATTTGCTTGGTATGTGTTATACTCTTTTCTTGACTATCCTCCCGTGTTGTACATTGCACCAGGCACAATGGTTTTGAAGTCCCCCCTCTTTCTTGAAGGTAAAACAAATTTTGAGTTGTTTTTTGCATCCATTTTCGGTGGTTTTCAACACAAGGTTGTGCTAAAAGTGTTTTTTTGGCATGTGGTGATTTTTTTGATGGTTTTTTAGTTTTGGTTAAGGAACTATGCATGTATTATAATCCACGTTAAAGTATTAGTTCTGTATGGATGCTGAAGAATATATATTTTATTCTAAGATTCTATAGAAAAATATATTGAAAAAATCTTGTTGGCTTTCTTGGTTTTGATTTCCAGGATAAATTATTTGCATTTATGTGTGTTTTTTCCATTGCATCTTTTTTTTTATATTAAAAATATACTTACAACAATTAATTCTATGGGGCTAAAACGTACATTTGGTTTCAATGGAATTTTTGGTTCAAGGGAATTTATTTGTGGCTAAGGGGTTTGCCGTAGGCCTATGGTAGACCCTACTATAGTGGGATATTTGTGGAAGAAATTTTTGTGGTGAAAGGAAATGGTGAGAAGTTAAATGGTAAGAGTTTTGAGTGGTTGGAGCTTAAAATGGAATATATTTTGGTGGATAAAGATCATTGGATTTCTATGGATTTGAGTTTCACATTGACTAGTATGTCAACTGAAGATTGGACCAAGTTGGATAAAAAGGAAAATAACACTATATAATTGTGTCCCTTAGATTCACTATTAGTGAATGTTTCAGGGGAATATACAAAAAAGAATTTGTGGAACGCATTAGGGGCTTTCTATCAGTCTAGGTCCCTCATGAACAAATTGTTCTTGTAGAAAAGGTTGTATAACCTGAGGATGAAGGATGGAGACTCGATGAAAAATATCTAAATTCTCTCAATACTATATTTTGTTAGTTATTATTTGTTGATATTAATATTTTGAGTGAAGGAAAGTGCAATATATATTTATGTTCTCTATTGGAATTATGGAATAGTCTGATTGTTTCCATACATAGTAATTCAACTAATTTAAGTTTCGATGAAATGATATCATTCTTGTTTTTGGAGGATATGAGACAAAATAATATGGAGAGCCAACATGGATATGCCTTGTCTATAAGAGGATTCTCTTAGAAAATAAATAAAAATATGTCGTAAAGTGGGAGATCTATTTATATAGATGAAAATCTAAATCTATAAGAAATTTCTTAAAGGTATGTTGGAGATGAGGAAATAAGGGCATTAAAATAAGGATTGTAGATCCCAAATCGTTGAGAAAGGTAAGGGATCTAAAGATGATCCTTCATAGAAGAAAAAAACTCCTTCAATGAAGGAGGGGATATATATTTGGCTTCTTCATGTACACATGTATATCATGAGGCATGATTGGTTGACTCAAGTACATTATTTCATATGGATATTCATAGGAAGTGGTTTTGCGAGTATGAAAGATATGATGGAAATGATGTCTTCCTAGGTGATAACTCAACAACAAGAATCATTGGATAAGGAAAAATCAATTTGAAACTCATGGAAGAAAGGATTAAAACACTCCCTAGTGTTCCACATACCAGGGTTGGTAAAAAATTTGATTTATGTAAGAAGATTGAGTGATACAAGTATAAAAACAATGTTTTAAAAGGATATTTGTAGTATGATTTGAGGAGAAATTCTATTTCTAAGGAGACTTTGAATTACAACTATGTATAAGTTGTTCAAAAGCATTGTTATTGTTGGCTTCAATAGTTATGATGTTTCTAAGAGCAGAGCTAAACTTAGGAAAAAGTCTTAACGGCTCTTGAGAAAAGACTATTTTGTGGCATCAATGATAGGGACACATAAAAAAGAATGCCCTTCAAGTACTACATGGTAATGACTTGTAGGGTTAGATGATAATCATTTTTCCCATCAAATACATTTAAAAATTTTACATTATCGTTTCTCATGGTGTGCCTTGAAATTTACAAAATTTGATTTTGAAGTTTTATTTATTTCAAAAATGTTATTAATATCCTATGGGAACATGCCATCTAGATTAGGGCCATGCTCATACATAGCCATCAATTCTCTAGAATTTTCTTGCAACTACCCAATTGTTGTGGTTGCGACAAAAACCCTCAAAAGTTTTCCTACACTAGAATTTTGGAACCTGTTGAGGATCTTACGATCTGTTGTCCCATGTGAATCATAGACGCTTCATGTTCAATTAATTGTTTGAAAATTGCTTGTCTTCTTCTCTTATTATAATTGTCAAAGTCATTTTCTCACATGTGATTAGTCCTTGATGAATTCATGAAGGCACTCCTTTCTATGCAAATTTAGATAGGCATTGTGCAACTCTTGAAGGTAAGGCTTGTGAAATCACTATTGATAGTGATTGCACAATGCATAAGGCCAATGCACTACCCAAACTATTGAGGGATAAAATCCCCTAGGGTCTTGGGTCAATACCCTAGTAGAGTGGGGGTTATCTACAATGAAAAACAAGCTTTCCATACATCCATGATAATAATATAAGCAAACTACGTGAAGAGAGGTGCACCTAGGGGTCCTTCATTTGGGTAGATCCAACCAGGTTCCAAACCCTCTTGGAGTTCCTTTTGATACTTCAACCTGCAAAACAATCAAATTAAGGAAGCATAGCAGTATATGGACCAAGCATCAAAAGGAAATCAACTTCATAGCATATTGAAAGGTAGTTAGTTATACAATTGAAACAACTATTCATATGTAAATCATAACATTAATATCATAAGCATGAAGAAGATTAATATCAGGAACAAGATAAGTGTTTCTTTTATTGTAGAAAACTAAAATACAGTAAGGAATGATTTCACCTGAGTCTTCCTTTCACAGGCTCCAAGTGGAACCGTTCTCTAGATTCGTCCAATCTCAAGCCTTCAACAAACTCCTTCCATGACTCATACCAAAGTATCTCAACTAGTGAAATAACATCAAAGCTCAAGGAAACAAGGGTTTCCTATAATGGGGGAAGTGTTGAAAGCACAAGGATCTTCAAACCTAATCAGGGATAATCTCAACAGAGTGATTTTTCTCTCTATTCTCTCCTCTAGGCCTTCCCATTGAAGCCTTTTTATACTTCTCCCAAAGTAGTTTTTTAGTTGGGAATTCATTGGGAACAATTGGGCCATGGGCACTAATAGGTAATCAATAGGTAAAACCTGTGATATCTGCCTGAAATTAAGGAGATTTAATTTTTTTAAGTGTTTTAAGATATATACGTGGGTTGGGTATACACAGACCCGTGTACACATTCATTTAGCTCAGGGCAATGTCGCGTATAGGGAGTAAAACATTGTTCTTTAAGTATTTGGACTAGGTCTAGAAGGAGGGGTTGCCCTAGGCCATGAGTGCAGCATCACAAACATCAAGAGTGAGATTTGGAGCTATAACAGATGCCCCCTAATATATGAGGTCAGAAGGGGTACATGATGGATGAAATGTATTAAGTAAGTGCATGGAAAGGAAACCTACCAAAAACCAAGAAGGACTTCACCAGATTTCAGCCTACCAAGCCACAAAAGGAGACCAGAAAGAAACATTGTCTAAGGCGGGCATACCCATGTTGAGAGAAAGTAAAGCATGTCCGCATATCAAATTCAAGTGGATCCACTAAGTATACAAGTATAAAAGACTAGAAAATACATAATGGGTCATCTGATAATGATCGAACAAGTACATGTCTGAACATCACATATAAGAACGTCAATGATGCTGAAGGATGAAGCTGATCACTGATATCAAAAACTGATCCCAAAAGTACCAAATGAACATGATGGAGTAAGATGTTACTATTGGCATTATGAGAGAGATTTGGTGCTATGACACAGGTGTTGTCCTTGGTGGGAACTCACTCAAATGACATATCATTGTTCAGGCTCTTAGAATGAAAGAAAAAGAGATATATGCAGGTTCCTCTTAACCAAATCGCGTATACACGCGAGATTGCCGATAAAAAGGCACGTATACATATGCACGCACTATCATGCAAGGAAAAGTGTGTACATGTGGGAAAAATTATTTTTGGTCCATGGTATTTAGTCCTTGGTATTTGAACCTATGGTTTTGGACCTTAGTATCTCGTCCAAAGTATTAAAGCTAGGTATTGCACCCCAAGTATTGGTTCTCAGTGGTTTTGGACCATGGTATTGAGTAAGGCGTAAGACTATAAAAGGGGAAAGAGATCATTAGGCAAAGGCATTCACTCAAGCATTGAATATCTTGTGAAGAGCAAGATCTAGAATTGGGTTATGGTGCATTGATGGATCTGAACCAAGGAGGAACCTAAGCACTAAAAGATGGATAAGTTCTATTGATGGGTGAAGGTCTTAAGGCTTGAATAGTAGTACCTCTGTGTGATTTTGATCTGTTATATTTGGCGCATTATTTGATCTATAAATTTGATAATCTGGGTATAACTGATGTATGAATACTTGAAAAGGGAAAATTGTCTTTTATAGATCTGTATGCAGGTTCGGTGCAGCAAAGGTGCATATACACGCATGTTCAGTAATTCAAAGAAGCGTATATGCTGGTTTCCCTTAATTCAGCAGCGTATGCATGCAGGTTGTACACATTGAAGTAGTGTACGTCTCTTGAAATATGTTTTAGCTACTTCTTTTTATTGGTGCAGTGTTCTGGGTTCAGAATTTGTTAGGGTCCCACCCTAACCCCCTTATTTATGTCATGGGATCATGTCATAGTCAAGATTCAATAAAGCCCATATTAATATTTGTAAGTGGTTAACCCGCAATTAATGAAGGGACCACAGTTAGTTGCAAATGGGCCGTAGTATTAGATAGATGGTATTAATAAAAACCACGGTATTGGCCATGGTATTGCATGTATGAGTCATATATAAAGGATAGAGACTCCCTGCGAGGAGTATCGTGTCTTATTTTGTAATCGAGCTTTGCTCTATTGGAGGTTGCCCCCTCGAAGAGGCAAGTGAACATTACTCTCTGAATAATAAAATCATTGCTATTCTGTGTTCTGGGTATCTTTTCTTCGCATATTCTGTATTGGGTATCATTTTTGCAGGTTAAGAGCATAACAAGTGGTATCAGAGCACTTTCCAGGGACGGTGGGATCGCCAATTCTTAGCAAAAATTTTTTTTTTGGCTAGAGACGTGTTCCGGCGTCTTTAAACCACGGGATCTGTCGTTGAGCACATAAACTTGCGGATTTGGGGAGGCATGCACGCAGGAAATACAAGAGGTGGTCACGTCTGTTGGACTCCCTTGTAACCCCTGTGGGTACCCCTTCGAGTAGTAGCGCATTAGACAGAACCGCGCACTGACTATTTTCCAAGTACCCTCTGGGTATATTGGAAGCCCCTAGGCTCCCTTGAAACCTCGCCATAGATAAACCGTCGGCTATCTTGTGGCTACAGTACACCGAGAACAACACTCGGAGAGATTACTCGCCCGTACGATAGGGTAGTCGGGTTGTACGGCTAAGGGTACGGTCGATCGTCCTTAGTTAGAGCCCTGAAACATTGGGCCAAGTACTACTGCCAGACCGTTATGTATATTGCGATCTGTAGCACCTGACACTCCTCAAGACCATAGTTCCCTTTTCTTTCGGGGGATCGCACATCATCTATTCCAGATGCGCTGGTGCAAAGGGGTGCAGAAGCAGCCGACATCAGTCCCGTAGTCTCGAGTTCACAGATCAGTCATTTTGATCTATTAGAACCAGCCGATCCGCATTCAGATCTCTCAGATCCACCAGATCGAAGTTGTTGTGAAGGGTTCCTATACCGAGGTATAATTTTCGCAGGAAGTTTGGCCGCATTGACATTTTGAGGATTTGGCGACTGCAGTATTGATCAGGAAGGAGTAAAACTCCGTTAGGAGTTAAAAAAAAAAAAATCTGAGATCTTCCCGGGCGCTTATTTGTGATCTAGCCCATCAGAATCAGGACGACGAGCTGAGCACGGTGGTACCATTCAATTATTAGTGAAAATTTTTTTGGCGGTCCCAATTTTTCATCAGGTTGGTGTATGGTAGAAACTAGAGCTCAAGCAATGGCCAATGAAAGACTGGACAAACTTGAAAAATCCATCCAATCCATCAATAGGTAGCTTAACGGACTATCTCTCCAGGTCCAGCAATTACTCCCGAAGGACAAGGAGCCAACCCACAAGGAGGCGTATAATGACAATGTATACAATGAGGGTGAGTCTAGCCACTCTCCTCACGTCTGGCACACCCACCCACCACCCAGTCAATGACCTCCCAAGTTGGATATGCAATTTGATGGTTCTCACCCGTCCGCATGGATAGCACAAATGGAGCAATATTTCAAACTGAATCATATCTTCGATGATGCGACTAAGCTTATGTTGGGGAGCATGTACTTGGACAATGAACGGTGGCAATGGTGGGAATGGTATCAACGTTGCAATGGACCTTTTAAGATGTGGACCCAATTTACCAAAGCTCTTCGAGACCGCTTTGAACATGACGACTCTTTTTTGGGTCGTCTTACTAAGCTCCGACAAACAGGTACCGTGGATGAATATATTACAGCATTTGAAGCCTTAGCCTTCCGCACTTGGGGTCTCTCAAATGATTTCTACATGGAATGTTTTATCAGTGGTCTTAAAGAAGCCACAAAGCTCAAGTCTTACTTCACCACCCTCCCACTTGGACAGAGGCTTGCAAGGTAGCCCGTAACGTGGAACGTGCATTAGCAGCCCAATACAGTCGCCCAAATTTCCTCACTAAAGGTCGTCTCCCACAGGCTCACAACACGACTCAAACACTTAAGGTCCAAAAGGTGTCACCAGCAGAAATGGCCGAAAGAAGGAAGCAAGGACTATGTTACTACTGTGATGAAAAATACTCCCCAGGTCATAAATGCAAGGAGCCCAAATTTTTTCAAATAGATGCCACTGACTACAACTCAACAGAGGAAGATCCACCACTTGAGGAACATGAGGCGCTAGAAGAAGACAACCCAAAGGAGAATGTCTCTGACGAACCAGTTATTTCGCTGCATGCGTTGGCAGGGATTTCTTCCCCTCAAACTCTCAAAATCAGGGGTTTTCTTAAACATCGCCCAGTAGTAGTCTTGATTGATAGTGGAAGTACCCATAATTTCATCCATCAAAAAATCGCAGAAGCAGTGCATTGTTTGGTAAGAGCAGTTTCTAACTTCCAAGTCCAAATTGCGGATGGGGGCACAATGAAATATGAAGGCCGCTGTGAAAATGTCAAACTTCAAAGGGGATTATCAGTTGAAAACCCACATGTTTGCCATACACATGGGGGGTTGCGACATTGTCCTCGGCGCCGAATGGCTCCGCACGCTTGGGCCAATCACAATGGATTTTCAGGAGTTATATATGAGTTTTAAGCAGAACAACTACACACATACCCTTCGTGGACTCCAGGTGGGAGCCCCCTCTATCATAAGCTCGCATCGGATGGAAAAATTGTTAAAAAAGGGAAATCATGGAGTGGTAGCTCAATTTAATTCCATCCAGGTCGTCGAAACCAAGTCTCTGCCAATTCATCCTGAGATGCAACAGATTTTAAATAACCATCTGCCGGTCTTTGACAAGCCTCATGAGCTTCCACCCTCGCGAGGGGAACATGATCATAGCATCACCTTGGTTCCAGGGGCCCAACCCCCAATGTGTGGCCATACAGATATCCGTTCACCCAAAAGAATGAAATAGAAAAAATCATCAAGGAACTTTTGGAAGCAGGTGTCATTCGTCCCAGTATTAGTCCTTATTCATCCCTAGTGGTCATGGTACTCAAGAAAGATGGGGAGTG
Organism: Pinus tabuliformis; assembly: GCA_031772625.1. Taxonomy (NCBI): domain Eukaryota; kingdom Viridiplantae; phylum Streptophyta; class Pinopsida; order Pinales; family Pinaceae; genus Pinus; species Pinus tabuliformis. Next base: position 630,196,265 of record CM062807.1, on the reverse strand, counting down.
GCGGATGTGTCCCGACTTCAGGGCCCTCAATAAGTTGACAGTCAAAGATAAATTTCCCATTCCAGTGGTTGACGATCTGCTGGACGAACTCAATGGGGCTCAATTCTTCACTAAGCTGGATCTTCGCTCAGGCTACCACCAAATTCGGATGAAGGAAGTCGACATTCCCAAGACTGCTTTCCGAACTCATGAAGGCCATTATGAGTTCCTGGTCATGAAATTTGGTCTTTGTAATGCCCCCTCTACTTTTCAGAGCCTTATGAATCACATTCTCAAACCATATCTCAGGAAATTTGTCCTTGTCTTCTTCGATGACATCTTCATCTATAGTGGCACTTGGGCTGCACATCTTCAGCATGTAGATCTACTCTTACACCTATTCCACAAGCATAAATTATTTGTCAAGATGTCCAAGTGTGTGTTTGGCATGGAAGAAGTTGATTATTTGGGCCACATTGTGGGGCGTGAAGGTGTCAAGGTGGACCCCAAAAAAATCCAGGCAATGCAAGAATGGCCTCAACCTGAGACTGTGAAGAGCTTGAGAGGATTTTTGGGTCTCACAGGCTATTATCGTAAATTTTTCTGCAAATATGGCCGCATAGCGAAGCCCCTCACTCAACTCCTAAAGAAAAATTCCTTCTTCTGGAATGAGGAAGCACAACAGGCATTTACCGCTCTCAAAAACGCCATGTGTTCCACTCCAGTCTTAGCACTACCTGACTTCACCAAATCCTTTGTCATTGAATGTGGTGCTTCGGGGACTGGTATTGGGGCGGTCTTAATGCAGGAAGGGTGACCTTTGGCCTTCACAAGCCAACAACTAAGTGGGAGGAATCTGGGCCAATCTACCTACGAAAAAGAAATGATGGCCATCTTACATGCCGTCGAGACCTGGCGACCTTACTTATTGGGGCGACATTTCCAAATCCGCATAGATCATCACAGTCTTAAATATTTTTTGGAGCAACTCCTATCCTCCCCACAACAAAATAAATGGCTCGCCAAAATGCTGGGATATGATTATGAGATCATTTACAAGAAAGGGAAAGACAATAGTGTAGCAGATGCATTATCTAGCCAATTTGAGGAAGAAAGTACTCTGCTAGCAATTTCCCTCCCTATTCCAGAATGGATTGAAGAGGCTCGCAAGGAATGGTTTTCACACCCCGGGCTATCCCAACTCATTTCTCAATTGCAGGTAGATCCAAATTCCACCAAGGGCTACTCGTGGCAGGATGATATTCTTCGCTACAAGGACAGAGTCATAATATCCCCGACATCCACCCTCAAAGGTCGCATTTTTGCAGAATTGATTTAGTTTTGTTTAGTGCAAAGGATATTGGTTGATGTAGATATACTTGATGTTTGATTGATGTTGTTCATGGATCCAGTCTGAAAATTTATTAAATGTGGTCCTTGAAAGAAAAGAGAAGGTTGTAGCCTTCTGTAGGTCAGCACCTATGTACTAGTACCTCAGCTAGTACAAGAGCTAAGGGGTTTGTAGCTCCCTTCCAGGAGAAGCTGGAGAACGATAGAAGGTTGTAGCCTTCTGCAGGTAGCAGCCTATGTACTGGTATAAGACTGCACCAGTATAGAATCATTGTAAAAAGAAGTTTCTAATTAAAAGAAGATAGAGACGAATTGCAGCAGGTGGTTTTCACCTACATTGGATTTCCACCTTATATCTTGTGTTCTTATGTGTGACTGTCTGTTCTAGTTTACTGTTCCTGGTTACTATTTATATGGTTTGATGCATAGATTAATGAACAATATCTGAAGAATAATTTAAATTACAAGTCTGCTGGTTATACGCTAGTTTCCTTAAATGCAGTTGTGTACATACGCGGTTTTTACTAACTAAAGTAGCATATGCAAATCTGATTGTGAAATGAAAAATAATTGACTTGATAATACTGATTCACCCCCCCCTCTCTGTATTATTTCCAACAATTGGTATCAGAGCAGGTCCTTCAAAAGAAGCTTGATCGCTTGAAGGAAGATATATCATCATGAGCAACTACGAAAAGGAGGCATCTATCAGGCCACCAATCTTTGATGGAAGCAACTTCGTCTATTGGAAGGTAAGAATCACAACCTATCTTCAATTTCTTGGTACAGAAGTTTGGGATATCGTGGAAACAGGATACACATTTCCATCAGCAACTCCTACAGATACAGCTGCTAAGAAGCAGTATGAAACAAATGAAAAGGCTATCAATACTCTATTAGGGAGTTTATCTCAATCAGAATTCGTCAAAGTTATGCAACTCAAAACCGTAAAAGAAATATGGGACAAGATTGTTATGAGCTATGAAGGAGATGATCAGGTAAAACGTGAAAAACTACAAACTCTCGGAATTCAATATGAAAATCTCAGAATGCACAATGATGAAAGTGTGGCTAAAGAAAGGAAGGTTTCATTTGGAAATGACACCCCTGCATTCATAAAAGGTAAAGGTTCTGTTATTTTGAAAGAAAAAGTCAAAGCTGGAAATGTTATGTGTGTTGATGGCTTAAAACATAATCTATTGAGTGTCAGTCAAATGTGTGATCAAGGAAATGAGGTAATATTTCAATCAAATGGATGTATTGTTCGTGAGCTTGATACATGAGAAATAATTATCAAAGGCATAAGAGCTCAAAATAATCTATACATACTCAAGGGTGGACAACAACAATGCTATCTAAGAAAGAATGATGAAAACTGGATATGGTACAGAAGATTGGGGCATCTAAGCTTCTCTCAGATAAGAAAAGCATGCAAATATCAGGCGGTTCGTGATCTCCCTGACATCAGAATTCCAGACAATACAATATGCAAATCATGTCAGTTTGGTAAGAAAACCAGAATGAATTTCCCTAAGAAGGAAGGATTAGCTAGTAGGCCACTTGAACTTGTCCATACTGATGTATGTGGTCCATCTAGGAAGAGGTCACCTCGAGGAGAAGAATACTTCATATTGTTCATTGAAAACTTTTCAAGGATGTGTTGGATAGGACTTCTGAAGCATAAAGATAAAACTTTTGAAATGTTCAAAGCATTCAAAGCCTTGGTTGAAAATGAATCAGATCACAGAATAAAATGCCTCAGGTCTGATTGAGGAGGGGAATTTACCTCGGATGAACTTTTCGATTTTTTTGAAGAACATGGAATAAGAAGGGAATTCTCTACTGCAACGACTCCTTAGTTCAACAAATGGCTTGTGCTATGCTTGATGAGTCTGGAACTCCCACAACCTTTTGGGGAGAAGTTACATTTGCTGTATTTACTATTCTCAATAAGACAAACGTCCACATAAACAACACTCAAACTCCTCATGAACTTTGGTATGGTAAGACTCCTACGGTAAAATAATTCAAAATTTTTGGAAGCAAATGTTACATCAAAAGGACTGATGAAAACCTTGGAAAGTTTGAACCTGGAGCAGATGAAGGCATCCTCCTTGGTTACTCTTCCCATAACAAAGGATATAAGTGTTACAATAAAAGACTTGGAAAAATTGTTGAAAGTATTGATGAAGAAGGAAATATTCCTAGGCAGGTAAAATCCGAAGAATTCGAAGATGATGAAGACTATCCTTCAACATCAAATTAGACTTATGATGAAGAAGAAATCCTTGAGGCACCAGAAGAACAGATAAGGGTAGAAGAAAAGACTCCATCCAGGTACGTTCAGAAGAATCATCCAGAAACTCAAATTTTGGGACAGAAAGAGGCAGGTGTACAAACAAGAAGAACTATTTCAGAAGCTTCAATCTATTTAGCATTGCTCTCCTCCACTTAACCACAAAATGTAAGTGAAGCATGCAAAGATGAATGCTGGGTCAAGGCCATGAATGAAGAACTTGAGAAGATTGAAAATAATAACATTTGGGAGTTGGTTCCTAGACCAAATGATAAGAATGTCATAGGGACAAAACGGATATTCAAAAATAAGTTGAATGAAAATGGAGATGTTATTAGAAACAAGGCCAAACTTGTTTGTAAACGGTATGCTCAACACGAAGGTATAGACTTTGAAGAAACTTTTCTACCAGTTGTTAGACTTGAAGCCATAAGAATGTTCCTTGCTCTTTCTAGCTTTCAGAAGTTCAAAGTATTTCAAACGGATGTGAAATCTACTTTTTTTAAAGGGATATTTGGAAGAAGAAGTGTATATTGAGCAATCAGCTGGATTCATCCTTGGAAATGATCCAAAACTTGTATGCAGACTTAAGAAGGCACTCTATGGTCTTAAACAGGCTTTAAGGGCTTGGTATTATCATCTGGACAAATACCTCCATCAACAAGGTTTTTCAAGAGGATCAACCGATAGCAATCTATATGTAAAAATTGATAATGACAAATTGCTAATACTTGTCGTGTATGTTGATGATATCATCTTTGGTAGCAATGAAGGAGCCATGAGTCAAAACTTTGCTTTGGTGATGCAGAAAGAATTTGAAATTTCCTTGCTTGGTGACTTGACATATTTTCTTGGTTTACAAGTCCAACAAAATAAAGACGGTATCTTTTTGTCACAAACCAAGTTTCTCAAGGATATCTTGAAGAAATATGGCATGGAAGACTCGAAACCATTATGTACCCTTATGGTAACAGGATGCAACCTCAACACAAATGATGATTCATCAGTAGTACATCAACCAACCTATAGATCCATGATTGGTAGTCTGCTCTATCTGACAAGTACCCGACCAGACATCATGCATGCAGTGGGAATAGTTGGAAGATTCCAGGAAAATCTGAAAGAAGCACACCTTCAGGCGGTTAAAATAATTTTAAAATATCTTCAAGGGACACAAAACTATGGCTTATGGTATCCTAGAGATATAGATCTCACACTTCATGCATATACAGATGTAGATTGGGCAGGAAGCGTGGATGACAGAAAAGGCACTAGTGGTGGTGCATTATTTATGGGTTCCATATTAGTATCTTGGTTCAACAAGAAACAAATTTCAATTGCTTTATCTATAGCTGAAGCAGAATATGTGGCTATTGCATCTTGTTGCACAAAACTCCTTTGGATGATGCAAATTTTGCAAGATTTTTAAATCACTTGTACTCCACCTATCTCTATTTTATGTGATAATACAAGTGCAATAAGCATTTCAAAAAATCTAGTCATGCATTCAAAGACCAAGCACATACCTATCAAATATCATTTTCTTCGAGAACAAGTGCTTGAACAAAAGGTCAAATTGGAGTATGTTCCCTCCAAGGAATAGGTTGCTGATATACTCACCAAACCACTACCCAGGGAGACATTTGAATACCTCAAATAGAAGATGGGAGTATTTTATGCATCATCTTGCTGTTGAAACTTGTCTGTTTCAGAGAAAAGTGGTTGTACACAATTTTCATGAGGAGGATCCGCGTACATACGCTAGTTTCAGTGGATACAGGCACATATATGTTGGTTTGAAGGAAATCAATGGGGCTAGACTCAGGATGAAAAGAGTCTGATATGGGTCTGACAGAGACCATCTGGCACAGGTTCAGGGGGAGCATATACTTCTAATAATGCATTGTTGGCATTATCTTAGAATATATTGGTTCAATTTCACATTTTTTTTTGGTTTCAGGTGGAACAGGTGTTGAGGAAGAACATGGTTGCTAGTCTGAATGATGATTGACAGATGCTGCTAATGATAGTTGTTGATGACTATCATACTCTTGTTGAAGATATTTCATCTCTATGTCATGTATTTATTTTCTTATCAAGGTCATGTAACGGCCTATTTTGGTTTCCCCACTATGCCTGGGATGGATGATGTAATGTTTTTGTATAAACTTTTGGTGTATCCCCACTTGATTGGGTGGATGAGTCAATATTGGTATATCCCCACTTGTTTGGGAGATGTATGTATGTATGAGTCCTTGTTGATAGGAAGGTCATTTATAATGTATAGAGTCATGTTTTTTTTGTAGAACATCTTTTTGCAGACCTTGCCTACAGTCAGGGGGAGATGGACAACACAAAAAAGCAGATATGTCAGCATGTATTCAGGGGGAGCAGAACCCTTTGCCCTTGATGTTAAAGGGGGAGAATGAATTTGAGTGACTTGGGGTTGCCATCAAGTCCAAAGGGGGAGATTGTTGGCATTATGACAGAGGTTTGGCGCTATGACACAGGTGTTGTCCTTGATGGTAACTCACTCAATTGACAGATCATTGTTTAGGCTCTCAGAATGAAAGAAAAAGAGATATACACAAGTTCCTCTTAACCAAATCGCGTATACACGCGGGATTGCCAATCAAAAGGCGCATATACGTAAGCACGCACTATCATGCAAGGAAAAGCATGTACATGTGGGAAAACTTATTTTTGGTCCATGGTATTTAGTCCTTGGTATTTGAACCTATGGTTTTGGACCTTGGTATCTCGTCCAAAGTATTAAACCCAGGTATTGCACCCCAAGTATTGGTTCTCAGTGGTTTTGGACCATGGTATTGAGTAAGGCGTGAGACTATAAAAGGGGAAGGAGATCATTAGGAAAATGCATTCACTCAAGTATTGAATATCTTATGAAGAGCAAGATCTAGAATTGGGTTATGGTGCATTGCTGGATCTAAACCAAGGAGGAACCCGAGCACTAAAAGATGGATAAGTTCTATTGATGGGTGAAGGTCTTAAGGCTTGAATAGTAGTACCTTTGTGTGATTTTGATTTGTTATATTTGGCGCATGATTTGATCTATAAATCTGATAATCTGGGTATAAATGATGTTTGAATACTTGAAAAGGGATAATTGTCTTTTATAGATCTGTACGCAGGTTCGGTGCAACAAAGTCATGTATACACGCATGTTCAGTAATCTAAAGAATTGTATACATGGGTTGGCCTTGATTCAGCAGCATATGCATGTAGGTTGTACACATTGAAGTAGTGTACGTCTCTTGAAATATGTTTTAGCTACTTCTGTTTATTGCTGCAGTGTTCTGGGTTTAGAATTGGTGTCTGGTTACTATTACTATTTTCTAGGTACAACATTCAGAGAAGTGACTATTTGATTTAGTTTTGTTTGGTGCAAAGGAGATTGGTTGATGCAGATATACTTGATGTTTGATTGATGTTATTCATGGATCCAGTCTGAAAATTTATTAAATGTGGTCCCTAAAAGAAAATAGATGGTTGTAGCCTTGTGTAGGTCAGCACCTACGTACTAGTACCTCAGCTAGTACAAGAGCTAAGGGGGTTGTAGCTCCCTTCCAGGAGAAGCTGGAGGATGAGAGAAGGTTGTAGCCTTCTGTAGGTAGCAGCCTGTGTACTGGTATAAGACTGCACTAGTACATAATCATTGTAAAAAGAAGTTTCTAATTAAAAGAAGATAGAGACGAATTGCAGCAGGTGGTTTTCACCCACATTGGGTTTCCAACTTATATCTCGTGTTCTTATGTGTCACTGCATGTTCTGGTTTACTATTCCTGGTTACTGTTTATATGTTTTTATGCACAGATTAATGAACAATATCTGAAGAATAATTTAAATTACAAGTATACTAATTATACGCTAGTTTCCTTAAATGCATTTGCGTACATACGTGGTTTTTACTAACTGAAGTAGCGTATGAAAATCTGATTGTGAAATGAAAAATAATTGACCTGATAATATTGATTCAACCCCCCCCCCCCCCCCCTCTCAGTATTATTTCCAATAAGTACTACACTGCAAACTCAGGTGCCAGCACATAGAATGTCACCATGAATGACTGCAACATATAAGGTGGAGTGGTATCAACTAGCAGCAACAGGAGCAACTGTCAAGTGAACCAATGAATGTTGATGCAACCTGAGGTCTTCACCAAATGCCATGGTACATTTCTACACCATGGGAATAAATGATCTAAAGTTGACCATGTGAGAAATCGTTTGATTACTGGTCATTGATGTATAACATTAACAAACGCGAGACTACTCACCGATAATGATAATGAGCATCAAGGTACCCAGTACAATCTAACACGTGTGAATAGATGATCTGGAGTCAAACGCTTGTAAGAATCTATCAATCAGGAGACAATGATGGTTTCCCACTGTCGATAGCGAAGGGTTTGCCACTAATGACTGCAAACCCCAAGGTACTGCCAAATGGACTCTAGATCTTTGCCCCAGAGCAATGAGTCGTAGTCGATGGAGAAAGATCTGCTAGAAAGAAGGCATTAAGGCATCCTTCATCAATCTAGCGTGAGTGTAACCCGTAGGCCAATAATGTGGAAGGAATTGGACGAAAAAAGATGTAGTAACCTGACCGAAGCATGTTTCCGGTGTACACAAGATGTGGCTAGCGCACGACAGAAACCCTCTGAACTAACCAATAATGAAAGTTGACACAGAGGCGAGGTATCCACCAATAGGGTCAAATGGAAACCAAGGTATTGCATGAATCCCAATGTGTGATAGTGTAAGCTGATGTTGAACACAAGGGAAACCACTCAGTCAAAGACCCATGATACTGATCGATGCTGAGAACAAGGTGACCTATCAATAATGAAAATAGGGCTATGGTGCGGCTCTAGGCCTGTCCTCAGAGCAAGATGTCGTTGTCGATAAGGACTAGACCCGCCAACAAGAAGTTAATGGAGACCTTCTCAAACCGGCACGAGTAAAGGACCAATATAACTGACATGATGATAGATAAGACATTAACTACCAGGGATGGCTGACTGAAAAATGAGTCAAGAGACACCGCAGAGAGGCCGACTTAGGCTAACTTCCCTTGAACAAAAGCACGACCCAATATGACTATGTGGCAACATATGATGACTCTGTATAAGTTCATCATGCAGGAGGCATGAACGAACCCTCCATATGATTGGAAGAGATAACCAATCGGGGGAGAACTGACTCAATAACAAGGTTAAGGCATACCTAAGTCAAACTAAATACCGCCAAAATGGAGGAGACTTTGTTTTGAGTGCTTTGTTCAAGGGCGACACGACTGACTCTAGCTGCCAACAATAAGTGGAAATATTTTCCCATTCCTGCTCTTTTTGGAATATATAATTTTTTTGTCTTTTTCTTTAAGCTGGAAAAGGAATAAAAGAATTCTATAGTACAGTGGAAAGAACGAGTGTTGGTGAAATAGATGATCTAGTTCCTGGGATTCGAACAATCCTATGCTCAATGCAGGGAGGTGAAAACTGGTCAAAGACACTCAAAGGTGTGTTCCTTCCACGGGTCAAGGTGTGTCAAGTTTCAGAAGTCAAGGGAATGCAAGTTTGACTTTGTAGTCGTCATGGTCAAAATTTGGCTTAAACACGAGTCCAAGTGAGGTCGGCTCAAGGCCAAAAGATGCAAATGGTCAAAATGCAATTCAGTAGTGCAACTCAACACAAAGGAGCATCTAGGGTATAAGGCCAGAACAAAGAAAAGAAGCAAAGAGGAATGAGTCTTCAGTGCATAAGTCATGGTGGGACTAAAGAGGACTCCGAGCCTAGGGATAAAAAATCAGCATGAGTGCCAAGTGACAATAAGGTACTAACTAGGGCACCCATGATAAGGTAGGCTCTACCACACAAGTCATGATACTTCTAAGCAATGAGAAGGTTCTGCACCATAACTTGGTGGGGTTGATACTAAGGCAAAAATGGGAAAGGAAACTAATAAGTGCACAATTCAGGTGGAAAAACCTAACCTATATGCTAGTTACTAGAACCAATACCTGTCAAAACGGATCAACCATAAACTTCCAAAGGAGAAATCTTCCAAGTTATGTAAACATAAAAAGGAACACTAGACAAGAAGTTAATACATTCCACGTATAAACTTCATATAAAATATCGTGTTATAGAATTGAAAACTTGAAAATGCGTACCTTGTATATACAATATGGTACAGGGAACCACACAACCTTGTGGCTTATGCATAATAGTTCTTCTAGACAAACCACTTGCAGGGCTCAGGCCAAGGACTCCTTTGGTAGTCAAAACTCATGGTTTCAAAGAGTTCCTCCTGTAAAGGCAAATTGATTTCTAAGAAACCATGAGAACTTCCATATAGGAAGAATCTATCAGTAAACCGCTGGGACCAAGTCCCAAGAAGGAGAATAATAGATCAAAGGATCCTTCTCAGAAGCAATTGAACATTGAGGATTCAATGCCACATAATTCACCCGTGGTGGGGTAGAGTCTACTTGAACACTTAGACTAAACCAAGGGGCATTCTGCAGTAAATTCGAATTAGGGTGGTAATTATTAGATGCAAGCTAATCTATAGTGATAATATTCCCTTCATGAGGAAAGCACATCACTCGAAAGAGTGATGACACCACAGCATTCATAGCGTAGACATAATGATGCCCAAGTAGCATATTAAAGTCTACAGGGCTATCAACCACCATCATATCGATTAAGACAGTCTTCCCACCTAAGGTAATAGGCAATTGAGGAAGAACACCCATAGATTCACTAGGTCTTCTATCATAGGCTAACAACTGACTCTAAGCTATCAAGAACTTTGGGGAACCCAAAGTTTTCCAAGTCACAGAGGATATAATACTTGCAGAGGATCCTTCATCCACCATACATCGATAAATGTTTGTGGAATTAACTCTAACCTTTATTTGGAAAGGTGCAGCAGAAGGAAGATGAGGCTTGAGAAGACTATCCCAATCAAAGGAAGCACTCCTAGAACTTGGAGGGGGAACATTTGAAGAAATTGGAATGCCCCCTATACCAAAAGACTCTGTGCTAGAAATCAAATAGACTCTTTTGTTAGGCACTTCACCCCCCAAAAGAGGAGTGTAATCAACCAATGATTGCACTGGCTCAACCACATTATCAACTAATGGTTGATGGGATTGATGAGAAACCATATCAGATCTAGGAGTAGAAGTACTTTCAGACTCGAACCACATCCTTTGTACTTGTAGAATACTAGGGCATAAATGAGTAAGATGGTCTCCCTTGCATATCTTACAAGGAACTTAGGTTTAAAAATTCTACATCCAGGTTTCTTATCAACCTCCATTCTGCCAACATGACTAGCAGTGGTTTGTAGAGAGTCCTAAATATGACTTGAAGTGACTAGATTTATGCCCCCAGCATGATTTGTAGCGGCTGAAGACTCATCTTCAACATGACTAGCAGAGGTTGATGATGAAGTGCTAGTATGACTTGCAGTGACTAGACTCGTGCCCCCAACATGACTCGTAGCAACTGAAGGCTCAACTTCAACATGACTAGCAAAGGTTGATGATGAATGGATAGAATTATTCTTCTTCTTTGACTTCCTCTTTCTCCTCTTTTTAGATTTATTATTACAAAAAGGAGGAGAAAAAGGAATCCCAGATTTCTCTTTGAAAGAGGACGAATGATTAACATCCATGCGATGCCCCTGAAATAAAGCATTCAGCTGAGAAGCTTCAAGAGCATTTGGAATATTCGGAGTGGACCACAGCCAAATGGGTAGTCCAACATTCAGTCCAGGAATATTCAAAGTGGCCATCAAGGGAGTACCAATGTTTCCAAAGAAAGGAAAAGCACAAGGATCCCCTTTTGGGAGGGTACCTTGGTTGGTTTCCACAGGAATATCAGCCATATCTAACTGATTCATAGACCCTTCCATTACTGGAATGTAGAGACGAATTTTCAAAGAAGATAGATACATAATCAAAAACTTTTCCCTTGAGGAGGCAACTCCACTACTTTCGAAAGAATGACCAAAAGCCTTTCAATATCAGTGGAGTGGTAAGTCAGTCACTCAAGATACAAAGTCCAAAAACTGACTAGACAAAAATACCTAAAGCCAACTATATACAAAGAGCAAAGAGCACTTAACTATAAATTCCCTAAAAGATACAACCAATCAAGCAACTTCCAAGTATTTCCGCTCTCGGTGATAAGGACCGGACACCAAAATACAAGAAAGTGAAGTAAGGGACCTTCCAAAGATAGTTTGGGATAATGACAGCCCAGGCTACCAGTGAAGGTATTAGAGGAAGTTACGTTGACCTCAAAACAATAGCCTGTGTCGGTGCAAGCCCCCGAGCGTTGCAAGGGTGCCCTCTAGAAGTACAGCTGAGAGAGATACAATGTCGACCTTAGGTGCCACGGGATTCCCGTCCACAGCCACCTATGTAGATCCCTAGGATAAGCAACTAAAGGTACCAACTCATGTCAAAAGCCAGGCGGAACAGTCATGAGGTTAGATTCGACAAGTAGGAGAGGGGGTATCTCTCTTCCTTATCTTCAAAAACCCTCGTGCTTAACTCCCAGATCCAGAGCTTTCCTGGTCTCCCTAATGCTATTGGATTTACACTCTTTATTCAGGCTTCTACATTTGACAATTTAGAGTGACTTTGGAGAGTTTACTCTCCTCTCACCTAATCCAAGGCCCTAAATATCCTAAAACTTATTGATGTTTCTAAATTGATGATATAAAAAAGTTTTAGTATATTTTAATTAATGCTTGATTTTAAAGGCTGTTCTTTTAAGTCAAGGGTATGGGAGTGAAACTGATGATGTGTGTATGACTCAACCAAAATCAAAGAAAAAGTAACTGCATGAGCAATCATTTTTCTTTCGATGAGAAGCAACTTCTACTAGGTTCTGAGGAGCTTCTAAGAAATCAATAAATATTTCTTTTCTTTTCTTGCAACACACTTCACACATGCAAAAACTATAAAGATTACTAATGCATTGACAATGTAAAACTATCCTAACGCAAGGTGTAATGAAGATGCAAGAAACTTAAGACTACTCTAAAGCAATGAATGAAAGTAACTTGTTTATCGCTTCTAATTAGCCGCTTAAGATGTTTAGATAGAATATAAGTTTCTAATGCTCATTTTCGTCCAAACACTAAGAGAAAATCGCAAGACAAACAAAAATGCACTTTCACTCGCAAAAAGAAACTAAATCAAAACAAGGCCAAAGAAAGAAAAAACCAAGTTTTCAAGAAGTTTTCTTCAAAAGCAAAAACAAAAAATGACTTTTCAAAAGTGCTCCAAACACTATTGAAAAATTTGAGACCGAAGAACGGGCAACAAAAACACTTTGCAAGTTATCAACTCGAAATGGGCGAAAACTCAACAAAATAGGTGTTTCAAGATGATCTTAACGACCAAAAAGCAGCGAAAAGAGCTTTGTGACAATGATCAAAAGATCAAGAAAGACAACTCTCAAAATCGTCACACAACAACTTTCAAAAAGCAAGAAAAGTAAATGGTCACAAAGTTCAATTTTGACAGAAAGCAAGTATATCACAAAGATAAAGTTTGCCACAAAGATTGAAAACAATCTTTCTACTCTGGGAGATCAGAACAGCCAAGATTCTTAGAGAGATATCTTGTGTGCTCAAACACAAATGAGGACACTTGTAACCAAACAAAACAAGACCAAAACTTTCCACAAATGGGGAGAATTCGAAACAAGAAACTTGTTGTAAAAACAGAGACTGACAACCAAACTTGACTGTTCAGGAAGCACTCAGACCAAAAAACAAATTTACTGAACAAGAAAGATTTACAAAAATCTTGGAAAATTAAGGTATACATGACTGTTTCAATGCACATCTACGTGTATAAGCTATTCAACCCAAGGAAACCTGTGTATACACGGGTCCACTTGAGGAAACTTGTTACATACACCTCTGTGACCTGGAAAAACTGCGTATATAATAGTTCGCAAGAAAAAGAAAAAAAGGGGTCTGAAGAAAATGTTCAGACTTAAAGTCTGAGTTCCTATGGGAACAAACAACTCAGTCACAACAAGAAAATCAAAGTTTGAGCCATGATTGGCTTAAATTAACCCAAATTAGGAACAATAATACAATTGTCCTCAGTGGAGCCACCAATTCTGTTGAGGGATAAAATCCCCTAGGGTCTTGGCTCAATACCTTAGCAGAGCGGGGGTTATCTACAATGAAAAACAAGCATTCCATATAGCCATGATACTAATATAAGCAAACTACGTGAAGAGAGGTGCACCTGCGCATCCTTTGTTTAGGTAGATCCAACCAGGGTCCAAACCCTCTTGGAGTTCCTTTCGATCCTTCAACCCGCAAAACAATCAACTCAAGGAAGCATAGTAGTATATGGACCAAGAATCATAAGGAAATCAACTTCATAGCATATTGAAAGTTAGTTAGTTATACAATTAAAACAACTATTCATATGTAAATCATAACATTAATATCATAATCATGAAGAAAATTAATATCAGGAACAAGACAAGTGTTTCTTTTATTGTAGATAACTAAAATATAGTAAGGAACGAATTCACTTGAGTCTCCATTTCACAGGCTCCAAGCGGAACCGTTCTTCGGATTCGTCCAATCTCAAGCCTTCAATAAAGTCTTTCCATGACTCATACCAAAGTATCTCAACTAGTGAAATAACATCAAAGCTCAAGGAAACAAGGATTTCCTATAATGGGGGGAAGTGTTGAAAGCACAAGGATCTTCAGACCTAATCAGGGATAATCCTAACAAAGTGATTTTTCTCTCCTCCTCTAGTCCTTCCCATTGAATCCTTTTTATACCTCTCCCAAAGTCGTTTTTTAGTTGGGAATTCATTGGGAACAATTGGGCCATGGGCACTAATAGGTAATCAACAGGTAAAACCCGTGATCTTTGTTGAAATTAAGGAGATTTAACTTTTTAAAATTTTTTTAAGACATATACGCGGGTTGGGTAAACACAAACCTGCATACACACGTGTTTAGCTCGGGGCAATGTCACGTATAGGGAGTAAAACACTATTTTTTAAGTATTTGGACTAGGTTTGGAAGGAGGGGTTGCCCTAGGCCATGAGTGTAGCATCACCAACAATAAGAGTGAGATTTGGAGCTATAACACAAACTATGTCGACAGTTAGTGCACAATATCACTTGATAGTCCCTCTCACTTTGGTTACAATTGCATTACTATTCCAATGAGTTTTCTCAACTGTTGCTTTTCCGCACCTTTGTTTTCGCAAGTGAAGATTTCACTTTTGCGACTGATTTTCTTTCTTGCTTTCACTTTAAAATCTGTCATTCTCACTTTATCTTCGCTCTGATATGTGTCACTTTCACTTTCTTTAGCCTTTGCAAATGTCTTTTTCATTTTTTCTTACTATTGCAAGTGTTATCTTTTGGTTAGGGAAGTGTCACATCTAGTTAAAGGGAGTGATTCATACATTCTTGAAGGGTGGTTTTGATGTACTTTATTGCACTAATACATTCTACCTATCATAGAGACATGTATTATACGCATTCCCTAAGCTATAAGCATTGTTTCATTAATTTCATCACTTCTATCGCAAAGTGTATCTTAAGTGTTACACTTGGAGGTAAGTGTTATTTTGTTGTTGTTTTGATGGGTACATGTTGATTTTTGGTGGTAAGTTCTTTATTTTCAAGAGGTTGATCATCTATGAGCATGTTATCATATTCAAGTCATGTTTTGGTTCCATCTCTTGGCTCTTTGGTCCCACACTTAGTCATTTTCTTAAGATGATGCTTCCCTGATGAACCTCCCTCTGGTCCACCTCCTTGAACTATGCATTGCGCAGTATCAGATATTAGTCAGTCTATCCTTCTCCTTGGAACTTCGCACTTTGCAGTCCTTACCTCTAAGGACTGTGCAAAGCATAGTCATAGTGGTGTGGTCAGTCAACCACCTATCCTTAGAAACTGTGCAATTTTCCTCTCCATTTGGTCTACTTTTTCATATTGCAGAGTTTTAATCAGTAGTTTCACCTTGTTGTCTCACTATGTTTCTCAACTATGCATTCATTGGTCTCCCAGGACTGCACATTGCACAATCATAATGAGTAATCCCTTCTTATCTACCTTCTTGACTTTCTCAACTATGAAATATTCTGTCATTGGCCCCCCTGAACTATGCATTTTACAATAACAGTGAGAAATCCTTTCTCATTGTCTCATTGATTTTTCCAACTGCAAAATATTGTGCCTTCCTATCTCCCAGAATTGTGCACTGGATAGTTTCAGTGAGAAAGCCTTCACTGTTGTCTCCTTAACTCCCTCAATTGCATATTCCTTCTCTAAATCCAAAATAGTATGCATTTCATAGTCATAGTAACCATAGCTTAACTCTTTCCTCCAAAAATTATGCATTGTGTAATCGCTCAGCCTCCTCCTCAGCCTAGTACCTCGGTCCAGATCAATTAGTGCATTGAATGTAGAATCAGATAAACTAGGAGTTTTATGGGCTGATGTCATCTTATCATGAGTGAATTCCATTTTCATTTTCTATGTCTTTAGATGATAGGATGATGTTCAAGGAGGATGCAAAGGAGATCATATGAGAAGACACTTGTGATGTAGGAACCATGAAGAAGTCATCAAGAAAGGAGATGAAGGGATACTAGCTTACGACAAAAGATTAAAGATTAAGATCACATAAAGACTCCATATAAATGAAAATCTTGGAGGATGAAGATGAAGCACATGCACGATCAATCATGAATAACTCAGGGAAGCAACAAGAAGAGAAGCTTGACATTGACACATCATCATGAAGATCCTAGTCTTCTTTTGCCAAGTCATGGCTTGTACAAGTGTCATCACAATATCATACATATCAATGGATATTTCCACATGATGTGGAGTGTAATTATGTATTTCCAAAAGTGAAAAAATGTATATGTGTCAAAGTCCAAGAGTCATATGTGTAATATGAAAAGTCACATGTCGACTAAAGTGTCACTAGGAAAAGTCCAAGAGTATTGTAGAAGTTCAAGGTTCACTTAGGAAGTCCAAGAGTCATGAGGGTAACTCAAGAGTCATGGGAAATGAAAGGTAATTCCTCTTGTTCTAAATACAACCTCGTAACTCAAGAAAATGAATTTTGGGAGTCAGACACTTTGGATAGATAGCATAGGATTATTTACCTTGCGAAAGGAGAGAAGATCATTCTTTGGATAAGCAAGAAGTGACTTAATGTTCCACTATTGTAGCTAGTGTCTCACCATTGTAACTGTGTACTTGGATCTTTCACCCAATAATCACAAGCTCATTGAACCAACAAATTTTCATGCATGTATCATGAATATTGTAGGAATATTATTTTGATGTTTGTGATATGTGTTATGTTCATATGTACTAAATAAATTGAACTACATCATTGTATTTGGAGCTTATCTTGTTGAATGTGTGTTTTATTTTCATTAATGATCATTGTGTTGATGTGAAATACTTCTCTAGATAACTAAAAAATCTTTATTTGCTCTCATTTTCCTCTCTTATAATAGTACTATTACTTTCCTTCTAGAGATTCACTCTTACTAACCTCTCATGAACTCCTCCTTTTACACATTGCAACTGGTGTTTCATGGTGTTAAATTTCTTTATGATTTTAAAGGTTTCGTGTATACTCTCTTATGTTATTCATTGTAACTAAGGAAACCTCTGAGTTATGGTGGTCGGACCAATACTATGGATGGGCTCCTACTCCAAATAGTGCAAGGTTTAATTAGGACTTCACATCGGGGAGACCCTCTTGGATGATTAACTTTCAACACCATCAATAGTTAGTGATAGAAGGAGGGCCATATGACAAGTTGTGCATGTTAAGCCTAATCTGAATCTCTTACCTTCAATGTATCATTCCCAATTGATACTCCTGGGAATTTCTTCTAATAAGTCTAGTTGTAAACTGTTAATCGCTGTGGAACTTTTGTATAAATTATATCATTTGAAGTTTGATGGCGAGGATAGTATATCTAGATTCGAAAATACATCTCCTTTTCTCAAGCTTTGTGAAGGATTATGAAATTGATTGTGAACATGTTTCTTTAGTATTGTTTGCCCTAACACTTGAAGTTCAAGTTAACTGATGATGTCAAACCTTATCGTCTGCTTCCATTCATTATTTTGAACACTTCATCAAGGAGCTTCATAAAGCCTTTGATATGTATGATTATTGAGATGTCTATAAAAAGATTAATTAGCTAAGAATGAAGCCTAATAATTCAATTGAGGATTTTTCTAATAGATTTCTTCACATGTGTTATGAGTTTCCTGAAGAAGATGTGGATTTGGATTTATTAAAAGAAAAGTTTCAACATTTGGTTCAAACCTCTTTGAAACATTGTGAATCTAAATCCTTGGGTGATTGTACTCTACCAATCCTTGAAAATCGTAGGGCACCTCTAATTGAAGAGGAGGAACCTACTATTCCTTTTGTTCTTTGTCCTCCTTCTTTTTTAGTACAAATATAGGTTCCTCCTTGATGATTTTGAAGTTAGGAAATTTGGGAATCAAATTGTTGATCCATTACCTCATCCACATCCCATGATATAGACCTAATTGAGGATAATTTGGAATGGTTCATTAAGCCTAGGGTGAAGACAAAAACCTTTATTTTTCAAGATAATATTAACACTCATAACCTCAAGCTTGAATTTTATTTGGTTGAAAGTATGATTTCTTTAAGGGATACCTGTCATCCTCTATCATCTATTTCTCATGATCCCTTGTCCCTTGGTCCACTTGATCATTCTCTTCCAAGCTGTATTGATTTTCAGTTTTGGAATCCAAACAGTGATCAGGAGTAGGTGGGTCACATTTCACAGGCGCAAAGGTGAGCATTTTCTCAATCTCTCTTCTCTTTTTCAAAATCCTCTATTTCAAGACGTTGATCCTACACTCTTGGTTGATTTACAATCTAGTAATCTTGATAGTCAATCAAATGAAATAAATTTACTTAATCAATCTAATTTATTAGGAAACTATCATCCTGATGATGAGCCCATGGATGTATATGATGATGAATGCCCAAGTTCCCTAAATGATATTTTGGTTTCTCAATAAGATTTTGATTTTAAATATTTAGCTATTTAATATGATATGGTTAAAGATGATTTTCTCATTGAAACTTACTCTTTAGCTTACCTTTTCTTATGTCCTATGGCTTGTGATAAAAATATTCCATGCTCTTCGAATCCCTCACTCAATCAGCAGAATGTTGAATTGACAAAAGGTAGTTTGATTATCCACGACAAAGAAGAAAGTAATCAAAACATTGAGCATTCAACCCATTGTTGGATTTTGGTTGGGCTGACCCAGGTTCAATTCTTTTACTCTCCACCAAAAAAACCTCAATCACTGGCCATTTCAGAAATGACTTGCAAGAAGATCGCAGTCTCACTCGAAGTGACTATGGGAGGATACATAACTAGGTTTCTACAGCCTTGAGGTATGATGCGATGTGGTATTTTTATGTTTTCTAATACTTAACATGCATAGATTACTTTGCATTCATACATTAATTTGCCACATTCCATTCATCACTCAAAACATATCATATAAATCCTTAATCATTATTATATGGTAATAAAATGCAACTGTAATAAAATTGTTATGCTACAACAGATAATAAGCAGACATACACATAAAGACACAAGTTTTACCGTCGTTCTCCCAATGTGGGACTACATCCACAAGAAATGTTGATTATAATAGAGAATTTGTACAACAAACAATTCTTGTCCTATCAGCTGTAAGAAGTCCACGCACTCAGCTGCAGAATTAGGCATCTACGTACTCAACTAAAGAGTCTTTTCTTCGTTGCAAGCTATAGATCACAATAATTCATCCATAGACATAGATTTGGATCATAAGATGATGATTATATTTATTAGTTGAGCCTATTATATATTATTATTTGAACATCGAGGGTCCTTCATTACAATACCATGGTCCACATACCATGGTCTCCACAAACAAGTAGTTAATACAATTTATCATATACAAAATAGTATTCTTTTACAAAAAATGGAGGGGCTTCGACCTTCTCCGAAGCTCATATGCCACGCAGTATATATACTGCGTGGTCTACTTTGGCACTCATCTACTCCATTTCGCGGTCCATGTTGGCTTGTATGGGCCTAACCCAGGTTTAGAGGTGATTTAGCCAAACAAATCCCAGTATTACTGGCCCTTTCGGCAACAGTCCACAGAGCGCGGACTGAGCTCTCACTTGAAATAATATGGGAGGGTTCTAGAACCAAGTTTCCGCACCTTGGGGATGTCTGATGGTATCAAGTGGTCCATGGTTTGACCCTGTGTTCATGTCGCTACATGCATCTATTAGTCCTTCGCAACCCGTGATGCTGACTTTGTGCAAACCCTACTTGGGGCAAGATCCGTATTATTACCCAAGTTCCTTACTATTAACCTATTATTAGTCAGTTAATTAGCTTATCTGTGTAAGGTTAGAGATAATTCATAGTATATATAGCATTCATATAAGGGTGCACGATAAAAAAAAATAGTATAAATGCACAGAACATAATACCAAAGAAGATACATAGCAATTGGATTCAACTTCTCTTTATTATTCTTCATTCAAGGTTACATACCTGACACCGCCCTGCACACTCAGCTGCAGGGGTCTGCGCACTCAACTGTGGACTCTACTAGGCCTTTGCACACTTAGCTGCAGAGCCTCTTCTTACTACTAAAACCCAAAGTACTTAGACTCTTACTTTATGCTCGAACCATTCGTACTCATCTATCTTTCATCTTCTTCTTCTTCACTATCTTTACAACTTAGAGCCTCACTCTATTTATACAATCCCATGGTCCACAGACCATGGGCATGCCGACATGACATTACATTACATTACAAAACTTAGGGCGGACAACTTTATGACTCAACCTATACTTCGTGCTCCGCGCCCGCAATTCATGGAGTCCTACAATAAATTTGACCCAGAACTTGGGCTTTGAGCCCCAAAACATGCTGTGGGGAGGTCTGATGCCCAACAAGCGCCCAACACAAACATCATGACTCACCCTCGAGTCACTCTATGAGTGTGGCGATCTTAGTGCGGAGTCCCTCCAACTTGTCCCACACTACTCGGAGGTCCGCAACGCACTGTTCTACGGTTTGCTGGACTTGATGCACGTGTTCTACCAATGCTTCTTTGTGAGGATCAAATCCTTGCCTTAGCACATAGAGCCCCTACATTTTTCCGAGCTTGCCCTTGATACCTGCCATAATGGTGAAGGCCTTGTCTATCCATGGCTAGACACGCTCTTTGAGAAGTGCCTCCTTCTGTCTTATGACATTCACTTGCTCTTTCAGTGCCCTTGCTTGCTACATCTTTGCGAGCTGTTGAGTGAGGGTGACTGTCTGTGCAGTTCCTCGGACACTGTCGTACTGCTCTTAAAGTTCACGTGCCTCGTTTTCCAGGCGTTGTATGTTGGGGTCCTCCTGCAGCGATGTGAGGATTCCAAAGGCTTGGTTCAACATATAGGTACAATCCTGCACTGCTTGTCCAATTTCTTTCAACCCTGTTTGGATAGTGCTAATGCAATGCTCTCTAACTTCCAGGGGAGTGGCAGGCTGTCCCTTCACCCACAGCTCAGAAATCTAGAGATTCAGCTCTAGCTGCACTTGCGTTATTTCCTTGTGTGCGTTTCATAATCCACTTGCAAAACAATGGATCTGTACTTCTATCGGCAGGTCTGCGACGATGGACAACTCTGGGACGTGCTGGCATGCTTCATAAACTGTCTGCACTAACTGTTGGTTCTGTGACACCAATTTGTCACGCTGTAGGTTGACCTATTCAATGTTGATCTTCTACTAACTTAGCACTTGTATCACACGTCCCTCCTTGGCATGGAGCTCTGTTGTTATTCCATCATGCAGTAGGTACAATGTGTCTCACGAAAGGGCATCCAAATTAAGGCCAAGTCTATTAATCTTTCCAACTACGGCTCTATCGACCTCATTCTCTGCTGCGAGCGCCCCTTCCGGTAGTGCTATGGTATTGGCCATCCTTGCATGTATCATCTGTTCTACTATTGATGTGCCTGCTGCAACATAGGTGGCTACGGTTCCTTCCAATGGGATTCACACCTGTAGTTCTTGTAGTTGTGCCCTTAGGGTCCTGTTGAGGGGCCCGAAGTCGGGTCAACAACAAGGGGGATACCCACCCGGTCCGGAACCTGGTTGGCGGCTCCTTGCCTGTTTGGAGTAGTGGGTCCGACTGGGGGTAATGGGACCAGTTTCCCAATGTGATGGGTGTGTGTGTGTGCGTAGAGTCTGATGATATTAATCTGGAGGTTTTTCTAAACTAGTCTCGATTCTAACTGCTAAACTAACTCTATGCTAATGTAATCTAATGAAGAGAAATACATCTGATCTATGCTAACCCGGGGTGTTTTTCTTTTGTTTATGCGATCTAGAAAGATTTCTAACAGCAGCTGGTAATAAAGATCATTCAACTGATATCAGAATATAAACCAATAAAGATAAACCATTCTGCATAAGAAGTTAGGCAGAATAGTTGTGAACAACATATCGCATAATCAGTCTTCTATATGTTAAGCATGATTAAATGATCCCACCGTACAGAAGTGCCAAATGGTAATGCAGACATTCATACAATAACATATAAAGAACTCAGCTACATATCACTTTAGGGATACTAGCAGAATCTAGTCAAGAGATAGAAGTACCATTTATGACTAACTTCACCAATAAACTTCAAGTAATAATGATTTATTTCTACTTGTTCTAACATCTGCTAAGAGTACAGAAGTGCAACATCAATAAAAGATATTAAAATGCAAACATAAATAAATCTTGATCCATCTATTCATCAAAAACCTCCTCTGAGGGTGCAGAAGTGCATGTCTTGAGGATAAGTTTTTTGACAGATTTCCGGACCCTTCTCCAAAAACCATGAGAAGGGTTAAATACTACTAACTAATCAATCTTAATTACATGAAATTAGGGAATCGGCTTCAAATGACCGCCCTTTTACTAAAAGAAACTTTATTTCTAAACTTAAAATCTAATTTCTGACCGTTTCTGTATATTCTCTTTAGTGCTGTCAACAGTGCAACGTTTTCCTGGGAAGAGTCGGCTGGCCGCTTTCTTCTTTCGCTCTGGAGATAAAAGTGGAAATAGCAGGAGCTGGCACTTCCTTCCGGCAGACCAGAAGATATTTTTCGAAAACCTTTCTCTAGCTGGGTGTATTCGCCACGTGTATACTTAGCATAACCCAGGTTCTTCTCGAACTGAGTTTGTTGTTGCTGTTTTCAGTTTCCGGTCGTGCGAATGACTGAGTGGGTTAGGAGTCGTGCTGTATGGACATCCCCCTGTTTTAAGAATTGTTTTCGTTCTTTGTTCCAGGTTTTCCTGAAGCGTCTTCCTTCTCATGCGCTTCTTTCTCTGCTTTACCAAGTCTGAGCTTCAGGATCTTTTCTGAACACGCTGCTTTTGTGCGCCTTTGAATCTTAGTCCTGAATAGTCTAATTTCATCAGTGTCGGTTGGCTGATAGTCTGGAATCCGCGGTTCTGCTGCATGCGGCATCCGTTTGCGGAGGCATTCTCTCTTTACTATCTGATTGGCGCTTTCCTCTTTCCTTCAAATGTTTCCTGCATATAAACTTATATTAGTTGCGTGTCTTGCAGTCTACGCAAAGAAGAAGGGAAATGAAAAGATTTGACGTGAAAGTATTAATCTCTAATGAATGCATAACCCTGACATTCATCATGACTTGACTCTTTGATAAATGTAATGCAATCATTCCTAGATACTCAAGCATGCGGTCATTAAATTCCTTCAAGGCGCGCACTTAATCCTGGGTTTATCGTGTGATAAGTCTTTTCAGATCGCAGATTGCAAATCGCTGCCATCGCAGATCGCAAATCGCAGATATCGCAAATTTTGTTTAATGGTTTATCCCGTATAGCGCGATGCTTGCGATTTGCGATATCGCATATCGGCGATCGGCATTTCTCGAAGGTCTTCTTTTAAAGGGGCACGTGTGATGTATGCGACACGATGAAATTCGCATCGCTCCTTCGCAGTCTTGCTTTTCGCGCTCGAGCAATGCTTCAGCCTTTCTTTGCGATGCGATTTAAGCCTTAGGGAGAGAAATACAAAAACTTTAGAAAAATATTTTTTTGGGATTTTTGTTCAGGGTCCCCTCTTTGCTTGACGTTATTGCTAATGTCAAGTGAAGAAGGGGGATTGTTGGTGACCACAACAATGGCGATTCACTGTGAAGAACCAGTTATCTTTGCTTGTTCTATTGCATTTTCACTTCCAAAACAAAAAAGTTTTCTTATGCCTAAATTTTGTTATGGACAAATAGAGTATTACCTTTTATCCTGTCAATGATGCTTCGTCACAACTTCTTATTTCATTCTGATTGTTTGTTTCCTCTGGGTTATTTCTTGTATTCATACCTAGTCATTACTCAGTCTTTTCAAAGACAAAATAAGGTCTTCTCTGCGTACTGACTTTGTAAAGTATGCTCCTTTGTCGTAGGTAGAGCCTCTGCTGCCCGCAAGCGTCCATAGCCTCGACAGGGTTACCATGCTATCCAGCAATGATCCTTTTTCCTGCTTGAGGTTATTTACAACATTCCAGAGAAAAACCCTTTTGACACTTTTTCTTTCTTTTTTAATTTTTTATTCTCTAAAGAACAATGTCTTGGTTTGGTGGCCAAATTATGACACAGTCATCCACTTGATTTACACTTTTGCTGAACAAGCTGGCTCGTGATGAGACCCCTTGTCTTTCGATTGCAACAATCTTGAGTCGTTGCCCTGTTTTGATAGACAGTAGTGGCAAAGTCAGCAAGTTATAATATCTGTGATCATGATAAGCCGGCTCGCGATGAGACCTCTTATTCTTTGAGATATAGTGTTTTCTTGGATTGTTTCTCTGGATGCTACGATTCTCCTTAGCAGGGAGGAAGTCATTGTTTTTCCTTAAGAAAGCTCTGGACGACAATAATAGAGTTTAAGAACAGCAGTTTTGCAGAGAATACTTATTTTGCTATCGATGATACTTTTCATTGCATTGGCATAAAACAATTTTTTGCCAAAAGTTACTTTCATCCCAGATTTCTTTGTAAAGTTGAAACTAACATCACATTCAGGCTAAAGTTAACTCTACCTGTCAATAATAAAAGTCAGATTTTTCGAAAAGTTTTACTATTTATACAAGTGAAATCAAAATCTGATAGAGAAATGGTATATTTCTTCATGAATACTATTTATGATCGTTCACAACCAACCCTATTTATGAAAAAAAAATGGAAAACTAACGTAAAAAAAAATAAAAAAAAATTAAAATTATCCTACAAAAACAGAAGGATGACCTTCTATGGGAAATACATTTTGAGGATTTGTCTGTTTACAGGCAGAGAATCTCTCCTGCCTGTCAAGTCCTGCAACACAATAGTCGATGGGCCTATGACTTCTACAATTTGAAAAGGACCAAGCCATAGCTTCTGGAATTTCGTATGTTTGCCCTTTTCTTCGTGAGCCTTATCCCATTTCAAAACTAAATCACCCATCTGAAAGTTTTTTCTGGTCATTATGTTCGAATCAAAAGAGGATTTTATCAGCGCTTGGTGGTGAGCATGGGTTTTCTTGGCCTGCTCTCGTCGTTCTTCTAACTTGATTATTTCCATTTGCCTTAGTTGTAAGGGAGAAGTAGGTACTTCATCAATGTATTGCACTAAGGACAAGGAGGGAATGAGTAAGTGAGTAGGAAGAACTGCTTCTCTCCCGTAAACCAAATTAAAGGGAGAAGTCTCGATAGAGGCTTTCTTGGTAATTCTGTCTGCCCATAAGGCGTTTACCAGCGCTTTGTGCCAATTCTTTTGGTTTTGGTCGACTATCTTTTTGATGATCCTGATTAGGTTCTTGTTCATTGATTCAGCCAACCCATTACCTTGCGGATAGTAGTTGGCGGAATACTTTAGTTTGAACCCTCTTTTGAGTGCGAACTCAGTCATGGTGTTTCCAGAAAAATATGAAGCGTTATCAAATATTAAGGTCGTTGGCAATCCAAACCTAGTAATGATGAACTGATCTATGAATTCAACAATGTTTTCAGAATTAGCTGTCTTGAGAGGAACTGCCTCTACCCATTTAGTAAAATAGTCAGTTGCAGTGAGGATATACCTGTGCTGTTTAGAGGACTGAGGAACGCTCTCACCTATTATGTCCAGGCCCCATTGGCTGAACGGTTGTTCGATGTTAACCGATTGCAGTGGCATGGATGACTTCTTTTGTTTCCCTGCAGCTGTTTGGCAGACTTGGCATTTTCTTACGTGATTGTACGAGTCTTTGAACAGCGTGGGCCAGTAGTATCTTGCACGTAAGATTTTGTGTGCGGTGGCTTCTCCAGCATAGTGTCCACCTGCTGGTCCATCGTGGAGTTCCTGCAAAACCTTTTCGGCTTCAGTTTTCTCAAGACATCTAAGAAGCACAGAATCATAGTTTCTTTTAAACAAGACATCATCTACGAGCTGATATTGTTTAGCTTTCAACCTCAGGGCTCTCTTTTTGATGTGATCCAGGTGAAATGGAGCATATCCGTTTTTCAGGAAATAAATGATGTCAGCATAAAATGATTCTGCGTCGTTTAGGCTTACCTCATACGTGTGTACCTCTTCAGGCGATTCTTCGGGGATTTGCGATGCTCCGGCTAACATCTTGCAGAAGCCTTGGCCTCTTACGATGTGTGCCGGCTTGATTTCCAGGTCGTATTCTTGCAAGGCGGTGATCCAATTCGCTCTCTTTTCACCCCCGTCTTTCTGAATCAGGAGGTTTCTTACCACTGGGAATGGTACTATGACCTTGGTATGGGCCTTTAGCAAGAAGGGTCTGAAATATTTGACCGCTTTGAAAACGGCATACGCCTGTTTCTCTACGTCCGAATATTTCAGCTCGGCACCTTGTAAGTTTGAGCTAAAGAATGCGATTGGGGCTTCTGCCTTTTCTTGGTTTGCCTGGGTCAAGATCGCAGCATAAGAATTTTCCGAGGCAAACGTGTATAAGATGAATGGTTCTGAAAAATTTGGGGTTGCTAGGGATGGAGCGTTGATGATGGCTTGTTTGATTAAGTTAAACGCTTCGTGCTCGTCTAGACCCCATTTAAAGTTTGAATTCTTTTTTATCATTTTTTGTAAAGGAGAAATAATACGTGAAAAATCTGGGACAAATCTTTTCACAAAATTGATCTATCCTAGGAAAGATTGCATGGTCTTTTTGTTATGGGGCATGGATATCTCGGAAATTTCTTTGATTCTGTCAGGTTCAATGTGAATGCCCGATTTGGACACTATGAACCCTAGCAATTTTCCTTCACTCAACGCGAAAAAAGATTTCTTCGGGTTAAGCGAGATTCCATACCTTAAACATCTTTGAAAGATTTGCTTCAAATCTTTGAGATGGTCGCTTCGGTTCTTGGAGTACACAGTTATATCATCCAGGTAAATCACTACTGATTTATTGACTAACCCTTTGAACGCAATGTCCATAGCTCTTTGAAAAGTAGCGCCGGCGTTGATCAGACCGAACGACATCTTCCGATACGCGTAGGTACCCCATTTAGTTCGGAAGGTGGTCTTTAGCTGATCGTCTGGGTGTACCAGCACTTGATTATATCCTGAAAATCCATCTAGGAAAGACATCAATTCTGAGCCTGCTACAGCCTGTAATATTTGCTCCATAGGTGGGAGGGGAAAATTATCTTTCTGACAGGCTTTGTTGAGATTCCGGAAGTCGATGCAGATTCTAATATCTCCGTTTTTCTTCCTAACAGGTACCATATTGGATACCCATTTGGAATGTCTGACCGGGAAAATTATTCTGGCTCTCAACAACTTATGCAGCTCAGTTTTTATCTGATTTTCCAGGTTGGGGTGGATTTTCCTGAGCTTCTGTTGGACGGGTTTCTCGTTGTCAATCATAGGGATAGTGTGCTGAATGATAGAAGTGTTATAAGTTTTCAGCTCATCGTAGTTCCAGGCAAAGACTTTTTTGTACTGTCGTAGAAGACGGATGTATGCTGACTTTTCTTCAGGAGCCAGGCCTTGGCCTAGATTGACGTTTTGGGGTTTCTCTTCGGTTCCTAAGTTCACTGATTCGTAGTTCAAAGTTGAACTGTAAAGTTTGGCGTTAGCTGACCTTTTGAACCGACTTTTTAAGTCATACAAATCTTCTAATTTGACCACTGATTTGGGTATAGCATTATAAGTGCCATTTTGTTGTATTTGGTGGTCATGACAATCCTCGTCGATTATCTGGTTTGAGTAGGATCCTTCAGAGGTAAGGAAACTTACGATGTCTGGGTCGTCGTTGAATACTCTCCAGTTGGTGATGTTGTCAGGGATAGACGGTTTAAAAATTAATTCTATGGAAAACCTATCTGGACTAAAGTCTTCGGAGGGGATGAGTCTAGAGGCTACATTTGCTAGCAGGTCTGCGCTTGCATTGTGAAGTCTTGGGATTGATGAAATATTGAATGTTGTAAAATGCGCAGTGAGATCTTGCACTAAAGATTGATAGTGCTTTAAATGACTAGACAGGCAGTGTATGTTGTTACGTACCTGTTTGACGACGATCTCGGAATCTCCAAAGACTTGAAGATATTTGACGTTGCAGCCGATTGCTTTGTATAGGCCTTGCACCAAGGCTTCGTATTCCGCTGTGTTGTTCGTGCAATCGAATTCCAGCCTGCATGTGAGCATGGTCTTATTTCCGTCCGGGCTAATCAAGACGCATCCTGCTCCCGCCCCCTCATTGGACTTAGAGCCATCAAAATATAATTTCCAAAATAAAGAAGTATTTACAGGGTTATCTAAGAAACTAACACATTTTGAATCATCAGTCTGGGAAAAGTTTTCTACTTGGGACACGACTGAATTTTCTAAATATGGTGATATGTGAGCATTGAAATTTCCAAGGAAAGAGTCTACCGAGTAGTTGCCTATGATGCTGCTGTTGTATGCTATGGCTTCGTTCTCTCCCTCCAAATCCGTCACTATGTACTTTTGGTGTAGTTCTCGTTCAACCTTTATTTGATTTGGCTTCCCGTTGAAGGGTAACCACATGTGTGACCAGTCAGTCGAAAAGTATCCGTGGAGCTTCTCGGACCAATCCCTGCTAAGAATTAGACCATAAAATTCAGGGATGTCAGCAACTAGAATATCGATGACCTGGCGTACCTTGGGGTTGGACGACAGTCTTATGTTCACTTGATTAAGTTCGCCTATCACTTCGACTTGTGATCGATCAAGTTGAACTATGCGCACTGCGGATTTTTGCGGTTGAACATTAAGTTTGGCACATATTGACTTGGGTAGAATATTGGTTGAAGCACCAGAATCAACCAAGCAGTTATGCACGTTTCTGTTAAAGATCTCATAAGTGAGGAGGAAAGGAGGAGTGTGAGATCTAGACCTCCCTCCAATCAAAGCGATGTCATTTGGATCGATTTTATTGATCGCGTTGATTGGGGGTCTTCCTATATTATGGGAAGCTATAGCTGTAGGTAGAGGTGCAGTAGGTATGGTGTGTAACTCTTTCATCATGATCTTCTGTTGGTGTTTCAATTTGCTCAACTCGTACAGGGTGATATTAGCCCTAGTCTTCTTCATGTCGTCGATGATGTTATACTCCATTTCATCCGACACTATTAGTGTCTTTGACGGAGGCGATTGCTCTGATTGGACTGGACTAAATGAGGTCGCTTTAGGGGTTGTCTTCTTTGTTGCGACCTTTTCTTTCGCTGGAGGGCTTGCGCCCTTCTGTTTTGGGGTAGTCTGGGGAGGATCAAGTTGATTTCTGCTTCGTGTGCTAACCGGAAGTGCTTCTTGATCTTCCTCTTGTGGGAGGATGAAATCCCACATTCCTTGCAGTTCCACCACTTCTTCGTCATCGGTCTGCGTTTCGATGGTGCTCTCTTCTTCTTCTTCTTCAGATTCCACATTTGAGACCATGTTGGGTGGCTTCGTCTCCATAGGGGGATTTCTTTTGAAATTCCTAAAAGGCTTTCTTGGGGACGATTCTGCTACTTGCTTTCTTATGTCAATCATCTCATTAGACATGGCTTTCAAGACTTTTTGTAATCCTTCCATGTCGAAAGGATCCTTCGTTTGCTTCTTCTTGGTTTCTTCTTTGAAAGAGATTTTATTAGATTTACGCTCTTCGATTGTAGATCTCTTTTCTAGGGCTACTACGCGTCTTTCGACTGCCAATGCCTCAGCCAAGTTTTCGACTAAGGTTGTCTTGCTTGCCCTATCTACAAAGATGGCCAAGTTTGAAGGTAAGGCCCTGATGTACCATTCGCATCTTACTTCCTCGCTGGGCTGGGAAGCAGCGGGGATTTTATTGAGGATCTTGTTGAACCATAAGTTAAAATCTTTAATGGGTTCCCTAGCCTCAGCTTTAAGATTGGACAGATCGTTGATCAGTGTCGCTGTCGATCTATCATCGCCGAATTTGGTGAGAAATTGATTTTGAAAAATATCCCAGCTGGTGATAGATCCGGAGGGTAGCGAAAAGTACCATGACCCCGCTGTCCCTTGCATCGTATAGGGGAAGAGTCGGACCACAGCATCTTCGTTGGTGACCCCGTTGAGATTAACAGAAAGCATGAAATTATTGATATGTTCTTCAGCTAGCATTCCAGTTTCTGGATTGAACTTTGGTAACCACTTCTCAGGATGGGCAGGTATTGGACTCAGGGGTGGAGGCATTAAAACTGCCCCAGGGTTGTTCCATGGAGATTGTGCCATCGCTGAGTTGCTGGTTAATAAAAGTGGAGAAGATGATCTTCGAGGTTGAGAAGATAGAGATGTTACGATCTTTGACGATTGTGGAGGAAGGCTTGCGGAAGATGGATGAGTGATTTGAGGTGGAGATGTGGGTGGTTGACTTCGCGGAGAGGGAGTTGAAATGGACGAGGTGGATGAAAGAGTCTCTCTGTCAGACTCTTGAAGTGCTTTCCTTGCTCTTTTCCTAGTGGGGAGAGGGATTTCAGTTGGCTGAATGCCGAACTTTTCACTCTTCAATCGGGTCAGGGGATGAGCAGGGTTGTATTGCGAAGTCAAGCTGCCTTTAGATTTATCAGATTTCTGGTTAAAAATAGAGAATCCCTGGAGTTTACTGATCAAGGTTTGAACTTCAGGGGGATCGACAATAAGTTGTTCTGATGTATCGGGATGTATAGCAGCGGTGGATGTCCGAGCGACTTCCAGTACCGAGTTTAGTCGTACCGGGGAAGTCGGGGAAGTTGGTGAGGGTGATTTGCTCTTAGAATGGTATTTGAATTTTGAATTATGCGCCATTCATAGCTCGGCCCTCCTTCTAGCGCCAGAAATGTTGAGGGGCCCGAAGTCGGGTCAACAACAAGGGGGATACCCACCCGGTCCAGAACCTGGTTGGCGGCTCCTTGCCCGTTTGGAGTAGCGGGTCCGACTGGGGGTAATGGGACCAGTTTCCCAATTTGATGGGTGTGTGTGTGTGCGTAGAGTCTAATGATATTAATCTAGAGTTTTTTCTAAACTAGTCTCGATTCTAACTGCTAAACTAACTCTATGCTAATGTAATCTAATGAAGAGAAATACATCTGATCTATGCTAACCCGGGGTGTTTTTCTTTTGTTTATGCGATCTAGAAAGATTTCTAACAGCAGCTGGTAATAAAGATCATTCAACTGATATCAGAATATAAACCAATAAAGATAAACCATTCTGCATAAGAAGTTAGGCAGAATAGTTGTGAACAACATATCGCATAATCAGTCTTCTATATGTTAAGCATGATTAAATGATCCCACCGTACAGAAGTGCCAAATGGTAATGCAGACATTCATACAATAACATATAAAGAACTCAGCTACATATCACTTTAGGGATACTAGCAGAATCTAGTCAAGAGATAAAAGTACCATTTATGACTAACTTCACCAATAAACTTCAAGTAATAATGATTTATTTCTACTTGTTCTAACATCTGCTAAGAGTACAGAAGTGCAACATCAGTAACAGATATTAAAATGCAAACATAAATAAATCTTGATCCATCTATTCATCAAAAACCTCCTCTGAGGGTGCAGAAGTGCATGTTCTGAGGATAAGTTTTTTGACAGATTTTCGGACCCTTCTCCAAAAACCATGAGAAGGGTTAAATACTACTAACTAATCAATCTTAATTACATGAAATTAGGGAATCGGCTTCAAATGACCGCCCTTTTACTAAAAGCAACTTTATTTCTAAACTTAAAATCTAATTTCTGACCGTTTCTGTATATTCTCTTTAGTGCTGTCAACAGTGCAACGTTTTCCTGGGAAGAGTCGGCTGGCCGCTTTCTTCTTTCGCTCTGGAGATAAAAGTGGAAATAACAGGAGCTGGCACTTCCTTCCGGCAGACCAGAAGATATTTTTCGAAAACCTTTCTCTAGCTGGGTGTATTCGCCACGTGTATACTTAGCATAACCCAGGTTCTTCTCGAACTGAGTTTGCTGTTGCTGTTTTCGGTTTCCGGTCATGCGAATGACTGAGTGGGTTAGGAGTCATGCTGTATGGACATCCCCCTATTTTAAGAATTGTTTCCGTTCTTTGTTCCAGGTTTTCCTGAAGCGTCTTCCTTCTCATGCGCTTCTTTCTCTGCTTTACCAAGTCTGAGCTTCAGGATCTTTTCTGAACATGCTGCTTTTGTGCGCCTTTGACTCTGAGTCCTGAATAGTCTAATTTCATCAGTGTCGGTTGGCTGATAGTCTGGAATCCGCGGTTCTGCTGCATGCGGCATCCGTTTGCGGAGGCATTCTCTCTTTACTATCTGATTGGCGCTTTCCTCTTTCCTTCAAATGTTTCCTGCATATAAACTTATATTAGTTGCGTGTCTTGCAGTCTACGCAAAGAAGAAGGGAAATGAAAAGATTTGACGTGAAAGTATTAATCTCTAATGAATGCATAACCCTGACATTCATCATGACTTGACTCTTCGATAAATGTAATGCAATCATTCCTAGATACTCAAGCATGCGGTCATTAAATTCCTTCAAGGCGCGCACTTAATCCTGGGTTTATCGTGTGATAAGTCTTTTCAGATCGCAGATCGCAAATCGCTGCCATCGCAGATCGCAAATCGCAGATATCGCAAATTTTGTTTAATGGTTTATGCCGTATAGCGCGATGCTTGCGATTTGCGATATCGCATACCGGCGATCGGCATTTCTCGAAGGTCTTCTTTTAAAGGGGTGCGTGTGATGTATGCGACGCGATGAACTTCGCATCGCTCATTCGCAGTCTTGCTTTTCGCGCTCGAGCAATGCTTCGGCCTTTCTTTGCGATGCGATTTAAGCCTTAGGGAGAGAAATACAAAAACTTTAGAAAAATATTTTTTTGGGATTTTTGTTCAGGGTCCCCTCTTTGCTTGATGTTATTGCTAATGTCAAGTGAAGAAGGGGGGTTGTTGGTGACCACAACAGGTCCCCAACACATTTTGCTGCTCCGACATGGCTTCTTGGAACGCTTCCTTGGTGACATCACGAACCATCTCATCGATGTCATAGAGGTCACCTTTCGTTAACGTGAATAAGGTGATGGCCAATTTGGAGGCCTTGACCCTTTTTCGTGGACCTGATCTCTCTATGATGCGTGGCCTTTTGAGTTGGGTGGAAGTTGTTCCTGGGTCTACTCCCTCTCCTGCAAGGTTTGTGTCCTCTGTCTCCTATCCGGTAGACAATTCATGGCCCTCCTCTGCCTGCATTGTTGTGGCCCCTACTATCTGCACTACTATTATGGCTTCAGTGGTGTTATCACTTAGAATAAAATTTTTATGCATATAGTCCTTGGTCCTAGTTCAATGTCAAAGGTCTGTGTCATATGGTTTTCGTTTTATGTTTCATACTTAGGATTTGGAGTTTTAAAGGTGTTTGTTTTAAATTATACTCTAATCCTATTGGTTCTCCTCCACCATCATTGTGTTATAAGCCATGTCTTGTCTTATCCTATTCACCGAGTCTTTTCGTGATTTCACAGCGTAATCTCCTATTGGCCAGTTTCGCAGCGTAATCATTGTTCAGTCATTTCGCAGCGCGTTATCATTAAGCCATTTCGCAGCGCATTATTAGAATTTTAAACTAACCGCGCTGCGAAATCGCGGATTCGTGCATTTCACAGCGAATCTTTCCTAAAGTGTCAAGTTTGTTAATGAGTCACCAATTCTGTCCTCTCATGTCAGTTTTTGTGTACCTCCCGTAGCATGTCTAAGCGCTCATTAGTCATCACTCCACCAATAGATTTGATGAAACGCACAGAAATATCATTCTGATGGATTGTACCGTGCATGGATCTTGATGATGATCGTGAGTGTTACATAAGTGACAAGCTTATCGGATGATGTATTTGAGTTTTCAAGCGAGCCTGATTACAAGCGAGCCCGAGTTAAAAAGAACTGAACCGCCATTTCAACTGAAGCTGTTGGTCATTTTGAGTGTAAAGATTTCAAAAAGCAAATGGAGAGGAAAGAACACAGATCTGGAAAATGCCAGAGGACCGATCCTGAAGGTTTAGACATAGCATTGAGGGATGAAGGCGTGAAGAAAGCATTCAAAGATACCGGGTGCTGGAACTTCTGTAAAAAACTGCAAGGAGGACATGCGCAGGTAACCAAAGAGTTTTCTTTGAACTTCACCGGTTTAAATTCAAAAATAGCTATGTTGGAAGTTCAAGTGTCTCCGGAGGCAATAGCTGCTGTAACAGAAATCCCAAGAGGGCAGCAAGAATGGTTTAAGAACTTTAAATTTGATATGAATCCATGTAAAGAGTTCTTAAAAGAGGCATATGTGAATGAAGACCTAACAAAAGCAGTGCCCAGAAACTATGTTAAGGAGCATTATGCCCTTCTTCTCACCTGCATTCAGAAATACTTGACATGTGAAGGAAGATACAATAAGGTCTACTCTTATCATTTCAAGTTGCTTTTACATTTCACTGGGAAGGCTTCCATAGATATTCCTTTTTACTTATTTCGCAGTCTAAGTAAAATGTGTGATAAGGTGCAGTTGAGAAAAGAGGATTGCGAGACTTCTTTATTTCACCATGCTTTGATTAAATTGTTAGTTTTAGATGGCCTCCAGAAGATAGGCAGAGACTGGAATTCATTCATCTTCATGGCTGGATTCTAAAGCAAAACTAGCCTTACTCCACAACCAGTCAAAGAACTCACAATAGCTGAGCTTTAGAAGGAGGCCAGAGCTAAAAAGCAAACCAAGTCACAGCTTAAAAAACCAGTGAAGCCACTGATCATTAAAGAACAACCTCAGCAAGCAACAAAAGAAAAGACTCAGGATGAGAAGACTGTAGCTGAAACAAGCAGAGCTAAAACAGTGTCAAGGGTAAAGACAAGAAGCCAAATAAGTAAAGAAAAAGGTAAAGCCTTAGCTGTTGAAGAAAGCCCAGTATCTAAGGCAAGCCTGAATGATTTATTGGAAGCCATTGAGTTTGAGCAAATTGAACCAGTGCATATTGATTTGACACAGTCATCACCAGAAAGTACCAAGAAGCCTAAGGCCTCAAAAAGGCTGAAGTTTGATGAACCAGGTGAAGAATTCATTTTCAAACCCAGAAGACCTATTACAAGGAAGCAAGTAAAGGAAGCTGAGAAATTGCCCAGAACAGAGGAAGCTGAAGAATTGCCCAGAACAGAGGAGGTAGAGAAAATTAAGCAAAAAGACACAAAAAGAACATTCATCATATCTCAAGGAGGTAATATTATAGCTATAAGGAACCAGTTAGAAGCAGCTAAACATGAGATTGCTCAGGTGAAGAATGCCACTAGGGAGTCTGCAGTCAGGTATGCAAATTATCGTAAAGCTGTATTGAAAGGAAGTGAAAACCTAATAAACCAGGTGGATTCAGTAGCCGATGTTTACACATGGACAGTACCTGCCATTAAAGAGGCCAAACTCCTCAGAAAGATAAACATGCATCTAAGAGCTGAGAATAAAGCTATGAGAAAGAAAGTGGAAGACTTGAAGGCACAGCTAGGCCAGTTAGCTGCTGAATGAAATTGTTGTTCAAAGAAAGGTTTTGTTCCAAATTTTGTTAAATTTTGCTTAGTTTTATTGTTTTAAAGACATGTAGATCCCTGCTATATATATCCAAGGTCAAAAGAAGTTTTTGCAATCAAATGTCTGGGCGATAAATATCTCAGGGAAAAGACAAGCTGTTTAAACAATTCAGCAGTTTTGTAGCGCGCTACGAAACTGCTGTAGGTGTTGATTTTAAACGTAGATAAACAGTTTGGTAAAATGATCAGGAATTCTCTAAAGGAAACACCTGAAGGACATGTAAGAGACCAAATGAATCTATCACAGCCATTCAGATCAAGACAGGTGTACCTTTAAAAAGGTGAAATGTTTTGACTCAAGTTTAAAGTTTCTGTTATAAAGCCACTTTATTACCGGTCATTAGGGTTTTGAATGAGTTACATACGAGGGATTTTGGCCTGCACACTTGCCCATCGACGAAGTCTCCAACACATCAGGAATATGGTGGTGCTCTATATTTTTGGGTTATTAAAGGGCTAAAGACATGCTGCTGTATATTCGAGCAAGTTATGGAAAACTGGAACCGAAAAACAAGGGATATCTCCCAACATCACTGAGCAGTTAAAGCATATAGCATCCAAGGCCAACGTGGCTCATCTCAGCCATCTCAGCCAAACTGAAAGGAGCCCAGGTGTCAGAGAACAAGAAGGAATCATTCTACGAGGAAGATAGAGTTAGAGTTATAGTCAAATTAGAACTCTTTAGAACTCCAGTTAGCACTTATTGTATTTAATAGTTAGTTGCAAAGCAGATAGGTGTCATCAAAAGTAGTTATCGAATTCCCCTCATGCTAGAGGAGGAATCTCGAATTAGGTAGAATAAGAATTCTATATATAGCTAAGACAGTGATGTAATGAGGGTTGGATATTTTATAAAACAGAGGACTGTTTTGGCTTGTGTAAAAAACAGAGTTCAGTAATATAAGTTATATGCTTTTCTTCTCAGGATTCATAAAGCATTTCTATGTTCAAGATGTGTTATTTTAATTTGTCCTTCATGTCTTTTTTCAGTTGCTTAGATGAGTAATCACTCAAAATTCACTTATGCTGCTCTGACTTCCTGTACTCATCTATGAACTGTGGTTTTATAAGAGTTGTGTTTTGAACATTTAAATGTCACATGCCCTGACTTCTATGTAAAGGCAATATCATTATTTACTGAGGTTTGATTGACTCCATAAGCCCAATGGAAACTTATGTAATGTTTGTCCAGCCTTCATATTTGTTAATGTTATTTCAAGAAAGTTAGCCATCTTATTAATAGTCAAAATCAATAACCCTTTGAGAGAGCCCTCTCAGGCTAAGGAGGCTAAGCCTTAGTCAAAATATTGGTCTGAAATAGTTACTTGAAGTCTTCCTGTTCAGCAGCCTTCCAGGGCCTGATTTTGAGATAACAAGTGGCATTTGTCTGCTCCATGGCTTCCTATGCTACCTCGCGGACTGTCCTTACCTCTGTTGATGCGCAACCTATCGTCCTCCTTTCTTTTTTGTGCTGCCGCCTTTTCCAATTCTGTTAAATCTGGGGCACGCCACTCGGGAGGCCATGTCTCTAACACTGGAAAAATCTCATCATTAGCAGTAATGAATGGGAGCTTGGTCCACTCCTATGCCAGATCTTTCCGCACCCTGATGTAGATATTATGCTTGTTCACCTTGAAATCTGCAAAACTCTACAGACTGCTGTGCACTGTGGGGGACAAGCCGAACCTCCTATTGATCCAAATGTGGATACTTTCCTCCATGAGCACCCAAAAAACCTTTGTATCGCGAATCCACTTCGTGTCCTTGGTAGCCCAAAGCAACGCATACTTCGCGGCCTCGGGTAAGTCACGCTCAATGTCCGAGAACTAATTGTCCTCTGGTAGTTCACCTATGTTAAGTTATGGTATGTTCTATGCTTATAACAGTTTACTTCTTTTTCTTATTATATTCCACCGATTAGCAATCACATGTACATAAAGTAAAGTGCAGATAGAACATTAAACGATCGACAGAAAACAAGCCAAGACAAGAGACACAAGATGTGGCGGCTAGCCAGGGACAAACCCCACAATGTGTGGGGAAACCCTTTGATCAAATCTTCTTTTATCTTCAATAATTCAGCAGAGAGAAATAGTACAATAAATCTGATTCATATCAACAGTAGCAAACCCTAGATCAGTAGCATAAGCATTAGCGGCTTCATTATCAAACTAGGGCAGACCATATCTCACAAACCGACAGTCAGATTGACTTCATTCCACCACCAAAAGTTTCGGCTTCCAGAGGAGGTTCAGATGAACCTACAACGCAGTTCAGATGAGGAGATCTTCTAGGCCACGCAAGTCAATCTTTACTTCTGCAGTTGCAGCTTCAGTTTCAGCAGTTTCCGGCTTCAAACTAGGGCAGTCGATATCTTGCAAACCGTTCGTCGGATTGACTTCATTCCACCACCAAAAGTTGCGGCTTTCAAAGGAGGTTTAGAATAACCTACAGCGCAGTTCCAAGGAGGATATCTTCTAGGCCACGCAAGTCAATCTTTACTTCTGCAGTTGCAGCTTCAAATTCAACAGCTTCCGGCTTCACATGTGTGAGAGAGAGAGATGTGATGAGATGAGTGAGTCCAAATGAGGAAAATTCCTCTTATATTTATACACAACGTTGGTGGGTGAATAGATGCGACTGTTGGGCTTCTGAGCCTACATGAGTTGTAGGTTGGCTTGATAATAATTCCATAATCAAAATAAATTCATATCTCCATGAATACTTATCGGAATTGGATGATCTTTATATCAATCCTACACCTCTCGACGAGAGGAATCTAATAAAAATGTTATTAGCCATGAATAAGATGACCCACATGAAGTTTTTCCCTGGTTTCCAATTTTAACACTCCCTCTCAACCATGGAGAACTTCATCTGCAATCTATCTATCGGTCGTTACTATTCATCCATCAAATGCACTACCTTGTACAGCCTGACCCTTGCCCTGCTCTGCTCTATTTTTCCTGTTCTGCTTTGTCTTGTTCTGCCCTGCACTGATCTGTACTATTTTGTTCTGTTCTGCTCCACTCTTGAATTGTTTTGTTCTACTCTGCTTTTGTCCGAAATATGAAGAAGAAGAAATGATCGAGGATGTATCATACTGACTCAAAGTTAGTCTCAGAGTATGTACCACTAGTCCCAGACTAGTGTCAACCAACCCAATGTCAGCGTCATAGTGAGTACAACTCCAATGGTCCCAGACCAATATCGTCCTCCACTGACTCAAAGTCAGTCTCAGAGTATGTACCACTGATCCCAGACCAGTCTCAACCGACCCGAAGTTAGCGTCATAGTATGGTACAACTCCTACCACTGGTCCCAGACCAGTATCATTGATCCCAGATCAATGGAGGTCATCCTAGTGTAGGTAGTACGGTAGTTACAACGATGTGTCCATCGGTACTACTATGGTCCCTAACTTCATTTCCCTGCTCATTGATCAGATGAGAGGTACTTCCCATGAGTCCCAGACTACATGGATAGGATGCCTCGACAGGAGAACTAATCAATCCCGTCCTCACAGGAGAACACATCAATCCTGCTACGATTGCCATGGAGAACACATCAATCCAGGCCTCATAGGAGAACACATCATTCCTGCTACAATTTCCATGGAGAACACATCAATCCAGGTTGCCATGGAGAACACATCAATCCAGGCCTCATAGGAGAACACATCAATCCTGCTACAATGTTGCCACGGGGTGTACATGTATACCACCAGGGGATAGTGAATAATCCTGTGGTCATATGCTGCTCCAAGAAGCACCCCGCACCCCCCTAGAGCTCTCAGAGCTCAATGCATCATACATGACCCTCATTGGAGGGTCTTTGAACAACTCCAAGTTGTTCACGGAAAGTCAGAAATTTTACTTTCCCAAGGGGTTTTGTCAGAATGTTGGCGACCTGTTCATCTGTATCGATATGATGGAGCCTTATAGCTCCCCGTTGCACCATATCTCGAATATAATGGCATTTGATATCAATATGCTTGGAGCGATCATGGAATACGGGATTCTCTGACAAACGAATCCCACTTTGGTTGTCACAAAGGATCACAGTGGTATCCAATGTGAATCCAAGCAACTCACTGAAGAGCTTTCGCAACCAAACTGCCTCACAAGAAGCCATGCTAGCAGCAATATACTCTGCTTCGGCAGTGCTCAAAGCCACTGACTTTTGTTTCCTACTCATCGAGGATATCGAAGCAGATCCCAAGGAGAAACAACACCCGGAAGTGCTCTTACGGTCCTTCACATTGCCTGCCCAGTCAGCATCTGTGTATCCAAATAGTCTCACATCTCTGGCAATGTATCTTAACCCATAAGTGATAGTGCCATGAAGATATCTCAACAGATTCTTGGCACCAATCCAGTGTATGTGGTGGGGTTCAACCATATGCTGGCTCAATTTGTTGACTGCAAAGCATATATCTGGACGGGAGTTCACTAAGAACATTAATGCTTCGACGAGTTACCGATACTCGGTAGCATTTCGTAAAACAGGTCTAGCAGCACTACCGCTTAACTTCTTGAAGTCAAGCTCCATCGGAGTAGTTACAGGCTTGCAGTCCACCATTCTGAATCTTTCCAATATCTTCACCACATATTTTCCTTGAGACAGGAAAATTTCTCTTGGCTTTTGCCACACTTCAAGTCCTAGGAAGTAGTGCATCAGTCCTAGGTCTTTCATTTCAAATTCAGAGGCCAGCTCCCTCTTACATTTGTGAATGAGAGGGTCTGCACCTGTTAGAAAGAGGTCATCCAGATACAACACCAGTATGAGAGGCTTGTCATCTTCAACCTTAAAGTAAAGGTTAGGATCGGCTTCACTCCTAGTGAACCCCAGCTTCATCAAGTAGTTATCGATCCTCTCATACCATGCTCAGGGAGCTTGCTTCAGCCCATAGAGAGCTTTCTTCAACCTGCATAAATGAGATTTTCGATCATAAATCTCAAATCCTTCGGGTTGCTCCACGTAGACCTCTTATTTTATTGAGCCATGCAAGAACGCAGTCTTGACATCCATCTGATGTAGGTTCCATCCTTGTGAAGCGGCAAGGGCTATGATCGAGCGGATGGTCGTATATCTGGAAACAGGTGCAAATATCTCATCATAGTCTATACCTTCCTTTTGGGAGAAACCTCGAGCAACAAAATGAGCCTTATACTTTTCCGTGATTTCATCTGCTGCATGCTTTATCTTGTAAAGCCATTTGGAAGTAACAACAGTCTTGTCCTGGGGTTTAGGAACTACTTCCCAAACATCATTCTTTATGATAGACTCATATCCTTCGGTCATAGCATCCTTCCATACTTGATGCTTGACGGCATCTGAGAATGACGAAGGCTCATTTTGTATGATCGTGCTCATGAT
The DNA here is from genome assembly GCA_031772625.1 of Pinus tabuliformis. Classification (NCBI taxonomy): domain Eukaryota; kingdom Viridiplantae; phylum Streptophyta; class Pinopsida; order Pinales; family Pinaceae; genus Pinus; species Pinus tabuliformis. The sequence goes on along the minus strand of CM062807.1, from coordinate 630,155,030 downwards.
GGTCAGGTATCCTTGATACCTATTAGGTTTCTTACTTTCACGAAAGGTTCATCGGGGTGCAGCATGTCCTTCAGCATCATCAAGTAACCCCTTAAGCCATGAAGGCAAGGCTCATATGGAGGAGGATCAATCGGATCCATGGGTTCTTCTACATCAGGCATTGATTCATCATCTTTTTCTTTCGGTTGCCTGGTGTCGGCTTCTTGAGAGCTCCTCAAAGTCAGAAGATTGATCACCTTGCTGAGAGCCATATCTTCGTCAAAGGTGACATCATGACTAATTATGACTTCCATTTAATCGGCTACATAGATTCTATAGCCTTTAGTATTTTCACCATAGCCCACGAAAATTCCCTTCTTTCCAGATGCTCCCAATTTATTTCTTTTCTCTTTCGGCACATGAAAGTATACAGGGCTTCCAAAAATTTTAAAATGAGAAACATCAGGTTTCTTACCGGTGAATTTTTATTCAGGAGTCTTGGAACCCAATGCTTGATGAGGGCATCGATTTTGTACATATACGGCAGTGTTTGCAGCTTCAGCCCATAGAAACTTAGGAAGACTTTGATCATGTAGCATGGACCGGACAACTTCCATAATTGTGCGGTTCTTCCCTTCTGCCACACCATTTTGTTCAGGAGTATATGGTGTAGTAGTCTCCCTCTTGATGCCAACCTCTTTACAAAAATCATGGAACTCATTAGATTCATATTCAGTCCCATTGTCAGTTCTTAAGATCTTGATCTTCTTTTCAGTTTGATTCTCGATTAGGGCTTTGAAGTGTCGGAACCAAGGGAACACTTCATCCTTCTTTTTGAAGAAGTATATCCAGGTCTTTTGAGAATGGTCATCTGTAAAAGTGAGATAATATGAGTATCCTCCCAAGGAGTTCACAGGCATCATACCTGATATGTCTGAGTGAACTAGTTGTAATATATCGGAGGTCTTGCTTTGACTTGAAGGGAATGGTCCCATTTTGAGCTTTCCTTCGGCACATCCCAGACATACACCTTCTTTCTCTTCTTGGAATTCAGGCATCCCTATTACCATCTGTCTTACATCGGGTAGAGCTTTGTAATGAAGGTGGGCAAACCTCCGATGCCAAAGTTCGGACTGAAGCGTTGTGTCACAAGACATGACACCTAGCGGACTTCCACCGACTTGATATAAAGAATCAATTCGAAACCCAAGAGTGAAAGCATCTTTAACATTATTTTTCCATATGCGTACCTTACCATCGCTGAAGATTACCTTATAGCCTTTGTCTTCCATTGCCGAGATGGATACCAGGTTCTTTTTGAGATCAGGTACATATAATACATCTTGTAAGTGAATCGTATTACCTTGATTCAGTTTAAGAGAAACATTGCCTACACCTTTCACTGGGTATTTCATGTCATCTCCAAGGACAATTTCCAGGTTCGTTTCTTTCTCTACCAGATTATAGAGTACTTCTTTGTAGCTAGTGAAGTGTCTTGAGGCACCACTATCAATGAGCCAAATTCCCATTGAGTCCGAAGGAGCGGAGGTAGATAGAGCAGCTGGTATATAATATTCAGCCTGCTTATTGTCAACAGTGTTAGATTCATACCTGGAATTTCTAGCCTTCTTGAATGGTTGCCCTCTTCCTTGATTTCCCGCATTCCTTTTTCCTTTGATGTTGAATTTTCCATTCCTTCGATTACCATGAGAGGGATTTTGATCATCGTCACGGTGAGAGTCCTTTCTATCAGGGCATTCCCTTGCATAGTGACCTGCTTTATTGCAAATGAAACATCGTCCTTTTCTTCCACCCTTAAATCCAACCTTTCTTTTCGATTTAGACCCAGAATTATTTCTTTTCTAAGGATGAGAAGAAAAAGCAGCAGGAGGACCTTTAGGCAAGGGCATTTCCTGCTCTTCTACCCTTGTTTGTTCTTGAATGCATCTAGCCATTAATTCCTTGAAACTAGGAATTACATTATTGTTCAGAAGAGTAATCCTGAACACATACCATTCAGATGGTAATCCTCCGAGAGTTGTGAGTGCCATTTCTCTGTCAGTAATGGTTTCCCCAATAGATAGGAGATCGTTCTTGATCTAGGTGATTCTTAAGAGGTATGCTTGCATACTTTCATCTTTACCCTTCTTGATTTCCCTCAACTTATTTCTAAGAAACAAAACTTGATTTGCATCATTAACTTTAAATAAACACACCAGTCTGTCGTAGATTTCCTTGGAGGTGTCTAGATCAGAGATGTAGGCCACCAAGCGCTTGTCGATAGAGTCCCGAATGATCTTCTTTGTTTTGACTTCTCCATTTTTCCATTTGTTCCAGGCAGCAGCAGATGCATTTGATGAAGGCTCAACAATATTGCCTCTTACATGGTCCAGCACTCCTTGATCTTCAAGGGTTAGATCGATAGACATCTTCCATCCGTGATAGTCAGTTTTATCACGGAGCTTGTCTCCGGCAGGAAAGAGTGTTGAGGACCCTATAGTTCTTTTAGGATAGCCTTGCCAATCTTCTCTTCAATGATTGCTCTTGCTCTTGCTTGGGCTTTGTCTTCACCTCAGCTCTGATACCATGTTAAGTTATGGTATGTTCTATGCATATAACAGTTTACTTCTTTTTCTTATTATATTCCACCGATTAGCAATCACATGTACATAAAGTAAAGTGCAGATAGAACATTAAACGATCGACAGAAAACAAGCCAAGAAAAGAGACACAAGATGTGGTGGCTAGCCAGGGACAAACCCCACAATGTGTGGGGAAACCCTTTGATCAAATCTTCTTTTATCTTCAATAATTCAGCAGAGAGAAATAGTACAATAAATCTAATTCATATCAGCAGTAGCAAACCCTAGATCAATAGCATCAGCATTAGTGGCTACATTATCAAACTAGGGCAGACCATATCTCACCAACCGACAGTCGGATTGACTTCATTCCACCACCAAAAGTTTTGGCTTCCAGAGGAGGTTCAGATGAACCTATAGCGCAGTTTAGATGAGGAGATCTTCTAGGCCACGCAAGTCAATCTTTACTTCTGCAGTTGCAACTTCAGTTTCAGCAGTTTCCGGCTTCAAACTAGGGCAGTCGATATCTTGCAAACTGTTCGTCGGATTGACTTCATTCCACCACCAAAAGTTGAGGCTTTCAAAGGAGGTTTAGATGAACCTACAACGTAGTTCCAAAGAGGATATCTTCTAGGCCACGCAAGTCAATCTTTACTTCTGCAGTTGCAGCTTCAAATTCAACAGCTTCCGGCTTCACATGTGAGAGAGAGAGAGATGTGATGAGATGAGTGAGTCCAAATGAGGAAAATTACTCTTATATTTATACACAACGTTGGTGGGTGAATAGATGCGACTGTTGGGCTTCTGAGCCTACATGAGTTGTAGGTCGGCTTGATAATAATTCCATAAGCAAAATAAATTCATATCTCCATGAATACTTATCGGAATTGGATGATCTTTATATCAATCCTACACCTCTCGACGAGAGGAATCTAATAAAAATATTATTAGCCATGAATAAGATGACCCACATGAAGTTTTGACCTGGTTTCCAATTTTAACAACCTACAACCAGCAAGATGGACAAGAGAAACCACATGTAGTGGAAGGTCTTACACTGCTCCTGGGCCTCCTTGCAGTTGATAAAAAATTCTTCACAGAGAAACTCAGCCCAGTTGAACTAGACCCCCTCCGCGCATTGTTTGGCGAATGCAATCACCAGCGCTGGTACTTTATCGGCGCGTCATTTTCTCATTACCTTGCTGGCCAGGAGTTGGGTGGCTATGCACACCCCTTTATCCTTGATACTAGTGGTGGCATAACCCCTCTTTTTCTTTTCCAGCTTGTATTTGGCCTTCATGGCTTCCGCGAGGACCAAAATGCCACTTTTTCCTGTTATCATCACAAGCTCTTTTCCCTTACAGGGAAGCCGAGAAATTCTGTGGATGAGAGCTACTGTGATGGGAATAGGCTCCTCCATCCATAAGTGCCCATAATGCATCAAACAAAGTAGCTGCCTAATGACAAAAATCATGATGGGTGCGCGGTGAAAGTGTGGTATCCACAACAGATGCAACGACCTGACCTTGTCCAGACCACGTAGCCATTTTCATGGCTCTATCATGATTACTGGCCCATACGTGCTCTGTTTCATGAGGCTTTCTATCTCTAAGTGTGGGAACTTCTCTTTGTCCGCGAGGTCCCAATCTTCAAACTTCATTGTGGGCACATGGCCCAAGGGCGAGCCTTCAAACACAATTCCATATGGAAGGAGCGGGGTATGGAGTGTGCTCGTTGTGGCATCCAGATCCTTTGGTATCTTGGTTTTCCCTTTTCGTGGAGGGACATACTCGAGAAATTTTTCTATAGAGTGCACTGACAGGATATCTTCCTCTACTTCCTCTACCTCGGCAATCAGAGCCTGTAAGTACTCCTCCTCTTCATCTGACTCAATGGTGACAACCTTGCCCTTTTATTCCATTGAGAGCTTACCGAACTGCGGATTCCTCGGGGACATGCAGAATGGTCCCGCTGCATGCTTATCTTTTTCAGTCTCAGTGTTTGAGGTGATTTCGGGATTTCTGACGCAACCCCAGTACCTTCGGGAACATCATGTACCATGTGGGTCAGCGCGGCCTCACTGGCTATTCCTTCCTCAAAGCCAAAACCTAGCCTAGTAGCCGTCATCTTGTCCATATTGTATGCGGTCTTTTGCAAACCTAGGGGCTCAAATATTGCTTGGCGCTCAACCCTCTATGCTCTAATCAACTGCTCAAATCTCAAGTGAACAAGTGTTGTCTCATGGCTAGCCACTGAAGTTTTATAGCACCTTTTGAATTCAAATTCGACCATTCCCCCCAATTCCGGGCCATCAATGCTTTCTTGGTGGCAGATTGTTCCAAATCTTGCCCACAATTCACATCTTAAATGCCCATCGGCTGCTCCATTTGGCCTTAAATCAGACATCTCGTCATGAAAAGTGTCACCAACGGTCACTTCCCAGCATATCCGCATGGCAGCGCTGTCCCTTGTGCATGGGAGCGAACCTTGTGATATGCTGATTCTGCGCGCAGCTCCCAAACAAATTATTTTATAGTCTCGCACTCTCTTTGAACTGCTTGGGGTGCTGAGACTATGCTTCCTACAGCTAGTCAGGTGGTTGCACCACTTATGCGAGGCTTCAACTTGCCTTTGAGTATAGTCCACGAAAAATCATCAATTTCCCTCGTGATAGATGACATCACACATTCTATCGTATGTAGTGCGCTCCCTTGTTTACTACATTTGGTGAGATGTGGTCATAGCCATGGCAGTAGAGTCATAAATTCTCGGTGATAGTCTTTTAATTTAGTGGTATGATCATCTGCACTTTGCCTTGCCACCCTTGGTTTATCAACGATACATGCTTTCTTGATTTTGTTCTCCAACGTCTTGACCTCTGTTTCCATCAAAATGCTTTTCTTCCTCAGTCATACCCGATCTTTTTCTAGTTCGCGAAGTCTAAGGTTCCCTCACCGAATGGCTTCCTGAAGCCTTGTGTGTTCGACCTTGCGTAGCTGTATGATTTCTTCGTCCTAGGCTTAGCTCACTATCACATATGCGGTCGTTATTACTTGTGGACTCCCTTTTTCATTCTCTTCAAAAATTACGGTCCCTACTCTGTTCCTTCCCTTTGGAATTGTTTCTGTGGTCAGGGTTTTTCATGTGGTCCTATAGGTCCATTGAACTGCTGGTACGCGTAGGTTCCAAACAATTCATCTCGTCTGTTGAAACCTGTTCAGTACTTCACACATGCTATCGAATGCTTCTTCGTGGATAATTGGTAATGCGTGTCACCTTTCCTGCTGCTGCGTTTTGTCTTGATTCTCTATTCTGGGAGTGGTGTGCACTGGTGCAAGCTTTATGGCATATGTCTGTACCCATCAAGAAAGGTGGGCGTGGCCCTGGTGACTGGCTCTCATCCTAAGCTAGGGTTTTCCAAATCATAGGTGCATCATCCTTCTGCATCCACTCCAGTCCTCAAAACTTCCTTGATGCATACCCCACCATCATACAGGCGTTGCACGTAGTGCCCACTTCAGAGAACCGAGTCGCTGTTGTTCTAGTACTGCACTTTCGAATTTGTTCAAGAGTTCATCCACCACTGTCAACCCATCATACATAGGAAGATCCCTTGCTTCTATTTTTACACAACGTAGTGACCTTATCATCATGTTGCAATTGAGTGTGGTTACCTCATGTCACTGGTTCTGCCATCGTTCTACTTCTTCGTCTAAATCTGAAGTGTAGGAGCTATCACGCTCCCACAAAATCCTACCATCTATTGTTGGATTCACCCAATCCTATTATCACGTGGTTATCTTGTAAATACAATTGAGATTGTCATCACCATCATTGTCGCGCACTGGTTTAGTGTATTGCGCTCCTTCGGCTGGATCTAGTGGTACTACTATCCATAGTGACTTGTTTTCAAAGATCATTTTGTGCTTCCTCGGATTTATGACTCCGTTCATATCGATGCCCAGTCTATTTCTAGTAGCACAGGATAGGGATTATTGTCATCGACAATCTCTATCACTTCAAAATCCGCCTGTGCGCTTGCACCTTCAATATCTAATGTCACCCCTTGCAATATTCCCATCGACAAGATCTTCTGTTGGTTCACCATTCGTAATTGAATCGGAGACCATTGTAGCATGGGTCTACCATGCATTCCCATGTTTTTTTGGGCAGTACATTCACATCCAATCCGATATCCAAGATTACTTGATCCATTTCATACTCGCCGCTTTGCAGTCAACCTCATTTCCCTTCCTATGTGCAAGGCATGCTTTCCAAGTTTCTAGACCACACGCGGTTCTCCTGACCCCCCGCACCTAGTGATAAGTTCCTGTAGCCCTTTTACTGCCTTGCTGTCATGTAGCATTTTCATGCATGTCTGTAGAAAGGTAGTGAGAATTGAAGGATCCATCCCTGATTCTAGTTGATCCTTACTACCTAAAGTGGAGGCCTCTGTGAAACTCTTCTTAGCTTCCATGAATGTCTCCTTCGCGCGTTCTAAATCAAATTTAGGTTCCTTTATAGGAGCCTTGTTAACCCACACACTTTCTTCTGACTGCTTACCTTTATCATCACCAGTGGTCATACCGCTCCTCAGCATCATGTTTACATTCGGGTCTTCTTCGCGCGAATCGGACCTCATCATCTGCAAATTCTGAGTCGGAGGGGGCTAAAGTACCCCTTTTTCGTGTAGTCTCACTATTAATGTAGGGTATTCTTCCACGTCATGATCAAATTGAGTATAGTACAAACATGATGTCCTTGTCGGGTTTGTATAATCGTGGGCATAGTGCCTTGGCCCTCCGTAATTATAACAAATTACTTGTCCGCGACCCCTTCTCGGTCCCATTCCACCTTAACCTCGACTACGCCTCTGAAATCAAGCGCACGTCATTCCTGCATTTGGGTCGAGGGCTTGCATTTTGGTCTACACCCTGTAGGCAGGAGTCCGATCTATCATTAGTTGGTATCTTTTGTAGGTGCGTTCATCATGGCCTACCGACCTACAGAAATTACAAAACAACGACTGGGATGTCTGCGTATAGTTCTGCAATAGATGACAATTATATGTAGTGTGTTTTCCTCCTATCTAACAGATCATGCACCATAATACAAGCGCTGCGCTTGGTCTTGCATGTGCCTATGGTCTTACTGGCATTAGCCCTCCTCCTGCCAAGAAGTTCGCGAAGATGGGACAATGGTCCTTGTCATGCCCTTGGCCTTTGCATTTTATGCACTATACCTCCTTGCATGCCTCTGGCCGTGGTGTTCTATCCTATTTTAAGCTCCGAATCTCTAGACACATATTTTGCAGTTGCACGTGGATTTTTTGGATTCCTAGACCAGGGTCTTGTATAGGGGTATCATGCAATCTCATTTCCATCTCCAAAGCTTCAGCCTGGGTGGAAAGTTTTTGTTGTGACAACGTCATCCTTAAGTGTGGTGTTAGTGATGCTACAAACCATGCATGGTGCTGTCCATACGTCAATGTCATGTTGGCTTCACGAATCATACCCTTCAGTCTTTGGTCCAGATCCAAGGGGGTCTTGCCTGAGAGCATCGCGATCTCCTTAAACCCGATGATTGATTGGGTTTCTGAGTTTAGCCTGCTAAATTCCCTGTTCAACATGGTTTGGATATTTGCAATCCCTGTGTTTATATGGTCATTAGAATGCTTAATGTACCATGCCAATGCGCGATCCTACAATGCACTATCCAGCGTTACCTTCTTGATATTATGATTCGTGACTCCTTGTGCTTCCCATACAACTTTTACCATGAACCAAAATTGGTCCAGATCCTCGTTTCTTACTCCCCTGAATACCAACAACTTTATTGTGCTCACCATATTAAACCGTGGTGGTGGCAGAGGTGGTGTGGGCAAAGTTGGAGGTGAAGATGGTGAAACCGGTGGTGGTGTAAGTGGGGGTGGTATGCATGGAATTCGTTGTCTTATCATACTGATCGCGCTCCTCAGCGAAAATCTCGTGAGCTCCTCCTCACCCTCCCGTGGAGGTGAAATCAAGGGACTAGTCTGTAATTCTTCGTTACTTCCATTTCTATTGGTCCTCCCACTTCGCGTTGCCCCAAACATCAAATTATTTGCATAACCCTTTTTTCACACAGTAGAATTTTAATCCAAGTGTTCAAAGATTTAATGTACTTACCTTGTTGTCCTTTGAGGAAGTGTTTTTCCACCTCAATGTAACTTACTGTTGTGTATACCACGAACTCAGTGATAAATCCTCCTATAATTCGATCGAGCAAGTGGTCCATAGCGCGTGTGAGCTTCTCTTCCGATGCTTCTAGTCTGCACACCAATTCAGGAGTCCACACACTTTGTTTGTCGAGCCTACACCTTTCCTGACTGTCTGCTAGCTTCGTGATCCACTCATACAACTCATATTGGAAGGACTCAAAGAAAATTTTGTGGATTACTATATATAAGTAGCGGTCCAACCACTGTTCATTTGATACTTGCTGATTTCTGTTCTCCTGCACTGTGAACTCGTGAATCTTCTTGTCCAACTACCCTTCAATTTCTTTCTTTGTTGGATTCCAGTGGCACGACATCAGACATCCCTTATGCAGATCCCAGTCTCAGCAACGAAACCATTTGTTGGCTTGTATGGGCCTGACCCAAGTTCAGAGGTGATTTAGCTAAACAAATCCCAGTACTACTAGCCTTTCGGCAACAGTCTGTGGAGCATGGACTGAGGTCTCACCCAAATTAGTATGGGAGGGTGCTAGAATTAGGTTTTCGTACCCTAGGGATTTCTGATGGTACCAAGTGGTCCACAGTTTGACGTTATGCACATGTCGCTATGCGCATCTATTAGTCCTTCACAACCCTCGATGCTGCCTTCGCGTAGCCCTACTTGGGGCGTGATCAGTATTATTACCCAAGTTCCTTACTATTAACCTATTATTAGTCAGTTACTTAGCTTATCTATGTAAGTTTAGAGATAATTCACAGTATATCCAGCATTCATATAAGGGTGTACGATAAACAAAACAGTATAAATGCACAGAATGTAATACAAAAGCAGATACACAACAATTAGATTCAACTCCTCTTTATTATTCTTCGTTCAAGGTTACAGACCCAACACCTCCTTGCACACTTAGTTGCAGGGCTACACGCACTCAGCTGTAGGCTCTACTAGGCCTCTGCACACTCAGCTACAGAGCCTCTTCCTACTACTACAACCCAAATCACTTAGACTGTTACTCTATGCTCGAACCATCCGTACTCATCTATCTTTCATCTTCTTGTTCTTTGTTATCTTTACAACTTAGAGCCTCGCTCTATTTATACAATCCCATGGTCCGCAGACCATGGGTAGGCTAATATGACATTACATTACATTACAAAAATTAGGGCAGACAACCCTATGACTCAACCTATACTTCATGCTCTGTGCCTGCAATTCGCGGAGTCTTACAATACATTTGACCTAAAACTTGGGCTTTGAGCCGCAAAACATGCTTTGGGGGGATTCAATGCCCAACAGTCCACTTTAAGCTACACTTCATCCTTTACTTCGCACTTTTCTCCTCAAAATGCAAAGTCTCCATCAAAATCTAGGCCAAGTTGTGTTGCACTCAACAGTCCCCCAACACTTACATGTGACTCGTCCCGAGTCACTTGATTTCTTTACCTCTGATTTTTTCTGCGATGCTGTTATAGGACTGGTTGAACTATTGCAAATTTTTTTTCACCTGCTTGTACTCACTGCATTCTTCCTTCAACAATCCCTTGTCACATGCTCTATAACCTTCTACACCAACGTTGTTTCCTTTATTGAAGCTCCAGAAGCTTCTCATCCACTACCTGTGATAACAAGAGGACCTCATCCTGCCAAGGTTGAGTCCTCTCTATGAAAATATGCTCCTACTTCTTGAGTTACTCAATGTTCTTTTGGAGGGGCTTACTCTCATTGACTTTCACGAGCCTCTATGAGATTGGTAAGGTCTTCTCAAAAGCGTGAATGTCTTCTAACTGTTGCCACTTCTGCAACATTTCTTCTTGTAGTTTTTGTACATTTGGATCTTCTTGTAATGAAGTCCAAATTTACAAACTTTCATCTAACTACTTCCCATAGTCTGCCAATGATGCAAAGATGTTGTCCATTACAGTGTTTAGGTCAGTATCCCTTTGATCCCTTACTCACTGTGGCATAGTTCCCTGCAGCATCATTTGCAACTCACTAATTTGTATTTCATACTTCAATTTCACTTTAGCAATTTTTTCCATATACCCCTTCATTAAAAGGTTTAGCTTGGTGACCTTTTCTTCTACTGGCTCTTCCTGTCAGACATCAAGGTCCAAAATCTCTTTGCATGTGGCTTCAACCACCTCCTTGATATTCTAGTGTTCCTCTCCCATTTGATCCTTTTCTTGCATCACCTTCTCGAGCTTCTACCACAGCGCAACTTGCTCTTTTTCCACTTGTATATTTAGATGTTAGGTATGATATTCCCTCATCTTTAGTTCTTCAATTATCTCCATGTGCAACTTGTGTAGTCTTAGCAGCGCCATTGCTGTGATGTTCATGTTGACATGCTTCCATTCTTTAGCCTGCTGTTGTAGTTCGAAAGATTCAAATTGTAAGGCTCCTATAGGTATATGTTCTAGCCTTGCTGCAAGTGTAGGCTCTTTATTTGTTTCATCTAAAACCCTTTCCTCTATCTGCGTGGGCTGTCTAATATCTGTGCCAGTATCTTCATCTTTGTGATCTGCTCTATGACATTGGGTAAAAGTGTGTCATAGCGATCTTCGACTCTATTCCAGGATTCTATTGTTTCTTCCTATATCTTGCCCCCAATTTGATCTAAGTCCTCTTTAGTAAGGACCATGAGATCCTTCATCTTATCGGCCTTCTGCTTCTTCTTTTTCTTTGAGGTAGCTTTGCCCTTTGCCTTCCTTTTTCTACAATAGTTTTTTATGTTTCTTCCTTTTCTGTTTCCTTGGTCCGCTAATCTCCCTCAAGAGGATCCTGTTAACCCTAATCATGTAGATCTTCCTCCTCTAACTCATGTTCATCGTACTCCTTATCTTTTCCACTCGTTTCGCCATGCTGCAAAGTTTCCACCTCTTCTCCTTATGTCTCATTGCTTCTTATTACCTCCAGCTGAGTTTCGCAACATTCCTGTATCTATGTCACAAGATCATCTTCAGTCACCATATATGACAAGGCATTCCATTTCTTCTTTGTATCCCTGTGCACCTGTATGTACACCTTGTGAAAGTGTTCTTTGAAATTCGCCATAGAGCTATACTTCTCGTATAATCTTGGCTAGAGTTGAGGATGCTGGTTTACTAGCATGTGCAAATCCATGTGGTACAATGCAAAAAATATTCAGTTTTCTTGTGCGTGCAAGGTGTTGGTGGTAAACGATAGTGAAGGATACCTAGTGGCTTCACATGTATTTCTAGGCACCTATGGCAACTGTAACTCCTTTGGTTCTCTCCATGCTAACATAGCAATAATCAAAATCAACCAAGCATAGTGGAAAGTTGTAACTTTTTCCTAGACCTCGCAGTAGTTGTCCAGGAACTCCATGCATAGGTATCCGACCCAGTTATACTGAACCCCATTGGCACACTGTGTGGTTAATGACACCAATGACATAGGAACTTCATTTGTATGACATTTCCTCATAATATTCCCAACTAAAATGTGTGCCACAAAGTGAACTGCTTGGTCGCTCATTGAATTTATGTCGAAGCCCCTCTTTCCATTGACTAGCCCAAACTTTATCTTCATATTTTCCACTATAGCATGGTCCATGTCTTTTCCAATGAACTCCTCTGTAGGGTTCAGTCCTTGGTATGGAAATATTGTGATCCTCCAGATCAGCATAGGGTCTATGGGGACCTTATTCCCCAACCATAAATTTCCATCATGCACCAGCACAAGCAACTTCCTCATACACATTGTTCTCCCTGCACTTCTGCCGAAGTGCGACATGTTCAACATATTTAGCAGTCTTGACTAATCCAACCCATTATCCCATTATTGTGGCCCTAACCTTGTCACTCCAATGTATAGGTAGTGCACCCATTTCAACTATCGGCCTTGTGTGAACTGACGATACTTCTTCCTATCGTTAAAATCGTAATCCGTGAACTTCAGCTGTGGAATTTCTCATAGAAATTCTCCTTTGAAGGCTACTACTTCTGGAAACAAGGGTGTAAATGTGCCATACTTCACATCCTTCTATTCTTTTATAGGTTTGACATTTGGTTTCCTTAGTGGGATGTATGGTGGTGGGGATGATAAAAATACTGCGTCGCATTCCTTTGCTTATATTACCTCCACGTCTTCATCACTATCTTTGATTAGCTCGGGTTTTTGCTAAGGTTTAGTATGCTTCTTATCTTGTTTCATTTTGCTTTTCACTTCATTAGCTAGATTCTTTCTCGAGGATCTCCTCTATTTCTATGGTGATGGTGATGCTACGACGGGTGTTGCTACTACGAGAATCTGAGTTGATGCTGCAGGCATATAAGTGGTTGCTACGGGGACTAATTCCATGACTCCTTCTATGCCTCTTTCGTTGAATATATGCAAAAATTATTAAGTTGACAAAATGTTCTTCCGAAAATTCTCTACAATTTTTTCGTGCTGTGAACACTAAACCTCTTGATTCAGCAAAGTTCTTAATTTGGGTAGGAGGCGACTTATTTATAACAATTCTAAAATTCAAACCCCATCATTAGATTTGATTTTGTCCATATTGCATTTATATTTTCTCATTAACTGCATATCTATGCTTAGATTTTTCCAATATATCCTCATAAAAGAAATTTTCTGTGTATTTTTCCCTTTAAATGGTCATATTTTTGTTTTTCGGTGAACTTTGACATATCCCATAGTGTAGCACACATCTCATCTTCTGTTACGGCTTCTGCGAACTCCGACATACTCCCGACTGTAGCGAAGTAAATTCCTATATCGAACCTCTATGTAGCGTAGTTTATAGTCCAGTGCCCACTTTCAATTGCAGGTGGCACTAAGACTTTTATTTTTCCTTTCTCAAGGTGAAGCTGTAGGGACAGGGTTTTCCCTGTACAACTTCAATCTACTGCCATTTACTCTTTCTTGAATCAACTCTCCATTTAAATTTGCTAATTGAACTGTGCCTCCATTAGTAATATACTTGATAACATATGGGCCTAACCAATGCATTTTGAATTTTCCTGGGAACTTCAAAAGCTTACTATTATAGAGGAGAACAATGTCTCCTACCTAGAACTTCTTTTGCTTAATATGCCTATCATGCTAGGCCTTTTCTCTTGATTTTTGTACTTGCTGATGGAATCATGCTATAAATTTTTCTTCTTCCAAAGAAATCAACCGAGAAATTTTTTCCTTCATTATGTCAGGGTCTTCCATATTTGTAAAGTTGTAATCCTTAAGCTAGGCACAATGTATTCCATGGGCATCACAACTTCTTCCTCATAAACTAATCTGAAGGGTGTCTGACTTGTCAACTTCTTGCATGTAGTTCTATAAGCCCATAATGTTGTTGGAATTTAAGGTCCCAGACATCTCTATTTACATTTCATACCTTAGTCAATGCATTCTCCAAAATCTTATTGAATTCTTCCACAATTGCATTGGCTTGAGGGTGATAAGGAGTACTTTTTTGGTGATAAACTTGAAATTCCTCAGACAATGCTTCAATAGTATTGTTCAGGAAATTTGAACCTTGGCCACTCATCAAGATCTTTGGACACCCAAATCTAGACAATATGTATTCAAAATGAACTTCACAAAAATATCTATGCTGCAATCTCTTACTTGTTGTGCTTCAGCCCATCTTTTCAAATAATTAGTTGCAGTAATTACGTACCTCACAACAATCCTCTTTCCCGATTGATTAATAGGTCCAACAAAATCAATAGCCGATTTATAAAAACCTATAATGTAACTTCTGCTACCAGTGGCATCTCATCCCTTCTAGAAGGTTTTCTTATTCTTTGACATATATCACAAGCTCTGCAATACTCCTTTGCATCTCTATGTAGTGTAGGCCACCACAATCCTATTCTCAAAATCTTCTACGCAGTAGCTTTTCCTGCATAATGTTCATGAGTTGTGCCTTCATGAGCCTCTATTATAATGATTTTCCTTCCATGTTCAAGGACATACCTATGCAGTATCTCATATGGTACCATCTTATATAAGTGTTGTGCTATCAATGAAAAATCACCTGCCTTCACAACTAATTCTTTCTTCTACTTCATAGTATATTCTAAAGGAGCATTTCTTGTGTTCAAAAACTGAATAATGTTTGCAAAATGATTATATGAAACTCTGATTGCAAATAATTGCACATCAGGGAGATTATCTTCTATGCAGGTTGGTTCTTCACCTGTTTCCAATCTTGACAAATGGTCAGGTCCTGCATTTAGTCTTCTTCGCTTAACAATAATTTTAAATTCATATTCTTGCAACAACAATAACCTTTTACAAATATTCCCTTCTAAAACAAACTTATTAGCCAAATAATTTAATGCAGAATGATATACAAACATATTGATATATGACCCTAGAAAATAATGTCTAAACTTCTGCAAGGCATATACCATTGCCAATCCTTCTCTTTCTGTAGTTGTGTAATTAGTCTCTACTTTATATAGCTTCCTACTTTCAAAAGCTATAGCATGATCAATTTATCCTACACTAGGTTGAGCTAGTACCACTCCCAAAGCTATACAAGAAGCATCCACATGTACACGAAATTCCTTATTCCAATCAGGGAATACTAGTATAGGAGCAACTACCATCTTTTCCTTCAATATGTCAAGGCTCTTTTGACATTCTTCATCCCATTGAAAAGTGATATCTTTCTTTAAAAAAATTTCCACAGGTGCAGTAATATGAGCATATCATTTTCTGTAATATCCTGTATGTCCCAATGTACTGTCAAGCCATCTTATTGTCTTTGGTAAAGGTAGGTTCACAATGATAGCAATTTTTTCAAGGTCTACCCTCAATACCTTATTTCAAACAATATGTCCCAACAATATACCAAAATGTACAAAAAATATGTACTTCTTTAAGTTCAAGGAGATCTGATACTGTCTACATGTATCAAGCATAAGTCTTAAACTTCCAGTATGTTTGCTTAGCAACCCAAATACTGTCCAATCATCAAAGTATACCTCTAGAAACTTATGGATATATTCTTTGAAAGATGCAACCATCACTCTTGAAAATATAGTAGGGGCATTATTTAGTCCAAAAGGCATCACTGTGTATTGATATGAACCCCATTCTGTAGCAAAGGAATTCTTATGTTGATCTTCAAGTGCAATTCTAATTTGATGATATCCTGAAAATCCATCTGTAAATGAATAAACTTCCTGACCTCCTAGATTGTCTAACACTTCATCTGTGAAAGGGGTAGGGAAAGGGTCATGCATCATTTAATCTCCTCAAATAAAAAAATATCCTAATTTCTCCTTGAGTTTTCTTTTCTTGTACCACCATAGGACTTAGCCATTCTGATTCTTCAATAGGTTCGATGACTCCTACTACTATCATATTATCCAACTCAACTTTTACATTTTCCTTATACTTTAGATTCAATATGTAAGGTCTTTTGTTGTCTGGCTCCACATCAGGCTTAAGGGGGATCTTCATAACTCCTAAATCTCCTACTATACCCTTCAATTTTTGAAAACATAGTGGGAAACAACTCCTGATATTCATGAAGCAATTTTGTCACTTTGTTGGTTGTCTCTTCATCCAAATAATGTCCTATAGTTGCAAACTTTGGTTTCTCTTCTGATCCTATATTTACTTTTTCTGTCTTTACCAGCCTTGTTATATCTGGTATCTCTAGTTCAAGTCCATTTACTTCGCAATGTCCTTATAATTGTGCTATGTCAATGTTGCGAGGATCTTCTTCTTCTTCTATAATAAGGTTGTATCATTCTAGCACATGTTCTATCTGCACAACCCAATCAGTTTGCTGCCATGTCCTTGAAGTTGTGTTCTCAAAGATCTTATTCTTAACTTTCTAAAGGGATGAATCTATATATGGACAATCATCTTCAAAGCCAAATTTCAATATAAACCCATCAACCATATCTACCTAGCTTGCAGTGCCATGTCAAAGCTATGTTTCCAAGTACCAATCTGAGGAAGTGTCTCCAATGTATGAATGAACCCATGTACCCATTCTTGTTGTGGAATATCCTTCCATATGGTAGTACATAACCAAATATGCTCCCTAGGACTAGTTTCACCATAATATTTCAACTCCATCCAAATATTATCCACATCAACCTTCGAAATTCCCGCCAACCTTCTATATTCTTCTTATGTGAACCCCACCATCTAGCAAAAGTAGCTTTTAGGGCTATATCCAAAACTAACAGTCTTTGAATTTTTTGAACCTGTTCCTCATAATCATCAAGAGAAACATTTACATCATCCAAACCATCATAATAAGGTAGGTTACATGCCCTAGATGTCATGCAACAAACTGATTTAGTAACTCTTGCAAAACGCCTTGTAGATACTTCATGTAGCCCATTTTGCCAATTCTCTTATTCTTCTTCTGAGTCTGATGCACAAGAACTATCATGTTCCCAAGTTAACTTGCCTTTTGTAGTAGGGATAACAAAATCCTATATATGAGTACTCTTCTCTAACTGGAACCTTTCTCCTTCTGATGGATCCAAGGGAACAATTACCCTCATATTATTCCCTTCAAATATCATTTGTCTCTACTTTAGATTAATTATAGCCATGTTATGAAATGCACAATAAAGTCCAAGTAATACAGGATGGGGTTTGCTATCATCCATAATTTATATTGCTTCAAAGTTGGTAGTAGTGCGAACTCCTTCAATGTCCATTATCACACTTGATAGTCTTCCTAAGGGGAAGATCTTATACTCATTTTCCATCCTTAGCTGAATAGGTGACCACTATAACTTTGGCTTACCCATTAACTCCCATTTCTGCTTCATCACAACATTAGCCTTAGATCCCATATCGAAAATAACTTGATCCATCTCATAGTCTCCTATCTACGCACTAAGCCTCATTTCCCTTCCTGTTCTCTTATATTTATGCAAATTGTGAACTCCACGCAACTCACTTCGTGGTATTTGTTTAGATGCACGAATATATCAATTATTGAATTCTTTCTATAGCCTTTTGATCTCTTAATAACTTCATACAAGTTTTCAGAAAAATACTTTAAAACACATTCATGGTTTACTGACTCTCGATCTTGTGTCAAAGCTTGTTTCTGTGTTGAAGTTGATGCTATGTCATAGTTACTTTTTTGCTTTAGTTGTACACTAGATGTAGAAGCTCCAACATTCATAAAGCTTCACTTGGCTTCCATAAACACCTCTTTTTCCTTCTAAATATCAAAGATGGGAGCTTTTTCAACAGTCTTTCTAACCCATGCAGTCTCAAATTCCTTCTTTTCATTTACTTTGTCATCACTGGTCGCAGCTCCACTTCTAGTAACAATATTGATTTGAGGATCATCGGTTCTTATTTTGGCAGTCATCATCTGGATATTTTGTGTCAGCTACTGGTTTCTATTTTCTTGCATATTCTCCATAAGTATCAGACATTCTTCAATTACATGGTCAAAATATTTACAATACTTACATTTCTGAGTGGGATTCTAACAATCTCTTGTAAATTGTCCCGGTTGGCCACAATTATAGAAAATAATTTGTCCACATCCTTGACCAACTCCTCCACCTTGACCTATTCCTTGATATGATTTCCATTATCCTCATGTCCATGTTCTTCTGCTTGCATTCTATAAGTGTCAGCACTGCGCTCTATCGTTAGTTCATAAGCTTGATAATGGTTCTCATCATGTTCTACTGATTTACAGAAATTGCAATACAAGTTCCTGGGAGTCTGGACATATTTTTTCAACAAATAATAATCTTTTGATCTATGTTTGCCTCTAGTTTTACATATCTCATACCATAGGTTGAATCCAACAATCAAAGGATTTGGTGCTCCACTAGCCATGCAATTTCTGAAGAGAGGGCATTATTCTTTAGAGTGGCCTTCTGATTTACACTTCATACACTACACTTCTTCTCTGACTTCTTTACTTTTATTCATATCATGTAACTACAGAGTAAAATTTTCCAGCTAACTTTGAATCTGTTGCATATCTACATTGGTATCTCCTATAGGTGAAGCTTCTAATTTCATCTCCAGCTCTAGAGCTTCGGCTTGAGTTTCTATCTTCTATTGCATCAAAGAAAATACGATATGTGGAAGCAGTGCAGCTATCAACCATTCTGTATCTTGTTGCGGAGCTATGTCGAAGCTCACATGATCTAGTAATACCTTGAATCTCTGGTCAAATTCCCAAATAGACTCAGTAGGCCTTTGCTTGATTTCTTTTAACATTGTGATACACTGTTATTCAGACTTCGGTTTCTTCAATTCTTTCATCAATGTTGTTTTAATAGATACGAATGATTTGATCTGATTGCTTGAATATTTCATGTACCATGTCAATGCCTTATCTTGGAATGTCATGAAAAGCTATGCCTTCTTTATATTTTCATCATGGACCTGCTTCGCTGTCCATACTACTTTGCATAAAAACTAGAATTGTTTTGGATCCTCCAATCCAGTTGCTTTAAAAACAAGTAGCTCAATACCATTGGCCATATTTGCTCTCAGAGGGGGAGGGGGAGGGGGAAGGGGATTCGTAAGGGGACGGGTAGGGGTAGTAGGGGGGGTAGGGGGATGGGGAAAACAAAAATTATCTTGACTATTACTTGATTCAGGATTTGATGAACTTTCATGTTAGAAGGTTGAATACTGCAGAGTTACTTCGAGGTTTTCAAGGAGGATTTCTTCTCTTTCAAATTCGCTCAACAAAGGGCTATAGTCGGTTTCTATGAAAGTCTTCAGATCTTGGCCACTAGATCTCTTTCTAGTGTCTATTCTATATATTTTTCCACTTCATGTTGTTCTAGTATCTTCTTCAGATCTTCTCCCAAACATAAGTAAACTAATGATCTGACTGCATTCATAAAACTCCCCTTTCACACAAAAATTTTTTAATACAAAGTTTCAAAGATCTGAAGTACTTAGCTCACGATCCTTTGAAAAATTGTCATTTTGCTTCATTGTAGGACATAGTCAAATCTATTATGAAGTCAACGAATCCTCCCAAGATGTTATCAGTCCAGAAATCCACAACTCTTGAAATCCTATTGTCAGTGTTCTTGAGTCGATGTACTAGTTCAGGAGTCCACTCCTTAGGTTCGTCTACTTTAAAATAGTCCTTTCTTTTGGTCAACCTTGATATCCACTCATACAACTCAACATGAAATGAACCGAAGGAAATTTCATCTTTATCTTTAAAAATATACTTTTGTAACCACCTTTCAAATGATAGACAAGGGCTTATATTCTATTGATCTGCAAATTCTCATTCCTTCTATTCTACCCAATATTGAATTTGTTTCTTCAACAGATGCATCATAAACATATCCCTCAAACAGATCTCAGTCTCGACAACAAAACCATTTGTTGGCATTTGGTTGGGCTGAATTAGGTTCGATTATTTTACTGTGCACCAACTAAAACCTCAATCACTGCCCCTTTCGGAAATGACCTACAAGCATACCGCAGTCTCACCCGAAGTGACTATGGGAGGATGCAGAACCAAGTTTTGGAAGCCTTGAGGGATGAGGTGATGTGGTATTTTGATGTTTTGTGATACATAACATGTACATATTACTTCACATTCATACATTACTTTGCCACATTAAATTTGTCACTCAAAACATATCATATAAACCCTTAATCATTACTCCGTTATAATAAAATGAAACTGTAATAAAATTGTTATGCTACAACAGATAATACCAAAATATACACATGAAGACATAGGTTTTATAGTGGTTCATCCCAATGTGGGATTAGGTCCACAAGAATAGTTTATTATAATAGAGAATTTGTACAACAAACAGTTCTTGGTGTATGCACTTCGCTGCACACGGTCCGCACTCTCAGCTGTGGACATAGGCCTCTCTGCACTCAGCTGCAGAGCCTTTTCTTCTCCACAAGCTATAGATCACAATAATTCATCCATGGACACAAATCTGGATCATAAAATGATGATTCTTCTCTTTATTATTTGACCCTATTATATACTATTACATCAAGGATCCATGATTACAATACCATGGTCCACATACCATGGTCTCTGCAAACAAGTAGCTAAAACCATTTATCATCTACAAAATAGTATTCTTTTACAAAAAGGGAGGGCCTTCGACCTACTCCAAAGCCCATATGTCATGCGATATATCTACTGCGCGGTCCACTTTACCGCTCCGTTGCTCCATTGCACGGTCCACTTCATACACTGTTGCATCCTTTACTTCGTACCCAACTCCTCAAAATGCAGAGTCTTCATCAAAATCTAGGCCAAGTTGGGTTGTGCCCAACACCCATTCCTTGCAATCTTCTCTTTTTCACGAGGACAACTCTTCAAATCAGGTTTCTCATAAGATTTCTATGATTTAACCATCTCTAGGATTGCAATTAGAAGAATCTTATGAATTGACTGATATGTTTGTTGAGGTTAGAAAATATAATCAAATCAGTGATGTAGAAGGATTCCCTTTGGAGATCTTCTTGAAATTATTAGTAGTAGTTGTTGTCCATACATCGTGCATGATATGACCTAATCTTCAAAATGAAACTCTACAATATTTGATAGTTCCAGGACTCATTAGGAAGTCGAGGAACTTCAACTTCTGTTGATGGTTATGATAGGTTATTATGATTTTGGTGAGATCACCGAACTAAGTTAGATCTGTATTTTCTCACAAGATTTTGTTCTTTGGATGGTTTCACTGAATGGAAACTCCTTCTTGAAAGATCTTCGGTATTCCGGATATATATTTTATAATTTCTAAGATTTGGTTTCTAATTGGATTGCAAATTTTGTTTCAATTGATTCATCTACATGAAAATCTCTCATATTTGATGTGGCTTTAGAGGGTATGTCTTTCATGGATGCAAAACTATCTAAATCTTATTCTTTCAATTATCATGACATAGATTCTCATTCCCTGAAGGGTTCATACATGATAGATACTTTTGAATATCATTAGCTCCTAGTATTTCCTACGAATATTATGATGCTAATAATTTTCATTTTGACACAAGATATCCTCTTGAGGGTTAGTAAATTATTGGGTTATTTGGCAAGCCAAATTACTATTTTAAAGAGGTTAATTCATGACTAGTTTCATGTATTTGCTATACTAGTATTCATTTTCAATTATTCTAATGATTATGACGCTGACTCAATTTGTAACCAGTTGAAGGGAAATTGTTGGTTACATTCAACATGTGCGGAAGATGATTCAACTGTCCAAAGCATTTTTGAAATTGTTCAAACTGATCCATCTCTATTTTCCACTAACCGAGAATCTTATGCCTTGATTGGCCCATTTGATCATCATTTTGGTCCTAACAAATGTCATTAAATTAATCATTTTCCCACAAGTATATTAGGTGATAATTGTTTTACATCAATTGATATTTTATGGGTTATCATCTCACTATTCATATACTTGTCAAGTAGTTGAGGCACTTCAACCTTCGCTAATGGTTATGTCAGGTCCTCACTATCTTGATAAGACTTACGAACATCATCAAACCAAATTTCTTTCTCAATATTGTCATCCTAATTTCATGCCATTAATTGAAAATTCATCTTCTCAAGGACTTTAGGGTCTTCAAGATGATGGTCTTCAATTTAATGATCTAATCTATGATTGGTAGGAAGTATCTTACTTAGCAAGCCCTTTTTCTAATAGCAAGCATTGATATTTCTTGATTCTTGCTAAGAAGGATAATACTGATGAAGATACATTCATAGCAAGCCTCCAAGTTTTATGTGACTATTGTTCTCAATGAAAAGGTAAGGTTAGTTGTTATGGTGCATATTTCTACCTTTATCAAAGACATTCAATTTTTCGTGTAATCTATTTAAGGTATTATCTTCTCTTTTGCACATTTTTCTATATCAGTTTTAATCGCTCTTATATTTGTGTTTGAAAGTTGGGAATAATTACGGTGGCTACATTGGAAATTTCATTACACTGAGCTCTAACCTTCTAGCTGGTTAGGTTAGGAGTAGGTCTAGCTACATTATAGTGTCCCTTATACACTCATCCGACACTTTAACTCCTTTAGTCCTTTCTTTATTTTCCTACTTTTGACTCCATCCTGCTTTTTAGTTTATATCTGTATTTTCTTTGTTATTTTGATATTTTTTCATGGTTTTGTTAGGTCTTTTCTTTCGTGTTTTATTTAATAAGACTCTACATGAAAGATTTTCCTTTTGGGATCAACGGAACAATGTGGAAAAGCTTTAACATGGGAATTGTGATGATGAGAAACTCTTGGCTAATATGTCTTCTTGTTATTTGTTTTGGCATACGTATCTTTTATGGTCAATGATGTCTTAATGGAAATTATGTTCCATTCAAAAGTGAAAAGTCTAAGTAGAAACATGACACCCACATCTACTCTATGGTCCTCATTCCTAACTTGGACTTGTATTTAAATGGTGTTTTATATTTTTGATCCAATCAAGTAGAGAAGGGAAAGGGAAAAATCTATAGCGAGCATATCAATATCAGAGGTATACACTCCTCTCTCTAAAGGAACAACCTCTCCTACAATCAATAAGTCAAGATCCCTCTTCTACCTTGCTAAATAAATAAGTTTCTAGGAACATTAAAAGAAGTAAGTAAATAAATGGTGAAAAAGAGAAAGGATTCCTGCAAATAGAGGTGAAGAAAATAACTTCATTGCAGCATTGAACAAGTTGATTGGTAGTGAATTGATGCTTGTGTTCCTATAGTGATTCCACTGGGGTATTGAATATACTCATTGGCAGAAGATCAACACCAAAGATGAAAACTAAGGCTATGATCATTTTAATATAACAATTATATTACCCTTCTCCTGAATCGAAACAATTGCAATACAATAAGCTTTGTGAGTTTGTTTAACTAAGAAAGGAAATATAGGGTACTACATATATAATAAGGCTAATTAGGAAAACTAAAGTAATCCACATAATGAATCAATACATCTTGAGAGACTATACCCTAAGAATGAAGTTAGACCAAAGTAGAGAAGTTGGAGTTTTACTAGTGTATCAACAAGTGTTGTCGCTGCGAAAAACACCCTCCAAAAATTTTCTTACAGCTGAATTTTTGAGCCTACTAAGGATCATACAATCTATTGTCCCATGTGAATAATAGTCACCTCATGGTCAGTTCTAAGTTGATTTTTTGAAAATTGCTCAAGTCTTCTTCTTTGATTATAAGTGTCAAAGTCACTTGCTCACACACGCTCAATCCTTGATGAATTCATGAAGGGAATCCTTTCTATGTGAGTTTAGATAGGCATTGTGAAAATCCTAAAGGTAAGGCTTACACAATCACTATTGATAGTGACTATGGAGTCCATAAGGACAATGCACTGCATTATGTATGTCAAAATTCAGTGTGTAATATCACTTGACAACCCCTCTTACTTTGGTTGCAGTTGTACAACTATTCCAAACCGTTTTCTCAACTTTCACTTTTTCATACATTTGCTTTTGCAAGTGTCACTTTCACTTTCTTTAGTCTTTGCAAGTGTTGCTTTCAATTTTTCTTACTGTTGCGAGTGTCGTATTTTGGTTAAGGAAGTGTCATATATAGTTAAATAGAGTCATTTCTACATTATTTAAGGGAATTTTTAATGCATTCTCTTGCACTAATACGTTATACCTATCATAGGGACATGCATTAGACCCATTTCCCAAGTCATGACAATTGTTTCATTAGTGTCTTCACTTGTGTCGCAAAGTGTACCTTAAGTGTCACACTTGGAAGTTAGTGTTGTTCTATTCTCATTTTTATGGGGACATGTTTATTTTGGGTGGTAAATTCTTCATGGTCGAGTGGTTTATCATCTATGAGTGTGTGGTCACGTTCAAGTCATGTTATGGTTCCATATCTTGCCTCTTTGGTCCCACACAATCATTTTCTGAAGATGATTCTTCCCCAATCAACCTCCCTCTAGTCTCCCTCCCTATATTGGGATTTTTTTAGTTTCAAGCCCGATTCAACCTATCCCGCCTCTTAGAATTATGCACTACATAGTCATTGCCTCCAAGGATTATGTAGTGCGTAGTCATAGTGCTTAGCCAACCTTCTTCCCTAAGAAACTTCATAATTTTCCTCTCAAGTCAGTCTCTTTCTACACACAATGCATTTTTAGTGAGAAATATGGCCTCTTTGTCTCACTACGTTGCCCAACTGCATATTCATTAGCCTCCCAAGACCATGCACTACACAATCAACTCAGTAAGCCCTTCCTATCTACCTTCTTTACTTGATAAACTCCGCAATCGTTAGTCACTGACCCCCTTGAGCTATGCATTTCACAATCACGATGAGAAAGCCTTCCTCACTATCTCACTAAGTTTCCCAAATAAATACTCTTGTGCCTTCCTGTCTCCCAGAACTATGTACTACACAGTTTTAGTTAGCAAGCCTTCATGATTGTCTCCTTAACTCCCTCAACTACACAATCTTCCTTCTCTAATCCCTAGATATTATGCATTGTGCAGTAATAGTCACAGTCACCATAGCTTCACTCTTTCCTCCTAGAGCTGCATATTTCACAATCCCTGAGCCTCCTCCTAAGTCTAATACCTTGTTCCATATCAATAAGTGCATTGCATGGAAAATAAGATAGACTAAGAGTTTTCTGGCCTTATGTCATCTTCTCATGAGTGAATTCCATATATAGGCTATGTATCTTGAGATAAAAAGATGATTTTCAAGGAGGATTCAAGGGATATCATACGAGAAGGCACTTGTGAAGCTAGAACCATTAGAAGTCATCAAGAAAGGAAATGAAGGGACACTAGCTTATGTTAAAAGACTAGAGGTCAAGATCACATAAATACTCCATATCGGTCAACATCTTGGAGGATGAACATGAAGCACATGTATGATGAATCATGACGATCTCAAGGAAGCATCAATAAGAGAAGAGTTACATTGACACATCATCATGAAGATCCAATTCATTTTTTTCCAAGTCATGGCATGTACAAGTGTCATCACAATGTCATATGTGTCAATTGGTCTTGCGACATAATATGGAGTGTAATTATGTATTTCCAAAAATGAAAAAATGTAAATGTGTGGGAGTGCAAGAGTCACATGTGGAATATGAAGAGTCACATGTAGACTAAAGACTCACTAGGAAGATTCCAAGAGTCTTGTAGAAGTTCAAAGGTCACTTATTAAGTCCAAGATTCATGAGGGTAACTCAATAGTCAAGGGATATGAAAGGTCATTCGTATTGTTATAAATAAAACAAATTAACTCAAGCAAAGGGATTTTTGGAGTCAGAGACTTTGGATAATTATACTTGGCTTCTCTATATTGTCATAGGAGAGAAGATCATTTTTTGGAGAAGCAAGAAGTGAATTAATGTTCCACTAATTGAGCTAGTGTATCGCCATTGTAACTATGTACTTGGATATTTCACCTATTAATTAGAAGCTTGTTAAGCAAACACATTTTCATGCATGTATCATGAATATTGTAAGACTATTCTTTGGATATTTGCAGTATGTGTTATGTTCATATGTACTAAAGAAATTGAACTATTTCATTGGATTTGGTTCTTGTCTTGTTGAATGTGTGTTGTATTTTCGCTAATGACCATTGTGTCTATGTGAACTTCTTCGCTAAATAACTATCTCATCTTTCTTTGTTCTCATGTGCTGCTCTTAGGATAGTACTATTACTTCTAGAGAATAATTCTTACTACCCTCTCATGAAATCCTCATTTTACACATTACAATTGGTGCTTCACAGTGTCAACTTTCTAGTTAATTCCAAAGGTTATGTGCATACTCCCTTATGCTATTCATTGTGGGTAAGGCTAAACTTTAATTTATGTGGCTTGGTTGATACTCCGAATGGGATTCTACTCCAAACAGTGTGAGATCTAATTGATACTTCACATCAGGGAGACCCCCTTTGTTGATGTATTTCTAGCATCCTCAACACCAACTCAGGTTCAAGATTAGGCTCCAACATCGACACACTCCACTGGTCTGGCTTTCCCATGCTCCAACTTTGAAATCTCCAATGTAGTTGATTAGATCTACTAATATTCATTCAATTCCACCACCTCTCACTTGAGGATCTCAAATTCAGTAGTCACACGCATAATTTTTTGAAATGAAATGAAAATTATGGAGCATTGTTGGCAGACCAACTTACTACATTTCACTTTCAACAAAAATAAAGGGCCCCTCCTAAAAATCTACTATTTTGATTGTTTTGATTTAATTGTATTTGTATTGGTTTCATTTCTACATTCCCTCCTCTAATCATCATTTTGATTTTCATGGCATGATGGTTCATTCTTAGGTCTATTCCTCCATTCATTGGGATATAAAGATTATTTTATTTATATGCTATGATTAGTATCAATTAACATTGCTCCGAATAGAAAGCATATATTTCATTTCAAGGGCCACTACAAAATCATAGATTTTGTAGTAGTCCAAAATTGAGTTTATGATGCTAATGGGATAATTTTCTTTAACTATCATATTGATTCCTATGTTTATCCTTGTGTTTCAATGTGATGTGTGAGTTCAATTGTTTCATGTTCGGATCAATGGTCCTAACCTAAAGTGTATAACCTATATGGTGGCATTATAGGTTTGAATTTTTTAGTTATATCATTTGATTATGTCATATCCACTTGTGATATGCACTCATTAATGGTCCTCTGATTCTGAATTGAATAGATGATCTTTGATGATTTGTTTTACAGACCCGCACTTATGGTGAATGTTGGTTTCAATTGATGTGCTATGTTATTACACTTAGTCATACATTGATTTGGAACCGTAAGTCCCGAGTGTCAAGCTGTAGTAGTGATAATTTTCATATGGCTCATTATCCTGTTATGAAACCAACTCACAAAATGATAGAAAAGAAAGATCAACGCCTTAGAAATTAGCCTCTTCGAGGGGGAAACCTCCTTTACATTACACAAATGAAATTCTTTGATGATACAAATGACAATACCTCCTTTCTATATATAGGAGTCTAAGGGGTCATAATATAATCAAAACCTCCTTTCTATATATAGGATTCTAAGTGGTCATAATGTAATCAAAGCCGACATAACAATAATATTGTAAGGGCACAAAAATAACAATAGTGGGATTCTATGGGGCACAATAATAACAATATGGGGACTACATGGACACAACCATATAATAAGGGGCTTGCACTAATAACAATAAGGGGTTACACTAGTAGTATAGGGACCTAACATGCCCCTCTCCTTCAAAAAGTGTTGTCCTCAACGCTTGAGTAGTTCTGGATGCTTCTATATAAAATTCTTTTCCTCCCATTTGGAATCTTTAGTGGGTAAGTTCTTCCACTTGATGAGATACTCTAAAATTGATCGATTTCATAGCTATCGGGTTCTTGTTTTCGTGACTGCTTTAGGTTCCAATATGATTTTTCCTTCCTCATCATGTTTTGACAATATTGTTTGAACTGGGATCTTATCACCTATAACCTTTTTTAAGCATGAAACATGGAAAACTAGGGGCACTCGGGAAGATGTAGGAAGCTCCAATTTGTATGCCATAGTACCAATATTTTGTAGCACCTTGTAAGGACCATAGTACTTTTGTGATAATTTATTATCCTTCTTAGCTTGCTTGAGGGACATTTGTTTGTATGGTTGTATTCATAAAAATACCCAAGCACCTGCATCAAAACTTCTTTCAATGCGATGTTGATATGCCTGTTGTTTCATTCGATTTTACACCAAAGTGGGGTTATCCTTTAAATGTTGGAGAAATTGTTATTGATGCTCGATGTGATCTTTCCCTGCTTGAACCTTTTTCTTCTTGATATTTCCTTCTATATTGAGAGTTTTAGGAGTGGTAATTCCTGCCAATGAATTACAAGATATGTTCAGATTCATTTCTTGATGCTCGATGTGATCTTTCACTTCTTGAACCTTTTTCTTCTTGATATGTCCTTCTATCTAGAGAGTTTGAGGAGTGGTAATTCTTGCGAATTCTTTACAAGATATGGTCAGATTCATTTCTTCTTTCTCCGGGGTTGGTTCCTGGTGTATATCCTCTTCTTTTGACATTTCTTGATCCTTTTCTTCCTCCACTTCACAATCTATGTAAAACAATTTCTTCTCATCACACTTATGACCTTTAATGTATTTGCTATCACAACTGTAGCAAAGCACTTTTTCTCTTTTTTCTTCCAATTGTTGTGGAGTAAACCTTGTAGGTTGTGGAAGGCTAGGAGAAAAAACACTTCCATATTTATAGTTGTGAGTGGTAGGATTCCTTGTTTCGATAATTCCACTTTCAACTTTTCTTGCCAACCTGAATGCCTTCTCCAATGAGTCAAGTTCCCAAAGATGATCCTCATGTTGAATGCTATCCTTTAAAGTCCCTATGAAGATACCAATCCTTTACTTCTCTGGAATATCATTTACCCTTATATTCAATTTTTGGAAGTCCTAAATTTTCTCTATCATTGAGCCCTTTTGTTTGAGATTTATCAATTGACCAAAGAAGGCGTTGCTCTTTGTATCCTCATAATGTGCTATCATTTCCTCCATGAAAATTGACCAAGTGACAAGTGGTTTACGAGAACAAATCCCTTTATACCATAAAAATTGATTTGGTTCTAAATATAAAGATGCAATATGTACCTTTTGTAATAGTTGTACACCATGTACATCAAAATATTGCTCCATCTATAGTATCCAATTTATCGGATCCTTGCTATCAAACTTCTTCATATTGTTTTTTCTTGATTTTAGGAGCTTGATATTGAAACGAATGTAACTCTGTAATTTTGGATCTCACATTTTTGAAATTGAATCTTGTGGTAGCTCTCTGAGTCCTCTTTCTAACCCCACCATTCTGATCCATATTCAATTCTTCAAGAAAGATTTATGCCAAATATCCTACGATGTCCTGATTATAGACTGGTTCAGTAGAGAAAACATGTATGACATGTCATGTCACTATTTCGACCTTCGGATCTGAAAAAGATACACAGAAACCTAAAGATCATCCTCTTTATATAACTTCTTACTAAATTTCAATTTGATGCTCAGAGAGAAATTTATGATGATTTTCCCAAGGTCGCCTATTTGGAATGTAATTCAGGAGTTTGAAAAAACTCTAACTTTCTTAGAGCATAACTCCGAAAATAAGTGAGACAAGATATGAAATTCAGACCCAAGGTTCAAAATGATTTAGACTTAAATGGGTTTTGTTTTTAGCTTCTGAAACGTTGTAGAAAAAATCGTTATAGCGAAAATTCCACGATGACCTGTTTGGAGCAGCGAAACCCTAGAATCCAAAGCTCTGATACCAAATGTTATGAAACCAGCTCACAAAAAGATAGAAAATAAAGATCAACACCTTATAAATTAGCCTCTTCAAGGGGGCAACCTCCTCTACATTACACAAATGAACAATTTTTTGATGATGCAAATGACAAGACCTCCTTTCTATATATAGGAGTATAAAGGGTCATAATATAATCAGAGCCGACATAACCATAATAATGTAAGGGGACAAAAATAACAATAGTGGGCTTCTGTGGGGCACAATAATAACAATATGGGGAGTACATGGGCACAACCATATAATAAGGGGGTTTCACTGATAACAATAAGGGGTTACGCTAGTAGTATAGGGACCTAGCAAATCCCATGGCTACCATTCATTGCTCATATCCTAAGGCCATCATATCCCTATCTCAACTCAGTACTTGACATTTTTTTATTTAATCATGGGATTTGCTTGAGAGGATTTCATCAAAACACTTCATTTCAATCCTTATCGTTTTGTTCCTAAGGGTTTTGCAACCTAGGGTTTCATGTGTGGTCTTTCATTTCCCAGACTATGTTTCATTATGACTTGTAGCTTTTCCTTTGAAATATTCCACCAATAGTCCAAACTGAACTTATCAGAGTATAACTTGTTAAGGAAAATAAGGAATGCCTTGCTTTGTTTTGCTATGTTGGATGGTGAGAGTTTTTGCAACTATTCTTGGGACACAACAATGAAGTAGTCAAAGCCTTTGCTGATTCTTTCAATGGAAGGAGAGCCTATGTGGGAAACTTGGAGATTAAAGTTAACCTAGAATTTGTGGAAGCAGGCACGGATTTATCCGTGGAAGGTGAATGATGGTCCAAAATTGTTGTAGTCCAAAGTGTTCCATGGAGAAAATTTCTAGCTAACAAGGACAATCAATATTTTTTCAAAGGTATGCCAGTGTTGTTACTAAAAAAAAAATAACATGAGTTGTTGTATTTGATTCATAGATACATAACTTGTGAAGGTTGGTATAGGTTATTTTTATGTAATATGTTCGACTTTTGGTGCATTTCTTAGGCTGAAAGCTCAACCTACCTTATTATTTACTTAAAATCTTAACCAAAATATCTAGGGCTTACAAGCCAACCACAAGAACACCAAAAGGTCCCTTTTCCATCATAATTTCATCTGCATGTTGGTCAGACATCATTTGGCTCAGATTGGTGATAATTGGGGACGTTTTTATCTCTTGTAACGATTATGATAAACCTTTGGAGTTTGACCCTATTCAGTCTCCTGGGCCACCATGTCTCCTGACCCTTCTCCTATATATTCAATTCCATCATTGGGTGAGGAATTACAATAGGATGAGTGCAAGGCATCTATCCAAGCACCAGGGTCACCCTGTTTAGAGGATAGTCTGATTAAGGTTTCGTAAATTGCAATCTTTCTTCAAGCTACAAGGATCTCAAGAAAATCTCACAATCCGAAACCCTTTGTTAAATATCCTCGACCTAAATTGTAGTCTATTCAACCTACACAAAAGAAAGAAACTGGTCAAATACATCAAAATGAGCAAGATATGACTAAGGTATAACAATTATAAAGGAAAATTGTTAGAGCCCAAAGGAGTAGGTATAAAAGTCCCTTTGATACTATTTCCTTGGTCCACTTGGAAACTAATCCCAGGCCATCATTGAAAAGAAATGAGCCCCACTTGTAGTGTGCTCTTCTTGGTCATGATAATACTGCCAATTGTGATAATTCTTCTTGGGGTAACTCCCATTTGGATTATTTGAGAAACAATATGTGCTCACTTTCCCTCATTTGGAATATCGAATCAGCTAACTCATCTATGAAAATAACCAACTTAGAGCTACGTTCCAAACAAAGGACAAGTCTAATGAACAAAAATCACCTGGTGTTGAAGGTAAAACCCTGTTCAATGTTACTCACATTGTTATAAATTCTCTGAATCTAGAGGTTACCATTTCCTAGGAATTAAAGGGATCTGATGCAGAAAAATAGTCAATTTCTAATTATCTATGCATGAGAAGTGTCATAGGTAATCCTTGTTTTATTTAACTTTCTATTTTAGAATAAAACGGCTGCTATAGAATCGTAGATTTTGTAGCAGTCCCCATTCGAGTATCATGATCAGATTGACTAATTTTAATACTTTTCCTAAACATGTTTTCCGCATTGGTTAGGAAGTCCTCTTGGATATTGCGATCTGAGATTCTTTTAGTCACCATGTGCTCGCTCTTAACCCTGTATTGGAATCTTGTATGCCACATGTTTTATTATCACTTGGTTATGCAACGAGAGGTCTAAAAATGCATCAATTTTCTTTACTTTATGTAACTAAATGATTTAAAGACAATTTTTATTTCTACTTTGTGTTGAAAGGCTTAAGGCCTAGGGTTATATATACCGCTAACTTTGATTTAAAAAGGGGATTAGAAAACGGGAGCTCTGGACAAAGGAATGTTTCTCAAATTTTGACTATGGAATACTTTTTTATACAACTAATTGACTTGATTTGATTCAATACGTTACTTATATATTTATGTTCCATGATCATATTGATATCTTCTTTATTCTCTAGTAAATTATTCTTTGATATTTAGAAGATAAATGTTCCTTATATTGAGATCTTCTTTATTCTCTAGTAAATTATTCTTTGATATTTAGAAGATAAATGTTCCTTTGGTTTTGGAGATTTGATTTCCTAAAAAGGGATTTTTTATATTTCATTTCTTTGTTATTAAGCATTTTTTCAGTTTGTTATTGCTTAATTAGATTAATATCATTCTCTAGTGACCTATTAATATCAATCTAGGAATTTGATTGATCTTAAATTTCTGTCAATGTGTTCCAGATGTTCAAGTTGATGTAAAATCTCCTCTTTACAAGTTGAATTAATGTTGTAACTGTAATTGATTGGTTTAATTATATCATCTCTTCCAATCATGGTTTATTGATTTTATTCATAAACGAAAGGATTGAAGCATATGCATTTTATAAACAATCATTTACATTTATCAATTTTATTTGTCTCAGCTAAGCGATATTGATAATTATCTAATAGTTAGATTTTCCATATGTTCTTGATGTGACATCTTGAAGTTAACATAGCTATGTTGTGCTTGTCTGTGAGAACAAGAAACTTGTATTTTTATAGTTATCCGTTATTTTATTATTTACATTGGGAATACGTTTAATATATAGCTTCACGTATAAATAATATTTTATTTCATTTATCCTGAATATATTTTTATAAGTTTATCCATAGATCATCCTTCTTTTGAACGAGTTTCTTTATGATCTAGTTTCTGTTATATGTTGTAACATAGTCTTGTACATTTTGTGTCATAGCATGATCTGGTAGTATAAAATATAGTAAGATATTCATTGTTTAATTATAATTTCTAAATGAAATGTATAAATTAGAATTATTTAGTATATATTCACTCATTTACAATGAAGCATTCAACCTTTGATTAAATATTTATATATATTAGACCTAGGTTTTCTGCTTTCCATTATTTCATTTACAATGCTAATTTTTTTTTTTATCTATTAGACTAACCTAAGTACCCACGAGGGATTTGAACCGGTGACCTATCGCAAGGAGTGCCTTAACAGCGCACCCATTCACCGTCAATCCAAAGCCCCGTGGGCCATTTACAATGCTAAATTAATAATATAAGCATCGTATATTTTTTAACCATAGTTTAGTGTATAATTAGTTTATATTAGTGCGGAATAATATTAGTATAGATTATCTTAGATTAGGATTAGTTTTCCTATATTCAATTCTTCATAAGAATAAAGGATCTAAGACTAATAGAGCCTATAAAACCATTGACAATAGCTATACCAAATGACTTGGGATATTAAAGAGTCTCGTTCTCGCGTATTCCTCCCATTTTGACTTAGGTATATAGTGCCCACATCAACAAAATCATGCTAGAAGGAGGGAAAAACCAACTATAAATGGCAAAGGGAAGTCATAAATGCTAAAATGTTAGGTCACTGATTGTTACTAGGAGTCACGCTGACCCTCCCCTTGTCGAGACATCATCCAACTCTCAACCACAACCTAAAGAAATAAATAGTGAACGTACTACCCCAACTTGACCATATTCACAAGATGAAATTAACAACATCCTTCTAAGATCTCGAGAACTCATTACTCGAACTCAAGAGAGATTCAAAAGGGCTTCTTCTCTTTAAGGGATATTGTCTCAACACTTAGTTACACCTATTGATCTTCACCTACATGAACCTATGGTGCTTGAGTCACACGAAGGCGTTCCCCATACTACTATCACAACAAACAATAGGTTACACAACATACTTACTTGTGAACTTATTGACTTGTCTGAATTACCCGCTGGTGACACTAGTTAACCAACCTTGCCGGTATGATATGATTCTCCTCCTTAGACTCATATTTCACCATAATTCTTAGGAAATTCCACTAGTTAAGAAGGATATTTTGAGTCCTCACAATGAAAAGGATCTTTTAGGATGGAAAATAATTAGGGTGACAATCAGGGCAACCTACAAAATGATCTTGTAGACCCTTGGTTCGATAGGGATGTTTTGGCTATTCTTGGCATGCAACATCCCCTGAAAAGCAACCCACACAAGTTATTACAAAATTTTGACCTTGATTCAAAGCAATCTGTTGAGGATCACATCAACAGATTTATGCTTGCCATCAGGAAAAAAATAAAATAAAAAATATCACCATGAGGATGTAGTCTGCAGTATATTCCCACATACCTTTGAGGGAAAGGCCACTACATGTTATTTTTCTTAGCCTCCCTGGAGCATCACTTTTTGGGTACAATTTGAGTCATATTTTCTTCAAACGTTTGGAGACGAAAATCCACCATAGGTTCTAGTCAATGAGCTATCAAACATGAAAATGTAGAAAAGAAGGAAGGTAAAGGAATTCAACGTCATAATTATGTCACTGAAAAACAAGATACCTATTGAACCCTTACCCATTTTACTAACACTCCTCAGTGTCCCAAGGCTGAGAAAGGAGACCGACGAAGGTAACCTCAAAACAATCCTTATATTTGGTAGCTAGCTCTACCATATCAGAGAGGGCTCTCTGAAGAATATCACAACCAATAAAATGAATCGGAAGGAAAATAGATCTTAGGCTAGATATTCAGCTGAGTAGGGTTTGATTTTAGGGTTTGTTGGACTAGGGTCATGGGTCTGGGAACTAGGACAGGGTTTCGAAACATCAGTTGCAGAGATGCAATTGGGCAAGGTAGGTATGACTAGTGACATATTGGAGTTGTCATTGTGGTATAGGGTTGAATTCATTTATCAGAAGAACACATAACATGAAAATCTAATCAGAACAAAGCATAGGAGTTATGAATTTTGTTAAACACCTATGAGATGATCACAAAAAAAAGCAGAGATATGGTAGTAAGGAGAAATATATATTCAATTTGATGATAAAACAGGTGAAAAACATTGTCACAAAAGCATACCACAAGAATGCCAATATAATAGATGAAACAACCTGTATTATTCCTGCAAAATGTACACTAGCTCCAAGCCTCCCACTGTCAAATGTCTAACCTTTGATTTGACTTAGATCTAGATACATATAGATCAAAAACAACATTTCCCCCTCTCAGGGGTTGAACCTATCATGATAGGAAGTGTTTACATCAATCTCTCTAACCAAACCTAAAACTAGGGAGGTTAGAAACTAACTCCCAATTTAGCCCTAATTGTTTCACTTTGACTTTACAAGCATTAATGAGCATGAATTTACATCATCTTGACATTTACCAGTTCCATTACGATTAGTTACATCATATGAAGACCCAAGAAGACTAATTACATCATGAAAGTTTGGCTTTGACTGAATAAACACAAAAAATTGACTTGTTGACAGAAGCGTCGCGTGATTTATCAGAAGCGCAATGTGAGGGAGAGAAATGCAGCGTGAGGGAAAGAAGCACAGCATGAGGCTTTGAGGGCACTTTTGAGGGGTTTTCCTTGATGTTTTTTCTGAATTGAGGGTTGATGAAGGTAGCTTAGGATGTCTACTTTCCCTCTCAAACTTCAGCCCTGCAAAAATCCTTCTCCAAGGAACCAAGAAATAAATTCTCCCAAGGCTACTCAAGAAGTGAAGCAAGGGGTCCAAAAAGGTGGTAGAAACACGTTTTTTAAGTGTTTTTGAGCTTTTCCTTGCAACCTGTGAATTGACATGCAAAACCAAGTCCATATCTAAGATGTACTACTCAATATCTATCCATCCATGAAAAAAATAATAGTTTAGTGGCTCTGAGAAGAAGTGCATCTTGAGATCGTTGTGCTTCTATGCATCATGAAAATGCCAAAAATTCCAAACTTGCCCCAAAACTCAAAATTTTCCAAAATTTCTCAAACATTTCAAACTTATTTATTTTTCCTTGTCAGTGATGGATTAGAAAATAAATTATGAATCAACAAGAAAACCAAGGTTGTCTCTCTTCTTTATCTTGATTAGGGTTTTCTTTAACTTCTTTTTCATATTCCTAACCCTAAATTTGCAAATCTGGTTCCTCGTGAAGTAGTGCCTTGACATGTGTCTCTGAAGCTTGGTTTTCCTATTGGCCTTCCTCAGGACCATCTCTAGGTACTCATTGACTATGAAAATCCAATACTCTTTGTCCTTTTCAAGCTCAACTGCAATGGTATCCTCAATGTCCTGTTGACCTAGTGAAGGATATGGCTCACTCTCTTGTCCTTTCTGCCTCTTAAGTCCTCTTGTCTTTGGCCTCCTTGTCTTGATCTGAAACTCTTTATCTACAAGTGCTCCACATCTATTACAACCTTAAATTTATCATCCTCTACCACCAAATTAGCCATAGGTTTACTGAGAAAAAGTTGATTTACCTTAGGCTTCTTGTTCTCTTTCTCTAAGAATGCTATCATGAAGTTTTCTTTTTCCAAATCATCCTTAAGATCTCTGATTTCTGCTTCTTTCTCTTGGAATATATTCTCATCTGATCCAAGATCTTTTACTTATACATGCATCATAATTACATGAAATAGAGCTTATAAACCAGGGAAGTTAAAAGCACATAAAACAATGTGGAAATAACACGATAAGAAAGAAACCATGACACAAAGGTTTGATTACTGATTTCATCCTATTTGGACTACGTCTCTGGGCCCTACCCAATATTATGGAGGTCCTCTTTCATTGAGTGGCATAAAAAGAGATAAAAGTACAAGAAACATTCAATTAAAGTCCTTATACCTCCAAGCCAGAATATGGAAGAAGAATGGAAATCCCAACTTCAGAAACAGATAATACCACTAAAATCCTGGTGAAACAATCGTGCAAAAACGCCTATTTGAACACCTAATTCGGATAATCGAGCTTTCTGCACCCTCTCAGAACCTCCCTGCTGCTTAAGGTGAGGTTCCAACCCCTACTACCAGGTCGAGTTACCACTACGTACAATGTTCAGAACTATCGGCCAGTCTCCTCCTTTTTCCCATGTTGATAGTCCTATATATATACTTGGTGGCTAACTCCTCAATTCTTGGGAAGTTCCAAAAAGATGGCAACTATCAGATGGTGGGTTTGTTTTAGGTGGAGATTCTTGGGGCCTTGAATAGTGCGTAGTAACAACCCTATCAAACATAGAAAAACATTCTTGCATTAAACCTCAAATGACAGAATAATCCATCAGAGCAGTTAGCCTCATCGCAAATCGCAATTAGAATTTTCCATCGATGTACACACCTAAGCCTTTATAATAGGTACCCTGCAACAACAACGGGCCTAGCGGGCTTATTAAATATAGTTCATAATATATCAGGTCTGAAGCCTCATCACAAATCGCAATCGGCGGAAACCAGGGTTGGTACTCCATACGACTTCTCCCCTTTTGCGAGCTATGATTACAATATATCGCATCACAACCTGACTCTTTTGGGGCCGATTCTACAATGTCATTCCCTTTGTGATTGCGATACGTGATTATTGCATTGCAACCTTTCTTGCTTGGGGCCAATTTGAAACCATTTATTTGCCTCTAATCTGTGATTACGATATCGCAATCGCAATCCGGTAGTGCTGGGGGCCGATTCCTCAACCTGTAGATCTCTGCCTTTCGTGATCAGCAATATGCAGGACCAATGGAAGTCTACATTTGGCACTTCCCCATTTGTTGAGAGTTTTTCCACGTCACTTCCTCCTGCCACCTGTCCAAGTCAAACTTGATCTTTGATTCTCTCTAACTTCATATGAACTCGGATTTGAGTGATGTTCACACCGTTGGAATCAGGATGACGGGCACTTCAATATGATGCTATGTTTATAGAATTTATGTCAATTTGAGTTTTGAGCCTTCTTACCATGCCACTGTTACTTTTTAGAGATCCACCTGCATCAATCCTCCCCACTAAGAGCTTTTGGACCGCCAAAATCCCTTTCAGTCTATTAGGAAGTGAGGAAATTTCTCCCACACTTTTTCTTTCTCCATCTACCAAGCTTTACTCGGATGCATTTCTTTCAATCCAACACAAAAGTACTCCACATCTCCCCATTATGAAGATTTTGTTTTCCTGTCGAGTATGATACCTTCGAGCAACTTGTCTAGATACTCTGGTGAAAAATCATCCACTGTTGTCTTATTGTGGCTTGTCCCAGGTTCAGAGGTGATTTAGCCAAACAAATCCTGGTACTACTAGCCCTTTTGGCAACAGTCCACAGAGCACGGATTGAGGTCTCACCCTAGAACTGGGTTTCCACACCCTGGAGATGTCTAATGAGTTCAAGTGTTGTGCGGTTCAACCCTGCACACACGCCACTACGTGCACTTTCCCGTACCTTGGATCCTGAGATGTTGCCTTCGCATAACCCTACTCGAGGGCCGAACACTGTTATTTCCCAAGTCCTTACTAGTATTCCATTGTTAGTTGATTAACTTAGCCTACTTGTGTGCATTAAGTTATACTTAGAAATATAAATCATTCATATAGGTGCGCACAATAACTAAAAAATATATTTACAATTTATATCAAACATGCATTAACCCAAGAACAAATACACAAATTGTTAACAAAACTTCTCTTTATTAATTTCTTCCTCGGTTACAGACTCGTCTCTGCCCTGCGTACTCAGCTGCAGGGGTCTGTGCACTAAGCTGTGGACTACTAGGCCTCTGCGCATTCAACTATGGACTACTAGGCCTCTGTGCACTCAACTGTAGAGCCTTCTCCTACCCTACCACCCAAAGACACACTTAGATACTTGGAATCTTTCTTCTCTCTACTACTTCCTTATGCTTAGTTATCTTTTACACATAGAGTCTCGCTCTATTTATACAATCCCATGGTTCGCGGACCATGGGTATGCCGAAATTACATTATAAAGCTAGGGCAGACAACCCTGTGACTCTATCATACTTTTCGCGCTCCGCGCCCGCAATTCGCAGAGTGTTTACAACAATATTGGGTCAAAACTTGGGCTTTGAGCCCCAAAACATGCCTTGGGGGGATTACATGCCCAAAAAGCCCCCAACACAAGCATCGTGACTCACCCTTGAGTCACTCTGGTCAGCGCGGTGATCTTGGCGCAGAGTTCCTCCAACTGTTCTTGAACTGTGCTGAGGTTTGCAGTGCACTGAGCTACTGCTTGCTAGATCTACTGCATTTGTTATTCCGAGACCTCTATGTCTAGGGTGCTTCTCTACATCAATGTGTGTATCCCCTGTAGGTGCGTGAGATTTCCTTCAATGTTTGCCGTGATAGTGAAGGCCTCGTCGATACAAGGCTGAATGTGCACTTTGAGAACTAACTCCTTGTGTCTTGTCATGTCCACCTACTCCTTCAATTCTTTGGCTTGCTACATCCTCACAAGCCTCCGAGTGAGGACTACTTTCTGCGTAGTTCCTCAGATAGTGTCGTATTGTTGTTGGAGTTCTCGCGCTTCTGTCTCCAAGCGCTGGATGTTGGGGTCCTCCTGCAGAGTTGTGAGGACCTCAAGTGCTTGTTCCAACATGCTGGTACAGTCTCACACTGCACCTTTGATTTCCTCCAGTCCCGCTGTGATAGCACTAGCGTGTTGTTCTCGAAATTCCGGGGGAGTGGATGAGTACGCCTTTAACCATAGCTCGGTGATATGGAGATTTAGATCTAGTTGAACCCTTGTTGTTTCTTCCCTAGCCTCGCGAACTCTTACTGCTAGCCCGTGGATCTGCACCTCCATTGGTAGATCTACTGGGATGGCCAGCTCTGGGACAGTGCGGAAAGCGCCCCTACCACCTACACCAACTGCTAATTTTGTGACACGAATTCATTGCGGTGCAAGCTGAGTTGTTCCATGTTTATCTTTTGCTCACTGAGGACTTGGATTGCACGACTTTCCCTAGCACATAGCTCTACCATTATCCCATCCTGTAACAGATATAGTGTCTCACATGGAAGGGCATCCAGATTAAGTCCAAGGCCTTCCATCATGCTAACCAAAAATTTATCGGCCTCATTTGATGTCACTAGGGCCCCTTCTGGCAACACTAGTGTGTTTGCCATCTATGCGCGCAAAATCTGCTCTGCTGCGAGGTGGGTTGAAAGGGTAACCACCTAAGGGGGACACACCTGTAACTCTTGAAACTGTGCTCTGAGGGCCCCCAACATGGTTTGGTGCTCCTACATAAAATCTTGAAAAGCCTCATTTATGACATCGAGCACCATCTCGCCGATGTCATGCAGATCACCCTTGGTTAGGGTGATTAGGTCAATGGCCAATTTTGAGGCATTGACCTTCTTCCTTGATCCTAATCACTCTACCGTGTGTGGACACTTCAACTATGTGTATGTGGTCCTTAGGTCCATGCTCCCTTCTATTGTTTCTGCTTCCTCTGCCTCCTGCCCCTGCGAGGGTGTTGCTTGTCCCTCACCCGCCTTCGGAGTTGCTTCCTATGTTGTTGCGGCTGCTTTGGCGGCCTTTTTTTGCTCGACGGCTTTCTGTGCTGCTTCCCACACTACCCATACCTCAGCTGCTACTGTTTCCTTCCACCTTTTCTCAGCTAACTGTGTGACGCGCAACTTGGCATCATCCTTCTTCTTCTGTATGCCTCCCTCTTGAGTTCTGCAAGATTTGCGGCATGCCATTCTGGAGGCCATGCCTTGAAGATAGTGAAAATGGCATTGTCAGTGGCTACAAAAGGTAGCTTTGTCCACTGCTTCGTCAGGTCCTTTCGTGCCTTGATAAAGATGTTGTACATGTCTGCC
This sequence comes from Pinus tabuliformis, assembly GCA_031772625.1. Classification (NCBI taxonomy): domain Eukaryota; kingdom Viridiplantae; phylum Streptophyta; class Pinopsida; order Pinales; family Pinaceae; genus Pinus; species Pinus tabuliformis. The sequence continues at coordinate 630,113,727 of CM062807.1, read as the reverse complement.
TTAAATTCTGCAAAACTTTGTAGATTGTTGTACACCGTGGGTGACAAGCATGACTTCCAGTTGATCCACATTCAGATGTTCATATCCATGAGCACCCTGAAGATCTTACTATCGCGTATCCTTTTCGTACTTCGTGGTCCAAAGTGAATCATACTTCGCGACCTCTAGTAAATCTCTGTCAATTATGGGGAATTGACTGTCCTCTGGCAGTTCCCACACTACGAGCACTATGGAGAGCAATAGCCATGCACAGTGGAAGGTTTTACCCTGCTCCTGGGCTTCATGAAAATTCTTCAAGAATTCTGTGTAGAGGAATTCACCCAATTAAACTGGACCCCCTCTGTGCACTCCTCAGCCAGTACGATCACCAGTGTAGGTACCTCGTCTGTGCAACACTTTCACATAACTTTGTCCGCTAGGATTTGGTTTGCTACGCGTACTGCTTTGTCCTTTATGCTAGAGATGGCGTAGCCCCTCTTCTTCTTCTTCTCTAGCTTGTACTTCATCTTCATGGCTTCTGCGAGGGCCAAATCACTACCCTTCCCTTCCGATATGGTCGTGGGGTCCTTTCCTTTGTATGGTAATTGGGAATGCAATGACTTAGGTCTGCCATGATGGGGATGGGCTCCTCCAACCATAGATTCCCATCATGCACCAGGCAGAGTAGCTGCTTGATGATGAAAATGGCTATTGGGGCATGGTGGAAATGCAGCACCCATAGTAAGTTCAGTAGCTTGGCCTTTTCCACTCCGCGTAGCCACTTCCGCAGCTCTAACATTGTCACCACCCCTACGGTGTTCTGCTTCATGAGGTTCCCGGTCTCTAGGTGAGGGAACTCCTCGCAGTCAGCAAGGTCCCAATCTTCAAATTTCATGGTTGGCACGCAGCCCAGGTGTGTGCCTTCAAACACAATGCCATCTGGGAGGAGCGGGGTCTGGAGAGAACCCTTGGTTTCATCCAGGTCCTTGGGCACTTTGGCCTTCCCTTTTTGTGGGGGGACATATGCGGGTAGTCTTATTGTAAAGTGTGTAGGTTGAATATCCTCCTCCATTCCCTCATCTACTTCCTCTACGATGATAAGGGCCTGAAAATTCTTCTTCCTCATCTGTTTCTATTGTGACAACTTTCCCCTTCTCTTCCATTGATAGTTTGCTACACAATGGGTTCCTCGAGGACATGCATGTGGGAGCCATTTCTTGTTTATCCTTCTTGGGTCTTGGCATACGTGGTGATTTGGGGATCTCTGGCACAACCCCAGCACCTTCTGGAACACCCTCCACAGTTAGGGCCTGTGCAGCCTCGCCGGTGGTTACCTCTTCTATTCCCAAACCATCCTTAGTTGTTGTCATTGTATCTAGGCTGTAATCTGTCATTCACAAATTTAGGGGCTTAATCAATGCTCAGCTCACAATGCTTAAGGCTCTCCTCAATCGCTCAATTATCAAATGACCAAGTGTTGTTTGCTGGGAAACCCTTTGCATTTTATAGCACCTTTTGAATTCGAATTTGACCGTTTCCCCCAATTTCGGTTCATTAATGCTTTCTTAGTAGTAGATTTTCCCAAAGCTTGCCCATAGATCGCGTCTTAAATGTCCGCCGCCTGCTCCATTTGGCCTCAAGTCGATCATCCCATCATGAATAGTGACTTCAATGGTCACTTTCTGGCCAATCCGCGTGGTAGCGTGTTATGAAACCAGCTCAAGAAAAGATAGAAAAGATAGATCAACGCCTTAGAATTCAGCCTCTTCGAGGGGGCAACCTCCTTTACATTACATAAATGAACAATTCTTTGATGATACAAATGACAAAACCTCCTTTCTATATATATAGGAGTCTAGGGAGTCACAATATAATCTAGCCGACCTAACAATAATAATATAAAGCCACAAAAATAACAATAGAGGGATTCTATGGGGCACATAAATAACAATATGGGGGTAATAGGGGCACAACAATATAAATAAGGGGTATAACTACAATAGTAATGGGGTAATCACTAGTATTATAGGGACCCAACATGCCCCTCTCCTTCAAAAAAGTGTTGTCCTCAACGCTTGAGTAGTTCTAGATACTTCTGCATAAAATTCTCATCCTCCCATGTGGAATCTTCAGCGGATAAGTTCTTCCACTTGATAAGATACTCTGAAATTGATCGATTTCGTAGCTGTCGAGTTCTTGTTTCTGTGACTGCTTCTGGTTCCAATATAATTTTTCCTTCCTCGTCAAGTTCTGGCAATATTGTTTGAATTGGGAGCTTGTCACCTATAACCTTCTTTAAACATGAAACATGGAAAACTGGGTGCAATCGAGAAGCTGCGGGAAGCTCCAATTTGTATGCCATAGTACCAATCTTTTGCAACACCATGTACGGACCATAATACTTTGGTGATAATTTATTATCCTTCTTAGCTTGCTTTAGGGACATTTGCTTATATGGTTGTAGCCGTAGGAATACCCAATCACCTACATCAAAACTTCTTTCACTGCGATGTTGATCTGCCTGTTGTTTCATTCTATTTTGTGCCAACACGAGGTTATCCTTTAAGAGTTGGAGGACTTGTTGTTGATGTTCGATGTGATGTTCCACTGCCTGAACCTTAGAATTTTCTCTTAAATATGATGTGATGGATGGTGGTTGATACCCATAAAGTGCCATAAATGGGGTCATTTTTGTTGCTGTATGGAAGGAAGTGTTATACCACCATTCAGCCAGAGGCAACCATTTGATCCATTGTGTCTGTTTATCAGATACAAAGCAACGAAGATATCCTTCCAAACATTTGTTTACTATCTCAGTTTTCCCATCAGATTGAGGATGATAAGATGAGCTATGAGCTAACTGAGTACCAAGACAAGAAAATAATTCTGTCCAAAAATTTCTAGTGAAAATGGGATCTCTGTCACTTACAATAATCTTTGGGTTTCCATGTAGCTTTTGAACTGTTTCCATAAATGCAGTAGAAACTGTACTGGCTTTAAGTGGATGTGATAATGCACAAAAGTGTGCATACTTGGTAAGTCTGTCAACTACCACCATGATGACACTCTTTCCCTCAGACTTGGGTAAACCTGTGATAAAATCCATTGAAACCTCCTCCCAACATTGGCTTGGAATGGATAAAGGTTGTAATAGACCTGGTGTCTTAATTGTTTCAACTTTATTTTGCTGGCAAACCAAACATTCCGCCACAAACTTTTGAATATTTGATTTAAGGCCATCCCAAAAAAATTCCTTCTTAACCCTGTGGTAAGTTTTTAAAAATCCTGAGTGCCCTCCTAAGGGAGAAGTGTGCAATTCCATAAGAATCTTTTGTTTTAGCTGGGAATTCTTACAGAGGTATAAGCAATCTTTGTACCATAACGAATCATTTTGCCAGCTAAATGTATCAGAAGTACTGGAATCTTGTTGTAGCTTTCGAATAAGTGCCCACACTTCTTCGTCATTCTTCCATTCCTCCCTTGCTTCGTTTATCCAATCTGGTTGGATAATAGAAATGGCACACAACAATGCTTCCACATCCTCATCCTTTCTTGAGAGTGCATCTTCCACCACATTTTGCTTCCCCTTTTTGTAGATGATTTCAAAGTCATAACCCAACATCTTTGTGACCCACTTTTGTTTCTCTTCAGAGGATAATCTTTGTTCTAAAAAGTATTTAAGGCTATCATGATCCGTTTTTACCTTGAATTGTCTTCCCATTAGGTAGGGTCGCCATTTCTTAAGTGCATGGAGTATTGCCAACATTTCCTTCTCATAAATAGCTTTGCTTAAAAACTTTCCCTTGATTGGACGACTTTCAAAAGCAATGGGTCTTTCATCTTGCATTAGAACAACACCAATTCCATTTCCTGAAGCATCACATTCCACAATAAAGGTTTTTGTGAAGTCTGGTGTAGCTAAGACCGGTGCTTGGCACATTGCCTCTTTAAGATGTTCAAAGGCCTTTGTTGCTTCTGGAGTCCATGAAAATGAATCTTTCTTCAATAATGTTGTTAGAGGTGCTGCTATTCTCCCATAATTCTTAACAAACTTGCGATAATACCCTGTCAACCCAAGAAATCCTCGCAGATGCTTTATGGATGTGGGGATTTTCCATTCCTTAATGGCTTTAATTTTTCTAGGGTCTACCTTAACTCGTTCATGAGATACAATATGACCCAAATATTCCATCCCATAGACTCCAAAGAAACATTTGGATCTTTTTGCATATAATTGTTTCTCCTCCAATAGTTGTAGCACCCTGTCAACATGTTCAACATGATCCTTCCAAGACTTGCTGTAGATTAGTATATCATCAAAAAATACTAACACAAATTTTCTAAGGAATGGTTTGAAAATTGAATTCATCAAACCTTGAAATGTTGAAGGTGCATTAGTAAGGCCAAAAGGCATGACCAAAAATTCATAATGACCCTCATGAGTTCTAAATGCCGTTTTCGGAATGTCTTCAACCTTCATTCTGATTTGATGATATCCCGAACGAAGATCCAACTTTGTGAAGTAAATTGATCCATGCAATTCATCCAGTAATTCATCAATAACAGGAATGGGGAACTTATCTTTAATAGTGAGCTTGTTGAGCTCCCTATAATCCGGACACATGTGCCATGATCCATCCTTCTTGTGCACCAATACTACTGGAGCTGAGAAAGAACTTTAACTTGGTTGAATTATACCAGCCTCTAGAATTTCTGCAACCATACGTTCAATTTCACTTTTTTGGACATAGGGATATCTGTACGGCCTGATGTTTGGAGGAACACTTCCTGGAATCAGATGAATAGCATGATCATGATCACGCATAGGTGGGAGACCCTTGGGAGTCTCAAATACCTTGGAATGATTGTCCAAGACTTTTTGGAGATCTGGAGAAATAGATGATTCCAATGTGGAAACATCTAGCGAGCATAATTGTGCAATTACACCTCTTTGCTCCTTTTTTAGAAGCTTTGTCATACCATGAGAGCTGATTATCTTTCTCGGTTTCCCTGCAATACCCCTTAATTCAACTTCCTTTCCTTCCGTAGAAAATTTGATGAAAATTTCTTGAAAATTAAAATCTATTGTACCCAAGGATTGTAGCCATTGGACTCCTAGTACAACATCCGCACCTCCCATTGGAATGGAAAGCATTGGGCTAGTCAATACATATTCTCCCATGGATAGCTTGATATTATGGAACTTTCCAGAGCAATTTATTGTTCCTCCATTTGCAATCATCACTTGACACTCTTGGTGCTGGATATAGGAAGCAATTCAATTCTTTTTCTACCCTACAATGAATAAAATTGTGGGTGCTTCCTGAATCAATCAACACTATTACCTTTTTCTTCTTGATTTGTCCTTCTATCTTGATGGTTTGAGGAGTGGTAATTCCTACCAATGCATTACAAGATATTGTCGGATTTATTTGTTCTTCATCTAGGCTTTGTTCCTAAAGTATATCTTCTTATTTTGACCTTTCTTGCTCCTTTTCTTCTTCCTCTTCACAATCTATGTAGAATAATTTCTTCTCAGCACACTTATGACCTTTAGTGTATTTGCTATCACAATTGTAACAAAGCCCTTTTGCTCTTTTTTCTTCCAATTGTTGTGGTGTCAACCTTATAGGTTGTGGAAGACTAGGGGCAACAACACTTCCGTCTTTATAGTTGTGAGTGGTATGCTTCCTGGTTGCCATAATTTTGCTTTCCATTTTTCTTGCTAACCTGAATGCCTTCTCTAATGAATCAGGTTCCCAAAGGCGAACATCATGTTGGATATTATCATTTAAAGACCCTATGAACACATCAATCCTATGCTCCTCTGGAATATCTTTTACCCTTATGTTCAATTTTTGGAACTCCTCAATGTGCTCCATTGCTGAACCCTTTTGTTTGAGACTTATCAATTGGCTAAAAAAAGTGTTTCTTTTTGTATCTTCATAATGTGCTATCAATTCTTCTGTAAAAATTGCCCAAGTGATAAATTGTTTACGAGAGAAAAGCCATTGATACCATACAAACTGATTTGGTTCCAAATATACAGTTTCCATACGTACCTTTTGTGCGTTTTGCACATTATTGAGATCGAAGAATTGCTCCATCTGTAATATCCATGTGGCGGGATCCTTGCCATCAAACTTCCTCATATCGATTTTTGGAATATGGTGATTCTTCGGTCCAACATTAGCTTCTATGGAATCATGATTAACATTTCTTTTGTTCTCATCATGAGTTTCCTTTACTACCTTTTCACCATTAGTGACCCTTTCTTGTAGCAACTTCTTCAATTCTTCCATGTTTGTCTTCATATCTATCTTCAAATCTGCCATGTCTCTCTTCAAATATGTCTTCGAATCATCCATCTTAGCTTCCATGCCCTTTATCTTAGATTCCACGCCATTTATCTTAGATTCCACGCCACTTATCTTAGCTTCTGTTAGCTTTTGTGAGCGTGACATTTGTTGCACTTGTTCTTGTAATTTTGATATATCATGTAGCATTTCTTCCTCTTCTTCATGGGTCATGCTAGAGCTTTCAGGTTCCTTACTAGGTGTTTGCATTTTCTTTCCTCGGGGCATCAGTTACCGATAATAATGCTTTACTATGCCCTTTGAATTTTGTTAAACCAAGCTTACACAAAAATTAAAAAAAAAAACTACACACCTTTTTTCACTTTATAGAAGCCTGATATTGAATCTGATGTATCTCTATAATTTCGGATCATCCAATTTTGAAATTGCTACCTATAGTAGCCTTCTGTGTCCTCTTTCCAATGCCACAAGTCTGAGCTAAATTGGATTCTCCAAGGAAGAGTTATGTGAAATCTCCCACAGTGACCCGTTTTTAGACTGGTTCAGTAGAGCGAACTTGTACGACGTACCACGAGTCACTGTTTCAACCTTTTAATCTGAAACACACACACAAGAAACTACAGTCCGTCCTCTTTATGTAGCTTCTTACGAAATTTCAATCCGATCTCCAGAGAGAACGTTATGACGATTTTCCCCAGGTCACCTGTTTTGAATGTAATTCAAGAGTCTGCAAAAAGACAAACTTCCTCAGATCATATCTCCGCAAATATCGCGCGAACAACTCTGAAATTCAGACCCAAGGTTCAACATGATTTCTTGTCAAATGGGTTTTTTTTTTTTTACTTCTGAAACATCACAGAAAAAAAAGTTATAGCGAAAATGCCACAATGACCTGTTTGGAGCAGCGAAACCCTAGAATCCAAAGCTCTGATACCAAATGTTATGAAACCAGCTCAAGAAAAGATAGAAAAGATAGATCAACACCTTAGAAGTCAGCCTCTTCGAGGGGGCAACCTCCTTTACATTACATAAATGAACAATTCTTTGATGATACAAATGACAAAACTTCCTTTCTATATATAGGAGTCTAGGGAGTCACAATATAATCCAGCCGACCTAACAATAATAATATAAAGCCACAAAAATAACAATAGAGGGATTCTATGGGGCACATAAATAACAATATGGGGGTAATAGGGGCACAACAATATAAATAAGGGGTATAACTACAATAGTAATGGGGTAATCACTAGTATTATAGGGACCCAACACAGCGCAGTCCCTCATGCGTTGTCACAGACCTTGTGATTCTCTGCTTTTGTGCGCATCCCCAACATCGTACAGCTCATCGACAGGATAGTTTATAGTTCCATGCTCCCTTTCAACTGCATGGAACGCTAAGACTGTCCTTCACTTGGCTAGTCAAGTGTCTGCACCACCTGTGTGGGGCTCCATCCTGTCCTCCATCATGGTTCTCGGAGAATCCCCACCTTCTATGGTTGTGGTTGGCATCGCGCACTTCACCATTTGCAACGCGCTACCCTAGTCACTACACTTACCAATATGCGGTGCAAGCCAAGGCATCAAACTAACTAATTCACGACAATAGTTCTCAAACTTGTCAGTATGATCGTGTGCACCTTGCCTTATCATTCTAGTGTTTTCAGTGAGAAACTCTTTGTTTATCTCATCCTCCAACTTCTTGAGCTCTGCATCCATCAAAGTGTTTTTCTGTCTTAACCGTACCCTTTCTTTTTCAAGTTCGTGGAGTTTAAGGTTTTCCTGTTGGACTTATTCTTGAAGTCTCATGTGTTCTGTCTCTTGCAGCTATGTCATTCCTTCTTTCTTGGCTTCGCGAGCCATCGTATCTACGGGTGCTGCTATGCATGGACTAGGCTTTGCATGCTCCATAGGGCTTACAACATCTGCCTCATACTTCAACTTCAGAAGTGCTCGTGTGGTCAGGGTTTTTCACATGGTCCTATAAGCCCATAGAACTACTGGTACACGCAGGTCGCAATGCGTCTTACCTGGTGGACCAGGTTTAGTACTTCGTAGACTTTGTCAAAGGCTTCTACGTGGATAATTTGCGACACACTTGGTCCTATCACAGTTCGTCATTCGTGCCATTATCTTGCCCACTCTTGCATGTTGGTCCTGTTTCCTATCACAAGGACGATGTGCGTTCGTGCAGGTCACATACCATACGCTTGTACCCATCGGGAGAGGTGGGTGCACAGGCTGTTTCATCCTTCATACCTAGCTTTCATTCACATCTGAGGCTTTCCAAACTGCCTGAGCATCATCCTTCTGCATTCACGCCAGTCCTAAAAAATTCTTTGATTCATACCCCACCATCTTATGGGCATAGCATATAGTACCCATTTCAGAGCATCAAACCGTTGTTGTTATGACATCTCTCTTTCAAAGTTGTTGAGGAAATCATCCACTTTGCTCAACCCATCATACATAGGCAAATCTCTTACCTCTATTGTCATGCAGTGCAGTGACCTTATCATCATGTTGCGGCTGAGCGTGGTTACCTCATGTAACCGGTTCTTCCATCATTCTATTTCCTCGTCCGAATATGAGGTGCAGGGGCTTTTGCGCTCCCACGAAATCCTGCCATCCATTGTTAGATTCACCCAGTCCTGCTCTCGATCGGTTATCTTGTAGATGCAGTCTAGATCGTCATCGCTGTCGTAGTCTTGCACCAGCTCTGTGTAGTGTCATCCTTCCACAGGATCTAAAGGTACCACTATGAGTAGTGACTTTTTCTCAAAAATCATCTTACGCTTCTTTATATTTATCACTCCATTCATGTGAGTGGCCCAATCTATTCCTAGTAACGTAGGATATGGATTTTTGTCATCAACTATCTCTATCACTTCAAAATTCTACAAGCGTGCTCGCACATTTGATATCTTCCATTATTCCCTGCTCCCATTGGTAGGATCTTTTGCTAGTTTTCCATTCACAATTGAATATGGGACCATTGCAACGTGGGCCTACCCATGCACTCCCATGTTTTCTTTGGCAGGACGTTCGTGTCCGATCCTAGATCCAAAATCACTTGATCCATTTCATATTCCCTAATCTGTGTAGTCAATCTCATCTCCCTTCCTGTTCGCATTGTGTGCTTCCTGAGCTTTCGAACTATGTGTGGTTCTCCTACTCCAGCACATCTAGTGATGAGTTCTTGCAGCCCCTTCACCGCTTTGCTGTCGCATAGCACCTTCATGCATGTCTCCAGAAAGGTAGTGAGCATTGATGGGTCCATCTCCGGTTCTAGTTTGTCTTTACTACCTGAAGTGGACGCCTCCACGAAGCTCTTCTTAGCTTCCATGAATGTCTCCTTAGCGTGCTCCAAATTGAATTCTGGTTCCTTTGTTGGAGCCTTGCGAACCCAGGAACTCTCTTTGGGTTGCTTGCCCTTGTCATCTCCTATTGTGATACCACTTCAAAGTACAATGTTTACATTCGAGTCCTCCTCGTGCAGCTCAGACCTCATCATTTGTAGGTTTTGAGTCGGGGGAGGCTGGAGTGTTCCTTAATATTGCAACCTCGCTATTAGTGTGGGATAGTCCCCCGTCTCATGATCAAATTGGGTACAATATAAACTTGATGCTCTCGTCGGATTTGTATAATCGCGGGCATAATTCCCTCACCCTCCACGATTGTAACAGATTAGCTACTCATGACCCCTTCCTTGTCCCATTCCACCTCGACCTCATCCGCGCCCCTGAAATCCAGTGTGCGCCATCCCTGTATTTTGATCGAGGGCTCACGTTTTGGTCTAAACTCTGTAGGTAGGGGTTCGATCCATCATTAGTTCATAATTTCTACAAGTCCGCTCATCGTGGCCTACTGACTTGCAGAAATTATAGAAAAACTGCTGGGATGTTTGCGTATACTTTTGTAATAGGTGGTAGTTATCTGTAACATGCTTCCCTCCTATCTAACAAATCACACACCATAATGTAGGTGCCACACTCGGTCTTGCTTGTGCCTTTGGTCTCAATGGCATTGGCCCTCTTCCCGCCAGGTAGTTTGTGAAAACTAGACAATGGTCATTGTCATGTCCCTGGCCTTTACACTTTATGCACCATACTTCCTTGCACGCTTCTGGGCGAGTTGTCTTGTCTTGCTTCAAACTCTACATCTCCAGACACAAGTTTTTCAACTATGCATGGATCTGTTGGACTCCCAGGTTAGGATCTTGTATTGGGGTCTCGTGCAGTCTCATTGCGATCTCCAAAGCTTTGGCTTGAGTGGATAGCTTCTACTATGACAGCGCGGTCCTTAGATGTGGTGTTAGCGACGCTACAAACTATACACGATGCTGCCCATCCGTCAAGGTCATGTTGGCTTCATGAATCATACCCTTCAGTCTCTGATCTAGCTCTCAGGGGGTCTCGCTTGGAAGCATCGTGATTTGTTTAAACCCGATAATAGACTATATCTAATTTTGGCCTACTAAATTCCTTGTTTAGCACAACTTGGATATCTATGATCCTTGCATTTGGATTGTCATTGGAATGTGTAATGTACCATGTCAGTGCGCAATCCTCCGAGGCGCTGAACAACGTTTCTTTCTTTATGTTGTCATTCGTGAGTCCTTGCGCTTCCCATACAGCCTTTACCATGAACCAAAATTGGTTCAGATCTTTGTTCCCTACTCCTTTGAACACTGACAACTTTATCGCACTTTCCATATTGAACTGTGGTGGTGGTGGAGGTGGTGTGGGTGAACATGGGGCTGAATATGGTGAGACTGGCGAAGGTTTAGGTGGAAGTGGTATGCGTGAAATTCGTTGCCTTATCAAACTGATCGCACTTCTTGGTGAAACTTTCATGAGCTCTTCCTCGCTCTCTCGTGGAGGTGAAATCAAGAGGCTAGTTTCTAGTTCTGCACTACCTTCATTTCTGTAGATCCTCCCACTTCGCGTAGCCCCAAACATCAATTTATTTGCATAACCCGCTTTTCACATAGTAGCATTTTAATCCAAGTGTTCAAAGATTTAACGTACTTACCTCATAGTCCTTTGAGGAAGCATCGTTCCGCCTCGCTGTAGCCGACTGAAGTATCTACCGGGAACTCGATGATAAACCCTCCTATAATTTGATCGAGCCAATGGTCTAGAACGCGTGCGATCCTATCTTCCAATGCTTCCAGTTTTCGCACCAACTCTGGAGTCCACACAGTAGATTTTTCAAGCCTACACCTTCCTTGACTATCTGCTAGCTTTGCGATCCACTCGTACAACTCAAAGGGGAAGGATGAAAAGAAAATTTCATGGATTTCTATGTATAAGTAGCGCTCTAACCACTCTTCCTTCGATACTCACGTGTTCCTGTTTTCCTATGCCACGAACTCGTGAACATTCCTGTCCAACCACTCTTCAATTTCTTTCTTTGTCGGATTCTAGTGACACGACATCAGAAATCTCTTATGCAAATCCCGGTCCTGGCAACACAACCATTTGTTGGGTTATTGTTGCCTCACCCAGGTTCAGAGGTGATTTAGACAAACAAATCCTGGTACTACTTTCCCTTTCGGCAACAGTCCGCGGAGCGTAGACTGAGGTCTCACTCGAAGTAGTATGGGGGGTGTGCTAGAACCAGGTTTTCGCACCTTGGAGATGTCTGATGAGTTCAAGTGTTGCGTAGTTCAACCCTACATGCACGTTTCTACACGCAGTTTCCCGTACCTCGCAGCTTGATATGTTGCTTTTACATAGCCCCACATGGCAGCTGAATGCTGTTATTGACCAATTCCTTACTACTATTCCATTGTTAGTTGATTAACTTAGCCTACTTGTATGCATTAAGTTATACTTAGCAATATAAATCATTCATATAGGTGAGCGCACTAACTAAACAATATATTTGCAATTTATATCAAACATGCATTAACCCAAGAACAGATACACAAATTGGTAACAAAACTTCTCTTTATTAATTTCTTCCTTGGTTACATACTTGTCTCCGCCCTGTGTACTCAGCTGCAGGAGTCCGCGCACTCAGCTGCGTACTACTAGGCCTCTGTGCACTCAGCTACAGAGCCTTCTCCTACCCTACCACCCAAAGACACACTTAGATACTTAGACTCTTTCTTCTCACTACTACTTCCTTATGCTTAGTCATCTTTTACACTTAGAGCCTCACTCTATTTATGCAATCCCATGGTCCACGAACCATGGGTAGGCTGATATTACATTAGAAAACTAGGGCGGACAACCCTGTGACTCTATCATACATTTTTGCACTCCACGCCCTCAATTCGCGGAGTCTTTACAACAATATCGGGTCAAAACTTGGGCTTTAAGCCCCAAAACATGCCTTGGGGGGATTCCATGCCCAACATCCACTATAGGAATCTGTGCAACCTCTTCGGTATCCATAATTAATGGAGGTTCATAAAGCTTTAGATTCTCAACATTCACTACTGAGTACATTTGGATATAAGCAGGTAAGTGAAGATGAAAAGCATTGTCTCCAATATTTTCCAATATAGTGAAGGGACCATATCGAATGGGTCTCAATTTCTTCCCTTCTCCCTTCATTCTATCCTTGCGGACAATTTGAAATTGATGGTCAACTAAGTGCTTATCTTGTCTAGCTTTATACCGAGCCTGAATCTTCTCCAATTTCTCTTGTATTGTCTGATGAGTCACCTGTATTCAATGAATAAACTTCATTGCTTTGTCCATATCATCTTGTCCATTTCCATCCTCATCATTCCCAAATACCATGTCTAAGGGATCCCTTGGAAGGTAACCAAAACATGTCTCGAACGATGAGCTCTGTGTGGATGAATGTGCAGTCGATTGTATGCATGTTGGACATAAGGAATTTTCTCATCCCACAACTTGGGATGTTTTCCACAATAGCCTCATAACAAGTGTACCACAGTGCGGTTAACGACCTCTATCTGCCCATGAGTCTGTGGATGAAATGTCATACTTATTTTTAGCCTAGTGTCCATCATTCTCCACAAGTTGGTCCCAAAATCTCCAAGAGAGCGAGAGTCTCGATCTGACAAAATAGATGTGGGAAACCCAAAATGGACCCAAACATGCTGAAAGAAAAGATAAGTAGTTTGCTCAGGAGTGACCTACTTTTTACAAGGCATTAAAATATACATTTTACTAAAACGATCCACGACAACATAGAAATAGTCGTGACCTTTCCTAGACATAGGAAAACCTCATACAAAATCCATGGACACACTTTCCCACGGTCGACTTAGAATAGGGAGTGGTGTGTAGAGCCCAAGTTTTCTATTAGAGGGCTTTGAAACAGAACACAACACACAACCCTAAACAAAAAGAGTCAAAACGTTTTTCATATGCGGCCAAAAACAAAACCTCTGTAAATGACATAAAGTTTTTTCAAACCAAAAATGACCAGACATAAGAGAGGTATGAGACTCTCGAATTACATGTACCCTTTCAACAATGGGTATGCACAGTTTGCCAAGGTAGTACGATAGTTTTCCCTGCAAATAATAATTGTCCACCTGCGATCCATGAGTTAGTATTGCATAAATCTATTTAAAATCATCATCGTTAGCATATTGTTCATCATAACCTTCTAACGATGGAGAATCATTTTTCAAAACTACAGATGTAGAAATAAAGGGCAAGAAAGCATATCTGCTACTTTGTTGTAGGAATCCCATCCATCTGAAATGATGGGCTTGTTGAAGCTTGGCCTGTGACTATAGGTACTACAAGGGGTGATGATTTGTATGGATGATGGTCGCCTCGCTGATTAGGTAGTGTTTCCACTTCTATACACTCTAGACCAAGGCGTGCAACTCCCTGTCTCATGTGGGATAATTCACAATAGCCTGGGAGAAAGTCTCTAAATGGTAACATATATGCTTCCTTTTATACATCAATATAGTTCCCATGGCATATCTACTGGCATCTATTTCAATCTCAAAAGGTTGTTGAAGGTCTGGTAAGGTTAGAACTGGTGTTTTGATGATCTTCTCTTTCAGTGTGTCGAAGGATTTCTGTTGCTTTCCTCCCCACTGAAAGGCTTGCTTCACACTTGTCAATGCGTGTAAGGGGGCTGCAATAACAAAGAAGTTCGCAATGAAGCTTATCTAATACTGTACCACAACCAAAAATCTTCGGACCTCTATAACATTTGTGGGATCAGGTCACTTCATAATCACATCTACTTTAGAGGGATCTATTTTCAATTTCCAATCATTGACTATGTGACCTAAATAAACGAGCGAGGCCTTCCCAAACTCACACTTTGATAGTTTTACATACATTTTTTCTTCTTCTTTTTTCAGAACATCAAGAACTTTATTCACATGACTCACATGTTCATCCCATGTCCTACTATAAACAAGAATATTGTCTAGATATACAAGAAAAAAATTATCAAGAAAAGGCCTAAACAGATCATTCATTACCCTCATAAACATGGCCCGAGCATTGCATAGTTCGAATGGAATCACAATCCATTAAAACAACCCCTGTTTGGTTTTGAATGCAGTCTTCCAAATGTCTTGTTTTGCAACTCTAACCTGGTGATATCCACTACTCAAATCCAGTTTTGTAAATTAGACAAAATTTTTCAAATGATATAATAATTCATCAATGCGAGGGAGAGGGTATTGATTCTTCACCATAATTTTGTTTAGCACCTTGTAGTCTATGCAAATTCTCCATGTATCATCCTTCTTTGGCACCAACGTGATCAGTGAGCCGCATGGAAAAGAACTTGGTCTGATGACCCCTTGATTTAGAAACTCCTACACCTGTTTCTTGATCTCCTCCATCTCGATAGAATCCATCCTGTACATGCCAATATTTCGTAAAGGAGCATCTTGTTGTAAATGGATCTCATGTTGGATTTCCCATTTTGGTGGCAATCCTCTTGGTTTCTGAAACAATCCATCATAGTTAGAAATAATTTCAAACAATTATTTCTTATGATCAGGATCACAACCTTTGAAAGCGTCAGCCGTCTCGGCCTCTTTTGCTCTCACTACCATGAACATGCACCCTTTACTGGAATTAACCAGTGGTTTAAAATATTCTGCACTTACAAGGCTAGCAATAACTTTTATATGATGAGATCTAACTATATATTCCACCTAGTCCTTCATGAGGTGGTATTTATTTTCCTGTCGAAAGAAAATTGCCTTTCTGTCATATAGATACGGACATCCCAAGATAATTCCATAGATATCCAAAGGCACAACATCTAACTCTACCTCATCAACTAATTTGGAAACAATAAAAAATCTAGCCCTACACTACTTGGTTACTTGTAATTTTTCTTTATCGCTTACCCAACCAAGCAGGTATGGACTCGGATGGGGCTTAGTTTTGAGGCCTAACTTTTTGACTAAGGACTCTGAGATTAAATTTTCTTGGGAACCTAAATCAAATAGAGTTTCCAACTTTGTGTGTTTTATAATAACTCTAATGTGGAATAATTCAATTCCCTTTCGCTCATTACTTACAGGCTCATTCAAATAACTTGTACTTGCCATTGAATCACAATTATTACTAACAGAAGGAGTACCTTTTGTGCCCATGGCTGGGATCAATGTCTCATCGCCATAATATGATCCAAGGTCTTGCTGCGATGTTTCCACTGTCTTCTACTTACCCTTTCCACTAAATCTCTTTGGTCACAGCTCTGGATGTAGCTTCCAACAGTGGTCCTCATCATGACCTTCTCTCTTGCAATTCATGTAAGATGGTGTTTCTCCATCCTCTTTCTTGGCTGCGACAATCTTCTTAGCCTTCCCCTTCCCTTTCTTCTAGAATTTGCCATGCTGAGGGTTGAATGGCGTTTTCTTCGCTTGATCATCTCTGTCATTCTTTCCTCGGATTTCAAGATGAATGGCCTTTACGCTGGCCGCATCAATAATAGTAGTATTGAAAAATAACAGTGAGTGTCTTATGTAACTATGTAGCACACCAACATACATAGTTACAGTCTGGGGGAATTTAATGAGATGCCCAAATTCAAAGCTTGTTTCAAAAATTCTTCAGTGAAGCTTTGCACATTTTGGCTTTTACCTTGCCGTAGATATTGTGATTCCATTAGTGACCTTTTTTTATAACCCAAAGGGTAAAATTGGTCTTTCAATGCAGAAATAAAACTAGACCAAGAGGAAAGAAGGTTTCCTAAATTTTTTCTACCTTTCTACAACTTGCTCTCCCACCAAATGAGAGCAGTGCCACTCAGCCAAAGAGATGCTAACTGGAACTTTGCCTCATCTTCTTCGATCTATTGAATCCGAAAATAGACCTCTATCTATCTTATCCAATTATTATGTTTTTCTGCACTACACTCTCCATTGTACATGGGCAAGTCAAACTTTACATCTAGCTTGAAGAATGGTTTCTTAGATGTATATTTGGAATCGTGATTAGAGTGATGAGAACTATCACTTGAAGGAGAGGGAGGAGGCTCTTCTCCATCACCTTCATGATTTTCTGATCTATTGTCATCGACATCTTGCTTCTCATGGAAAAGTGTCTTATCATACTCTAAAAACAACTTGTCAACCTTCTCTGCCATATTGTTGAATACCTTGTGCAAATTCTTTTCCTCTTCCCAACGATCTTCTTTATTTTCCATGTTTCTTCTTTTTTTGTGCACGTCCTACTTCGGGGTCAAAGGACTTCAAGGTTCCTTCACCTTTTCACAAATTGTTATAGGTTAGCATATACTCATGCAATTTGCATCAACAAAGACCTTCAATGATACCAAACTTGATCCAAGATCTTTTACTTATAGATGCATCGGAATTACATGAAACAGAGCTTATAAACCAGCGAACTTAAAAGAACATAAAACAATGTGGAAATAACATGATAAGTAAGAAACCATGACACAAAGATTTGATTACAGAGTTTGTCCAATTTGGATTACGTCTTAGGGACCTGCTCAATAGTGGGGAGGCCTTCTTTCATTAAGTGGCATTAAACAAGATAAAAGTACAAGAAACATTCAATTACAATCATTATACCACCAAGTTGGAAAATGGACGAAGAATGGATGTCCTAGCTTCAGAAACAGATAGTACCACTAAATCATTGCGAAAAATCGTGAAAAAATGCCTATCCGAACACCCAATTCAGATAATCGGTCTTTCTTCACGCTCTCAAAACCTCCTTGCTACTTAAGGCAAGGTTCTAGCCCCTATCACCAGGTCAGGTTATTGCTGCATACAATTTTCTGAACTATCAGCCAGTCTCCTCCATTTTCCCATGTCGATAGTCCTATATATATACTTGGTGGCTAACACCTCAATTCCCGAGCAGTTCCCAACAGATGACAAGTATTAGATGGCTGGTTTGTTTCAGGCAGAGATTCTCGGTGCCCTGAATAGTATGCAGTAACAACCCTGTCAAACATAGTAAAAAATTCCACAGACTGTTTTCGCATTAAACCTCAAACAATGGAATAATCCATCAGCGTAATTAGCCTCATCACAAACCACAATCGGCATTTTCCATCAGTGTACAAACCTAAGCCTTTACAACAGGTGCCTTGCGACAACAATGGACCCGATGGGCTTATTAAACACAATTCATAATATATCGGGTCCGAAGCCTCATTGCAAATTGCAATCGACGGAAACTGGGGTTTGTACTCCATACAATTGCTCCCGTTTTGGGAATTGCGATTGCGATATATCCAATCGCAACCTGCCTCTACCGGGGCTGATTGTGTAATGTCATTCCCTCTGTGATTGCGATATGTGATTATTACATCACAACTTTTCTTGCCTGTGGCCGATTTGAAACTGCTGATTTGCCTTCGATCTACGATTGCGATATCGCAACTCGATAGTGCTGGGGGCCTATTCCTCAACCTGTAGGTCTCTTTATTTTGTGATCCACAATATGTGGGACCAATGACAACCTTCCACTTTGTGCTTCCCCATTTGCTGAGAGTTTTTCCACATCACTTCCTCCTGCCACCTATCCAAGTCAAACTTGATCTTTGACTTGCTCTAACTTCTTCATATGAACTTGGATTTGAGTTTCATTCACACCATTGGAATTAGGATGAAGAGCACTTCAATCTGAGGCTATGTTTATAGAGTTTTTTCCACTTTGAATTTTGAGCCTTCTTACCATGCCACTGGTACTTTTTAGAGATCCACTTGGATCATCAACTGACTTGTCTTTCTCATGCTCTACTAGGTCAGCCATGTTAGCATCAAAAGGTACCCAATCTTCTTCACGCAAGGGTGCATCATGCTGATGTCCTGATGTTTCTTGTCCAATAGTAGCAGGATGACCTCTTTCCACACTGTTAAGAGAAATTACACCTCTGCTATAGGTTTTTGTCACCACTTCCCTAGGCGTCTTTATCACTTCAGGCTTTCTTGTAGATCCAACCTCTTGAGGCCTTGGTGATGCTAATGGAGTACTTTGACTGCTAGGTTGACTAGTAGCAGGCAAAAGAGAAGTTGATTGCAATAATGCCTCCCAAGATAGGTTAACCTATGAAAGTTGATGTAAAACAATGCTTTGACCAAGCCATGATGAAATATTTTTCTTGGTGATATTTCCCTTTGATTTGTACCTTCTCTTCCATCTTGACAAGGCTTCTATACAAGTATTGAGGTGGGTTTAGAGGTTTGATTGTTGTGAAATGCATCAGTAACCTTATATATAGTATTGTAAAACTCTCTTCATAGGTAAAGTACTTCATGATCATCTTCATTAAAGGAGCATACCTATCAAGAAATTTTCTCAAAGGAGAGAGGTGTGTAGGAGCATCTTTGTAGTATGGTTCTAAGAAAACTTTGTAATTCTCAATGTCCAAATCCATCCCTTTAAACTAGATTTCTCCATGGTTAGGGATACCTGTGGTTGAGGCTATGGAATCTGCTGAGATGGTGAAGTCAACCCCTGCTATGTTGGCCTTATCCCTCCTAAAATTGGTGGCAAAGAGGCTTGTCAATTTGGCATGGGAACCTGCCTCTTGAATCCTTTCACAAAAACCTAGGCAACCCACATCTTGAAAGGATTTCTTGATGAAATATGAGGCCATGATCTCTTGGACTTGAGTGGGCTCATACCTAGAAACTTTCCCTCCTTTGTTGTACTTTTTCTTCTCATTATCCATGGTTTCAGTCTGCATGATAAAACCCTAGCTTGGTAGGGAGGAAAGATAGGGTATGATTTGGGAAAACAAGGGAAATGGGACAGTTGTGTTGAGGGAAGGGAATGAAGGGGTTAGGGGTTAGGTAAATTTACGGGAAAATTATAGGGGGTAGGGATAGGTGTTAGGGAGTGTAGGGAGGTGTAATTTGATCGAATAAGTGATGGAAAGGTGTGAAAAAATGCGAAACACAGTGCTAGCCTAGGAATTTGTCAAAAGTGCAGTGTAGGCTAGGATTTGTAGGAAAATGAGGGAGATGAAGGGAATGGGTATGGGAAAAGTTTAGGGGAGGTAGATGAGGTTTACATGAGGGTGATAGAGAAAAAAATTTAGGTTTTTTACCACCGAAAATGAAGCAAAAAGACATAGAGAGCAAAAGTGCAGCGAAACCCTAGTAGAGTGAATTTCACTGAGTTTTCTGAAAAAAATGATGCTTCGGAGGAGTGAAAAATGTCTACTTAATTTCCAAGTAGATGTTGGAACCCTTTAAATTTTGAATGGAATCCCTCAGATGCTTGCTTAGCCTCCAAATTCAAAAGCGCAACATAGAGCCAAAAGTGCAGCGAAGAAGGAAGAAGCGCAACGTGGGAGGTAAGGAATTGATTTAAGGAGAAATTTTGATGCCTTGGTGGCTAGAATGAATCTCAACGGTAGAGAGATGATCAATGAATGTGAAATGAGCAATTAAAATGCTTGGATGGTCTTCTTATAGGTTGGAAATCATTTTTTTCCTTTGGGTCATGAAGTGACATCACTTGTCTTTTTGAAAAATTGAATGATAGGATAGTGTACAACAACTTTATCACTTTATTACGCAAAATTACATCTTCATGAATAGTGAAATGTACGTTTTTGAATCTTTGAATACTTTCCCTAATTACTAACTACCATGATGGTGACCTAAGTGATGACATGACTCTCTACATGACTTATGATGACCTGACCTAATTATGACACCAAATGGATATCTTAAACCATGATTTGGAACTTTGAACCTTTTCAGTATGCATGATTATGATTTGATGAGCTTTAATGATGACCAAGACACTCTTTTGGTGACCCATCACAAGGAGTGATGACAAGACCATGACAACATTTTATGACCTTAAGTATGGAGGGAGTAGTAATGACCTAGAACTAACCAATGATCAAATTTTATTTGAAACTATAACAATTTGACCTAGTACCCTATCAACTGAAATTGAAAGAGCACATTTGATCATTGGTGACTCATAGACACTAACACATTCAAAATCTCATAGTCATTTACTACACCAAAGCTTTACCTCATGATATAGCCATGTGGGTAAAAAGGGCACAAAAACCAAATTTAAAGGAAAATTTTGAGGAAGCCTTACAAGTTCAAAAGGAAATTCTTATTCTAAAACCAACTATTGATAAACAATAAGAAAATTCCTCTTCTTCTAGGAAAAAACCAAAAATGTCAAAACAACCTACAGTAAAAAAGGACCAGTGAACTCTAGATTTGGATAGCTTCCAAAAGGTTATAAATAAATTATCCAATGAAATAATTGACCTTAAAAAAGGAAAATCTGAATGATCAACTAACAGGGGAAATTTTAAGCAACCATTTAGGAGACCACCTCCTCAAAAATCACCTCCCTTGAATGAAGGATTGAATGTTGAAGGATTAGAAAATATTTTAAAAGCTTTAACAACATATCTTGATTGAACCCTTGATAACAACGAATAAAAGGAAGTTGGATTAGATTATGAAAATCATTATTAATTTTAGCCTCTTTATTTTTCTCTAAATTTATTTGAAGAGGATGTTATCCCTATTCTTACCCATAGTAAAATTTCAGCTGAAGGCCAAACACCACCTACATCAAATAAAAATGCAAACAAATCATCACCTAATACTCATAAATATACAAATTTAAATATTGAATATGATCCAATAGATGATCATAAGAGAATAAAACCTAATATCTCCTCGTATGAACATTGGAAAATTCATGTAATTCAGAGAAAAGTTCAACAATATATTGTCGGCTTAAAATATCCTACAAGTAAAGATATAACTGCTTTTTATAAGGCTTCTTTGGAAAATGTTTATATCTTAAAATGCCCTTCTACTCAAAAAAGAAAACCCCACCATTCTTGTTAACTTCGGAAAATTGTAATCGTAATGTCCACAATTGTATTATTGGTACAAGTGCTTCATCAAGTGTAATGCCACTTTCCATTTGTAAGAAGATTAATGAAAATATATAACATTTTGATATAAAAATTATACAATTGGAGACAACATATGCTAAAGTAGTATGGTAATCGAATGATGTTTTGATCATATTTTCACAAGACCATAAATTCCATCATATTATAGATATTGTGATTGTTGTCATTCCTGAAGAATATGGACTATTTTTATGTAGGGGTTAGCTACAACACCTTAAGGGGTTTATGGAGACTGATTTGAATCAATTGTGGCTACCTTGGAAAGGGAAGCCAAATAAAATCAATATTAACAAAGAAAAATAAATGAAACATATAATCATTGATTTAAATGACTTAGATGAACCAATAAAAACCGATGATTTCATAGTTTTCGACTCTTTCTTGAGAAATTTTGTCTGCTGAACAACAATATTACTTGGAAAAAATCAATACATTAGTTACAGCTGATCATAGTGTTATTGATATTAGTAATGTGTCAAATATTGAGAAAGCTGAAATATGGTCATTGTATTTCGATAGTTTTAAGTCTATAGAATGAGCTAGCGTTGGACGTATGCTTTTAGGTCCTCATAGAAATAATTTTTTTTATCGCATGTCGGTTAGAATTTCAATGTACTAACAATGTTGCATAATACAAATATGTTATTCAAGGACTTCACAAAGCTTTATACCTTGGAGTTAAATATCTAAGAGCTTATGGTGATTATGAAATAGCTGTTAGAGGTAAAAAATTATATCCACTGCCTTTCAGCACACTTACATGCTTATCAAGCTTAGGTATGGAATTTAACATCAATTTTTTCGTCTTTCAATATTGGTTCTATTTCTAGAACTTTGAATCAAGAAGTAGACTTGTTAGCTAATGTAGCTTCTAGATTGATTCTAGCTGACATTTTTGAACCCGATTCTTTAACAGTAGAATTTCTTTTTAGACCATCGATACCTGACAACATCATTAGCGTGTGTTTGATGATGATAAAAAAACTATTGAATTTCTACATATGGAGGGTACGTTTAATGATGTAGTCATTGATGAGGCTAATCATGAGGAGAATCTAAAAACTTCTCTTGGATCAGCAAACAATGGTCATCAAATGAACTCTTTGACATGGTAAAACTGATCCCTAAATCTGTTGTTATGTTGGAGCATTTATATGACTTGCATGATATATTTAAGAGAGATAAGAACTATAAAACTAATAGCTCTACTATTGAATTCAAAGTTATAAATTTGGGGTCAAAATATAATCCACAATGAATCAATTTAGGAATAAATTGTTTTCCCAAAGAAAGGTCATATTTCATTAACTTGTTTAAGCGGTACCAATTTCACTCTTTTGAGCTAATTGAGTACCATCCATCTTAGCTTCCATGCCATCCATCTTAGCTTCCACTCCATTCATCTTACTTCCACTCCATTCATCTTAGCTTCCATACCTTTCTTTAAACCATATATCTTACCTTCCACATCTTTCTTTAAACCATCTATCTTAGCTTCTGTTACTTTTTGTGAGAGTGAAATTTATTTCACTTGGTCTTGTAATTTTGATAGATCATGTTGCATTTCTTCCTCTTCTTCATGAGTCATGATAGAGCTTTCATGTTGCTTACTAGGTGTTTTCATTTTCTTCCTTTGGGGCATCAATTAATGATAAATATGCTTCATTGTGCCCTTTGAATCACTTCAAAAAAAAAAATCAAACCAAACTTATGCAAATCTTTTTAAAAAGACTACACACCTTTTTTCTATTTGTAGGAGCTCGATGTTGAATCTGTTGTATATCTGTAATTTTGGATCTCTAAGGTATAAAATTTCATCTTGCTATAGCCGTGTGCATCCTCTTTCGAACCCCATAAGTCATATCTAGATTGGATTCTCCAATAAATATTTATCTCAAATCTCCCACAATGACCTGATTATAGAACATAGGCTGGTATAATTCAACCTAGTCAAAGTTCTTTCTCTGATCCAGTAGTATTGGTGCACAAGAAGGAAGGATCATGGCACATGTGTTTGGATTATAGGGAGATCAAAAAGCTCACTATTAAAGATACATTTCCCATTTCAGTCATTGATGAATTATTGGATGAATTGCATGGAGCAATTTACTTCACTAAGTGGGACCTTCATTCAAGATATCATCAAATCAGAATGAAGACTGAAGACATTTCGAAAACAAAATTTAGAACTCATGAGGGTCATTATGAATTTTCGGTCATGCCTTTTGGCCTTACCAATGCACCTTCTACATTTCAAGGTTTGATGAATTCCATTTTCAAACCCTTCCTTAGAAAATTTTGTTAATATTTTTTTGATGATACACTAATCTACAAGAAGTCTTGGAAGGATCATGTTCAACATGTTGATAGAGTGCTCAAACTATTGGAAGGGAAAAAATTATATGCAAAAACCTCCAAATGTTTCTTTGGAGTAAAAGAGGTGGAATATTTGGGTCATATTGTATCTCATGAAGGTGTTAAGGTAGACCCTAGAAAAATTAAATTCAATAATGAATGGAAAATTCCCACATCCATAAAGCATCTGCGAGAATTTCTCAGGTTGATAGGGTATTATCGCAAGTTTGTTAAGAATTATGGGAGAATAACGGCACCTCTAACGACATTATAGAAGAAAGATGCATTTTCTTGGACTCCAGAAGCAACAAAAGCCTTTGAACATGTTAAAGAGGCAATGTCCCAAGCACCAGTCTTAGCTACGTCAGACTTCACAAAAACCTTTATTGTGGAATGTGATTTCTCAAGAAATGGAATTGGTGTTATTTTAATGCAAGAAGAAAGACCCATTACTTTTGAAAGTCATCCAATCAAAGGAAAGTATGTAAATAAAGTTATTTACGAGAAGCAAATGTTGGCAATATTACATGCACTTAAGAAATGGAAATCTTGCCTAATGATAAGACACTTCAAGGTAAAAATGGATCATGATAGTCATAAATACTTCTTAGAACAAAGACTATCTTCAGAAGAGTAAAAAAAATTGGTCACAAAGATGTTGGGTTATGACTTTGAAATCATATACAGAAAATGGAAGAAAAACGTTGTTGCATATGCACTCTTAAGAAAGGATGAGGATATGGAAGCATTTATTGATGCCATTTCTATTATCCAACCAAATTGGATAAATGATGCAAGCGATGAATGGAAGAATGATGAAGGAGTGTGGGAACTCATTCAAAAGTTGTAGCAAGATCCTAGTACATCTGATACATTTAGCTAGAAAAATGATTCATTATGGTACGAAGATCACTTATACCTCTATAAGAGTTCCCAACTCAAACAAAAGATTATTCTGGAATTTCACACTTATCCCTTAGGAGGTCATTCATGATTTTTAAAAACTTACCACAGGGTTAAGAAGGAATTTTTTTGGGATGATCTTGAATCTTATATTCAAAAGTTTGTTGCAGAATGTTTAGTTTTCCAACAAAATAAAGTTGGGATAATTAAGATCCCAGGTCTATTACAACCTTTATCCATTCCAAGTCAATGTTGGGAGGAGGTTTCAATGGATTTTATCACAGTTTTACCCAAGTCTGAACGAAAGAGTGTCATCATGGTGGTATTTCATAGACTTAGTAAGTATGCACACTTTTGTGCACTATCTCGTCCTTTTAAATCCAACTGCTACTACATTTATGGAAACAATTCAAAAGCTACATGGAAACCCAAAGATTATTGTAAGTGACAGAGATCCTATTTTCACTACCAATTTTTGGACAAAATTATTTTCTTTTCTGGGTACTCAGTTAGCTCATAGATCATCTTATCATCCTCAATATGATGGGAAAACTGAGATAGTGAACAAATGTTTGGAAGGATATCTTTGCTGCTTTGTACCCAATAAACAGACACGATGGGTCAAATGGTTGCCTCTGCCTGAATGGTTGTATAACACTTCCTTCCATACTGCATCAAAAATGACCCCATTTATGGCACTTTATGGATATCATCCATCATCCATCACATCATATTTAAGAGAAAATTCTAAGGTTCAAGTAGTCGAATATCACATCAAGCATCAACAAAAAGTTCTCCAATTCTTAAAGAATAACCTGACTTTGGTGCAGAATAAAATGAAACAATAGGAAGATCAACATCGCAATGAAAGAAGTTTTGATGTAGGTGACTGGGTATTTCTACGACTACAACCATACAAACAAATGTCACTCAAGCAAGCTAGGAAGGATAATAAATTATCACCAAAGTATTGTGGTATGTACAAGGTATTTCAAAAGATTGGTACTATGGCATACAAATTGGAACTTCCTACATCTTCCCGAGTGCACCCAGTTTTCCATGTTTCATGCTTAAAGAAGGTTATAGGTGACAAGATCCCAGTTCAAACAATATTTCCAAAACTTGACGACGAAGGAAAAACCATATTGGAACCTAAAGCAATCACTAAAACAAGAACTCAACAGCTACGAAATCAATCAATTTTAGAGTATCTCATAAAGTGGAAGAACTTCATCGTTGAAGATTCGACATGGGAGGATGAGAATTTTATAAAAAAGAATCCAGAACTACTCAAGCGTTGAGGAAAATACTTTTTTGAAGGAGAGGGGCATGTTAGGTCCCTATAATACTAGTGTATTCCCTTATTACTATTGTCATTGTAGCCCCTTATGTTATTGTTGTGCCCATGTTGTTCCCATATTGTTATTATTGTGCCCCATAGAAGGCCACTATTGTTATTTTTGTGCCATTACATTATTATTGTTATGTCGGCTCTAATTATATTGCGACCCCTTAGACTCCTATATATAGAAAGGAGGTATTGTCATTTGTATCATCCAAGAACTGTTCATTTATATAATGTAAAGGAGGATTCCCCCTCAAAGAGGCTACTTTTGAAGTCATTTATATATCTCATTCTTCTATTGTGTGATAAGGTTGCATAACAACCCAAGTCATGGGTCCTTAATTAAATAAGAATTGAATAAAATTATGACAACTAAGATCATTTTCCTTATGCGACTCACTTAGTGACTTGCTAACATAGTACTTGTTGGGAAGAAAAATGGTGACATATGTCTTTGTGTTGATTTTAGGAATTAAATAAATCTTCTAAAAAAGACCACCATCTGGTACCAATCGAAAAAGTTCTTCAGTGTGCCTCAAAATCCAAGATGTTATCCTTCTTGGATGGATTCTCAAGCTACAATCAAATTATGGTAGCAACTGTTGACCAATTTAAGACTGCATTTCCAACTCCTTGGGGTACCTTTTCCTAAAGGAAAATACCCTTTGGATTGATAAACACAGGGGAGAGTTTCTAGTGGGTGATGGGTATCATTTTTAGAGGTTTGATAAATAAATCCATGGCTATATACTTGGATGATATCATTGTGTTTGAAAAACAAAGGTTTGACCATTTGTTGCGCTTAAAAAATGTGTTTGAAAGACGTTGAAAATTTTGAATCTCCCTTAATCCTAAAAAATATATTTTTGTAGTTACTAAAGAGAAATTACAAGGATGCGTTGTCTCTAAATATGGTATTAGAACCGATACCGATAGGACACAAGCCATAAAAAATTTAACCCCACCAAATTTTATAAAAGGCATTAAGTATTTTATTGGATAGATTAATTTTTTTCAGGTGATTTTTTCCTACGTTTTTCGAGATTGTAAAACCTATTCAAAATTTATTGAATATAACTAATATTTTTAAATAGGGAGAATACAAAAGCAATCTTTCAGCACTTTTGAACAAGCAATCACAGACGCTCCTACCTTAAAAGTCCTTCTTTCTCTAGAGTTTCTTTTGTATACATTCACTTTAGACTCTTCCTATGATGCTATGCTTATGCAAAGGGTTGATCCTAATATTTAAATCCGTGTTTATTTGA
The DNA here is from genome assembly GCA_031772625.1 of Pinus tabuliformis. Lineage (NCBI taxonomy): Eukaryota > Viridiplantae > Streptophyta > Pinopsida > Pinales > Pinaceae > Pinus > Pinus tabuliformis. Next base: position 630,086,191 of record CM062807.1, on the reverse strand, counting down.
TGAGATCTAATTTAAATGGAGTAGAGTTAAATTATTCACCACGAGAGAAACAAGCCTTTGCTATGTATAAAGCATTTAAGCATTTTAGTCCTTCCTGCTTAAATCCAAGACAAAAATTATAGTCCCATGCCCAACAATTAGAAACATATTAATACAAAAGGAACTCAAGCAGAAAAGGGCTCATTTGATGACAACCTTACAACAATTATACCTAGAAATTAAACATCACAAATCATTAAAGGACATGTACTTTGTAAATTGGCTACTAAATTTGCTTCTTCCCCTACCGACCATTCCATATTTTTAGATTATTCCTCTCTAGACAGTGAAGTATCTTTAATATAAAATGAACTCTTGTGTCAACAATATAATCATGATTCATGATATGCATACATTAGACTTTATTTGGAAAATGGTACAACCTCCAATCATCTCAATGAAACTTAGAGAAGAGAATTAAGATTAAAATTAACACCTTACTAGCTTATTAATAATGTTCTTTTCAAAAGAAAAAAATTATGATGGGGTGCTACTCCGCTATATAAAGTAGGAAGATGCTTAAAAAATGCTTCATGAACTCCACTTTAGCATTGCTTGTGGACATTTTGGTGGTGATACCATCACACATAATGCTTTAAGGGAAGGTTATTATTGGCCCACTTTGTTTAGAGATGCCCATGCCCTTGTCAGAAAATGTGAAACCCCCCAAAATACCATTGGTGGGCTAAAAAAACCTATGTTTCCATTACAACTTGTCATTATAGAAGCTCCATTTTAACAATGGGGCTTGAACATAATTAGACCAGTTAATCCTCCCTCATCCCAACATCATAAATTCATCATAACAACTACAAAATATTTTACTAGACAGGTTGAGGCAACATCTCTACATGTGGAAAACACTAATCAAGTTATTAATTTTCTTGAATATTAAATTATCAAACATTTTTGTGTTCATGAGTCATTGGTTGTTGATAGTGCATCTTATTTTTCATCTCATGAGTTACACACATATGCCATAGAAAAAGAGATAAAAAAATAAATTTTCAACAAACTATTATCTGCAAGGAAATGGTCTTGTTGAATAATCAAACAAGAACTTGTTAAAAATAATTAAAGGAACCATTTCAAAAAATCATAAAAATTTGCATACTTGGATGATATCACTATTTTCTCAAAATAGAGGTCTGACCATTTGTTGCACTTAAAAAATGTGTTTTAAAGATGTTGAAAATTTGGAATCTCCCTTTATCCTAAAAATCTATTTTTGTAGTTACTAAAGGGAAATTACTAGTATGCATTATCTCTAAATATGGAATTAGAACCGATCCCAATAGGACACAATCCATAGAAACTTTAACCCCACCAAATTTTATAAAAGCCATTAAGTATTTTATTGGATAGATTGATTTTTTCAGGCGATTTTTTCCTAGTTTTTCAGAGATTGTAAAACCTATTCAAGATTTATTGAATAAAAATGATATTTTTAAATAGGGAGAATCACAAAAGAAATCTTTCAGCACTAGTGAACAAGCAATCATAGATACTCCTACCTTAAAAGTCCTTATTTCTCCAGAGTTTCTTTTGTATACATTCACTTTAGACTCTTCCTATGATGCTATGCTTACGGAAAGGGTTGATCCTAATATTTAAATCCATGTTGCTTTCATGAGATCCACTTTAAGGGAGTAGAGTTAAATTATTCACCACAAGAAAAACAAGCCTTTTCTATGTATAAATTAGTTAAGCATTTTATTTCTCCCTCCTTAAATCCAAGACAAAACTTATAGTCCCATATCTAGCAATTAGAAACATTTTAATCCAAAAGGAAATCAAGGAGAAAAGGGCTCATTGGATGACAACCTTAAAACAATTTTACCCATAAATTAAACCATCACAAATGATTAACAAACATGGACTTTGTAAATTGGCTACTGAATTTGCTTCTTCCCCTACCAAGCATTCCATTTTTTTAGATTATTCCTCTCTAGACAGTGAAGTATCTTCAATATAAAATGAACTCTTGTGTCAACAATATAATCATGATTCATGATATGCATACACTAGACTTTATTTGGAAAATGATACAACCTCCAGTCATCTCAACGAAACTTAGAGAAGAGAATTAAGATTAAAATAAACACCTTACTAGCTTATTAATAATGTTCTTTTCAAAAGAAAAAAATTATGATGGGGTGCTACTCCGCTATATAAAGCAGGAAGATGCTTAAAAAATTCTTCATGAACTCCACTTTGGCCTTGCTTGCGAACATTTTGGTGGTGATACCATCACACATAATTCTTTAAGGGAAGGTTATTATTGGCCCACTTTGTTTAGAGATGCCCATGCCCTTGTTAGAAAATGTGAAACCTAACAAAATACCATTGGTGGGCTAAAAAAACCTATGTTTCCATTACAACTTGTCATTATAGAGGCTCCATTTTAACAATGGGGCTTGAACATAATTAGACCAGGTAATCCTCCCTCATCCCAACATCATAAATTCATCATAACGACTACAAAATATTTTACTAGATATGTTGAGGCAACATCTCTACATGTGGAAAACACTAATCAAGTTATGAATTTTCTTGAATATTAAATTATCACACATTTTTGTGTTGCCGAGTCATTGGTTGTTGATAGTGGATCTTATTTTTCATCTCATGAGTTAGACACATATGCCATAGAAAAAGAGATAAAAATTAAATTTTCAACAAACTATTATCTCCAAGGAAATGGTCTTGTTGAATAATCAAACAACAACTTGTTAAAAATAATTAAAGGAACCATTTCAATAAATCATAAAAATTGGCATATTACATTATTTAATGTGTTATGGGGTAATAGGGTCACACTAAAAGCTGTTATTGGAAACTCACCCTTTTTCCTTGTTTATGGCAGAGAAGCTATATTACCCCATCATATTTTTCCTCCTCTACTATTGTTCGAGAGTGTTCAAGAAATTAAGTCATCGTCTATGGAGAGATAGAATTAATGCTTTATTAAAGTTAGAAGAAGAGAGATAGAAAGCTAAAACCAAGTTAAATCAACATCAACAACTAGTAAAATGATGGTTTGATAATAAGTCTTCTTTTAATAGAGATCTTGAAGTTGGTGACCTAGTTTTAAAATGGGACAAGGCCAACAAGGACAATGGGGAACACACCATGTTTCAGAGATTATGGTGGGGATTGTTATTATTACAATAAATATTGGACCCAACACATTTTGATTACAGACATTAGAGGGTGAACCTGAGTCTTTCCAGTAGAAGGGATTTTTTTTCCATAAGAAAAAAACCATATTTTTTATTAATAAAAAAAAAATTACATTTTGTAAACACAAATAGAGTGTATGCAACTAGCATGATGAGAGCATATCATTACATTTGTGAGATAAAAATAGCATATCAGGATATAAAATGGTAATATACAACTGAGCATAAGAAAATAAATGAAAGAAAATGGAAAAATGAGAGAAGAAGGAAATTAAGGATGACAATTTAAGCTGGTTTTTTCTTTCTTTCCTTTCCATATTTGAACATGTTTCTAGCCATGAGGGTCTAGGTCAACAATGACCAAAGCTAAATCTTGACCTCCCTCCAAAAGAAGGGGATATTTTCCTGAGTCTGTATGCCCTAAGTAATGAACTCGTCTGGTACCACCTGGGCTTTCCAAAGGCTTTGTTCTTCTAATTCCGGACCCGATGGTGGAGGAGAAGCAACCCCATTGAGATCTACAATGTCCCCTTACCTTTTTCTTCTTCTTGTTATGGTTGTACCTATTTATTATCCTCCTCCTCTTCGTCTAAAAGAGTAGGATCACTAAAGTTCCATTATTTTGGTATTTTTGGATGATTCTTTTTCTTATTTTGGACCTTCTTCACCATAGAACATGTGTTATAAGGTATCTTGTTTGGAAACATACATGACATCTGAGTCAATAGGAAGCTTTTAAAAATATAATTTGCAAGATCTCCTTTAGGGAACTTTTGTATATATATATTTTTTATGATTTTATTAATTTTGTGTGTTTTAGTTTGTTCTTTTGAGTATGTTGTTACTTGGTTTGGATTCCTTTTGATGTTTCTTTTATGTATCATTCCATAGTCAAATATGCTTGGAAACATTTTTAAACAATACTTTTATTAGATGTTCTATTCATTCATGTATCAGTTGTTGAATCAATTTTTCCACTCTGATTTTAGCAAAATATTTTTTTGTTTAGAAATATCTTTGATCTAGTTTTATTTAGAGGATTTATCTGAGTCCACTATTATTCAAGAAGAATTCATATTTCGAAAACATAGATTACTTTTAACAACATTTTTAATTTGAAGTTGGAAACATAAACTTTTCACACCATCCCTAGCTCTTAAGGAGAATATTTTCCTCCCTGTCGTCTAAGTAATTGGTCAAGGATTAATATTTATCAGAGTTTAATTAAAAAATATAAAAATGAAAAAATATATACACTGAAAGATAGTAAATCTCATTACGCGCCGACCTACCAGGATCATGGGTCCTGTGACATTATCGATGTTGGTCACCAAGCTAGGGTAATGGATTTCACTCATAAGGTTGAAAGACAATAGGTATAATCATGATCCAACTTTTTCACTCGTATTTGTTCTTGTGAGCATCAATGTCATTATCTGGTTACTAAACCAGGACAATGACTTTTAGTTAATTACTAAGAAAACTTTTGAGGAAATGAAATACTCTTAATAACTATGAATCTATACCTAATTGATGGGATACAGGCATCTCAGTGGGTTAAAAGGTACCCATACCAAGGCTATGGACACTCGGGGGAAATAGTGGCTCTACATGTGGTATTAAAGTTATGATTATGCCAACTTTCATAATTTTTTGTTTATCTCTTGAATATGTTATCTTTATGGATCCTTCTGAATATTTAGTCAATTTTATTCTAATTTTTGTGAACTTCTCATTCTTTTAATAAAGGTACTGATGAAAACTTATACTATTTTTCAGGTTGAATTGAAAGAGACTAATTTTTAAATGACTGATTTTTCACTACTTTACTTTTGTTCCAGGACATTTATGTATTCCAATCCAATTGACATGGAAAAAGGATATTGAAATCATGTTTATATTTTTTATTTACAATTATTACTCTTTTTGATACTACAGGATGATGAAGATACAGTGAGGGTAATGAAGAAGAAGGCAAAGGTTTGAGCAAATATGGAAAGGAGTTAAAGAAGTTGCTGGGAAAATGATCTGCAAATGAATCTGATGAAGAAGATGATGAGTATGAAGATGTATGCTTATTCTTCTCATTAGAGTGTTTTGACATCTATGCCTAAGATTTAGGCCTTATGATATCATAGATTACTTCAAGTTTTCATATTGAGATAGGTATTGTGAAGTTAGCTGTAATACTGAAGCTTTTTTTCCTACTTTTATCAACTCATGAAAATAAAGAAGGGCCACAAGAAATTGCGATAGTAATGTATGTCAACTACTATAGTTACAATATAATATATATTTATGATGTTGGGATATTCCCTTTCAGTAACAATTACGATGAGTAAAATATTTTCATGACCTCTTTGTTACTATCATTCAACAAGTTCTATATTATCATTATTTTTTGGTTTTTGTTCCTGTTATAAATGTCCATTATTAGTTTTACTGTATGACACATTGACACACTTTGTAGGCCTACCATGTTATTGCATTAGTATATAGGATAAGCTTAGTTCAACATGCAATGATTGTAGCTTTATAGGGATTATGGAACCAAATATTTTCTTAGGTGTCAATGATTTTTTGAACTTTTTTGAAATGGATTTCCATGTATTTCTCCAAATTAATCATGTAATTGTTCATTTTTCACATTTTTATATTTATTAACTATGAAATTCACTTTCAATGACATAGCTAGATCCTCGTCAACTTCTTCTATGCAGACTATATTATGATAATATTTAGTTTCATTTTATGATTTGCAGCTAGTCCTTGATGATTTTCTTCATTATATCTCTTTTTATGGTGGACCGTTTTTTTTCTAATATCCTAAAAAAACTACATTTCACTGCTCATATAGATTTTGACAGTTTTCTCTATGCAATTTCTGGTAAGTTGAGATCAAGGGCCATTGTGGATAGGCATAGGTAGTGCAACTATGTTGTTTCAAATAATATTCTTAAAGAAAAATGAAATCTTTAATTAGGAAGTTGATTAAAAGTATTTTCCTTTTAATCACATATTTGAGGAATATGCTTCAAGAGTAGTTGTGTTTGAATTTTCCATATTGGCCTTTTGGACCACTCGAATGTGGTTTGATGTAATATCCCTTTTGGGAAAATTACCCTTAGGGTTGAAAAGAGCACATGAAAAAAATGTATTTTATACTAATATGACATTATTTCTAAGTTTCTTCAATTTTTCAAACAGAGATGATATTGAATGCACACACTGTAAACAAACTAGTTGATTTCACCAACAACAATACAAGTAAAGCCAATTCAATAGTACATAGCAGGCTACAAATCCACAATATTTCCAATAACACATTGTAGTTTTAGACTCACAACTAATGAAATATCCATATAGATGTCATAATAACTGGCCTTCCTCAAAATCAAATTTGTGTCAATCAAAATGATTTTTGTACAAACATTAATTTGGCAACATATAAATGTGATCTCTCTTCAAAGTTGTTAGAACCAAAGTAGATGGGTATCCAATTTCACAATATGAAATGCAGTAATTTTAGACTATACATATCTTAAAGAATAAAATATTTGTAGTTGATATGAAATTTTCTCATACATAAATATGGTCCGTCATTTAAATTTGAATTCAACATGCTTGAGACTAAATCGTTTTCAGTAGTCATACACATGAATAATTGGTACATGTTTCCTTATTATTAGAATTTGTTTTTTAGATATAAGGTTGGAGGGTATATCACAAGTTGTTGAAAGTGAGTTAGTGAGGCTAAGTGAGAAATTGGTACAAACTTTTGAAGGAACCTGTGCTATTGCATTGGAACTTTATCGATAATTTGAAGATAAATTTCTCCATCATATTGACTCAGGAGAGGTATGTTACATTCCTTTCATTTAAAAGGGAAAATGGTTTTGAATAAATTAGTTTGTTAATTTTTTTTGCATTTTTTTAAATAAATAAACATGCTCAATCCTGGTTTATGCTTCATCTATTCAAAGGAAAAATACTTCCTTTTACTAGCACATTATTTGACTTCCAAATGGTAATCATGAATCTTCTTGTTTGCATCCTGCATATTTCGGGATTTTAGATGCTTTTGTGTAATTTATGTTCGCTATACTTTCCAGTCTCATTGATCAACTTTGTTGTCATCCATTGGACATCAACAAAATTATCTTATCTTATTACCATTTTCACATAAATTCTTAATGAGTAGCTTATGTTTTACCTTAGTATAATTTTTAATCCATACATTGAATTAAAGGTTGTGCAATATATAAGTGTCTATTTTGTTTTGGTACAATTTATTTGTGCAAAATGATGTTCTTGTACAATTGCAATGATCTTGTAACCAAAATGAACACACTATACCAATTATTGATAAGAAGTGAAATCATAACAATGAAGAACAAACGGTTGGGGAATTTGCACATCTAGTGTTGGAATTCCTACAATTCTTAAAAGATGAAGGAATACATCTCCATGTATTAATAGTCAAATTAGTAATATGTTAAATGTGGGAAATCCCACTTGTTAACAAAGTTTAACACTAAATTGTGAAACACAATATTTGTTTTCTTTTTCATTAATCAATTATTTTTTTGTAGCTTTACATAAAGAAAAGTAGCTCAAGAAACTGGGAGAGAAAATTTGAACAACATCCTAAAAATTAGCAATGGAGCACAATAATAGAGATAGAAAGATGTAAGATATCAAATAGTCGTTGATAATAGGAAACCAAAACGCTTTGTTGCATCAATCCATAATTATACCATCTTAACAAAATAATAATGGGAAATGCATATCCTAGAAACTAGGAATTAGAATCTCTATCATTTATCTGCACAATAGAAGCATTGGAATCTAATTATTTTAAGAGAGAGGGAAAATGTTTAATTTGTTGTTGGGAAATATAATGACCCTCGTCTGCAACTAGTGGAGCCAAAAAAATATAAAACAATATCGATAGGATCACTCATTAGGATCTTTCTGTCCAATGTTGACTCATGATATTTGTTGATGACATTATGGATGCTAATTTGATCTAGAAACATAAATGGAATTGGAAAACATTGTTATTTGTAAGGGAAGCTTAGGGTGATGAATGATGGTGAATCGGTTGTAACTTATTAACCAATGAGAAGAGGCCACAAAATCTAAACTTTAAAGTAAGGAAATATTTCTATAATAGGCAAGAAACTCTGAAGTTTGTAGAATTTCCTCTAAGGTGGTGTCTTGTGGCAATTGAGGGTGATACAAAGAAAATGATGGAGGAGGTTTACAAGAATCCTTTAAAATTGTTGATTGAACCTTGGATTTCAATTGTAGAACATAATGATGTTGTGGATAGGGTTGTTGGATAAAAGTGAAAGAATTATTTTAAGATTTAGAATCAACCTGTACTTGATGTTATCTATATTATCTATATGCAATAGGTAAGTATTGTTTAATGCATCATATTAGGCACGAGTTGATTTAAGTTCCTATTGGTGAGCTGGAGGAAACAATAGATTGTTTATTTCCTATTCTGCAGTAGGTGTGTAATAGATGCAAACATGATCATGGCGTGTTGCTAAATTAGATTCCTTTATATATAATGAATCTCAGCTGTCTTTTTGTGCTAAGAGAAGCAAGCTTCTCTATAGTTCAGGTGGGGGGAATGTGTTTGTAGTTGTGTGTGTATATAACACTTAGAGAAATAAAAGACTAAAATAATATTTGACATCAAATTCAAGTAGACAAAAGGAGAATTTTAAGAATATGGATCTGCAAGGTGGTTTTCATGGCCCCTCCAAATTTGGAATAGTTACAATCCAAGGCTTCCCCAAGCTAGATTACTTACTACCAACTAGATTAATATTCAAAGAAACCGTCCATTTCTCACTACAGTGAGTATCATAGACCTAGGGTTTTGGGGATGTAACTAAACCTACCTTCCATTGGATACTCTACCATTCTACCAACTGAATTTTATGAATAATAGTGCTATAGGCCCAAGAATCAACTTTGTATTGAATGCCAAGATGGGGATTGATATTCTATTCTAACAACAAATGAACTATTGCCTTGAACTTGGTAGGTTGATTGGAATGTATGGTGTAGTTTTCTCTGAACTGTACGTGAAATTTTAGTGATTTAATGATTCCTTTTACTATGATATCATTCCTCCATTTTGGTTAATTGATTGGCTCCCTTTCTCACTAAATTGATCAGTTAAGGGTGTATTATACACAGTATTATATGGTCCTTGATTTAAACACCTAGAATCATGTAACGAGTTCCCCAAATTTATATCAATGAATACAAGCCATCTCCTCTTTGTTGCCTTGCACCTCTAACACCACAATTTAAAAGATCCACTTAAATATGGATGTCGTGCTTGCTCTGTTTGAATCCAATTATATTAATGACCAACACTGGTAGCAATAGAGGTATTGTCGGTATTAACACCAATCAAACCCAAATATAGTCTCCTTGTTGCTGCTTTGGATCTATAACACCACACTCCAAACGCTTCACTTAAATTTGGGCATCTTTCTTGCTTTGTATTAAGCCAGTTAGCCAAATTTTCAGCTTGATCACTAGAAGGCAATGCTAGAACAAGGGAAATGAGCACTGATTCTATGCTTTTATAGATATCATTATCCATTTGGTAAGGCATTTTATCATAAACATTTTGTAGGTCAATTTATGGCTTTGTGTCCCTTATAAATGGTAACCAATTTTTCACTGGATGTGCTTTCCTTGGAGTAGAAAGGGTTACATTTCTATACCCAACTGCCTCCAAAACCTTCCTTATAATTTCAATAATGCTCAAATTTGTTTCCCAGAGGCATGACCTTAATATTGTATCATTAATTGTGTAAATAAATTTATTTGAAGTTTCTATCCACTTGTTGAAAAATTCAGTTAAAGGATCCATCTTAAGTAAAATCTAACACAACCATAAGAAGTTAGCCAAAAATATAAGAATTTCATTTTCGTGGTCTTCTAGGACATCTTCTATACGAGATAAAAAATATGCAACAACTCTCATAGATGTCTTTTTACTTCATATTTTACATTGTCATCTATTGTTAGTAGAGGTGCATCATCATATTCAACAAGTATGTACTCTGTCTGCTTTTGTGTAGAATATTTGAGTTCATCTAGAGAAGTAGGCAAATGAGAATGTTTTATGTCAACTTGAATTGCAACATGTGTGGTATATATAAACACATTTCTTACCACTTTTGAGCCAATTAATTGAAGTCTAGCAAGGATGGGAATGACTTCTGAACCTAGCTATGGAAGGGTTGTTATAATTTCTTCCTCTTCATGTTCTTCCCAAGGAACTGTCTCTAAATATTGAATACACTTTGAAATTATTCAATCAGTACCAAGTTTGGTGGTTGCTTTCAAAATGCCAAGAGTCATTTTTACATTCTACCATAAACTTATAACTAGATTTTTGTCCACATAAAAAAGCCTTAAAATGTTCAAATGATGATCATATTTAGATTCACAACAGTAAACTTCTATGTAATTCTAGAAATTGGCATATGGGCTAGTCATCTGAAAGATGCTCTGCAAAATATTTGCTCTGTTTTACTAAATTTTTTGAATGGCAGTAAAACTAGTCTTCTCTGCCATCACTTGTCCTTAATCTCACAATTACATCACTGATGGGATGATCCCCAATTTTTTTTAATGCAACATTCTCTTTTACCATGGGAAAATGAAATCCATTCAAGATTCATACCAAAAAAAAATAGTAACTTGAGGGGAAGCTGACACACTCCATCCTCATCCAATGGAAAGGTATCTCTTTAAATATCTTGTCCCAAAGTAAACAAGTATAATCATTATCACACTATCACTCTTGCCTCTAAAGTTTTTCTCAATAAATCATTCAGTCCTTTATTCAAAAGAGGTCCAGTAAGAGTTTGCCTAAGGAAAAAAATATAAGCAACTTGAAAGGAAATTAAAATGTTGTTTGTGATCTATGACCTTCTTTTCAAGTGTATTATTCAAAGTGCATGAATGATATGGAAATATTAATGTAGAGTATTGAATTGCATGTGAGATGATCTAGAAACCTTCATATTTTTTAGTACATTAAAAGTGAATGTGAGTCGTAATGGGAAGCCTCATAAGTAAATTCTGACTAAAAACATAATGTATAATGCAAAACCTCATTATAAGAAACTCTAGGTGACCAATTAATGATAGTAATCTACAACTAAACATATGACAATAATTACATCCTTTGCAATCCTTTACATGATATGCACCAATTTTATCAAGATATACTAGATAGTTTACATGAATAATAACCATCTTTTTTAACAATGCCTTTCGGCTTAGGAATCTTCAAATGAGAGGCCTTATTGTACATTTAACATATGGATGCATCCAACTAGATATACTTTTAATTGAAGTCCAAGTCCAATTATTTGTGCACATGCATCATTTCCTTATGAATCTGTGTCTTGCATGAGATATGGTGGGCATGTTATGTAATATTCAATTGAGCTTAGAGAAATAGATCGGCCAATTGTAAATACAATGACTAATTTTCCATAGATAAAGTTTACTTTAACATTAAAAAGCATAGTTGTTTCTAGAAGAAATTGAACAAAAAATCAAATGCCCAAATGTCCAAATTGGAATTTCAATAGAGAAATTTTTCAATATTGCAAGGCCACAATAGAGGAATTCAGTTGAAGGATACCTAAATCACTGAAAATGAACACTCCAAAATAGTTTTAATTCAATGGTATCTACAAAAAATTTGGAGGCTATCATGCATTTGTTTAAATTAAATGACCAAAATTGTGACATACCAAAAAGAAAACTTGAAACTCCAAATATGCGGGCTTGTGGCTTGCACTACCTAAAGCTCCAAATCTGCCAGCTTGTGGCTTCCACTATTTGAAACTCCAAATCTTCCTGCTTGTGGCTTGCACTACTAAGATATGCTACTCTAGCATTGAAAAGAGTAGTTATTGGGTAGAAGAAATTGGAAAAAAAATTAAATGCCCAAATTGAAATTTCAATATTGCAAGGCCTAGCAAATGAATTTAGGTGAAGGATACTTGAATGACTAAAAATGAACACTCCAACATAGTTTCAATTCCATGATATTTGCAAACAATTTGGAGCCTATAATTTACCAAATTTCCAACTTATAGTTTGATCTTTAAACTTTAGAACCATGAACGAATGTCAATGTAATTCCTAATTCTTATTTATGAATACTACATATGAATCCTTTCAAACTTAACCCACTTATAAGCCATGGTTCTAGTAGGAGAACCCTTCAAAAATGATGGGGCAGTGCATGCTATGGAATTATCAAAGCATTATGTGATGGGAAGGATTGGTTTTGTATTCATTTATGATAACAAGAGATTATTGGTCCATCACTCAAGAGGAAAAGAATAATTTAGCATAGTGGGTTCATTAATTTTGGAAGAAAGGACTTTTAGGGTACTAGGTATTTTGAGGGGAAGACTGATTAGGCTTTACGGTTTCATTGGGTTTTCAAAGAACTAGCATTGTGTTGTTTGGTTTCTGCTGAGTATATTGGTAGGTCCATTAATTTCTAGCTAGGATACTGGTGGGTTTTAGTTATTGATGGATTTGATACTTGTTATTGTTGAATATATAGTATTTGTAACTGCATGGTTTAATGGTTTATCAGGGTGTACAAGGAATATGTACTAGATCATTTTTTGTTATCTATGTTGTAGTTTCTGGGAAAGGGGGACCCAAGGACAAATATTTTAGTGATGATTTGAAGTTCCACCAAATTTCAATGGGATGATATATAGGTTTGATTTGAAACACACTACAAACAAATTGAAGGATTGATTGATGTTAATTACCCTTATCACTTAATCTACACCTAGCCTAAAAATTATTTATGATTTTATGAAATTTCTTTAAAATATTAAATACTTTAGGAGTCTAATTTCACTTGAAATATATGTTGCAGGTTATAGCAGATGGTGAGCATGATATCACAAGGCTTTACTTTGGAGATAATTTAAAATTTCTTTAGGCTGCTTCATTGTTGGAGTCTTCCAATCTCTAGAATGAAAAGCATGAAGAAATACCTCAGTCTATGAAATTATACACAAATACCGTCAGGATCTTTAAGTAAGTCCCATAACCAGATAGAATTTGTGATGAAAGTTTTGATTATTATTATTTTATTATTAGCTAATTTGGATGTGAACCTGCATAATATGTACTTTTGGACAATTTTTCAAGTAGTTCTGAAATATAATAATGATGATTCAGATTTTGATAGGGTGGATTATCTATTTTCTTACAGGTATTGTGCCTCAACATATGAGAGAAACAAAGAAATGGTAGTTGTTTCTCTTGCATATAAATGTATGGGAGTGGCACACGAGGATTATTATTTCAAAAAATTCATGTTTAACCAGAGATTGGCATGAGCTACATGCAGCGTTTCAAAATGTTCCACTTGGTAATTTAGCTAATCTTGTATTTTCCTATTATGAATGTTGTTTTTTCAAGAATACATGATTGAAAATTAAGGTCATATAGTATAAATGATTCTTCCATGCTAATATTGTGGTGAAGGAAATGTGTCCAAAGCTAGTAGCCATCTCCCTATCCCTCTTAGTCTCACTTGATGGTGAATATTGTTGACCTATAATGTGTCTAACAACCATCCAGTGACTAATATACTAATATAGCCAAAAAGATTCTCTTTATCACCTCCTTTATTATTGCAACTGAAATAAGTGTAGTTGGTGCCATGAGCTCTAAATGGTTTTTGGTTCCTCTTCCCAAGACTTCCTTGAATATCATCTTCATTTTTATCCTATAGTTCTATCTACCTACCTATCCACTCCTCATTGGGTTTCCCTTTGTTTCCCCATTGAGCCTTCTTCTCTTTTGTTTTTTCTGGCGTTGATCTAAGACTTTCTTTAAGCCTACGATAGACTCCTAAGATGTGCTTCTCTTCTCTTTGGACATTTTTCTCATTTCTATATAACCAAATGAACAATAGAACATGAATTAAAATGGCTAAAACCTTCTCCAAATTTCCTACAAACTAACATGTTAATGCTTCATCTAGGGATGTCCCTTAAAAATGGTATTTCGAGTTTGAGGTGAAATGTTTTTATATGAAATATGCAATCTAGATTGTGTAGACACGTTGTTGTTGATTTCTTTTGTTAACTAGATTTCAAAGATAATCATTTTAAGGATTTTCCTTGCTTTACCAAGTTGTAGAAAATTTCCTTTCTTATCTGTTTTCAATATAATTTTTTAACCAATGGTGTGGACAAAGAGGAACTAGACAAAGAGATCAACAATGGAAACACACTAAATAGAAACCATTCAATAGTTGTGGCAAGATATTAACAACTTGTGCTAATTCTAGTTACTTTTTTGTATTACTAGATTAATTTGTTTGTAATTATTGTTGTGCGGGTCATGCCACATGGGTGTGATGTTGAGCTAACTCTATTGAATTATTTTTTATTAAGTTAAAAATATGGGTGGCACAATTATAGATTTTATAAATATTATGTTATTATGTGTAGAGCATTTTTCTAAAAATCAATGCCTATATCGTCACATAATTATTTGAAGGGTGTTAGCTCAATGGAAGGGCACCTACTTTATAAGCCAGAGGGTGGTGTTTGGATTCCACTATGCCCTAACATGAATTAATCAATGATATTGTAATTATTTGTAATTAAATACTTTTTATATTGATTTATTTCAATGGTGTGATGTTTTTTTGGATTCATTGTTTTATATTGTCACTAAAGAGACAAAAGTGATATTGAATTGTCTTCAAATATAATTATTTATTGTCTCTATAAAGACAAAAACTATGATTAAAGACATATTGTCTATATAAATGCAATATTCCTTTAATCAGAACTATTGTCTTTGGAGAGACAAAAATGAAATTGTCTCCTAAGAGACAATAATCACTGTGTTATATATTTTCTTTATAGAGAGAATAATTTAAGACACCCGCTTGAAGACAATATTTAAGACAATAAAAGTTTTTTTTGTCTCAAGTTAAGAAAATTTACCCAAAAATTGTCTCAAATATTGTCTTTAAACCCCCTCTGTGTTGTAGTGTGGAAAAAAAGGGAAACAACTTATTCTCTTGATTCTCTTCAAGATCAAACCATAATACTTTATTTATGTGTCTTCATTCCATGCTTTAAGATTAAATATGGGTGAAGATTGGAATATGTCATTGATGGACTCTTTCATCGAGTCTATCATGCAAGAAATTGACAAACTTATTAAAATGGGAACCCTCAAAAGTTCCTATGCATATTCACTTATTGTTCAAAGAAGCAACAAGAGAAATCATAAGAAAAAAGGAAAGAAGGAGCATGAAAATAGAAAAGGACCAAATTCTAGATCCAATGACAAGTCTTCCAACTACAAAAATGGGAGATCGAAGAAGGAATAGAAATAGTGCACGTACTACAGTAGAGGCTCATCCTGAATATGCATGCATGAAGAAGCAGATTGGCATCATGGCATAGACACTCCAACAACACAATATTGGATGTCACATTCCTGATAGTGCGAAAACAAAGTAGAAAGCATCATATGATCAAAGTAAATCTCATGCACTTATAGAAAATTTTCATCTTCTGATGCTTGGATTATTGATAGCGGTGCATCACACCTTATGGTTGCCTCATGAGATTCATTTTAAACCATGGAAACATGTTTTTGTCCTCCCATAATGATGGGGGATAATGATCGTGTCCAAGTACATGGGAAAGGAAGAATAGATATGGACAATGGTTTCTTTTCAGGACATATTACATGTCCTATAGCTATACATAAACCTATGATCAGTGTACCAAATTACACATTCCAACATAGAAAAGTGGGTGGAATTTACACCCGAGACTTTTATCATCTCTGAGATGATAGATGGCTCTACATTTCTAGATAAAGAAAATCATTCTAAAAGGTTGTATTCCTTTTCAAAATTTTCTTCTGAATATTCTTTAGTTATGTTATTAATACATGCAAACCAAGAGAGTGAATTATGGCATGAAAGGTTCGAGCTTTTGAATTATAGGTACCTCCAACATCTTAGTAGAGAAGGAATGATTACATGGCTTCCAAAAATTCAATTTTTTGAAGGAGTTTGATGTGGCTGCATCATAGGTAAACATCAAGAGGAAAAGTTTGAGAAAGGAAGGTAACAAGGGCACCATCAATCCTCAAGCTTGTCCATAGTGATATCGTTGGACATTTTCTCCAACCATCTATGAGTAAGGAGAGGTATGTTATTACATTTATAGATGATTGGTCATGGTATAATTGGATCTATTTTATTAAATATAAGTGGGTGGTGTCTACATGTTTCATGGATTTTAAATAACATACAAAAAGCCAAGCACAAAAAGGCATCAAAAGATTGTGCAAAAATAATGGGTGGTAATATGTGAATAAATACATGTAAATTCTTTGCTTAGATGAAGATATTTGGTTACAACACACTGTTTCATACACTCCACAACAAACTGGTATGGAAAGTAGGAGGAACATGACACTAATACAAATGGCCAACTACTTGTTGCATACAAGGTCATTATATTCAAAATTATGGGCTGAAGCAATCAATTGTGCACCTACATCAATAGAGTACCACACAAATCCATGATGGATGAAACTCCACATGAGGCTTAATGTGGTAAGAAACGAGAAATCTCCCACTTTCATATCTTTGGATCATGAGCATGGGCTCAAATTCTATTGGACAATCGAAAGGCTTTACAACCACACATAAAGGAGTGCATGGTTATTGGATATTTAGCTAGAGTAAAAGGGTATAGGTTTCTAGATCTTACTACAAAACAACCCTTTATTGAGAGGAGTGTAAAGTGTGAAGAAGATCATCTACATCTAACTCCAAAGGAGCATGTTTCACAATCTTCTCCACTTCCAGGTGTCGATCTTCGAGATGATGATTCTTCATGCACTTCAAATTAGAATTCTAAACATAATGAGCAGTTCATAAAAGATTTAGATTCCCCACAACCTTTGGCACCAAAGTGGTGCCTCATAGGTGATCTCTTAAAGGATCCTGCCATGAGATCTCAAGTGCAAGAAGCTTCACATGCACTCATAGCTATGGAACCATGCATGCACATGCACTGCTACATGTTATTATCTTTTGATCCACAATTTTATGAAGAGGCTAAAGGCAATCCCAATTGGGAAGCAGTAATGAATGAGGAATACAATTCGGTCATTTTGAGCCACACATGGGATTTGGTTCCAATCCAATAGAAAGCTTTTCCATTGTAAATGGATCTACAAAACCAAAGGAGAAACAAATAGAATTATAAAGAATTATAAATCCAGGCATGTAGCCATTTTTTATAGCTGAATGGGATTGACTATGATGAGACTTTTTTGCTAGTGGAAAAAACGGACTCCATTAGGATGGCTCTTGCAATTGGAGTAACAAAGAAGTGGGAGGTTTACCACATGGATGTGAAGAATGAATTTCTTCATGGTGATGCTAATGAAGAGATCTATATGAAGCAATCAAAATGATTTGTTTAGAACCCATCATTAGTGTGTAGATTGAAGTGATCTTTGTATAGTCTTAAAAAAGCACCTCATTCATGGTACACGAAGATGGAATCCAACCTTCTCTCCCAATGGTTCCAACATTATAAGTCTGACCTAAACATTTATATGTTGAGGCAATTTGATTCATTATTGTTGATAATATTATATGTAGATGACTTATCATATGTAGTTCCCCCTTAACAATTGTTTTTGTCAATTCTTCTCTAGATAACGAGTTCTCCATGACTGGCACGGTGCTTCTCAACTACTTTCTTAGTCTTGATAATAATCAATATAATTCAGGAATCACATTCACTTAGTCAAAGTATGTATGGGATATACTTGCTAGATTCAAGATGACTAACTGCAAGCTAGCTACCACACCTTTCTTATCTGGAATTAAGCTAGAAAATGGAAGTATAACATCGTTGGTAGATTGTCCACTTTATAGGAAATTCGTGGGTATCCTTTTATACCTTACTCACTCATGGCCAGACATCTCCTAGGATGTTGGAGTAGCTTCTAGGTACATGCAGGAGTTACATGGGTTCCATTAGAAAGCATCCCAGAGGATTCCTTGGTATGTTAAGGGGACCATAGTTTATGGGATCTAGTATGTAGCATGATGTTCATTATATCTCACTAGATACACATATTCGGTTTGGGTAGGAAATAAGACAGATCATAAGTCCTCTTTAGGCTATGCCTTTAGCCTTTGATTAGGGCCTATCTGTTGGTCGAGTAAAAGGTAATCAGCAATTTCTTTATCTTCATTAGAGGTAAAGTATAGCAGCGTAGTTAATGCAACCACACAGGCTATCTGGTTGCAACACATTCTGAAAAATTTTGTCATTTATTTCCATCAATCAATGGTCATCTCGTGTGAAAACCATAGTACTTTAATGTTTTGCAAAGATCTAATCCAGTGATAGAAAACCAAATACATCAAAGTTCACATGCACTTTTTTCTAGGCTTGATCCACAATGGTATCATTGATCCGCAATATTGTTCCTCTGCTAAACAGATTGCAGATATCTTTATCAAAACCTTCACAGAACAATGAATTGCAGGATTATGAGATCTTCTTAATGAGAAGGCACCAATAACAACCTTGTCGTTGTCATAGTAACATTTGAAGGGGGTGGGGGGGAGTGTTGTTCCTATTGGATTTTCCCTCTTTCCTCTTCTTTTCCCCTTCTTAGGTGCATTATATATTGGTTACCTAACATGGCTACATATTGTCGAGACCCACTTTATTTAATTTTTCACCTTAGTTGAGCTTCAACTGGGGTATTTATATATAAACATCTTTTTGTATTTTCCCTATTTAGTCACATGTTTCTCTTAACTTGGAGCCATTACCATGCATTGGTTTCATCACCATGTATTGGATTTCTCACCATAAGTTAAGAGATAGTTGTACATCAATTAGACTAGTGAGTGGAATCATGCATGCATGAGTTGTACTTCTGTTCACAATGAGTGGAATTACACTATGAATGGAGTCATGCATAAGCTACGAAATAGTTAATTGATGATTGCATGTCCTATACTTGAGAGATGTTACCATGCACTATGACACCCAACCAAGATGCATGTCCTTGCAGAGGCCATATATCATTGTATTATACTTAGTTTTTTGATATAGAGATGTAAAAAGAAATTGAATTCTAATTTCTTTTGTAATATTTAGATATTAGCTTGCGATGGTTACTTCTATTTTCACATAAATTGGACAAATTTTCCAAAAAATAAATATATAAAACCTATAATTCACTTATTCTTCTATATAATTCCATTGACATTGAGAATAAAACTTGTAAAGAAAAAAAATAGACAGATTTTCATGTTCCTGAGCATTCTTTGATCTAATTTTATCAAAATGTAATATGATGTCACCCTTGATTTTGTTTGCATGATGATCGGTTCTTCCAGATTTGTAATAACTTGTGGACTAATCATATACTTTTCTAAATTTTGTTCATATTTTTCTCTAATAACAGTGTAATGAAGTTGAGAAATTTCCCAAATCCATTGGAAAACTATTTAGCGCTTTAAAAATTATATATTACTTTCACAATGATTCATGTTCATTCCACTGCATTCATTCCACTACCCATGCCAACGGTATGTTATTCATACATACAGAATGAGAACCTCTCAACTTTTCAACACTTTTCCCATGCCAATGGTATATTATTCATACATAAAGAAGATGAACATCCCAACATTTCAATCCTCCCATCTTGTGTGAATACTAATGACCACGATGCATCGCAGGCCTTCTAAGAAAGTGAAGGTCAAGATTTTTCATTTTTTGAGTTGAGAGATTTATTCTACAGCCAAGTGTGATGTGTAACATTGTCTGTCTCTCATCAGAGTTGAAATTTTGCTATCTCTACCAAAAAAAAAAAAAAATTAAGTGGATCCCTCTTGGTTCATGTTAGATCAGTATTTCAGATAGATTTATGTTGGCAATAAAATAAAAGTTGATTTGTTTGATGAGTTGAGACTTTACATTCCTTTCCAAATTAAAAGGCTCTAAAATGGTTTAACCCAAGTATCCAAGTCTTTGGCATTCAATTGCAAGAGAAATAGCCATTAAATTTTACTTAGGCATGGATTCTTCCCACATCTTATAAATTAAATAGTGGGTAAATTTTGATAAATATTAAAAATGTTTATTTCATAATACATTCAACATTATAAATATTTAAAGAGGTTATACTTTTTTTTGTAGGCTTAACTAAACTACATTTTTATTATGTCCATTATATCTAATTTTTTTTTATTACAGTGGAATCGGCAACAGGGGCAGCCTTGCGACTCGCATTACACGGGGTCGATTTTGACCACTACCTCTATAACCATTGGGAGCTGCGCCCGCCCCTCTATATAGCTCCAAGGTTAATCCAGGGGATTTGAACTCGTGACCTTCAGTACAAAGCCCAACTTTCTAACGAACTTCATTGCATTGTGATTACCAACCCACCTACCCCCATGGGGCTAAAGGTGAGCGGGCTTGGCCCAGACAAGTCACTCCTTGTGACTAGTCAACGCCCTCGCTCAGGTTTGGGTACAAGACCTCACTGTCTTTACGAGTCCAACTTTACCAACTAGCGACCTCCACCAACCTTGTCCATTATATCTAATTTATTTTAAATTGTTATCATTATTATTAATTATAAAAAATATTTATATTTAAAAAATTATTACTAAATTTTGAGGAAAATCAGTCTTTATTTTATAAATAGACTTTATTATACTTACTAATACCCAAGTGTAAAAAAACCATAGCTCATATAATTACTATCACATTTTTTTAATAAATTAATTTAGAAATACCTTTTTTCCAAAGGAGTTGTCTATAATGCGACTTTCTGGAGATTCCGGTGACGGAATCCGGCGGAAGAAATTGAGGTTAAATCTTGATTTGTTGCAGTTAAAATGGTTTTTTAACTGCATATTTGGATTCAGCACCCTGAAAAACCCCTGGGACGCTTTGATTGCGCAGAAAATAGCTATCAAACTTGCGATTCCAATAAATTGCTGCCGGATTTTGACTGGAAAAACCCACCGGAAAGACTTCCAAAAAGTCTCATTATAGACAACTGCTTTTCCAAATAGATCTCAACTTTCAATCTCCATTGAATATTCAATAGAAACTGGCTTCTGCCATCCATTTAATGATTAATAATTATTGGATACTTAAATTAAAGTTTTATAAATCCTAAACCTGAATTATGTTTACAAAATTTCCTAGGGGGTAAAAGTAAAGTGCTTATCGATTTTATACTTTAGGCAGAATTAAAGTGCCGGTCAATTTTCTACCCTGCATGTGGGGATGGTTCGAAGGACGGTCTCCTCGCTAGCAAATGACAGCATACATACGACATAATGCGCACATACTCCTAAAATTATCTCGTAGTTGGCTAGTGAGCCTAACACAATGCTGATGCTCAACGTTCTCCTACTTTGCATCGCTTCTGGTGCACCCACGGACGAAGATTATTTGATACAATGGACGACGGCCTACCACATAGTAATACGCCATATCCTCCTCTTCTGCTCGTTTCTGCTGCACCAACAGCCGAAGAGTGTTTACGATCATGTAGCATGAAAGTCGGTATGCCAAGCCAGCGAGTGGATTAATAGAATTGAAATCATTAACCTTCAATCCATAATTTCTCTAAACGGTGGATTGGTTTTATTTAAAGTTATTTAGCAGAAACTTTGCAACAGCTTTAACGTTTATTGAGGAAGAATGATCGGTCTGTTAGTGGATTCTGTTGAGATCTGGAACAGCTTTAATGCTTTAAGGTCTGTTCCTCAGTGAAATACTGTGATGTATTGGTAGTGTTATATTGTCAGGTTGTATGTGATATATATATAGTCGGTGACAGTTTTAATGTTTATTGGATGGAAGAATGATTTGATGTTTATTGGATAGAAGAATGATTTCTGTATCAGGAATATATTGTCACTTTTTATTTAATAATTTTTTTTAAATTAGTGGCTCTTACTTTAACCATGTTTATTTTGGTTCATCTTAAAACTTTATAAATACTAAATTTCATGTAAAGAAACTAATTTACATTTCATAAAATATTTTCTAACCAATTTAAAAACCATAAAATTTACAAATTTAATTTAATCAATTAAAAATTATAATATCTTAAAATTGTGAATTATAAAGTATGTCACTTCCTCAAAAAATAATAAAATAGTCCTCAAAAAAATCAAAATAATATTAGCTAATGTTAATCAAAACATTCGCTTGAATCTTAAATTATATATAACTTGAACCTTAAATTATATATAACTTGAATCTTTAGATTATATATAACTTTTTAATCTTATTAATGGGCTAATATTAATTATTAAAATAAAACTATGTATTATTATATATAATCTGAATGGATAATAAATTATCTCATGTGTTTAATAGCTCTTTTATCACATACCTAAATTTGAATGGATCAGAAATTTACCTTTCACAAAAAAAAAATTACCCCATTAAACTTCCAAATTAGGTAAAATTTTAAACATATTTACTCTTTACTCAACCCAATACCATTCTTTAAATCAAAGGAGAAATGTTAATTCAAAATAAAGAATAGAAAATCTTGCTCCAAAATCTTTTAATTCTTTTTTTGATTAAATATTCGTAAAATAAATCTTAAAAAAAAACCATATATATTAATAGAATGTAGTTTTATTATAAATTTTGCTATCAATACTATGTAAAAAACATCATTAAACCTAATATTGGTATTAAAGATTAATAATATTATTATTATTAAATTTAATAACTTTAGATTAATACACTATTAAATTTAACATAATATTAAAATTTTTATATTATAATATATATTAATATATCATGATATAGAATTAACTCTAGATATATATTGTCACGCCCCTACACTTGCGGTGATCTTCCAACCGCTTGTAGTGAGTTGCGGCACCACCGAGCGCTTTCTTTTTAACAATACTAACACCCGTGGACTACGCCTACTTCAACATGAACATACTTAGCTTATGTTTTTGCAACTGAATAAAGCATTATCCTTTATACTTTAGTGAAGACCATTCTCAATTATTTGTTAGGATATTCCGACACATAGGAAATAGTTAAGTTCAACTTGGTCTAGTATAGAGTTAGTATAGAGTTAGGTAAAGTGTGTTTCTTTACCGTTGTACATTTTGTAACTTACAATCCGACGGTCACGATATGTAATGATCCGACGGTTCACTCTCTCCTCGGTATTATCGACACTTGATCCGTGGCTTGACACCCGATTGGTCCATGAGTTCTATTTAAAGCGCATAGAGGGTCATTGTTCGGGTAATCCGTCTATGAGATAAAGCTTATGTAAATTTTCATTCTTTGATTAATAAATTGCCTGAAGTGGCCACATTGGCTCAAGCCGTGGACTGTTTCCCTCTTTGAGGGTTTTAACCACGTCAAAAATACTGGTGTATTGATTTGAGATCTGGTTGTGAGCGGTGTCCTTTTGGTGTTCTTTCTGAGGAACTTACCCTGTAAATTCCTACATGGTATCAGAGCTATTTGAGGGCCGCGTCCGTTGGTGATCCAAATCTGAAGCCGGTAGAACTGCATGCGGCTGTCGTTTCCTAGATCTACTGTTTCTGACTACTTTCGGGCCGAGAGGACTGCTCTGTTGGGTTCGGAGCATCTGTTCCAGTGAGGAATCCCTTTCGTTTCACGCGAAAAGGTTTCCGGTAGCCCTATCTGCGTCATTTTTAAGATCTGGAGGTATACAGTGTTTATCTACAGTTTACTGTTATTTTCTCTCTGGTTATTTTGGTTTCTGTTTATTTAGCTTTTTTTATTATCGGATCTATACCTTTCATTTCTGCGTATGCTCTTTGCCCTGCGACTCTGTGCGATCTGGGCAAATCAGAAACAGAAAGGAAGTTTTTTTTCTCATGCGTATGCTCTTTTCCCTGCACCTTAGTGTGATCTTGGAAAATCAGAAACATTAAGAAAAATATTTAGTTTCCGGCTAAAGCTAACTTTGAGCCGTAAGGTTCGTTTTTCTTTGCATATTCGTGTTGGGTTTTGTGTTTTTGTTTTGTAGGAAAAAAGAGCTTTCTCAAGGCAAGCACGCAACCCAAGGCCCCCCTCTCTCTCTCTCTCTCTCTCTCTCTCAAATTTTTTGTATAGCTCAATTGGTTCAAAGCTATTTTAAGAGAGTAGAGGTCTTGGGTTCAAATCTCCATTTTGTGGGGGTATTTTTTTTTCATTCATTCGCGCACTTTGCCGGCAACTTCAACAAATGTTTTTCAAAAAGTCATAACTTCTTCATCCGGAAGCCTTTTTCAGAGCCGTTTTTTTTAAAACAGCCTAATTTTTCGAGATCTATCCATTGGAACACTTACTTTCAGCATCTTCAGCTTCAGGTTTTTTTAAAAATGGAAATTCCATGCCAAGTCATTCTTGACAGCACTAACTACTTCCAACGGATAGCCTACATGGAAGATTTACTTAGAAGTAAAGGTCTCTACAGAATAGCCACAGGCCAAGAGAAGAAACCAAAAGATGAATTCAAGGCTGCAAAATGGGAAAATAGACAAGATCAAGCACGTGGTTTGATAGGGATGTCTATTTCTCCTAATCTTAGATTCCATATTGCAGAACTTGATACTCCTCATGAAGCATTGGAACAAATCACTAAAGTTTTTGGGATTAAAAATGAAATTAGAGCCCATCAACTTGAAAATGAGTTGCTTACATTGGATCCTAATAATTTTTCTTGCATTGAAGATTTCTTGTCCAAATTCAAGACCCTTAGATATCTCTTGGAAGGTGTTAAGGTTAAGAAAGAAGATAGTAACCTTATTTATTCCATCCTTACTAAGTTGGGACCAGCCTACTCTGTATTTGTTTCCACCTTCCATTCTACAAGGGAAGCTTTCATTTGTCAAGGAAAAGACTACAAGGCCCCTTCCTTTGACTCTTTTTGTGATTCTTTAATAAGAGAACAAGAAAAACTCTTACACCTTGGTCTTCTTAATCTTGGAAACTCTTCCAAGAAAGCGTTAGCCACCCAGCAGCAACCAAATTCAAAGAATCCTAAGAAGTCATATCCTAAAAAGAATGATCCTAAACCAAACAAGGGTCCTACGCAAACTCAGCCTCAAAATGAAAGATCATTTCAGCAAAATGATAGGACCAATAAAAACAAATGGAAGAAGACTGATAGACATTGTAACTTTTGTAATCGAGATGGCCACTTAGAATCTAAATGCTTTAAGAAGATGGAAGCCTTGGAAGCCGCAATGAAGAAACATAACATCCATGTGGAGCATTCTTCAACTTCAACTTCATCTTCAGGAATGGCACTTTCTGCATGTGGTTGTCAATCATCTCGGTCTGGTTATGCATTAAATGTATCTTCTTCTTCTCATTCTCATGAGTGGCTCATTGATTCTGGAGCTTCTTATCACATGGCCAAAAACAAAGCCATGTTTTCTTCTTTAAATGATTGTAACACCAAAAATATCTATGTTGGTGATGATAGATCTCTTAATGTTGTAGGGACTGGAACTGTTCATCTAGACAATGGTCAGTTTAATGATGTATTATGTGTTCCAACCTTATCCTGCAACCTTCTATCTGTCTATCAGATAAATCATTCAGGTGAAGGTAAAATCGTTGAATTTTCACCTCATGATGTTGTAATCAAGGACTTAAAAGATCCTAAATAGATTTTGGCTACTGGCATTGCTGATGACTCTACAAGGTTGTATAAGTTTCACAACTTTGGGTCATCAAATCTTCCCTCAGTATTTGTTGCTCATAACGATGAAGTGAACAAACTTTGGCATGAGCGATTTGGTCACTTAAACTATCGCTCCCTTCAGCATCTATGTAAAGAAAATATGGTGACAGGTCTTCCTATGGTATCTTGCAGAGATGGTGTTTGTTCCGGATGTGTACTCGGAAAACATCATCGGGACAGTTTTGAAAAACGTGCCTCTTGGCACGCCTCAGCCCCTTTACAGCTTGTGCATAGTGATTTATGTGGTCCGCTTCCAGTTGTGTCATTCTCTGGTTGCAAGTATTTCTTAACTTTCATTGATGATTTCTCCAGACGCACTTGGGTATACTTCTTAAAACTCAAGAGTGAAGTATTTAACACCTTTTTGGCCTTCAAGGCCTTTGTTGAAAAACAATCTGGACATCAAATTCTTAAGTTAAGATCTGATAATGGCGGAGAATATGTTAAAAACACATTCATCAACTATTGCACTGAGAATGGAATTCAAATGCAACATATTGTTCCATATACTCCACAAAAAAATGGTGTAGCTGAAAGGAAGAATCGCACCTTAAAGGAAATGGCTAATTGTATGCTACAATCTAAAGGACTTGGTCTTAGTTTTTGGGCAGAAGCAATTAACTGTGCAAATTACATAATAAATCACACTCCTACTAAGGCTTTAAAGAATATCACTCCTGAAGAAGCATGGAGCTCAATCAAACCAGATGTAAGTCACTTTCGTGTTTTTGGAAGTGAAGCGTGGGCCCATATTCTAGATGAAAAGCATAAAGCTTTAGAACCTAAGAGTGAAAAATGTACTTTTGTTGGATATTCTGAAGATGTAAAAGGCTATAGACTTATTCCATTTAAGTCCAAAAATGTTATCATTAGAAGAGATGTAAAATTTGATGAAAATATATCGGCCTGCGAGCCTAGTCCGGCGGATGTGCCACCTCTCTCTATCTCTTCTACTTTTGAAAACATTTCTTCTTCAGATGATGAAAGTGAGGATGAAAATCCTCCCCCACCTTCTCAGGATCCTCCTTCAGCTCCTGAGCTTCCAAAATGGGTTCGTGCTACTCGAGATGCAGCAGGTGATCTTGCCAGTGATCCTACAGATCAGCGACGCACACGTTCTCAGTTCGAGAGAGCCTCTTCTTTACTGGCTCAAGCTCCAGTAAATTATGATCCTGACACCTTTGCAGAAGCTTCAGGCCATCCAGATTGGGAAGCAGCTATGAATGAAGAATATCATTCATTATTGGCAAATGATACATGGGATCTTGTTCCTTTACCAAAGGGACGAAAACTTGTTAGATGCAAATGGGTTTACAGAACCAAGTATGGACCAGATGGGAAAGTTGATAAACATAAAGCTCGTCTTGTTGCTAAGGGCTTTTCATAGGTTGAAGGCATTGACTACACTGAAACCTTCTCCCCTATTTCAAAATGAACTCTATCCGCCTTGTTCTTTCCCTTGCTGCCTCTTTCAAATGGGAAGTCCATCAGATGGATGTTAAATCTGCCTTCTTGCATGGGGACTTGCATGAAGAAATCTATATGGAACAACCCATTGGCTTCATACAAACAGACTCCAGCCTTGTTTGTCGACTTAAGAAATCCCTTTATGGTCTCAAGCAAGCTCCTCGGGCTTGGTATGCCAAAATGGATAGCTTTCTTTTAGAATCTGGCTTTTCTCGGTGTCATTCTGACAATACTGTCTACACCAAGAAAGTGGGAAACTCTCTTATCATCCTTGTTCTTTATGTTGATGATCTTATCCTTACTGGTAGTGATCGCAACCTTATAAACCATGTGAAGTCTAGCCTTAAAAAGAAATTTGAAATGACAGACTTAGGACACTTACACTATTTTCTCGGTCTTCAAGTCTTGCAATCCAAGGAGGGTATTTCCCTTTCCCAGTCCAAGTATGCTTGTGATATTCTTCGTCATTTTCACATGGAAGACTGTAAGCCAACCCCTTCTCCCTTTCAGTCTGGAGTCAAACTTTCAGTCTCTTGTACTTCTCCTGAAGTTGATGCTACCTTATACCGTCAACTTGTAGGAAAACTCTTCTATTTAACCCATACTCATCCTGACCTTTCCTTTGCTGTTGGCCTTGTTGCTCGTTTTATGCAAAACCCCCGTGAAAGTCATTGGAAAGCAGCTAAAAGAATACTTCATTATGTTCGAGGTATAGTACAGTTTGGGATTCATTACAGTGCCAAAGCAGCTCCTCTATTAGTTGGTTTCACTGATTCTGATTGGGCTGGTGACCCTGATGATCGGAAGTCTACTACCGGTTATGTCTTCACTCTTGGTTCAGGACCTATTACATGGGCTTGTAAGAAACAGGCTGCCATTTCTCTTTCGTCAGCAGAAGCAGAGTATCGTGGTGCCGTGGAAGCTAGTAAGGAAGCCTTGTGGCTTCGTCAGATCCTATCAGAGTTTGGCTTTGAGAAGCAGCATCCAACCACACTTTGGTGTGATAATCAAAGTGCCATTCAGCTATGCAAAGATCCAGTCCAGCATCAGCGTAGCAAACACATTGAACTACACATGCACTTCATCAGAAAGCTCATTCATGACCATGTTCTTGAAGTGCAATATTGTTCAACAGATGATCAGGTTGCAACCATCTTCACAAAGGCTCTCACAGAGGCGAAGTTCACTAAACTTCGATATATGCTTGGAGTTCAGGAAGTTGTCACTAAGGGGGGATAGGCTCTAGTGCCTCCTTTCTTCTCCTATTGTGTCATATTTGTAAATCCTTCAATCCTATCCCAAGTTGTTCTTAAGGGGGGATGTTAGGATATTCCGACACATAGGAAATAGTTAAGTTCAACTTGGTCTAGTATAGAGTTAGGTAAAGGTGTTCTTTACCTTTACCGTTGTACATTTTGTAACTTACAATCCGACGGTCACGATATGTAGTGATCCGACGGTTCACTCTCTCCTCGGTATTACCAACACTTGATCCGTGGCTTGACAACCGATTGGTCCATGAGTTCTATTGAAAGCGCATGGAGGGTCATTGTTCGGGTAATCCGTCTATGAGAGAAAGCTTATGTAAATTTTCATTCTTTGATTAATAAATTGCCTGAAGTGGCCACGTTGGCTCAGGCCGTGGACTGTTTCCCTCTTTGAGGGTTTTAACCACGTCAAAAATACTGGTGTATTGATTTGAGATCTGGTTGTGAGCGGTGTCCTTTTGGTGTTCTTTCTGAGGAACTTACCCTGTAAATTCCTACATTATTAACCATGAACAATAAACCGAGAACATCAACAATAAACAAGTATAAAGGGAGGGGCAACTCCCAGAAAGTCTGCCCAACAATATATTATAATAGCTTCTTCAATATTACAATACAAGTATGTTTGGCAAGCTCCAAGCCAATACTTAGAATAATTTTACAATATAAGCAACATGCTTTACAACCGTGTGCACCCGTGCGCAAGAAGAAGAAGTGCTCACCCGAGCCTCTCAACCTTCCTACCAAGTCCTGCACACATATCTCGAACCCCGGCACGCTTGTCACACTCCAACCGGCATAAAACCCAAAACTGCACCTTAGAAGACCTACGCATGAGATATGCGTAGCCTCTTTTACCCCTGCGCAGCTTTACTCCTCTTATGCGTATGAGAGAATGTGATGAACGTGTGATTCGATGCCAAATGAATGTGCGTCTTCAAGTATATATACGCACTCTTGGTACGTCGTCCTCCATGCGGCCGACCTTTACTTTTACAATTAGAACGCCCAACCTTCGTGCCAATTGTCGTCGGCTTGCCCCAACGCGTAATGCATACCTTGGTCGGCTTGTTGTGTGGCGAGCTGCCTGTCCGCCTTATAAACGAGCGAGCGCCCTTTCACAGCCGCGCGCACTTTAACTCGTGCCTTCGTCGTTTGGAGTGCTCGCTCTTCAATACTTAGTCGATTTTCAAGCGGGAGGGGCGCGCGCCTTCGCACGGACCTGCGAGGCGTTACATTCTCCCCCACTGGAAATCGTTGTCGTCCTCGACAACATACCATCTCGGTAGCCATCCACCAAGATCATCACTCATCTGTGATGTGAACTCCTCTTCGCAAGGCAAACATCCTTGCAACATATGTAGAGACTCTTCTCCACTATGTTCCGGCTTAATGACCACTTACACTAAGCTCACCATACCAAGGTATGTATTTTTATCAGATGTCATCTCGATCCATGATTACCGACCTCTTGTCCTCACCATGTGTCCTCATGTGAACTGCTGTCATGATACTCCAACACGATGCCCACATCAGTTGTTTCTCAAAACATCCTGTCACATCCTTGAGTCATCAAGAATCTATCTCCATAATCCATGCTCAGGTCCATAGAAACTCCATCCATCTCATCTGCAACATGTTGTCCATATGTGTGTCTCCTCCATGTGAAGAGACCATCACCTCAAACCGACTCTCGATGTGCCACATCTAGGTCCATGAAGCAACCCTTCATCACATCTACAATGTGCCATCCCTCAAGTCTGCCATCGAAACAAGTATGCACTTGTCTCATCTATCCATGTGCTGCCCATGATCCTCGATCAAATCAGCTCCCATGTGTAGAAAGTAGTTGAGTCTCGGCTCAACCCATGCTCAAGTGTATCACCAAAGCATCATCATCATCATCGTTGTAACTCCATCACCTCAAAGTGTCTCATAACGATCCTCTACATTAAGTCACTCTTCCCAGCCATGCCCATACATGTACTTTGAAAGTATGCATCCCATACTGCATCAAATTCACCTGACCTCAGCTTCTCAATGCATTAGATCCTCTAAGTCCACCATACATGAAGTCCCTAAAAGTCACAACAATCTCATGTCATCATGAGCTCCATAAACCATCCCAATCAACATCTTAACAAGCATACAAGATGCCTCAGCTCCCCATGTAGTAGGAATGCTCCATAGCTGCTCACAAGTCCATTCAAGTCTTCAATCTTACCAACTCTTGATGTGCCCCATTCAGGTCCATGAAGTCCTCTTCATCATCTGCAATGTGCCATCCTCAAGTTCCCATGTTACACTAGCAAGTCCTCCTGCATAACATTCCTGTCTTAGCACTCCTCTTTGGATGTCCCTTGACATCTCTACAAGTGCTTCCACACAATGTCCTTGCATAGGTCTGCCGTGCTTCATGTCTTCAAGTCTCCAACCTGATGTCCATGACTAAGCTACTCATGTAGTCCAACCAAGTAGACACATCACAACATCTGGTCATCTCATCCAAGTCTTCGATCTTCGGTTTAGTGAACTCAGTCACCCAACCATCTCATCATCATCATGTAATGAGTTCCTTCACCATAGCTCCTCCACCAAAGTGTCCACCAAGACTTTATCTTGGTCTCGGCCATGAGAAGTCCACCCAAAACATCACAAGTGTGTGCCCTCCTCAATCTGTCCATGAGTCATGCCGGGCACTTAGCCAATTCATGTGGCTAAAGCATGACTCATTCTTCCACAACGATCATCAAGTTCCACCCTTGTCCCGGGTCCTTGCACCTTTCATCATAAGGTCACAAGTAACCCCAACAAGCTTTCCAACAACTGACAATCCTTGCTCTTCCATACAAGGTTCCATCATAGTCATCCATGGTAAGATGTCCTCTTGCCTTGGCAAACTGGCTTTGCCCTTCCCTGCACATGGTCCATCTTCCAAATGCCCAAATGAAACACAAGTATCAATACTTACTTCATCATCATGAGGCTCCTCCATGTGAGTGACCTCATCCATCCATGTTGACAAACTGCACGACCCTGGTTCAACTTGATCAACCTCAAGTTCATCCTCCATCATAGTCGTGTTTGCAACATCTTCATCACAGAAGGGGACAACAATAGCCTTGTTGCCCTTCAAGAATTCTTGTCCAAGTATCACATCGAAGTCATTCATCTCCATCACTATGAAGTCCAACTGACCCTTCCATTCTTTCATCTGTACAGGTACATCGTGTACCAAACCTGCCACCTTAGCTCTAGAGTTTACTGCCTTGACCTCCATATTAGATGTCAGCCCAGCCTCTTTTTCTAACCGTGTTGTCATAAAGTTATGTGTAGCACCTGCGTCTACCAGAGCTTGAATGGTCTTGCCATGAACCATCAAGTCTACGAAACCCAGACTATTCATCCAGGATTTCTCCATAACCTTATCTGCATCGGCTTCGCCTGTCATCAATTTCCAAGTGTCCCCACACTTGCTCGACCAGCTCCTAACTTGGCTCCGATACCAACTGTCACGCCCCTACACCTGCGGTGATCTTCCAACCACTTGTAGCGAGGTGCGGCACCACCGACCGCTTTCTTTTTAACAATACTAACACCCGTGGACTACGCCTACTTCAACATGAACATACTTAGCTTATGCTTTTGCAACTGAATAAAGCATTATCCTTTATACTTTAGTGAAGACCATTCTCAATTATTAACCATGAACAATAAACCGAGAACATCAACAATAAGCAAGTATAAAGGGAGGGGCAACTCCCAAAAAGTCTGCCCAACAATATATTATAATAGCTTCTTCAATATTACAATACAAGTATGCTTGGCAAGCTCCAAGCCAATACTTAGAATAATTTTACAATATAAGCAACCTGCTTTACAACCGTGTGCACCCTTGCGCAAGAAGAAGAAGTGCTCACCCGAGCCTCTCAACCTTCCTACCAAGTCCTGCACACATATCTCGAACCCCGGCATGCTTGTCACACTCCAACCGGCATAAAACCCAAAACTGCACCTTAGAAGACCTACGCATGAGATATGCGTAGCCTCTTTTACCCCTGTGCAGCTTTACTCCTCTTATTCGTATGAGAGAATGTGATGAACGTGTGATTCGATGCCAAATGAACGTGCGTCTTCAAGTATATATACGCACTCTTGGTACGTCGTCCTCCATGCGGCCGACCTTTACTTTTACAATTAGAACGCCCAACCTTCATGCCAATTTTCGTCGGCTTGCCCCAATGCGTAATGCATACCTTGGTCGGCTTGTTGTGTGGCAAGCTGCCTGTCCGCCTTATAAACGAGCGAGCACACTTTCACAGCCGCGCGCATTTTAACTCATGCCTTCATCGTTTGGAGTGCTCGCTCTTCAATACTTAGTCGATTTTCAAGCGGGAGGGGTGCGTGCCTTCGCACGGACCTGCGAGGCGTTACATATATGGAGGGACTAACAAAGACATAGAGTAACAAAGGTGGAGAGATAGAGGGAGTGACAAGGGAGAGATGGAGATAGAATGAAGGAGAGGGGAGAGCAGTAATGAAGAAAGAGAGAGAGAGGAGGGAAGAGAGAGAGAGAGAGGGAGAGAGAGAGAGAGATGGGGGGAGAGAGAAGGAGGTAGAAGGTAAAGTGAGACAAGGGAAAGACCTAAGAGAGGACTTTAGAGGTAGCGACAAAAATATGGAGTTGGAGGGGGAGAGAGGAAGAGAAGAAGAAATGCATAGAGGGAGAGAGGGAGTGACAAGGGAGAGATGGAGAGAGAGTGTGTATGTTTTGGGGTGAGATAGAAAGACAAAGGAGAGATGGAAGGAGGGGGGAGAGAAGGAGAGAGGGAGGGAGATAATGACTAATTTGGAGGGCAGAGAAAGAGAGAGAGAAGGTAGAGATAGAGGGAGGTGGGAGAGAAAGGGAGAGAGAGGACATGAGAGAGAAGGAGAGAGGGAGGTAAGAAGAAAGAAATAGAGAGAGAATAGTGGAGAGAGAGAGAGGGAGTGATAAGGGAGATAGAGAGAGGGAGAGAGGAGAGCAAGAGGGAAGAGAGATATAATGGGGAGAGGGAGAGAAGGGGAAGAGAGAGGGAGGGAGAGAGATAGATATGGAGAAAGAGTGGTATGTTGGGGGGGTGACATAGAGAGACAAAGGAGAGGCAGAGGGATATAGAGATATAGATGGGAGATGAAGAGAGGGAAGAAGAGAGAGATAGAGAGAGGGAGGGAGAGATAAATAAATATCTAGAGAGAGAGAGTGTGTTTCTAGGGGGGTGAGATAAAGAGACAAAGAAGGAGAGATGGAGGGAGATATAGATATAGATGGAGGGGAGAGAGAGGGAAGAATGTTTCTTATGCTAGATGCATTGATTTAAGTATAGATGATGATTTCTAATCCTATTTGATTTCTTGAACTAGATACATTGATTTCAGTGTAGATGATGATTTCTAATCCTATTTGATTGCTTGCACTAGATGCACTTGCTTTCAGTGTAGGTGTTGATTTCTCATCTTATTTGATTGCTTGCTCTAGATGTATTAGTTTTAGTGTAGATGGCGTTTTCTAATCCTATTTGATTTCTTGCACTAGATGCATTTATTTCAGCATAGATGTTGATTTCTAATTATATTTGGTTGCTTGCACTATATGCGTGGATTTCACTATAGATGTTGATTTCTATGCTTAGTTAATTGTTTGCATTAGATGCACTGATTTTAGTGTAGTTTTTTTTTTTTCGAATCCTATTTGATTGTTTGCATTAGATGGATTAGATGTTAATCTTGAGGTTGTAAATTATTAAAAATATTTTTCAAGACTAGATGGAGGGGGAGAGAGGGAAGAAGATTTCTTGCACTAGATGCATTTATTTCACTGTAGATGGTGATTTCTAATCTTGTTTGATTGCTTGCATTAAATGGATTGATTTTAGTGTAGATGTTGATTTCAAATTATATTTGACTGCTTGCACTAGAAATATTGATTTCAGTGTAGATGATTCCTAGTTCTATTTGATTGATTGCACTAGATGCATTGATTTCTAATCCTATTTTATTCATGCAATCTTTTATTTCGTACCTAAAATACTGCCTCGTTGTAATATTTTGTTCCTACAATCTTTTGTTGGTAAAATAAAACCCGATTGGTAATAGGGGTTGGTAATAAGCGTTGTATAAGAAAACCACAATTTTTAATTTTTTTCAATAAATTTAATTATAGTTTTATTTAAATAATTTTTTAATAAATATAAATTAACACCAAGACATCTAAAATGTTGAAACTTAATAACTATAACTTGTAATTTCAAATATATATATATATATATATATATATATATATATATTATAAAAAAAAATTCTATGGTTTTCTAAACTAAATTATTTAGACTACATCGTTGGTATATGATTAGAGGTCATCAGTTCTAACATTTATTTTATCATATCAATTTTTATCCTATATCAATTTTCATGCAAAATCTCCCCGGGCTATATACAACCTTCCTATTCTCTACGGTTAAAGAGAGCTTTAAAAAACACGCGAGACAAACGCACGAGAAAATAAATTATTCTCTTAATTCAATTTAGTGAAAGTGGTTCTTTAAAGATAAAAAATCTTGAAGCATGGAAAAGCCCTACGTTAAAAAGTAAACTATTGTGTTATTATAATTTCCTAAAAGACACTAAGAAACAACAACTATCAATTAAATAAAATCATCCACAACATAAACATATACATATATATCCAAAAACGTTACACATTAAATTGTGAACTCTTATGCATATACTAAACCCTAATCTAATCTATACCGAAGATGTTATCTTTCCATCACATAATATATGAAAATGTTTTTAATAGATAAAAATGTTTTCAGATTTATATGAAAATGTTTTTAATAGATAAAAATATTTTTAGATTTTTTTTAATCATATATAGGTAGGTAACAAAAAATATGTTTGGTGGTCTTAATTTGTCCAAAGGAAACCAGGTTTGTTGGTCACCGACCAATATCATATGTTGTCCAAAATTTAAACAGTTTGAGCACATTCATCCATGTTAAATAAGCTACTCTATCTACTATTTGTTTAAACATTCTTCTATCAAAGTAACTATTATCCGACTAGATCATTGTAGTAACAAAAAAATTTGCATTACTTCCTATCTTATCTTCATTCAGCCATCTCATGATTCAATGGGAGTTGGGTCATTAGCTCTTGAACCAAGCATTTCGTTCCGCAACAAGCTTTGAATTTGTTTTTCCATTAGGCCTAAGCAGACATTCTGGTGATATTGTTGCACCTGTACAACCTGGATCTCCCTTTGAATATCTTTTAAGCTTGGCCCTTCATGCTGAGTTTGTTGTGTTTGCGGTGTTTCCTCCAGATTTCTATTTGCTGTCATGACCCTTTCTAGTAGGTTCTTCATAACCTAGTAGAGCTGGATCATCTGTTTGAATAGAGTTTTCCTACCTCGGGTGTGTCCCATGTTTATGAGAAAGAGATCCAAGTACTCCGCTAGAAGTGGCTCTGCCACTACCTTGGCATTCAACTCCACTTCCCATGTCAAAATTATGGCTTTGACCCATGTTGAAGTTTCCCCACTGTATGCATGCATGAGGTTCTGCATATTTTCCTCTCCTGTTTTCTTGCCCCTCTTCCACTGGGTCTTACTAGTCGAAGCCCCCACCGTTTTCTTTTTGCTATCAGTCTATTTGTAGGCACAATGACACTATCTTCTTCCTAGCCCCTCTTCAGCCTTCACCATTTTTCCTTCAATCAGAGTTTCTTCCAGCCACGGCCACACTCGAATTCTTGCCTTGTCCCGAAGCAGGAGCACTGAAGTCGGAGGGAGAGGAAGATTAAACAAACCTATTAGAGTAGTGTAAGCAGAAACATCAAAAGCAAACCAAATTTTAGTGTTTCAATCCGGCCATTCCTTGTGGAGCACCATTACAGAGTCACGATTCCGAGGTTGAGGGGTGTAACTCGAATTCCCCCCAACCCCTTCAAGACTTGCCTTCATCCTCACTGTGCCCAGAGTTAAATGAATTTCTTCCCTCTAGCTCTCAGTTCTCCCCTTGGTGCAACCAGCCCTCTGGCTTCCTAGTTTAAGCCCTACCATAACCAGCTTGACAAACTCACAAGTTTGTGAATACTCATGTATTGGGATGCAAGTGGCTGATCAAATTCTGACTGAATTGACATGCCCGTCGAGGTTAAGTGACCCCAGCTTGCTATTCCTGCCCCTCTAGACTTTGAGACTGCCATATAATCTGACCTTGACAAAATTGGCTGAAAGGTTGGTAAATAACATACCCAGGATAGTTAGCATTCCCTCCCTTTGGCTTTTCATTCTACCCTCGACCCTGCCATGTCTATGGTTTCACAAAACTAACCACGCCATTGCATAATTGATAGTGGCACTGGAGTTAGAGTCCCAGGAATCCCCCTTGATGCCCCACTGAGCCAAGGGTTTAACAGGAAGCCAAAAAATGGCCGATAGGTTAGACTCCCTATCTTTATAAGGCCCCGACACCCCGTTCCTAGCCTATTGGGCTAGAAAATCACCCGAGGACCAAACAAAACCATACTAGACAAAGATGCAAGTGGTTTGGACCCTAGACACCCCTTTCTTTCCTCTCTGGCCCATAGAATTTTTAGGCGATTGCAGGCCGTTAGGAGTGCCTCGGCCCCTTCCAAGCCCTAGACATCTAGTATTGATGAAAGCCAGAGTGAAGTTCACAATCTAAGTTCTAGGATCAGCCCCTAACCCTCCATGCATCCCCTTTTTTTCCAACAAGTTACCATATAATACAAAAATTAAAATACTGTACATCAAAAATAGAGAACTGAACTAAATCCATTTAGAAACATGCAAAACCACCACCATTTGTTGCCAGACAAGACTCCATTCCTGTAGCATTGACTCAATATCAAGAGTAAGGTGGACCTGAAGTACATAGCACTTCCCTCTGAGGCGTTGGTGGCGACAATCCCTCCTTCCACAAGAAAGTTCTTCCCCCTTACTACCAGTCTTGTCTCTCGTGGGAAAGTTCCTCTTCAAACTTTGCATGCATCCTCTAGCATCCCTCACCATCTTTTTCCCCCGTATAAAACCTTGCATTCCAATTTTCCTTCCCAAGGAAGTTGACACCTATTACCATTATCTCTCGGTCCTTAATTCCACGTGCATGTGGGGTCCTTGTGTGGGCTGCCCACCAACCCTGTCCTCTTGCTTATCACACATGTCATTGATTTGCCATGGGATCTCCTTTCCCATCACACCCTGACTTAGGGCCCTGACTTCCTTCCCTGTCTTTTTGCAGAATCTCCCTCAGAGCTTCCATAACTTCTACCTGATTTGTCTCATTCTTGAGGATGTCCAAGTTATTTCCTAGATTACCGCATCCCCAGTTTGCCAAGAGGTCGGTTGCAACATTCACGAATGACGTACATGTGTCGGGATAAGGTATGCTATATCTTGGATCAGAGCCCCTATTTCCTAAACTAACCTTGTTGTTCTCCAACTCTTGCTTATTTTTCCCCATTGTGTACTATGTTGAAGATTTTTAACGGTATCTATCATGAGGGTGGAATCACCTTCCACCACCAATTTATGAAATCTTTCCCTTCTTGCAATTTCCAATCCAAGTTTGAGTTCATTGAATTTTTCCTCATTGTTGGTCGTGATTTCATAGTCGAATGCAAACAACCAGACTGCTCGACTGTGGTGATCTCTGAATATACCTCCAAATCCGGCTTCACCATGGTTTCCTTTAGATGCTTTGTCAGAGTTCAATTTTATGAATTCCTCAGGAGGGCATGTGAAGTGTGAGAGGGATCGAGCGGGGGTGGGGGGGTTTAATTTCCATGAATTGGGCATTAGCATTTGCAGAGATAAGTTGAGCATTGCCAAGATTCGACCCTCTTTGGGAGGTTCTTCCCAATCCTCTGGATAACATTTCTCTACCAGAATGGTTTCACAGATGTTTTGGTTAATAATCTTCCATACCTCCACTACGATATTTTTTCGTCTTTGAATACCCTCCGGTTCCTTTCTTTCCACACTTCCCAAAGGAGAAATCCTATAGAGATGTCCCAAGCTCAGTTGAGGATGGGGCTCTTATATATTCTCTTTCTCTAATTTTCCATTGTTGCCTTAATTCTTGAGCAATCTCAGTTTGAGTGGCCAAAGAGGATTTCATGATTCTTCCATACTTGGTCACTAAAGGGGCACAAGTTTAGGAGGTGCTCCATCGTTTCCATTTGAACCTCGCACATACAACAAGCTGAAGGTCCCTGAACCCCTCGTTTCTATAATTGGTCCCACGTAAGAGCTTGGCCATGGTGAACCAACCAGAGGAAGAAGGCTACCTTTAGCCATAGTTTTCCCATCCATATTCTTCCCCAGATGGGTATACATTGTTGTTGTTAGTGTTCTGCTTTCAGTTGATAACCCTCTTGTATTGTAAACATGCCTCTATTCCTATATCCCCATCTGATGATGTTCATTCCATCAGAGATCATTAGTCTTTGGGAATTTACCTCTTTATCATATGTTTCCCATTGGGGGGAGTCTGGCGCATTGGGCCAATGCTGTCTCCTTTTCCACTCTATCCAGGTTGATCTAGCATTTTCTTCCCTGAATTTATTCACAGTTAAGTTTGCTAGTCTATTTATGAATAAGAATATCTTTGCAAGGTCCTGTTGACTAAAGAGTTTTTCCTTCTATTTCCAGGAATATTGCCAGAACCTTTCCTTCCCACCCCCCTCCCCGAACTCCCAGAAGCTATGGCTCATTATCAGATCTCGGTTTTCTGCTTCTACGTTCCATATGGTCGATCCCCTTGTAGTTTCCTGAGTTCTCAGTCTCCCTTCCGTCATCATTGGCATTCTGTATTTCATTTCCAAAATTAACTTCCATAATTCATTTCCTCCCCGGATCCGTCTCC
Source organism: Pinus tabuliformis (assembly GCA_031772625.1). NCBI lineage: Eukaryota > Viridiplantae > Streptophyta > Pinopsida > Pinales > Pinaceae > Pinus > Pinus tabuliformis. The sequence continues at coordinate 630,046,411 of CM062807.1, read as the reverse complement.
ACCAAAGCTTTTCCCCCATGACTAGTTTAGAGTATAGAGATCTCTAAGGCCTAGAACCCATACTAATCTAGGCTTAGTTAATTGGTTCCAAGAAAGGAGGCCCATTTCTTGACTTTTTGTGTCCCTTTCCATAGGAATTTCCTGAAGATATTTGTCAGTTCATTACATACTTTTTTGGGCGCGGCTAGACCTCAAAACTGGTAAATGGGGATTTATTACAACACTTCTTTCAGGATGATAACTCTGCTTGCCATGTTGAGGGCTTGAATGGTCTAATTCTGAAGATGGCCTTAAATTCGGTCTAGGAGATCCTTCCAGTTTGACACTCGGAGGGGGTTGAAACTTATGGGGATACCCAAATATTTCGAGGGAAGGGTTCCTATTGAAAAGCCCATAATTCTAGAGAGTAAAGCTTGTGATTGAAAAGCAGTGTTGAAGAAAAATATATCTGACTTTTCTTTATTGATTTGAGTTCTTAAAGCATTCATGAAGTCTTCAAAGATAGCCAGAAGAGACCTTGCTTCTCTGAGGGTAGCTTGGCAGAAAATCATGATCTCATCAACAAACTATTGATGAGTTAATGGTAGATCATTCCCCCACATGCACACCTTTAAATTTTCCTACTTGAGGCTTCACTTTGAGATACCGTAGGCCTTCCGCTGCTAATATGAACAAGAAAGGGGATATTGGTTCACCTTGTCTAAGCCCCTAGGTGACATTGAATGTCTCAGTGGGGGCTCCATTGAGGAGGATGGAGAACACAGGGGTCGATATAAAGGAAGAAATCCAATGGATCCAGCGGGGATCAAAACCAAAGGCATTCAGAATACTCAGTAGATAGGTACAAATCAAGTGGTCATAGGCTTTAGATAGATCCAAATTAATCATCATACCTATAGATTTGAGGCTCTTGAGGGAGTGGATGGCTTCTTGGGCTATTACTATGCCATCCAAGATTTGGCATCTTTTGAGAAATCCAGTCTGCTCTTGGGAGGCTAAGGCTAGGAGGATTGGTTTAAGCCAGTTTACCATAATGGTTGAGAAGATTTTGTATATGACGTTACACAAGGGCTATATGCATGAATCCACTAGGTTCTTCTATGTGATCATATTTAGGAATTAAAGCTACGAAGGTAGAGTTGAGGGCTAGATGTACCTTTCTCGTCCTTATGGATTCTTCAACCACCTCTAGTATGTCATTAATCAGAATGGACGAGGCTGCTTGAAAGAATTCAACAGTGAATCCATCCGGTCTCAGTGCCTTCTTTTTTCCAGTCATTTGACCACCCCCTCCACCTCTTCCAATGTGACAACTCTCATGAGGGCCAGGATCTAATCCCTATTGACTAGTTGGGGTATATGCCTGGTTATCTATTCAATAGCTTCTGATCTGTCAGGCAGCATTTCTAACAAGATATTTTTGGAAGTGGTTAACCAGCAGATCTTCCATCTCTTAATTTTGTTCCAATCAGTTTCCTCCTGGGTCTAGTAGTGAGAATATTCGGTTATATTGCCTATGTTGTATCATAGTTTTATGGAAGAAGCGAGTGTTTCTTTCTCCCTCCCAGAGCCATTGAAATCTCAATTTTTTCTTCCATAAAATCTCTTCTTGTTTCCTCCTTTCCTCAATCCTGGTCAGAAGTATGCCTTCTTCCTCCACTAAAGAGCCTGAGTGGCCGTTAGTTATCATTTTTTGTTGGACTTGTTACAACTGTGCTTGGAGTTGTTCTTGATCATGCTGGATGTTGCCAAATTATTCTTTGTTCCATTTCTTGATCTTTCCCTTGAGCTCTTTCATGCATAGCTGGAATGTATGCATTACATTTCTCCCCTGTTCAGTACTCGAGGTCCACCAGTCCTTCACTTTGTCAAGGAAGGAGGGATCGTGTAACCAAAAGGCTTCAAATAGGAAACACTGGTTTTGTTGCCCCTATTTCAGGTCTACCTCCAGTTGGATAGGTCAGTGGTCGAATCCCATGCATGGTATAATCGAGGCTTCATTAGTAAACATCCTTGATTATCAAATATTTGGTTGCTAGAAAACAATCCAAACTTGATGCCACCTGATGAGCTCGTCCCTTTCGATTATTCTAGGTATGTGTTCCATTAATGCTAGGGATGTCGACCAACTGTAAATACACTTGCATGTCCCTAAATAGTTCCATTTATGGTTCTTCTCTTCTTATCCCTCCTTTTTTCTCTGCAAGTCATGTTATTAGGTTGAAACCACCTCCTATCAACCATAATTTTTCTGTATGCATTTGACTCAGTTTCCTTATACTTTGAAGGAAGCTTTCCTTCTCCCATGGAGTGTGAGGGTGATATACCACTAAGATAAGAACCCTTTTCCATGGTTCCAATGTTGCAAAACCATCTTGAGAAGATGTGTGGCATACCCATCCAATAGTCTACCATTACCTCCGCGGGATTCCATAGTGTTGCAATTACTCCTACATTTCATTTTGCATCTAATGCTATAGCTTCGTATTTGGGTTTGATTTTTCTTTAATATCCTCTATTTTCTCCCCTGATACCTTGGTTTCTTGGAGAATCATATCTGTAACTTCTCCTTTTTCAATCTATCTTGTAAGTATCTTTTCTTAGCTTGGATGTTGAGGCCCCTCACATTCCAGGAGATAACTATCAATGGGAAACTTTCTAGAGTTGTTGGAATACCATTGAGAGTGGTATTTCCCTTCCCGTATTAAACAACATCTCTCCCATTATTTGTATTGACTCTTGTAGGTTTCTCCACCCCATTTTCTTACCTCCTTTGCTTCGGGTATGCTGTTCTTGTGAGATGTCTTATTGCACACCTAGTTGTTCCACCAGATCTCCATGTCTTTGCCCTTGGTTAGCCATATTTTGATGGAACATTTCTTTGTACAATTTCTTTTGGTCCTTTGGGATGAATCTTTCGTCTAGGTGCCTCCATTCGTTCAAGAGTCTTTTTAGAAGCACTTCCTTCGTGCGCAACTCCTCCTTAGCAGCATCGACTTCCATTGCATTGAGATCTATTAGTTCCGACTCTTCTTTCTTTGTCAATTATATTTGGGATTTCCTATTTGGGGTGGTCGTATATTTGGCTGGATCGCTTCCCCTGTCCTGATCCTGATTCTCTATTAGTTCAGTCTCTTTTGAGGTTTCCCCTTCCTCTTGCAACACCTCATATCTGTTATTGTTTGCCCTTTGCTTTTGGTTATTATATCCTAGGTTTTGATTTGTCCTCGTCTTCTTCCTTTTGTGCATAACCTCTTTGAACCCCTCATTTGTTTCTTGTGGGGGGTTCTTTTCTTTATCCACCTTTAGGTCTTCCAAGCTAGATTGGTTCAACGAACATGCTTTGTAGAGGTGACCATACTAGTGACACTAACGACATCGATACTGTATGTCCTCGTAATCCTGGATTTGTTCCCATATCTCTTCCTGTTATCCCAGTTCCACTAAGTTAGGAATGGTCTCCGAGATATTCATATAGATACAAATATGGGCATAGAAGGTATATCTTCTCCTACGAGTAGATTCTTCTATTTTCACAAATCTACCAATTGAGTTGCCAATACCTTCAAGAATTTCCAGATCCTATAAATCCATTAGAAGGGCGAAGAGGTGAACCAAAACGAGAGTTGCCAAAAACTTCTTCTTGTTTGGGTTATAGAATTTCTCCCAGTATCGCATGAAGAACCCTGCATTATGGTAAAAATATGGGCCATTTTCAAAAAACCTTTCCTTATCTTGTAGGTTCGATAAGATTACCGTAAAGAATCCTCTAGCTCCCAATTTCAGTTCTATATGACCTTTTGGCTGTCATTTCTACTATATCCATTTTATTAGATCCTTTTATGTCGTCCATACTCCAATGAATTTTCATATCATCACATGGTACTTCATATAACTACAATATTTTTCCATTTTATTTAGTGGCATCACAAAATGTGGCTTCTCTGTTGCACAAGGCAAACATTGCCCATGACTTCGTGCCTGCCATCGGGCTCCAAGGACGGGACCCATGTTAGGGCTACTAGCTTCAAGAGGACGAGACTGGTGGTGAGATTTCCCACTTGATTCACTGACATCTACACCATGGTAGGAGGGGATCTCTCATGCCCCCCTCCCTTTTGGGCTTTCATCACCCCTGTTAGATGCGGACCTGGCGTATTTGCGCGGGGACTTCACTATTTGGCGGTGTTTGACAGGGTCAACGAACCCTAGTTTGTTGTCATCAAATTCTCTGCAGTGTTTTTTGCTTCTTTATCAAAAGTGGGATGTTATACCCACAATATTAATGATACTATATAAAAATATTTTAATATTTTGAAAATGATCAATAAAAATATTTTTAAAATTGAAAACGTTTAATAAACAATATAGTGAAATGTTACATCATTTCTAAGAGGACTTTAATACGTCATTGTTTCACTCAAAAATCAATAAACTCCTTAACCCCATGCATGAAGCATTTTTTTCATAGATACTTTTTCTCCCTCCCTTTACGTGAATAGAAAAACATATAAGATTATTCAAATTAGAAATAACTAATAAGTAAATAGAAATGACTAAAAATATTAGTGATCAGTTTTGTTGTTTCTGTTTTTCATCATTTTTTTTGGCATAACATTATATTATGCAAATGTATGTGTAAAAACCATGCCAAGTAGTGAATTTTTGTCAATTCTAGTTTGTTTAGAAATTAAGTTTATCATATTGTAATGTTCAAAGAGCCATGGATTGAATTACTGGTAGTGAAGTTCATTATAAAAGATATAAAATTCGATGTAAAACACATGATAATAAGATATACAAAGGTTGTAAACATGCACAAAATATATAAATTTTGGGTGTTACTAGACTTATTGATGGGGACCTTGCACCACAAAGAGACCATGCAACTGATCAGTAGGGGCAGAACCTACAGGTTGGGCAAGAGGTTGAGGATCTCTATCTTGGAGAAGTGTTGTTTCCAATCAGTATAGTCAGTCATCCATGATTTGGTGAATCATGTGGAGCTCATCCATGCAAAGGAGGAGATCATCCTTCCTCTCATTATGGTCAAATAGTACCTTTCCCAACAATTATTTGATTATATGTGTAAGTATTGATTGCGACGGGCCCTTGGTGTGCATAGATCGAGCACCCAATCCTCCACCATTAGGGGAATTTTTAGGTATAAATTGGGCCTCCTAAGAAAGTTATAAAACAATAGTGGAAATAATAAAATAAGATTAGATTACATCATCAAATTTTAGAGGGAACAATGAAAAAACTACTTTTTTTCAGCTTGTATTTTCAACTTATCTCCCTATGGGTCTACTCAAATTTCAAGCTGGAACACTCATTGGATGCAGAATTTGATTCCTCATCCAAGGATTACTCATGTTGCATACTTTTTATGGATCCTAATACACGAAAAATGAGAAATACATGAAAGAGTGTGATTGCAATAATGTTTCTTCATGTGTTTCTCATTTTTTGTGTAGTAGGGTCCATCAAACATATGTAACATGGGTACTCCTTGGATGAGGAATTAAATTTTGTATCCAACTAGTACTCCCACAAAAAAATTGAGTAAAACATTAGAGAGATAAGTTGAAAATACAAGTTGAAAAAGCAGTTTTATTAATTTATTATTTTTTAATCTTTTTACTTTTTTACCCCAAAAATGGTGAATCATCCCCCATGGTTGACATCGTCATTTTAAATCCTATTGGTTCTTATAAAGTTTATTTTTGTTGTACATTTTTCTTAGGAGGCCCATTTTAGACTTCAAAAGTTCTCTAATGATTAGCCATAACCTCTCAGTCTGACATTTCAACTCTCTCATCAACCAATTCTTGCTTAATTTCTGATAATTCATGTTGAACGACTGAGGGTGAATTCCCACATAAATGGTCTATTGAGGATTGGTGTTGGGCCCCAGCTCATGAGTTTCCTTGAGGACTGTGGACCCATATCCTCTTCTAGAACAAGATCTCTCACTTGTCATTAGAGAGAAAGAAGAGAAAGTGAAAAGGTATCAACTAGAGTCTAGGGTGGAAGGAGCAATGGAGAGAGGTGAAGGAAACTAAGGGAATACGAGTTGAGAGTGAAAAAGAGAGCATGAGAAAGAGGACGATACATGAAGTCGGGGAAGGCTCTAAAATAGAGATTGACAAGCCTAGAATTACCTAACTCCAAGCAATGAAAAGCAAAAAGGGAAATTTTAAACAAGAAGACATGTTGAGGACAACAACATACCTGAGTAGAGTGAGGCTTGTTGTAATAAGGGAAAAGGCAATTATGTTATTTAAAACCAAGAGAAGGATGATGGGCCAAGTGTTGAGGGTGACACACTACCTTCGAAGAAAAAGGGACCAGGCTAGGGTGGTCTAGTCCTTCTACTTACAGAATAAAAAAATATAGAACCATTAAATCTTTTTTCCTTTCACATCCCTCGACTATCCATTTAAATTATATAAATGATATTGAGAATAAGAAACCTTTCCCAATTTTCCATGTGTACATTGAGTCATTTTGGAAACCTCACACCATTGAATAAGATCATAAGATAGATGAAGAAGGGCACTATTAACATGTTAGAGTTGTGGCCCAAGGTTCCAAAGTAATAGAAGAGATCATGTCCCTAATTGTTCCTAAAGATGATGCCATAGTCTACAAGACCTAAGTTCCCTTTGGAGGCACTGTCAAATTTTCACTTGATAAAGGAAGAGGGATGGGGATACCATTCAGAGGAAGAGGAGGAAGGAGTGGGGGTGGAGGGAGGTGGAAGAGAGGGGATATGGAGGGAAACAAGTTTTGTATAATTCTAATTTAAGAAGGATCAAAAGTCCAAGGACCTGGAGGCAAAGGGTGAATACGGGCATATTTCTTGAGATTGTTCAAAAAGTGGGACCAAACAGCAAGTCCAAGGAGGTGTTAACCTTTAAATATGTGTTTTTTTCACTCCTCCAAGATATTATAGAGTAAGAGGCGTAATGTTAATTGCCAAGCTCTATTCAATATGGGATTTTGAAATTGGGATGAGTTCCAGTTGATGATTATGTTGGCAATGTCGCCCCTGTTCTTATCTAAATGTTCAAATAAAATGACCATATGATCTCACAGATTTAGAGAGTAGTTGCAAGTATTAAATAGGTGTGTGGGATATTCTACTCCATTACACCATAGGTAGTCAAAGAAGGATCCTTTGAAAGTGAATTTTATCCTCGGTCCCATACAAGGGTGCATTTCCCTATTAGGATCCATATGAATTGGTCCACCTTCACTTATAGATTCTAAGACAAGATGCACTTCCATATTTTTTGGATTGGGAGATCTTTGTGACATGTAGAGAGGGAATAATCTTCCTTTATTATGAAGGTTCCATTGGGTTGATACCCGTAGCTATGTTTGTTCGGACCATTCTAATAGGTCATTTCCTTGTTCTTAAGATCAATCGATAATTGTTGGGCATTTTCATTTTCTTCAATGTGTGGCCATCAACCTTTATGATTCCATATGTGCCAAAAATCTATTTTTGGGTTTCCCTACCACTAATATACCACCTTAATCAAATTTTGAGCTTGCAATGTGTTGTTGATCTCATTGTTGGACCCTTTTTTAATGAGTTTATTCATTTGTTTCCATAAGTCTTCCCAAAAGAGGGCAGAATTACCATTACAAATATCCCAAAACTATGCATTTGAATGAGGTTTTCTATTGGAAATAGCATGATTCTAGATTGAAGAGTCATGGGGGTGGGAGACTGTCCTTATTTGGTGTTGGAAAGGGATGTCATGTCTATATCTTTTTATCCATATCTACTTTCAATGTTCAACGCCCCACTTTATACATCCACTAGATCATTGCTTTGAAGACTTTACTAAGGGTTTCAGAATATCTCAAACCAAAAAATCCTTTTAACTTGGTCAAGCATACTTATCTCAATATATTGGGGCACGTTTATTTTCCATGGAAGATCCATCCCATACGAAGGCAAGATGAATGTTTTTAATGGACTTGAGGATTTCTTTGAGGGATGTTATGGAAGTGAAGAGGAAAATGGGGATAAATTGTAGCATAGATTTAAGGAGAATGACTCGCCCTGCAATATTGGGGGATGAAAAAGTCCAACGGTTAAGTTTATCCTTAAGTTTCTCAAGGATGTCCGTCCAACATTTGGATTTTAAGGTGTATTCCATTAGAGTGTCCTCCAAGTACTTTTCCAACAAGTGGTTGATCTGGTAACCAAGGATACAAGTCATACGCCTTTAGACAATCATAATGGTATTGAAAAAGAAGAGATTTGATTTGCAAATTTAGTAATGGTTCCAAAGGATAACGAGAAGTATCCTAGGATCATTTTAAGAGTGTTTGTCTCTCTGATATTGGGGATCAGGATAAGAAGCATATCATCAACAAAGGGTGAGAGACAGGAAAATAATATACCAAAATTCAAAGACCTTTTAGAGAGCCTTGATGGATGGCTTGCGTGATGGTCCAACCTAGGCCTTTAAAAGACAAGATGAAAAGGAAAGGGAAGAGTGGATCAACTTGCTAAATACCCCGAGAATGTGTAAAAGTATAAGTAGGGGAACCATTAAGTATAATGGAGAAAAAGCGAGAAGAGACTAAATATCCCACCCAATTTAATAAGTCCTCAGAGAAACCGAAGGCTTGAAGAATTGGATAAAGATATGACCAACTCAACTTGTCAAATTATTTTGAAAGATTGAGTTTGATTAGCATAAATCGTTTTTTTTTTAATTTTTTATTTTTTTAATTCAGAGAGTCAATGACTCTGTACATGGCAACAATTCCATCCAAAATATTCCTTCGCACAACCTATATGTTCTAGTGAAATTGACGCTAGGACAATGGGCTTGAGCTGTTTTGCAATATGCTTCATTATTATTTTATAGATGAAATTTGGTAGCCTATAACCCTAAATCCCGAGGGATCATTGAAATTTTTATACTTCAGGATAAAAGTCAGGAAAGTGGCATTGAGATTTGGAAACAACAAAGTAGTTGCCATTGACACGTCAACCAGATTATGAATTTAATACTTGAGAAAGGGACAAAAGGCTTGAAAAAGTCCATTGTAAGTTGTCCATTCTAGGGGCTTTTCTTTTCATCATGCTCATGACTTCTTCCTCTAATTATTCAATGGAGATTGATCTTGTTAAGGTGTCATTGTGCTCTGTGTGAACCAGGTATGGGAGGGATCTCATGATTCACATGATGGGCATAATTTTTTTGTCTTCAAGCTTGGAGATAATATGATGATAGAATTTAACCAATTCCTTCTCCATTTCCTCATGATCTTTGAGTTTTTGGCTCACTTTGTTATAGAGAGAGAAAATTATATTGTGATGATGATGTTTGGTCATGGATTTATGAAAGCAGTTAGTGATTTTTTTGCCATCTTTAAGCAATTTTATATGTGATTTTTTCCTCTAGAGAATTTATTCTTAGATATGAAACTCTTCAAGCTAGATTAAATTTATACCCTCAACTTCAACCAAGTCAACCTTTATTTCTCTCTATGGCTCTGTGGTCTCCATAATGTTGTGGGTTTGGATGCCTTAACTCGATGAGCTAGGATGTTGGAAGGATGATCTATTGCATTTCCAGAGATTTAGGTAGGCTTGTTAGAGCTACTAAACTTTCTACTCAGGTACCTTCCACAGATGTCTTCCTTTTAACTCTTCAGCCATGCTTACTAAGGTGGCCTTATCCACATCCATTTCTTCATTATCATCTTGGGTTCCTTCTGGAGAGGCTTCCATTACTGCATGATTGTATTCCTTTTGCTCCTCTTGACTGGTTTATCGAGTTTTCCATTTCGTGGAGTTGTGATGTACATTAGGGTTTTATGGAAGGGTTTATTGACCTAGGATATTTGTTATTTCCTGGCTGTCATTAAGGTTGAGAGACCTATTGTTGAATTAGGGTGCTTCCTTGGCTCTCAATGCCTCCTATTGTCACTGATTTCTTATGCAGAGATCCATTATCTCAAAACTATTGGCATCTTTTCGACTTGTCTACTCTTATGGAGGATCCTTTTAGTTCAGAGGGAAATTGCAAAACAAGTGACTGTATTCATGACAACGACAGTAGAAAAATGGAACTTGCTCATAATCTAGGGTTTGTTGATGGATCTCACCATAATAATACAAATTGATGGAAGTCAGTAAGCGTTCTGAAATATTCATATAAATTCAAATGTAAGTGTAGGAAGTATACCTCCATCTCTTTGTAACTTCTAATAATTTTACAAAATTTCCTATTGTATTTTCAATCCCTTCTAGGATATCTTCATTCAAAAATTCCTTACCGAGTGAAAAGAGCCAAATCCATACAAGTGTTGCTAGGAAATATTCTTTCTACAAGTTGTTCCTCTCCTTCCTAAAATGCATGAATAGGTCAACATTGTTGAAGAAGTAGGTTTCATTTTCGAAGACCCTATTTTTATCCTCCATATTTCTAAATCTTATTATAAAGAATCCTTTGGCACCCAATTGCAAATCTATTTCACACTTGTGTTTGCATTTTCTTTGCATATAATTGATGAGGGTTTTCTTTGTTGGCGATAGGTTGGTGAAATTACAAAGCAACGCATGATGCTTCATATATTGGAGGCAGTCCTCCATTATCCTAAATCTAATCTCAAACTTTGATATTTTACTACGTTTGGAAGGCATCTTCCATGGTTATGATTTTTGTAGTAATCTCAATAGGGACTTTGTCTTTCCTGTTTTGAGTTGAATTCTTGACTGAGGTCTTAATCCAAGCGTTGATTAATGAGGTATTGTAGCCATTGGTTCACGACGAGAACTATATCTTGAAATCATAATGCGATAGGAGGGGGTTGTTCCCTCTACAGGGTTTCCTCCATGACACCACTCAATAAGATGGTGTTATGTGATATATTGAAGAAACCCTAATGGGATTCATATTGAAAAATCATAATGTCAAAAAGACTAAGTGCACATATTCACCTTCCTTCCTAATTTATTAGAGAAGTGCTCCCATATCACCATAGATTTTTTCAATCAACAAACTTAGTGATCATTATTACTGTTATAATGCATGATATGTGAATACCAACCTTCCTTCCTAATTTATTGGAGAAGTGCTCCCATATCACCATAATTTTATTCAATTAAAAACCGTACTTATCATTATTATTGATGTAATGCATGATGCATTTCAAATGTTTATTTTAGGTTTAACTTGTTCACCTTCAAATGACTCATGCTTTATGCTTGAGAAGATTTGGTTTGTCAAATTGAATGAGAAAAAGATGATCTCTTCTCCTATGTGGGTGGATCACCCCATTGGAGATCGTATTCCCCAACCATGGAAAATGATGAAGCATACATATAAGTTGGATGGATTTGAGAGATGAAACCAATTCAATAATTTACATTTTAATTTTCCCTAGAACTAAGCATCTCTTTATTTTCATGGAATGTTTGTTGGATGATTCTTTTTAGTGGGAAGATTTTATAGCACACTATGTTGTAGTTTGATCGACTAGATGGACTCTTTTCATAAAGTTAATATTATTTTTTTTGAGTTTCATAACATAATGAACTATTATTGGAATGCCCTTGTTGGACTTTAGAGATTTTTCAAGGGACTCGAGGTTTCATTATAGCTATCTCTTCCTTTTCTTATAGTTTTGTAGTTGTATCTAGTTTGGACCTTCATAATTGTTGTGCACGGGCCATCCTTTTGATTCTAAATTGTGTGGTTGATTTTTATATCATTTGTGCTTCTAATATTCAAGTGAATCAATGCAAGCTTTGGTACTAGATCACATCATCTCTTTTAGTTATAGAGTGAATTGTTGGAGTTGAATTCAATGTGGTTGAATGACACGGGATTGTTGTGGGCTTGTAGTGGTTCAAATAAGCATGCTTGGTGTCATTGTAAAGGCATGTCCTTATATTTTTCATTGTAATTAGAAGCAAAGAGGCTACACAATGGTCATTAGTATGCTTAGTTTGATTATTAGTAGGGAAACAATAGTGAATGGTTCAAGTCATTTGCCAATCCAAATTATAATTTACTTGGGACAACTTGTTAATTAACCTCCTTCACTATCAAAGTTGACTGCTTGGTTCTATTTCTTAGGATCTTGATAACGTTAGAGGTATGTTTAACAATAATTTTCATAATATTTTCTCCTTCTATCTTTAGAACAATGGGGTGTTACGTATTAGAGACATCAATTATTGTGTGGTCCTCCATAATTTTTTTCTTAGTGAATCTTCATGTATGTATGGGATGCATTATGACTTCTACACAGATGTATGGGATTTTATTAGTGATGACTTTTGTTCATTTATCTTTACATTTTTTATTAGTTGACTAATTGATTTTCTCAAGCAAGGAAAGATTGATATTATTTCGAAGAATGCAACTAGGGATCCCATTCGTGGTTGCATTAAAAATAGTCAGAAAAATAAACTTGAACAAAACAATGAGTGAAGTGATAGAAGCTACGAAAAACACACCAAATTTATGTGAAAAAACCAAAAATGGGAAAAACAATTGAAAAATTGAGTAATATGGTAGAAGTTACCAACAACACACCAAATTCATATGCAATTCAAGCAATGAGAAAAGCCATCAGAAATTATTAGTATCTTTAGTTTACTAGCAAACTTAAATGTGTAACCTTCAATTGTGAGCCTTCTTATTCACTAATTTATCACACACCTATTCATGTGATTCATTCCATGATTTGATACTCCATCATCTATATTCATGAGAGGGATGATATCATGTGATACAAAATTGTAACATGGATACCTAAATAATAAGCCTCACAATAATCTTGGGGAATAAATATTGGCTATGTATAAGATTTAGAATATAGACAAAAAAAAAAAAAAAAAAAAAAAAAAAAAATAAGAAATAAAAAATAAAAATAAAAATAAGTATTCATACACTATTATGTCTCTATAACATTTTGGTTCCTTCACCCAGCATTAGCACTCCATCTACATTCTCTTTTCCAGGAAGTTGCACGATCTTTCTCTTACTATATCTCCCACGTATTTTGATCCATAATTTGCAGCTTGTTATGATATATAAAAGACGTCGACGCATATACGAAGCAAACGCGATCAAAATTTACTATGCAAATCTATGAACTGTGTCTACATCTTGGTATGTTAGTTTTACCCAATCAAATAAAATAAAACAATCGGGTTGACCATAGCCAGAATTAAATACGCGTATTAATATCAAAGTAAATAAAACAGTTGATAATCTCTTTCCACTTTGCCTAAAGGGTTGTTAATAAAACATTATGGTGTGAAGAGTTATTGTTTTTTCATCTCATCAAAGAACCTTTTGGTTGCCTCCTCGCTTCGTGTATCTTAGCTTCTGTTTATCTTTTTTTTTCCCGAAACGAGTAACATTGGGAAACAAGACGAAATTGTAGAAAACAAAAAATGGAACAGAGGATTTGCTTTTCTCAGTATTAAAAATATCAATTATAAATGATTGGAGTAAAACTTCATTTAAATTGGACTAAATAAAACTAAATTAGAACACTGGGAAAAACAATTTTTATATCTAACAAGTGATTAAGATTAGATTCTCTATCAAAAATACCTCAACTAACTAAAAATGAGAAGAACAACTACAGTCTTCATGTTTTAATTGATATTAGAAGCCTTCAAGAAATTAAGTTATTGTAAATCTTTTTTACTTCAGCAATGAAGTGTCTGCTTCTCTCTTAATCATTCTCTCTTTTTAAAAAGGACTTTTTAATTTTACAGGATGTTTTTACCGCTCTCACATTACTTTCACACAAACATTGACGAGGGAAAATATCCCAAAAATATCAAAACGTGTAACAGTTACACTATATTAAACCAAGCAACGGCTGAAAGACAACTTGTTATAAAAGACGAGGACCCTTATACGAGGCAAAATCCATTAAAATTTACGCTCCAGATCTGTGAGCTCTGACCACATTTTAAGATAGTTATTTTTACTTAAAAAAAATCAGTTGACCATACCCAGATTTAGCCATTAAAATTTAGTTCAGATCTATGGACTCTATCCACATCTTAATATGCTATTTTTAGCTTTAAAAAATTAATTCAGGTTGACCATATCCAGATGTAAATCCCCGTAATAATATCAAACTAAATAAAACACTTCATGAATATCTTTCCACTTTGCCTAAAGAGTTGTTAATGAAAAATTATGGCGTAAAGAGTTATTGTTTTTTCATCTCATCAAATCCAGTGAAAGGCTTTTGGCTGGTTTCGCGCTTCCTGTATCTTAGCTTCTAGCTCAAAAACGTGTTACATTTGGAAACAGAAAGAATACCCCAACTGTGCTCTAGATGAGGAAAACAACCTCCAGCCTTAATTGAAATTAGAAGGCTTCTAATGTACCATATTATTTATCCAGCAAAAGTGACGTACGATTTAGCATTCTGGGAAGCTTTTAGCGCCGCACACACATATGACAGAGAGCCGAATAATTGCGTTTAAGCTTTCTGAGGGGTAGTGTGATGACAGACATCTTCTTGATCATCATAACAGCCTGTACGTGAAGAAACACACCAAACTCTAATGTCGTGATCCAGGCTCCTGCTGTAGACACGGCATCGGTCAGCCTCGCTATTTTATTTATAAATTTATATTTAAGATATTATATATTTAAGTAACAGGTGTGTATATTTTGAAATAGGGTTTATAAGATTTTAATTTAATTATCAATAATTATTAAGTGGATAGTAAAAATTTAATTTCCATTTAATATTTTACAATATTTTTAATAGTAGTTACTAATCAAAATTTGAGATTTATTTCAAAAGTAATTATTGTAATTTACTTGAATAATTTAAAAAAATATACCATATAAACATGTCTCATATAAACACTAGTTATAGCTTTTTAAGCAAATGATATTATTATGTCATTTTATTGAATCAATACTTTTTACATGTTAAAAATTTCAATAGAAAAATGAAAGTAAATCTCTATGACTAAGAATTTGATTTTATATATATATAATTTATATTAATTTTTTTAATAATTATTAAAAATAAAATAAATTAAAATAAAATAATAATATAATTACTTTTTAAAAAATTTTAAAATTTTAATAATATAAATATATTATAAAATAAATATTATAATGTCTCATCAACTTTACTAACCATATAATTTATATAAATACACTAATTTACATAATAATAAATAAAACTAAATATTACACTCCTTATCAAAATAAAAATGGTTTACTTTATGGGTAAAACAAAAGACGCACCTGTCAATTTTATATTTAATGGGCAGGATTTAAGTGCCCATCAATTTCACACCAGCATGTGGGGATGGGTTTTGGAGAATTGTTTCCTTGTTAGCAATACAACATAATTAGCACATTGCTCACTTCATGGAGGCACATCGACTACCTTGGTGTTGGGTTTACCTATGTACTTCAAAACCTAGGGTTAGTGAGTATGGATGGCCCCACTCTTTTTGAATAAATTAAATTAGATATGAGTTTACTTTGTTGGTTAGAATAAACTAGAAAAAGGTAATATCTTACCTTACGTGGGTGGATCATTACATTAGACATGATATCCACCAATCATGGGAAAAATATTACAAAATATCATGGACCATCCATCTCACCTGGGTGAAATTGATACATGAAGCCAATTCAATAATTTAAGCTTCTGTTTTCCTTTGGAATAAACATCTCTTTATTTTCATGGAACGTTTGAGAGATGATGTTTCTTAGTGGGAATATTTTAGTGCGTAGTGCATTATAGTGTGTTTACAAGATCTACTCTTTTCATAAAGTTTAGTTTGTTGGTTCTGAGTTTCATAACATAATGAACTATTGTTGGAATAGACCTTTCTGGACTTTAGAGAATTTTCAAGGAAGCAAAGCAGACATGATAGCTATCTCTTCCTTTTTTTAGATTTTGGTAGTTGTATGTAGTTTGGATGTTGATGATTGGTGTCCGTGGATCATACTTTTGATTCTAAAATTCGATGGTTGACTTCCATGTCATTGATGGCCTTAATCAAAGTGAACTGATGTAAGCTTTGGTAATGGTATTAGGGGTTTTTCTAGGTCTAAAATCAGTCTCCTAGGGAAAATAATAAAATAATAGTTAAAATAGGGGCGAAGTGAATTCTTGGCAGTGGATTTTGGACTTCCTAGGGAGGAGATGAATCCTATTACTACTTTTGAGGGTGGAGGTGTAAGCCTTTGGATTCCCTTGTTGATTGATATGCACATCGTATACTTTTATTTCCTAGTTGAAGAAAATGTGCTTGAGTATGTATGTGGTTGTTTTTGTAAATATGATAATGAGATGTGTTATAAAGCTCCACTAAATGATATGTTTGTCATGTTTTAGTAGTGGTCATTGTAAATACTATAACGAGTTGTTTTATAAAGCTCCATGGACAACATGTTTTGTTTTTAATAGTCTTGATGGTTATAGGTGCCATTGAACACTGATGGCGGTGTTCCCACAATGGGGAGGGTTCTGTAATGACCTCGGTTAAAAATTCATGCAAAAAAAACATAAGAATAAGGACATAGTTACCGATCAAATGGGAACTATTACCTCAAAACAGGTACTCTAGCCCAAAAACCCCAAAAAATCATGAAAAAACAACCCCCAAAAAAAAAATTGTATGCCAGAACGACATTTTCTTTAGGGTAAAGTTTCAACATTTTTTTAAATGGAAATAATTTATTTATTTATTTATTTTTCATAAAATGGATGAAAAACACCCTCAAAAAAATAATTTTTGATGTTGGAACAAAAAAAAGAAAAATCAAGTTACAATTTTGACACTTTTTAGGAATGGAATTAAAGATAAAATATCAAGACTTTGAAAAATTGTAAAATTCCAACAATTCTCAGACATGATCTTTAAGATTAAATATCATGTCTCAAATCTTGATAATTCCAACAATTCTCATCCACGTTGTTAGAGATAAAATAGCTTGAGTCTAAACAACCCTGAAATTCTAATTGTTTTCAACAATAACATTAAAGATAAAATATCATAATTCATAAAAACCTTAAGATTTTGACAAATTTTCAACCATGCAATTGAAAACCTTAAGTTTTTAACATATTTCAACCATGGAATTATGGACAAATTATATGACTAAAATAATTTCAAAAACTGAACAACTATATGAAAGATTCATTATGCTAAGATAATTTTTTTATTTCAAAGGCTAAAACTATAGCTCTTTTAAAATTTTAGCCTAAGACAACTGATCCTATTGCAACAAAAACCTAAAAATCAAATATCAAGACAAAGTGTCCCTTTTAATGAGGCATTAAAATTTCAACAATTTTAAAACTATCTTATATGAAATGACAACAATAAATAATATCATGGAAATATCACTGTATAATTTAAAAAATCAACATTAATTTTGATATTTATTTACTTCTAATCAAAATATCAAATTTTGTAGATTGAATATCACATACATTTTATTTTTGTAATTCATTATTGCATTCACTGGAGATTCACTAGATATTGTAGGTATCTATTTTTTCATTAACATTTTTTATACCACTTTATATTTTCTCATTAACTTTAAGCTCCATTTTTTATATTTTCCAATATAAAAACACTTTACCGCTATATATCCTTCAATATATTATGTCTTTTTTTCTTCAATATCTATCCCCCAATATGAACCCACGTGGTATGATATTCCTCCCCCAATGAAGCCCTCCTGATTGCATTGTAGATATTCTAAAGAGATGAATTCTTCATAATTAAAACATATAATCCAACAAACATAGAAATTACCCATAACTTTATGTAACATTATATGGAAGTCAAAATATTTATTGCAAGTTATTATGCAAACATCTCTAAAGATATGAATTCCTTTTAACTAAAACATTAAATCCAACAAAGATAGAAATGACTCATCACTTCATGTAAGATCATATGGAAGTCAAAATATTTATTTCAAGTTACCATGCAAAAATCTCTATAGATATGTATTCTTCATAATTAAAACATATAATTCAACAAACATAGAAATGACTCATAACTTCATGTAAGATCATATGGAAGTCAAAATATTTATTTCAAGTTACCATGCAAACATCTCTAAAGAGATGAATTCTTCATAATTAAAACACATAATCCAATAAACATAGAAATGACTCATAACTTCATGTAATATCATATGGAAGTCAAAATATTTATTTCAAGTTACCATGCAAACATCATTTACATAAAATTTCTAAGACATTTATTCAAAATCATCCATAGGATCTGGCACACCATCAGAATCTACATCTTCAGATGAATGATTGGATGTAGATGAAGATGACCCATATTCTTCTCTTTCATCAACTAGAACCCCATCTGAGTCAACATGCATGCCCACCATTTCAGGTTTCAAAATTCTTTTAGATCTATGACTAGGTTCAACAGACTTCCATCTCAAAATTGTTCCTTCTCGTAGCAACTTCTTCAAAATATCTATGGTCCTGAAGCGAAGAGTTCATCTCTTTCTTAAATTGAAGTCATAGACAAGTATGTCAATGTCCTCCAATTTTAAGAGGTTTGCGCAACGATGATTTATATTTGTACCCTTTCTTTTTCTCCTTTTGTGAATTTGTTTATCGACTACCATCTCTGGCTTGTACACACCATTGGATGGGTGTGTATTTGTCGCATACCAATGTACCTCAACAATGGTAATATTTTCATTTTATTTAATGACTTTTATAACCTTTGCAACCCAAAATGGATAGCCAAGTGGATCTCCATCTACTAATACTGCTATCATGCAACCCTCCTTAACATCTTGCACAAAACCCCTATAAAGGTATTTCATGGCTTCACGTTGTGCACGTGGTCTTCTAGAACCAATACACATTTCTCTTTCCTATTCTTGTTAAAAATTAATAATGCCTTGAGCTTGTTGTTGTTCAACAATGTGTCTTTCCTCCTATTCATTTGGCATAGTTTGAGGCCAAATAAATGGGGTATTCAAAAGTGTATATTCATTTCCTGATCTTGAAATGATATCACTTTGATCATTGAAAAAATTCTCTTACCAAACTGAATCAACAACATCAAAGTACTCATATGTATCTCTAATACATCTTTTTATTTCTTCAAGGAATTCATAATAATTTATCTCTCTCTTATGCCTTCGTGCATTATGGAGTTTAGAAACTGATTTTAATAATATTATCTTTGATGTAAATATTGGATTATCTGGAATGAACTTCAAAAATGCTAAACTTGATGACGACCTCCATTCTACAACAGTTGAATACTTCTTGCCCCATATAAGTGTTTTGCCATCAAATTTTTTGATACGAAATTGATGCTAAAAGCCAACGTTATTAAGTTGTTCAATGCATTTCTCCTCACCACATGATCCTAGAATAAACCTTCACATGTCAATAGTTTTTTCCAGCATATGAAAAACAAGCTCTTAAATTTATGATTTCTTAATACATTCAATTAATGATGGCATGCTCCCAACATCCTTCCTCCTCAATGCTACTGAAAAACAACTAAACATTTGATCAATATGGTCATGAGTGTGCCAAACAATAAGGAAACCAAACTTTACCTTTTCTAAAATTCCCAATTGAACAAGCATGTTTATATATCCAAAAAGAACTTGATTTTTGTTTTCACGGCTTGTGTTGTCCAATTGTAGATACAAAACTCCAGGAAGAATACCAGACCAATGAGAAAGCACATCATGGATTATAATTATGGTAATATTTGCATAATTATGAATATTGGGGGTTGTGAAGTAAACCCTTGGCAACATCTTCCCATTAAAGACCATATAACCAAACAAGTGAAAATGAATAAATTTTTCTTCCTATAATTTTTTTGGTGTGCAGAAAAAATGTGGTAGAAGTGTTTTCTTTTGGTTCATACCATCAATTATCAAACACAAATATTTATTTGGATTATCATAACACTTTTTTCGATGCTTATACAATTTTTGTCTTTCACTTGTTTTCTAATTGTGACGCCCTTGAAGTGTTTTGGCAATGGAATCTACACATAAAATAAAAGAGATTTATTAATAAATATATTATCATTGTTAATAACTTTCCAATTTTTAAAAACAATGTTATGAATTCATACCTCTTTCTTCCCCTTGACATTTATCCCTTTTTTATTTAAGAGAAGCACATGTACTGTAAACCCCCATCCTTGTCTTCTTAGGAATATGAACATTGTTGAATTCGTTCTTCCATATCCTTGTAAAATATGAATATGTAATAAAATTACCATCTCTTTCAGCAACTTCTGCATATTCTCTGTATAAGCTGTATATTTCTCGTCTTGAGAAATTATTTGGAATATGTATCGTGTCTTTATTTGGCATACACCCTCCATGATTTGAAAATAATTCTTTAATCCATGATATTGCAGTAATTGGTGATGGTCCAACCTCTCTTTTGTAACGTACTTCTGAATAATATGTAAGATCTTTTTCCAGTCTTTCTTCGATTCTTTACAAACAAAAATTACCAATTTAACGCAACAATTTGAAAGCCTTTCTACATATCAATACATTCCCAATATGATAATCATAACCTGCTAGTGTAGATTGCATGCAACCCACTAAAAATTAATTTTGCAGGCTTTTATTCATTGACAAATATTTCTTCCTTTTCTCCAAATAAAACTTGAAATCCATATGTTTCAAGCAATTCTTTCGACAACATTCATTTGAAATCAAATCACTCATAGAGCTTATACTTGTGAGATATTTTGTCCTAAACCTTGTATAACTAGAACAAATTGAATTGATATGAAAAGGTCTACTCCTACTCTTAGATACAATATTTGTTTGCAACATCTCCCTTATTTCATTATTCTCTCTAGAAACATTTTCATCATCATTGGGAGGAATATTATACGGACTATGATCATTCTGAACATAGTTAGAAAATTCATCACCATCATTGCTTGAAAAATATTCATTACCATTGTCACTTGAAGAAAATTCTTCACTACCAACATCCGCTCTTTTGAAATCATAACTCACATGAAATTATTCACCATCTCCATCCCTTCTTTTCAAAAACTCCCTTGGAGGATTCAATTCATCATCACTATGATTGCCTTTGAAACACTCACTTAGAAAAAATGCATTTTTCACATATGTGCCTCTAAAATTATCATTTGTAAGAAACTCTTCATCCTCCCCTTCATCACTGGTGCTGGGATAATCCTTAGGATTATGACTAAGTGGAAAATATGACTCTCTATTTATAGTCAAATTATCATTTGCAGGTAATTCTTCATCGTCCCCTTGATCAATGGCGGTTTCATAATCCTTGGGATTAGGAATAAGTGGAAACTTTGAATTTCTATTAATGGAAATTATTCATCCTCCCCTTCGTGAGTGGTGCTCTCATAATCCTTAGGATTAGGACTAAGTGGGAACTTTGAATCTCTATTTACTAGAAATTGTTCATCCTCACCCTCCCCTTCCTCAGCGGTGTTCTCATAATCCTTAGGATAAGGACTATGTGGAAAATTTGACTCTTGAAATTATTCATCTTCCCTTTCATTAGTGGTGTTCTCACAATCCTTAGGATTAAGACTATGTGGAAAATTTGACTCTGGAAATTCTTCATTCCCCCCCTTCATGAGTGGTTCTCTCATAATCCTTAGGATTAGGAATATGTGGAAACTTTGACTCTAGAAATTATTCATCCCCCCCTTCATTAGTGGTGCTCTCATAATCCTTAGGATTAGGGCTATGTGGAAAATTTGACTCTGGAATTTGCTCATCCCCACCTTCATTAGTGGTGCTTTCATAATCCTTAGGATTAGGACTATGTGGAAACTTTGACTCTAGAAATTCTTCATCCCCCCTTCATCAGTGGTGCTCTCATAATCCTTAGGATTAGGACTACTTAATCAGTGATTCTCTCATAATCCTTAGGATTAGGGGGAAGTGGAAAAATTGACTCTCTATTCACATGAAATTCTTTTTGCTGCCCTTGATCAATGCTCCTCTCATCATCGTTAGGATTAAGACCAAGTGGAAAAATTGTCTTTCTATTCATAGTGAAAGAATTCTTGTTATATTCATCAAAATGAATAGAGTTGTTTCATGACAAAGATGTCGATGCTAAAGAAAGGAAAACTTCATTATCAGAAGAATCCATGACCTTCAACGAGAAGAAGTCAAATGATACAAATGCACTCTCTCCCAATGATAATTTATACCTTAGAGATTGAAAATTTCCCTCTAAAGTTTTCCCTCCAAAAATTTTGTTTTGAAACATTTCCCTCCAAAATTTTCATCTAAAATTTACTTGAAAACATATTATTAAAATTTTGGTCTTGAAAATTTTCACCTTAGTTTCTATTCAAAATATTAACAGAAGCTTTAGTTTAATGCATTTGTTATATACTTGGGGGAGATAATAAGGGGTACAAAGGGAAGTACCCAAGGGAATAATGTAATAATGGGATGGGCCATAGTAATAAATAAGGTGGTTAGCCCATATCATGTAAGGGACCACAAGTAGTTAATAATAATGTAATGGGCCCATGGTATTAGATAGATGGTATTGAGAGAACCATGGTAATGACCCATGGTATTGTATGTATGAGGCCTATATAGAGGCTAGAGACTCCACATTGAGAGGTGTCAAGGATTATTGTATGAACAGGCATATGGCTTGTGGAGTGTTCTCCTTCCCCACTTGTTATGGATCTGATATGAAAATATAAGAAAATAGAAATAAACCCAGAAATAACAAGATTTGAATATAGATAGAAATGCTTCTTTATTGATACCAAAACCCTTAAGGTAGGGCAACACCATACATTCACTTCTTAAGGAAGGAAAATAGTCCACAAACCATATGTCTGTTCATACAATAATCCTTGACACCTCTCAATGTGGAGTCTCTAGCCTCTATATAGGCCTCATACATACAATACCATGGGTCATTACCATGGTTCCTTCAATACCATCTGTCTAATACCATGAGCCCATTACATTATTACTAACTACTTGTGGTCTCATACATGATACGGGTTAACCCCTTATTTATTACTATGGCCCATCCCATTATTACATTATTCCCTTGGGTACCTCCCTTGTACCCCATATTATCTCCCTTAGGTATATAACAACATTTCTTCGAAATTAAAATAATTTTTGTATTTAAATTATTTAACATTGACTATGTACCTAAATTAACTTTCATAATTAATATTTTACTTTTATCCCACAATGAATGAAAACTAACCTAAATCTATAATATTAACTGTAAATTATTTTTCTTAATTTTAATTTTAATCCCACATTCGAGAAACGCTAAAGAAATCCCATAATCGTCACTAGAAAATAACATTCATTGCTTCTATTCATCACATCACATCAAGTCTTCTAGGTCTTATTAAAAAGTTTGGAGCGATTTTGCAGACGAGCTGCATTGTCATCGATAACACATTCAATGGGAGTTTTACGCATTTGAAAGGTTAATTTAGTTTCTATTTTGACTGTTTAAAGAGGAATTTGGGGAAAATTTGTTGTTTTACGAGAAAAACCACATAAAGAACTCCTTTTTTAATTTTATTTTTATAACGGAGAAAAAAAAACCCTCAAATTTGTAGGATTTTTGGGGGAAAAATTAAGAATTTTTTAATTTTTAGGCTTTTGAAATGAAAAAATGGTATTAATTTTTATTTTTACTATTTTTTAATTTCATTTGGGGAGCATTAAAATTTTTGCATGGAAAAAAAAATTGTTTATTGTTTTTGTTATATATTTGTTATTTTTAATTTTATTTTCTTGTTTTTGTTTCTTTTTTCTTTTAAATTGATTGTTTTTTTATTATGCTTTATTAATAAAGTTTACATATTTTTTTTAAAATTAAATTTAGTTTTTAAAAATTGTAATTTTTTTAATTTAAATTTGATTAAAAAAAATAGTTATAGCTTTTTTCATTTATATTTAAATTAAATTGTTTTTAAATTTAAACATTTGAATTAAAAAAAAAAAAAAAAAAAAAAAAAATTTCCCCCCGACCCTTTGACTACTAGTCGGGGCCCCGTGTGGGCAGGGAGGCACCGTGTGCAGGCCCCCTCACTTGCCCAGGCCCCTGGCCAATGACCAAAGGAATCGGCCTACAACCCTTTGGCTACTGGTCGGGGGCCAAAGGAATCGGCCTGAGACCCTTTGGCCACTAGTCGGTGACCTATATGGGTGGGGAGGGGCTACATGCACCACTCTGCCGCCTGCCCAACCCCCATGTCAGCAACCAAAGGGTCAGAGGAAAATTCTGAAGGGCGTGCGACCCTTTAGCCACTCGGTGGGGGCCTGTCTGGGTAGGGGGCGCTATTTACAGCCCCACCCACTTGCTTGGATCCCCAACCAGCGGCCAAATAGTGGGGGGAAAATCTTTTTTTTTTTTATGAAAGAACATTTAAATTAATTTTATATAAATATAAAAAAATTAAAAAAACAAAAAACAATTAAATTAAATTTTAATATATTATATATTATAATATAATTTATAAAAATTACCCCCGGATGCAGGTGATCTGTAAGTTACTAACCATGATGGGACGACTGAGGGAGGCGCATGGCTGGCACATGTCCAACATGCTAGCCGGACAGGAAATCAGGTGGAAGGTTAATAGAGAGCAAGTGAATAAAACTGCGGATGATCAACCGTTCGGTCCTGGCATTAAAGCAAGGTCCAATTACGTCTGTTCAGGAGGATTTCAACCTGCTACGAATTTGATTGCCATAGTTATGGCGGGTGAGGATCGAGGGAATGTCACCTGCATTTTAAATGACCTCACTTCCAGTAATCTGAATCTATGCTTCATTCTGTTTGGAAAGATCCAGAGATGGGAGAAAGAATGGGTCTGGGGATGGTATGACGTCGAAGGCTGGTTTCGAATTGAGCCTGAAGCTACGCTCTGGCGGTGTAATTCCCTCACAGAGAGAAGCAACAGCCCCTGTGGTGTCAATACAGGGCAAGGTAGCTCCATTGTTGGCGACATTTTTACTGCTGTTTGAGTTTATCATTACGCGATGCCGAGACCCCGCCAGCGTATGTTGAGTCGTAGAGGATCTGGACAAGGCACCCCTTCACGGCCTCCTACTGAGTCGGGACCCTTGGGGAACAGAGCGCATTCTCATCATCGAGGAACAGAGCGCATTCTGACCCCTAGCCATTACCTGGATCCAAATTCTCCAGACTTTGCCAATTCGTCTTCATTTGGATCAGCCACTTTTTCGTTCAACTGCTCTCTCACGCGCCCTCGAATAACAGCTCATGTCTCTGTTCTCTTCATCGAGGAAGCTCAGAACGAGGGAGATTCGAGCGCTCCAACTCCACATAATGAGGAAGTCCATAATCCCAGTTCTCCACAACCTACCTCGAAAATGCATTAGAGGCAGCCCCAGCCAGCCAGCGCCATCAGCTTTATGCCAGAGGCCCATGCTCAGCCGGACATGTAGGAACCGGAAGTGGGTTGGTGTAGGATAGTAGAGGAGAAGCCTGATGAGTAATCCAGGTTCTAGCTCTCACCATTTTTGGATGCCCAGTGAAAAGGAGGAAAGGTTATCTATGGTTTTGTATGTCAATCTTTCTTCATGGTTTTTGTACCGATTCTATTGTCTAATGTCTGATGTGGCGATACTACTTGTGTCTGTATACCCTTCATAGGGAATGTCTAGTGTCGGATATGTGCATCACTCTGTTTCCCCTGCGCGGGATATAAGGTTCAATCTCTCTGTTTCTGAATCTGGCATGTACAAACGGCCTAACTCACAGGCTTGATGGCTATCTGTTCTCCAAGGATGTAATTGTTCTCTTTTTTGTATATAATAGATTAAACTTACTTAGCGAAAAAAAAAAATATAATTTATAAAAATTAAATTAAATTTTTTACTACTAAAATTTATATATATATATATATAATTTACTCATTTTAATAATTTAAAATTTTATATATAATAATATTTTTATAAAAGTTTCAATACATATATATATATATATTTTTTTTAATTTTATAACAATTTTAAAATTTACATTTAATTTAACTTATTTTTATATTTATATTTTTTTAAATAAAAAATATACTGTCATTTTTTTTAGATTTAAATTTTTATGTAATATATATGTTTTTTTAATTAACATATATATATATATATATATATATTCAGGAAGATGGCATCAATAAAGGTCTTTGTGAATATGTCTCGATAAATGACAACAATTCCATCATCTAAAGTTGTAGGTGGACACACTGTGAATACTGCTGAACATACCCTAACTAAGAAACATCGTAAAATTCAACCAACTTGCCCATCAAGTACACCAAATATTATTTCTGAATGGATGAATTCACAAGAAATAAATAAAACAAAATTTACATGGCATGTTAAAGATGTTGAATCTGATAATAATACACATATATCTATATGGTGGCATGATTTACATGGGTGAACCATATGAGATGATAGTCACAGTACGAGACAGATGTTTGGTGCCAAATTCAAACACTATTTATGTTCTTGCAAAATTACCCAAGTCACATGAAAATGTTAGATATCGTCTCTAAAAGGTCAAGTATGACATAGATGAAGAATCTACACTATTGCGTGAAGAAATCTCATTCAACATTTCAGATAACATTGTAAGTATGCTAATTTATATTTATGTGTTATGTATTATTATAAGGATCATCAATTTTTTTATTATAAATGATTGATCATTGACATATTGTATTTTCTTTGATAGGATTTTGTTGAGAGTCTTTCAATGATGTTGGAAGGTATTTATTATGTAGAGTGAAATATTATGAATTTGATCAGCGGTTGCCAAATAAAGTCAGAAAAAGAAAGAATAATGAAGCAAAGATCAACAATCCATGACACTGCAATAGTACATATAGGGGATCATCAAAGAATCCATACGTTGGGTCAATCTAACAAAGGTAAACATGTTTCTTTTGAAGATGTGGCAGTTGTAGCTGAAGTTGAAGTTCAAAAATATGTTACCATTATTGAGGTGGAGGTTAGAACTATTGTTAAAAAGGAGAAAAGAAATAAAACATCAAAAAGAAAAATGCCCACCGATGTCTCTCTTATACTTGATGATGAGGAGATTGTTTATGTAAAAGAGGATATGTTAACTAGGAAGAATAAGTAATCAAAAGTTGGTGAATATGTTAAAATCATAAGCAACAATGAAGAACAAAGTGAAAGTTCTAAAGGCAGCAAAAAAATCATAATACCAGATGCGGATTTAGAGGATGACATATTGAAAACAAAACAAAATGCCATTTGAAATCACTTGAGGAATAATAAATTACTTAATGGTGGAAAAACATTTGAGCTTAATTTCATCCAATTCTATAGGCCAGATGAAGGAAAATCTCAATATCAAATTAGAAAAGCACATCACCTACATGTCCATAATTTGAAAACATTGTTCAGGTACAATCCATATGCACATGTGGTGCATTATGTGGTTCTTGTTGATCCAAATCAAGTTCTAAACAAAGAGGCATTTAATAGGACACATTGTTTTGACTACAAATATTATGTAATTGGAGGGAACCATTCAGGAGAGGCCAAAACACAATTGATCAAGGAATATCTCAGAAACTATCTTTTTGAAGTAGTGAAATGCATCATTTATGTTGGTTTAACAAAAACAGAGGCAAAGTTATTGGCATGGGATAATAATGCAGAGAATGAGTATAGAATGTCTGTGGATTTCATCCAAAGGGTCAGATTTATTCATAATGAATTTGTAGAAAAATATGGTGGGGATAAGACAAAAGATAGTTTAAGATTTTAGAAGGAATGTTGTATGGAAAAAGGCTATCAAATTGAGGATAAAATCAGGTGACAAAGTAATTTAGAAATATTCATAGTCATGGATAACATTTTATAGTTGGCATTTAGAAAAGGGGAAACCTGATAATTGATTGATGAAATTTTCGACATGTGGGAGAATATTTCCATAAAAAATCATAAAGTTAAAATGTCTAAACCCATAATATGTACCAACAGTAAGACAGGTCATGAAATGAAGCAACTTCCAAATTATATGACTATCACATCTTGAAGAACATTGCAAGGAGCGAAGGATGACAAACTAGTCAAATCAATATTATGTCATGTGAAGTCAGGTGAATTGTCATTGGAGGAAATGTACTCAGAATTTCAAAAGTAAGTTTGTTGAATTATTTTTATTTTTTCTTAGATTATAATTTTATTTTAAATATAACATATTGTTGTTGGTATTATTTGTTATACATATCACTATATTAACAATGTTTACTTTATGTATTCAGTCATAATATTTATATGAAAATACAAGAACATATGGTTAGAATATTGAATGAAGAGAGTTGGAATGATGTTGTATGCAACTACCTAGAATCATGTTCTACAACAACACTTAAATATTTGTATCTTGCATTCAAATAGGTATGTTGATTTTTACATTCATTTTATTCATATGTAATTTTTTTTTTCTTATTTTTTTTTCTTTTTTTGTTTTACTTATAATTATATTTGTTTTTTTAATTAAAGATGTTGAAGAAGGATGCAAGTGGAGTACCGAATACTTTCAAAAGCTTCATTGAAGAAATTAAGTTGGAAAGGCTAAGAAAACATCGTCTTAGGAATGTTGAACTTGATCCTATTCTTGCTCATTTCATCTGGAATGGGTTGGACACTATCCAATATCAAATAATACAAGGTGATTATGAAGACATTGTAAAACTCATACTTAAAAGGGAATATGCCTTGGTTATTGCAGACATTCCTCATGGTTTGAATTTCCCAGACATTGGATATGATAATGAGCCTTACACTTATCAAGCTTTTAATAAAGTGTTTATGAACTTCCAAGAAGTCACAACATCACCACGTTGGAGATTTGTGACATTTCATTCAGACACACAATTTGCAATGTTATTAACAAGCTTCAAGGGAAAAGCGAACTCAAGGATGTAGCTTACATGGTAAGACATTGAAATTGTATGTTTGATTAATGCTATTTTTTATGTAAAAATTAATTGAACATTTATTATTTGATGTTACATGAAAATGTCAAATCTTATTTCTTCTAGAGATCAACCAATTATAAGTGATTGTGAGTTCATCCATGTTGGATGTTGGACAAAAGATGATAGCTATAAGTCTATTTTTCTTAATCACGTAGATGTAAATAGTCATAGCCAAGTACCAGTTCATGCTGCAGTCATAAAAATGTGAACATATGAGGATAAAGGTTCAAAAGGAAAGATAGTTAACATTTATCAAAAACCACAAACATTGATTAACTATATTATCAATTTATGTTCAAATAAAGGAGATTGGGTTTTCGATTTATTTTTAGGTTTAGGTAAGCTTTATTATATAAAATTGAATTTTATTATTTTTTTTGTTTTTTGTTTTTATGTGGTTATACTAATTTACTTACTTATTATTTTTGTGCTTAATGATTAGGTACAACACTAGCATGTTGCCTACAAAAAGGAAGAAATTGCATTGCGATTGAAATAGACCCACTATAATGCAATTTTATTCATCAAAGAATTAATGTTCTTCAATTTCTTATAGATGCAATGCAAGAAGTTGGTTTGAGGAAATGATATTTTAATGAATCACGTGTGGAAAAAAAAAGAAAAGGAACTTCAACCACCATTATATGGAATGATTGGAAAATGACACTTTAGCGGATTTTCATACATGAAAGATCCATTAGAAGAGGAAAATGAGGAAACTCAAGCAGAAAATATTGTGGAAGAAGAAAATAATGAAGTTGTAGAAGATGATGAACATGGATTATATGATATTGTTGATGAAATTTAAGTTATGATGCCAAATCAAACTCAATTTTGAGAGATATATATTAGTTTTACTTGTAACGTTTTGACTTTGAGGTTTTATGAGGAGAATGACCATTTGATTATTGTTGTTATATGTTCAATATTTGTATTATCTGATTTTCACTTTAATTTTTATGTGAATAATTTTTTTTGTAAAAAACCTATGATTACTATTATTTTTTAAGATAAAATTCATAAAAATACTATTTTTTAAAGGTTTTTGTTAGGATTTTTCCATAAAAATTGTTTATTTGATATGTCATTTTTGACAAAAAGTCTAAAAATGTGTATTTTTTTCATTATATTTATATTGAAAATGAGTATTTTTTTGTCAAATATTTAAAATTATTATTTTTTTAGTGACACTTATCTGATATGAATTGAAATATTAATTAACATTACATAAACATATACAAAATACTAACTTTTTTTTTTTATCAAGTGTGGGACCTTCTATTAATATAGAAAAAATATATAATGTATATAGAGTAGCAACAACTTTGTGAAAATTCAACAGGAAGCTGGCCTGGAAAAAACCCAAACCTAACACCAAAATCTTTGAAAAGCCCGAACAAGACTACAAAGGAGCTATAAACAAAACATCCGCCCAACCTAGAGTGCAGAGAAACCAAGGAAAACCCATGAACAGTCCGCCTTGAAGGCGTCACTCTGGACAACCAACAAACTAGAAACCTGCTATCCAAACTGTCGAGCATCAAATAACCTGTCGTGCATCAAAAAACCTGAACGCCTTTGATGATGGGGCCCACAATTCTGAAGGCCCACAAAATTGCAACATGTGACCATCCGAAGGCGTACAAAACTACATCAAATGACCAACCTTAACCTTCAGTAATCTTATTAATCTGAAGACCATGTGATCCAGCCTTCATTGATCCAATGGTCATGAAGTGATTTCGGGTCAACACCTTGCCCAACTTTATCTCTTCTTAAAGACCCGAAAAGAAACATAGGCCACCTCTCTAAACTATTTCGGCTCTGATTGAAGAAATAAAAATCGTGCACTTTTTTCGTCCAAAATCCACTGGATGAAGAAGATCCATAGAGGTCTCGGCAACTTTCCCACTCTTTAACTTTCCTTACGGACCTAAAGAATAAATAAGCCACCGCTCTATAGTTTTTTGGGTCTGTTTGGAGAATTAACGATCATGCAATTTTTCGCCCGAAATCCATAGGATGAAAGTGATCTCGACAACTTGCACACACTTTATCTAATCTTATGGACCCGAAGAGAAAATAGGCCACCATTCTATATTTTTTGGGTCCATTCATAGAATTAACCTACATGCAGTTTCCAACCCGAAATCCATAGGATGATGGTGTTCAGGGAAATCTTTAGTTATGTGCCTGTCATCCTGCCCACTGTTTACCACTTGCTACTTCCCTGTGATTGGTCCACTTTTTTCTGTTTCCATTAGTCCTCTCTCTGCTTATTTCAAATGCTTTGAAAGTACTCCATGTCTATGGTAGCCTGTCTATGATAGTCTTCACGCAATCTCCCCGGGGGAGTCGACATCTAGTGATATCTTCTATTACTTTTTGAACTAAGTACTCCTTCTTTCGCCAAAAGATCCGCTAACTTGTTGGCTATTCTGCGTACATGAAAAAAACTGAGGGTTCTCAAGGCTCTCAGGTGGGATTGTATACGTTGATACACCTGTAATAATCGCCAATGTTTTGACACTCTTTCTGGTGCTGTGTCATTGCATATTTTCTTGATCGAATTGATTATCAATTTAGAATCAGCTTCAATGATGGTATTATGTAAATTTGATTCAATCAAGATTTCTAGGCATTGCTTTAGGGCCATGAGTTCCGCCATATTATTAGTGGCCTTCCCCAAATGACTATGAAAGATGACTTTTATGTATCCTTGCTCATCTCTTATGACTCCGCCATAACTAGCCACCCTAGTGTTTCCTTTAGAGGCTCCATCTATGTTGAATTTCAAAAAACCATGAGGAGGAGGTTGCCAAAGTCCTTATCTGCTATTATATGACTTACAGTCTTTCTTATGCCCTGGGGAAAAGGCACCTATAGACCCAAATGTAATAGTATTTGTGCATCCTGGTCTTGAGGTGGGTTCTCGGGGGGTTTCTTTAGAAGGGTGCCTACAGTCTCTTTGAGTTGTCTAATGATTTGAGCTATGATCCTCTGGGATGAGCCAATTCTGTTCTTGAAAATCATATTGTTGCGTTCTTTCCAGACATCTCAGATTAGAAAGTCTGGAACCAGAGTCCAAGCTTTGTTGATTATTTCATTTTAAGAGAAGTCACTTCTCCAATTCTTCAAAGTGCCAGTAATGCTGAAATTGTCCCTATCCGTTTGTCTAAAGATTGAAGCCACCCAATTCCACAAGGTGGAGGCGAATGGGTAGAGGTTGAGTAGGTGTTCCATTGTTTCTTCTTGTAATTCACATAATCGGCATCTAGATGGACTGGCTACACCTCTTTTCTAAAGGTTTTCCTAAGTCAGAATTTTTTTATGTTGCACCAACCACATGAACAGTTTGATTTTCATCCAATGTTGGTTCTGCCATAGGTCCTTCCATACGTTATCAACGTTTAGAAAGTCAAGCCCTAGGGCCATTCTCTTGGCTTCTTTGAGGTTGAAGTTGCCTTCATTGTTTCTTCCCCATGTCAGTTGGTCTGATGATGTTAATGTAAAAATCTTTCTCTATTCCAAGATCACTACAAGAGCTTTTGCCTAGGCCTCCAAAGGGGTTTCTTCATTATATACCATGTCCTTCCATATTTTCCATTTTCCCTTATTCCTAGCCTGATCCCAGAAGTCATTTACCCTGAGTAAGCCTTTGTTGTCAATGTCATTCTTGAGATTGGCTAGTTCTTCTCTTAACAGGTTAGGTTCTTGTTGCCAGTTGTCCTCCCAAAACCAAGCTAGGTTTCCATATTTGATCTCCTAGAAACTGTGTTTCTAAACAATGGCTCTATTTTCCCATGCTTTATTCCAAATGTGGGAGCCTCTGATGATCCCAAACATTCGAATGTGATCCCTTTCTTGCCAATTATTTGCATACTTATGTTTCTAGACCTTGTCCCAAGGGGTTACCGATTCCTTTTGCCATCTCCACCATAGTTTTTCCCCCAAAACTTTACTTAGGGTTTTAGGGTCATGAAGTACCAAACTTCCATGTGTCTTAGGTTTACAGATCTTATCCCATGCTACCAAAGCCCATTTCTTTTTCTCTACCCCTTTGCCCAAAGAAAGTCTCTTTGGATATTTTTGATGTGTTGCACAACTCCTTTAGGAGTAGGAATGGTTGAAAACATGAAGATGGGAATAGTTTGTAGGATAGATTTTGTTAGCACTAGCTATCCTGCTAAATTCAAAGAGGTCTGTTTTTCCATTTCCAGACTTTCTCCTAGAGTTTATTGGTGACTGGGTCCCAAACTACCTTACTCAAAGGTTTGTCCGTTAGAGGTATTCCCATATATTTGGAGGGTAGCTGTTCTCTTTGAAACCTGAGAATTCTGGTGAGGTTTCTCTTAATATTAATGTCAGTATTAAAAAAGAAAATCTTTGATTTGGTAAGGCTTACCTATGTACCAACAGCCATAGCAAAGTCTTTCAGGATTTGCTTGAAAGCTTTAGCTTCCTTGATCGTGGGTGTACCCTGTAGCATAGTGTCATCCACAAATTGTTGATGAGTCAAGGCATCCCCGTTCAGGGTGAGTTTGAGACCCTGGATTTTTCCTTCTACTTTGGCTGATTTGATCACATTGCCTAAACCTTCCATCATAAGAATGAAGAGGAAGGGGTAGAGTGGATATCCTTGTCTGAGGCCTCTCGAAGGCCTAAGGGTTTTGGATGGTGAGCCATTAAGTAGTATTGAAAAACTAACTGTGGTGACAAGGGCTATTAACCATCTTATCCAGTTGTGGTCAAAGCCATATGCTTTTAGTACTTCCTTGATTTATGCCCAGCTTAGCTTGTCACAAGCTTTCACTAGGTCAAGTTGTATGATCATACCTGCTTGCTTATTGCTCTTGAGAGAATGGACTACCTCGTGAGCTTGAATGATGTTATTTAGAATTTGCCTTCCTTCCATGTATCCGGTCTACTCCTTAGACACAAGAGTTGGAAGAAGGGGCTTGAGCCTGTTTGCAATTACTTTGGATATAATTTTGTACACCACATTGCATAAATCTATGGGTCTAAATCTATCTGGTGTCATAGCCTTTTCCTGCTTTGGAATCAAAGTTATGAAAAAGGAATTAAGCACCCTCAAAAAAGTTTTGTTTTTCCTTGAGTCCTCCACCACATCAAGGATGCCTTGTTTGACTATTTCCCAACATGCTTTGAGTAAGTCTACATTGAACCCATCCGGGCCTAGAGCTTTCCCATTTTCCATCTCTTTAATGACTTTGTTGATCTCCTCTTCAATCACTGGCATGTTAAGATTGTAATTGTCTTCTCTTGTTACAAGCTTAGGAATGTGCTTTGTGAAGTTATTGATAAATTGTGTCTATGAGAGGCTCCTTTGCTATGCTTTGGAAATGTTGTACTAGATTAGATTCTATTTCTTTGTGGGTGTTGAGCTATTTTCCTTAAGTATCTTTGAGTTTTGAAATCCTATTATGAGACCTTTGATCCATGGTTGAATTGTGAAAAAAGTTTGTGTTTCTTTCTCCTTATTTTATCCATTGTACTCTCGATTTCTCCCTCCAAAAGATCTCCTCTTTATTTCATTTGTATTCCCATTCCTGTTGAAGAGATTCAGCTTGTATTTTCATTTCCTTGGTAAAATCATCTGTGATGAGGACCTGGTTAATTCCTTGTAGTTTCTGTTCAACTTCTTTTTTGGCTTTGAAGATATTGCCAAACTCATTTTTGTTCCAATCTTTAAGCCCGAGTTTGATGTGTTTTAGTATCTGATGTAGAAGGAACATATTAGTTCCTTGAACAGGGATATCTTCTGCCGACCATTTTCCAATATTGTTGATGAAGTCAAGGTGGGTGAGCCAAATATTTTCAAACCTAAAAGGTCTTTTTTTCGGAGTACCTATAAAAGAAGCTTCAAGCTAGATAGGCTAGTGATCCGAGCCTCCAAAAGGGAGGATTAAAGTAGAAAAGTCAAGGCTTATGAGAATGAGGTCCTCAGAGATTATGAATCTATCTAGTTTAGAGGCAACTTGAGAAGCCCCTCCCCTCTTATTATTCCAGGCGAAGGTACCATTTCTTGTCTCCGTATCCACTAGCCTCATGTCGTTTAGGAAGTTTTGAAAGGATATGGAGTCTCTGCCTAGTGTTCTGGTCCCACCTTTTTTTTTTGAAAGATATCTGATCATATTAAAGTCCCCTCCCAGAATCCATGGGATAACAGGATATATTTCTCTTAGCTCCTCCAGTGAGATGAGAAGCCTGAGTTTGTCTTCAAGTTTTTAAGGACCATAGACATTTGTGATTAAATAGACTTCCTTATAACCCAAAGGTTGGATCGCCATCTATAGGTAGTTCCTGGATGCTTCAGCATCTAGGATTCCAAGTTTCTGGGGGTTCCAAAGTGTGAGAATCCCTCTTGCTATGTTGTCTACTTTAACTTCTAGATATTCATACTTGATGAGCCATTTGCTATGTATATTTCTTATTTTATCTATTTAACATTTTTTTTCCTGGATAAACATTATATCTGGTTTTTCTTCTTTTATTCTATTGCTAAGATTTCTTTGTTTCCTTTTACTTCCTAGACCCCTAATATTCTAGGTTGTAAGCTTCATTAAGAAAGGTTTGTAAATGAGTAACTAGTAAGGTATTTCATCTTACCTGAGTTGATCATGAGTTTCCTACACTCTATCAACAACTCATTCTATCTTTTTCTTCCTCTTTTCCTGCCTAGGTTCTTGGGAGCGTGTCCCGATGTTGCCTCCATCGTTTTTACCCCTCTGTTTTCCTGGCTATCATGGTTTCTTTTGACTCCAGAACCCTTTTCTTGAGATCTCCAAAGGAAGAGTTGTTGTACTCTATCAAACTCCTCTTGTTGTAGAGAATCAACCCCTTTGGCGGTTCCCTGTTCTAGGAACTTTTCTAGATCGAGATTCTCCCTTTCAAGAATTTCCTGCAGATCATGGTCCTCCGTTCCAACCTCGCTTAGGGTCATCTCATGGTCCGTGTCAAGTTCCATAGTGCTTGGTAGATCCTCCCTTAGTTTGTTGTTTTCAAGTATATCCTCCATGCTGTCATCTTTTTCCTTCTCTGTAGGACTATCCTCCAGTACTTGGTTCATTCCATTGTTCCCATCTTCTTCTTCTAATATCTTGAATCTGTTATGACTTGGTTGCTTCTCCTCATTGATTTTCTTTTGGCTCTTTTTCCCTCCTTTCCCTCTGCCTCCGACCTTGGTAAAGCCTTTAGTATCTTTGTTTATGTTGGTTTTAATACTGCTCTCCATTTTGTTTAATGGGCAACCTCTTAAGAGGTGCCCATGTTCATGAAATTTGTGACATTTGAATGAGACATTTTCATAGTCCACTGCCTGCACCCATTCTTCAACATATACTTCTAGAATAATTTCGTTTGGAAGTGCCCTAGATAGGTCCATTTCTATGCTTATTCAGGCAAAGGAGGTGTATTTTCCTCACAGAGTCACATCTGATATTTTTAAAAAATGACCTAGTTTATTGCCTATGGATTTTAAGGATTCTGGTAGCCAATAATCTAAAGGTAGGGAGTAGAGTCTTATCCATACCGACACTAATGTAAATGTCTCTCGTTCCAGGAAAAAATTAATCACCCATGGTCGCATGTAGAGGTCTGTAGCCGCATAAAAATATGGTCCTCCTTCGAACACTTTGTCTTTGTCCTCTAAGTTTGTGAACACTACTATGATGAACCCCTTGGACCCAAGGTGAATATTTATTTCTCTCTTAGGTTTACAATGGTTCTTTATCCATGCATGAAAAGCCTTCTCTGTTGGCCATATCTCTATAAATTTTCATATTACTGCATAAGCCGCCATGTGATCCCTGTGCACCTGTAGCGCTGGATCACTTAATACAACCCGAGGTGTGATGGTTGACCTAGGTTTACAGAGTCCTATCATATTCTTGTGCTCAACTCTCTGACTGCCTCCTCTTGTTCTCTTCTCTCTTCTGACTTCCTCATGATTCTCTTCCTATTCCTGTGATCTGATGTTTTTCTGTTTTTCTATGTTGATACTCCCAATTTCTACCTCCATTGGTTTCTTGAAGCGGTTCGAAATTGCATGACTGTAGGAGGGAGTGGAACTCCCCCCTTCTTGCCCTTCCATGGTAACCAGCACTGATACCCTGTTGCAAACCCTAGTTCTATGAATTTCCCCCACAGTCCATCCTTAATTCAGCACCTAGAAAATACTAACTTTAAAATATTGACCATTTTTTATATTTTTTTAACTACGTGAAAAAATTAAGATTTCATTGCAAAAAAAATTGAAAAGAAAAATAAAAACACACAAATACATAAATACACTTAAAAAAATATCTTAGGGAAGAAGAATACATTAGAAATTTAAAGTGTTAATAGTTGATGTTGCATCAATGCTTTTCAAAATCAACATGAAAATCACTAACATCTAAAAAAAAATATTCATACTTGATACATAATAAAATTTAAAGTGCCAAAAATATGCTAAAAAAAGGTGTATTCTGAATTACCACTTTTCAAAATCAGGTGACTTTTTTCTACCTCAAAAAAACGGGTATTAGGTAATTTTCTCAGTTGATTGGGTAACTATGTTTAAGGTCACGGGTCACATATTTCAATTTGAATGTTGGGGAAACATCCCAATGGCTGTTCACTTGGTTTATTATTGCTAAGGAAATTGGAAAGGAAATGGAAAAGGCTTTGGAAAGGCAAAATGACATTTTTGGCAATTTCCTTATGCAAATAATGGAAAATAGGAGAAAAGGAAGGTGAAAGGTCATAGGTTGCATGTGAGGAGGAAAATGAATAAAAATAATGGAAAATGAAGAAACTAGAAACATCATTAATAAAAAGTCTTATGAGGACCATTTGGTAGCTTTAGTCAATATTACGTTTTATGATTTCAGTTTTGGAGCTCTCTCTCTATTCTTTATCTTTGATACTCTTTGCCACTTCGAGTTTTCTTGGAGCTCTCTTGGAGGAGTATGGCATACTTGGAATTTTGAGAAAGAAGGAAAAATAAGAGGATGAAATTGCAAGAGCACATTGGGATCAATAACTATAGCAAGTTTTTGTTGCAGTTACCAAGTGTCATGTATGATTTCCTTGCTAGTTTTGGCATGCATGACACACGTATGTGGTTTCTTGTTTATGATCTGTCATTGGCATGGAGGATTTCCTAGATTGGTAGTGTATTTGCCTAGCCTTTCTATTTCTTAGATAACCATGGCGTTGTGGGTGTCTTTCCTTTTTTTCTGGTTGGTTCTCATGTTCCTTATGGTTGTGCATTGAGTTACTAGTTCTTGGAAGCCTTGGTTGGACAAATTCTCTAGAATCATTGTAATGGCTTGGGTTAGGCTAGTAGTCATGGAAGACTTGGTTAGAAAAACACTTTAGAAGCCCTTGGTGGGTTGAGTTACTAGTCCTAGAAGCCCTGGTTGGACAAACACTCTGGAATCTTGGCAGCAAATGTGGGTTGAGTTACTAGTCCTAGAAACCCTCTTTGGAACAAACGCTCTGGAGCCACGGACAACTTGGGTAGAAACCAATTTGCTGATGGTTAGTGATGTCTGACCGTGAGGTGGAATCATTGGTTGAGGGTTGAGGTGGTTTGTCCTCTGGAAGCCCTGGTTTGGTTTGGTTTGATTTGTTTCATGAAATCTGACATTCATGATTGGAATATGGCTCGGGAGTGATTCGTTGAAAGAGAGATTTGGTTTAGCGTAATCTATGGTCGGGTTGTATATGGAAGTCCTTGACTTGATTAGATTTGAATATGTTATTAAGAGCTCATTTTCATTTGTATTTTCATTAGTAAATGTGCTTGATGTTATGTGTCTTTAATGGTTGTTTCCTCATTGATATATCTCTGGTTATTTGTCAGTTATAAGTATGTATTATGACAGTGTTGATGTATGGCTCTCATCATGTTTTGATTAGCACACAAATGAATAATAAATATATGACCTAATAGATGATAATGCAATTATTTTGATAATACATCAATGCTTCCATGTGAATATCAAATAAGTATGAGACCCCTATGCTCATATCCATTGTTATGACCTGTAGATTTCATTTTTGTGAGATGTTTGATGAAATGTTTGTCATTGATAGTAGGGGTCATATCAAGTACCTGTACTAATGATTTCATTAGTAGCCTTATTCCATTGTTATTTATCATTTCTAAAAATTTCATGAAGTTTTGGGAAGTGGCTTGAGCCCTGGCCTTGAAAAAGGCGCACAAAATTGAGGGTCACTAGCTCAGGACTGGCTAAAAAATTCCATAGTCATTGGCATGCCTTGTCGTGGGAGAAACTAGAAGACCTCAGTCACGTGCATGGCTTGTCATGGGAGTGACTAAGGGTCCATATTAGTGAAATGTCAAGTTGTCTTAGGGGTTGGTCACATTGAAGTGTTTGTTGGCTCATGACTGTTTTGTAGCATGTGTGGAAGGTCATAATGGTTTTTTTTGTTAGTTCCACTTCCTTAACTGTACATGGGGAGTTAAATAACATCATAGTAGCCTCTCATCACATGTTTACCATGACAAACTGGTTAACTTGGGTAATTGTGGGAGGAGTGCGTTACAAACTCATTAACCCATGCGTGAAGCAAATTTTTCATAGATATTTTTTTCTCCCTTTCTTAAGAGAAGTGAAAATTATAAAAGATTATTCAAACTTTGAAATAATTTTTTTTTTTTTCTCGGCAATTCTAACTACTTTGTATTAATATTTACAGTAAAACATTTACATCAAACAGACAAGCTGCCCAGGGCCACCTATGGCTCCTTGGGTGGTGATAGCAAACTTGAATTTTTGCCTTGCAGGGCACCTGTTCCAGAGAGCTTGACAAAACATGACTATGTGATTTTCCACCATGAAGAGACGCGGAGTACAGACAAACTGCAAAAACTGGTAACATTACCGTAAACCGACACGATACAGGTAAAGACATATAGCTAAGACCCGACATTAGACTCCGGACCCAGTGCAACTGAGGTAGCCGCGAGCCAGACTTACAGATATAAAGAGAATAGACTAAGATGCACATTGAAAGCTTGAAATTAGCCAATATCCAGACCCCAACCTGAGAGAAGGAAGAAAAAACGAAGGGGAGCCGCTGAGGGCTACTCTTCTGGTTCTTCTTCCACAATTCTGCTCCAACGCTGCCCATTTGGAACTCCTTCCCACATGGCCATGGGGTTCTGCGCAGTAGATGACATTTCGTGCTGTTGAAGTTGGGCGGGGGGATGAGGCAGCTCTCCTTCAGAATGGCTCGCTACGGTGGAAGACTCCCCCATTGGGCGTTTTCCTTTTTCCTTTGCTGAATTGTCCTCCGCCAGAACCAGTGACGAGCTATCCTCATCTTCCTCAGGGATTTTTGTAAAAAGCACAGAGATGTGGGCATTAACACCTGCAGTGTCTCTGGAGCTGCCCAGCGTGAAGGTGACTGAGCCAAATGCTGGGAGAATTGGCTCACCCTCGACGGAGCTTCCCACTTCCATGAATTGACCAGCTGGGATTTGGGTGACTCCCGCCCTCCGATAACAATAGCAACAGCAGCAATGATGATGAACATCAGCTGCAGGAGGACGAGAGGATTCCCCCCTTCCTGGGCCTCTTCGGCTAGGCATCCTCTCTCTCGGCTGCACCATGGAATCCTCCAATTCCGCTTCCTGAGCCCGAGCAGCGAAGGGCCAACAGTGGCTATGCCCCCTTCCCTTATGTTGCAGCACCCAAATTGGGTATGTACCGGTATAGACTGAACGAATACAGAACCCAGACAGCACCAGAATGGCGCGGACCTTACCCGAACCTCCAAATACCAAGACGAGATATTGACTCTCAGGATTCTGAGAATTATGCCAATCACTCTGAGCTCCCTTACCCACCGAATCGGCATATTTAAGCTCCTGCACATTCCCTCTGAAAAGACCTCCATTAACTGCGTCTGGCTGGACTGCCATCACCTCCTGCAGCGCCATTAAAACCTCCTTTATGCCTCTCGCTTGCTGAAGGATCGGCGGCTTGAGGAAATAAAGGCTCGCTTTCCTCACGTGTCGGCCCATGCCCGCCATGTGGCCTCCCATGGATTAGCTCGAAGACACCCGCATCCGGGGCGACAGCCTCTTCTTGGATCAGTCTTTGACAATCCTGAAGCAGATGCCTGTTGGAAATGATGTTGGTATTTCCAGACACCAGAGGGTGGTCTGCCTCTGTCCCAATGTTGGCTAGAAGGTCTGCAATTTTGTTGCCTTCTCGTTTAGTGTGTGTGAAGGAGAGGGCTATAGAATTGCGGAGCTTCTGAGCTAAGTCATTTAACCTAGCTTCTAGCCGCCAACTGGGGGCTACTTTCCTTGCATTCGTGCCATTCTGAAGACGGGTGGCCATGTTAATGAGAATCTGGGAATCCCCTTCTACTATCAGAGGTTGAAGATTGAGATTCCAAGCTAGCAAAAGGCCTTGCCATAGGCCTTCCAGCTCTGCGGAGTTATTGGTATCCCACCCTAGGTTCCCAAAATAAATCAGAATGGGCTTTCCTTCCGAGTCCCTTAGTATACCTCCATATCCAGCTGCGCCAGGATTTCCTTTGGAAGCTCCATCAAAATTCAGCTTGTATGAGTTTTGGGGAGGGGCTTTCCATTGACAGAGGTTCGTGCAATTGACCTTAGGAGCACTGCTCTTAAGAGAATCCGGTGGTATCTGCAGCTGCCAATTGCTTAGAATGTTATGCTCGTTATCAATAGTGGGAAGATCATCCGCTGTCCATGCCTGAAGAGCCATTGTCTCTTGTATGTTTTTGTGAGTCTTACTCCAGATTTCTTCTAAGGGAGAACGATTGTTTTTGAATATGCGCTGATTACGTTCCTTCCAGATGTTCCAGAGGACGATCCCTGGAAGAATATTCCATAAATGATTGAGGATCCTGCTCTTGTAAGGAGATTTTTGCCAAAGTCTTAAGGAGTTGATAATGTCCCCCTCCCTCCTGCAGCTTCGTTGACATCTGAAGTTGACCTTGTCCCAAAGTTGACTGGCCAGAGAGCAGGTATCAAGGAGATGCTGGAGAGTTTCTTCATTTTGCGAGCAATTGAGACAGATTGAAGGGCCATGAAAGCTCTGCTTCCTGAGTTTGTCCCAGGTAAGGATTTTTTGTGACCCACCAGCCATAGAAAGTAGGTAATTTTTGGCCATGGACCAAGCTCCCAGATTCTGCTCCATATGGGATCTGGGGGAGAAGGGAAGTTGCAAACGAACTTGTAAGCCTCTAAGGTTGTGTAGGATCCCTTGGGAAGGTACCCCCATCTGAGAATATCCTCTTTATTATCCTGCCTGATATTTCTTTTCCTTAGCTCGATCCTTAGCTCCTCTTGCTGCTGCTCATTTGCTTGATTGAGAATCAAGTTGCTCCTTTTCCAGATCCTGAAGCCGTGCTCCAACTCCTGCGACCAGAATTGGTAAACTTTTTCCTGCTGGTGTTCTGACCTTTCTGGGAGAACAGAGGGGTGGAGAATGTTCTGGAGTTTGGGCAGTTGGTTCCAGGCATCGGTCCAAAATCTTGCAGTGCGTCCGTTCCTTATTTCCCAGAAGCTGTGCTTCTGTATTAACTGGTAGTGTTGTTTGGCCGCATTCCATATTGTGGATCCCTTTTCAGTGGGGATGAATCTGATGAGTTCCTCTTGAGGTCGATTTCCGGCATACTTGGCTGTCCATATTTTTCCCCAAGGCTTTTCTGGGCTAGTGATCCATTGCCACCAGATCTTGGCGCTCATGATGGAATTGCTGTGTTCAGGATCCCTTAATCCAATGCCTCCCTTTTCCTTGGGCATACATACATTGGTCCACTTCACCAGAGCCCATTTGCGGTTGGTGGCCGCACTACTCCATAGAAAATTGCGCTGAAGGTTTCTTATGCTTCTTAGGACCCATTTTGGCGCCGCTAAGAAAGAGAACAAGTACAGAGGCATTGCCTGCAAAACCGATTTGATGAGAACTATTCGACTGGCTAGATTAAGGGATCTATAAGTCCAGAGAGTAAGACGGTTTTCCAGTTTCTCAAGCAAGGAACGCCAAGCGGGTTGTTTAAGACTCGAGACCGAGAGGGGAGCACCCAGGTACTTGGAGGGAAGAGAAGCTGCGGTGAACCCCAAGATTCGAGAAACAGCCGACTTGACTGAGGGCGGCGTATGGAAGAAAAAAATCTGGGATTTAGAACTGTTGATGTGCATTCCAGAGGCCTCCGAGAAGTCCTGAAGGAGAGATTTTAGTCGGCGGGCTTCTTGAGCAGAAGGGTAAGCATAGAGCATAGTGTCGTCGACGAACTGCTGGTGGGAAGTGGGTGGAGAGTTATGCACAGAGATGCCTTTGATCTGATGAGAGAGGAGGGCTTGCTTAATGTGTCTCCCTAACCCTTCCGCCATAATGACGAAGAGAAAGGGGGAGAGGGGGTCCCCTTGCCGAATACCCCTGGAGGGGTTGAAGGGGCGGGAGGGGATGCCATTAACGAGGATTGAGAAATGGGTGGAGGTGATCAGATTCATGATCCAACGGATCCAAGGAGGGCAGAAGCCAAAAGCAGTTAGCATTTCATGAATATAAGTCCAGCTTAGTTTGTCAAAAGCCTTGGAAAGGTCCAATTTGAGAAGCATACCTGATTGCTTTGATTGCTTGAGGGAATGAATGATTTCATGAGAGAGCAGGATGCCATCCATAATGTGCCTTCCTTCCACATACCCTGACTGCTCCGGAGAAATGAGTCCAGGTAATAGAGGTTTGAGGCGATTGGAAATGACTTTTGATATAACTTTGTAAATCACATTGCAAAGCGCAATAGGCCTGAACTTATCCGGTGTGATGGACTCCTCCTCCTTGGGGATGAGAGTTATGAAAGTGGCGTTGAGAGAGGGAAGGAGCCAACGCGTTGCCCTGGATTCTTCGACTACCTGCCAGACTTCCTCCTTAAGCATATCCCAGAAAGAGTGAAAGAAGGTGGTGGAAAACCCATCTGGCCCCGGGGCTTTACCTTCCTTGAGCTGCTTCATTGCCTCATCCACCTCCTGCGGGTGAATAGGGCGCATTAGGAGGTCATTTTGTTCCTCCGTAATGATTTTAGGGATGTTGCTCGTGATTTTTCTAATGGCCTGTCTCCTTCCTTCTCTCTGCTCTTTATGGATCTGTTGGAAGTGGCTGAGAAGTTCCTCTTCAATTTCCTCATGAGTCTCTACTCTTGCCCCTGTCTGCTTTTGAATGAAGGGAATGTTGTTATGCATCCTTCTCTGAACTGTGGTTCTGTGGAAGAATTTTGTGTTGCGCTCACCCTCCTTCAACCATCTGACCCTTGACTTTTGCCTCCAGTAGATTTCTTCCTGCTTCCTTCTGTTCTCCATTTGACTATGGATGAGTCTCTCTTGCTCCAGGGTAGCTTCTGTGTGCCCTTCCGAGATAACCCTTTGGTGAAGAGTTTCCAGGTCTTGAGTGAGTTTATGCTACTCCTTGAAGATGTTTCCAAAGGTTTCCCTGTTCCACCTTTTTAGCTGATTTTTGAGAAATTTTAACTTTTACTGGAATTGATACATCTTTGATCCTACTGGGGGAATAAACGAAGCCCAAGTAGCTTTCACAAACTCCTTAAAGGTGGGATGCGTGAGCCAAAATCCTTCAA
This sequence comes from Pinus tabuliformis, assembly GCA_031772625.1. Lineage (NCBI taxonomy): Eukaryota > Viridiplantae > Streptophyta > Pinopsida > Pinales > Pinaceae > Pinus > Pinus tabuliformis. Next base: position 630,001,683 of record CM062807.1, on the reverse strand, counting down.
ATCGGAAGGGTCGTTTGGTTAAGTTACCTGGTCGTTGCCATTGAAGTGCTATTGGCCAGTGGTCCGATCCCGTATGAGCAAGAATGGCTGCAGAGAAGTCTCCTCCTAAGTGGACCGCGTTGTCAGAGATGAGGAAGCGATCCAGTTTTGAGGCGATTTGATGGTTTCCAGACCTGCGGTTACTCCAAGTATAGGTGCCATTGCAGAAAGGCATGTCAATAAGAAAGGTAGATTGGATGAAGTCTTTGAAGCGGATGTCCTCTTGCTCCATTATGCGCCTACCTCCCAGCTTTTCTTCAGTATTAGTTATCATGTTGAAATCCCCAGCAACGATCCAGAGAGGGTGCCTTCTGCTATTACTAAGAACTTCAATTGTGTCTAGAAGTGCTATTTTGCTTCTAGTGCCTTGAGGGAAGTATACATTTGACAAATTACCATAAATATTGGTACCCATGATATGAAAGGTCGCCTGGATGAGGTGGTGCGCCGCGTGAAAGTCAGAGAGGGATACCGCTTGGGTATTCCATGCTATTGTCAGACCTCCTGAGGCTCCAGAGGCATCTATAGCTACCGATCTACAACCAGGCCAGGCTTTCGAGAGGATGTTGCCTAGCGTATTACTGTTACACTTAGTTTCTTGGAGAAAGCACATTTGTGGCTTTTCCTTTTTTATCATATGCTTTAACATTCTGAGTTTTCCGGGACTGTTGAGCCCTCTTATGTTCCATGATACCAGCTTCATCATTAACCATTGACAGAGGGCTTGTAGTACTTCGTCAACTGTGCGTATCTGCCTGAATCCACCAGGATTTTCCCAATCTCTATTCTCCTTTGCAGATCAATTTTTCTGCCTCTCTTCTTCGAATCTTTTGGGCGCATGTTTCTGTCCCATTGGCTACCTGATTGTATTCCAAGTTGGCTTTGATAGTAAGCTCGAGAAATGACCATTTCGAGCTTGTTGAGTTGGAGTTCTGGTATTGCATCGTATGCTCTTTTTTTGCAGGTTGCTTCCAGCTCTAGTAGGTCTAAGCCGTGCAGATCAATACTCTCGGGCTCTTCTTCCATGATTTGCACCTGGTCGTTTTCTTCAGCGCTGATCTCTGGGTTCTGGGGTTGTTCCGATTTTCCATCAACTTCCATTTCTTTGATGATCTCTGGAGTTTCTTTCTGATCCCTTTTGAGAATAGAGGGGGAAATAACGAGAGAGGAAGCTTTGGGGGGGGGGGTGCGAAGGAGGAGGAGTTGATGAGGAGGACGGGCGTTCAGGGTTGACTTCATCGATGAGAGGCAGATTCTCAGAGGCTTGGCCAAGAATGTCAAAGCTGTTCTTGGTTACTGGGCCATGAGACTTGGAGGGCTGGGGCCTGGACCCAATAGGGGGTTTTTTGTGAGAGCGCCTTCTGCTAGTGACTTTGGTGAATCCATCCTGGGCAGGGGCTTCAGAAGAGCCGGGAAAGCTAGTTTGGGTATTCTGAGGACAATCCCTGAAGAGATGACCAAGGGTATGACATTTTCGGCACCGGAAAGGAACATGCTCATAATCAAGAGGCTGGATCCATTCCTCATCCCTATGAGAAAGAGTGATCGATTCTGGAAGGGCTTCATTGAGGCGAATAAACACACAAATTCGGGCGTAGGAGATATATTTGCGAGACTTGGTTTCATCCGATGATCTAATGTATTCTCCCACCCAATTTCCTATTCTTTTGAGAGCTTCCTCCTCCCAGTATTCATCCGGGAGGGAGTATAACCGGATCCAGAAAGGCGCCCAGGTTAGATCTTCCTTGTCTAGGTTGAATCTGGGGATCCAATCTCTCAGATAAAGGCTGGCCGAAATGAAAAAGTATGGTCTGCCCACTAGTATTTTGTGTTTGTCCTCCAGGCAATAGAAAATTGTTGTAAAGAAACCTTTTGGCCCGAGCTGAAGCGTTACATCCCCCTTTGGTTTCCATTTCACCGCTATCCATCCATTCAGGGCTCTCTCAGTAGGCCAGAACCCTATAAATTTCCCGATGAGGGCGTGATCTCGCATGAATTCGATTCTTCTGTCTATCATGTCTCCTGGCAACTCGATTCTTGGTCTTTCCTTGGCAACTGGTCTGCAAGTTGATGAAGTGACCTTCAGACCTTCTACAGGATTTTCAGAACCCTTCTAGGGATTACCGTCTTCTTCCCTGCGATCTCCGCTTCCTTTGTTGCCGTCCTGGGGTGTTTTCCCCCTGTTCAGAATCTCTTTGTCAACTGACCCGAATACGACGTTTTGCGTCGAATCTTGCTGCGACGGGGAGGGCACTGACGCCCCCCCTGCGGTTGAGCCATTGAGGGACCCTGGTACGCTGCAGATCTGAACCGCTGCAGCAAATTTTTACTTCAGTGATGAGCTTGACAGGGGCGCTGACGGCGCCGTGTAAGGAACAACCCGAGCCCTACCAAAACCCTAGCAGAGCGTTTTTTCTCACTTTGAAATAATTATTAAATAGAAATCAGTAAATAATTTAGTGATCATTATGCATGATGTATTTAAAATGTTAATTTTAGTTTGAAGTTGTTTACCTTAACATTTCTCATTTTTTTATGCTTGCGCATATTTGGTTTTATGGGTGTTTTTTCTAGAACGTATATTAAGTGAGAGGTTTAAGTGCTTATCATCAAATTATTCATGTTTTATGTCTGAGAATGTTGGTTATATATATGAGAATATTTTTTTGTATTAGTGAAAAGTATATATATTATTTATTTCTTTAAAATGAAAAAATATTATATTAATGATTATTATTTTTAATATAATACTAATTGGTAATCATGAATGATTGTTATTATTGATATGGTAATCATCATTATTATTAATATTGATATAATGTATAACATATTTCTAGATTTAAGTGATGAAACTTCACATTTATCAAGTTCTAGAAGATTTGGATTAAGGGATGTTTTCTCAGATGTTGTTGGCTAAAATGTCATTTGTTACATCTCTAGAGGCCTTGCACATTGGACATAACTTGATTTTAAGTTTAGTTATCATCAAATGTTCCAGTTGCAAAGTCAATAATTTAATTGACTATGATCCTTTTTATGACTCAAACATATAATTGGGTGAATGGTGGCGCTTATGAAGTAGCTTCAGGGAAGCACATTGTTAAACACACATGGACAACAAAGACAATATGAAAGATAAAACATGCAATACAATTTTATTAACAAGAGATTTACATTTATAGTACATTATGTGACTCTTGGGTTTCAGATCCCAAGGTCTCTTGGACTGCTTTGGTCTATTCAGCTTCCACACTAACCCATTTAGGATTAGGTGTCCAACATTTCCCCCCTTAATCCAAAGGGTTATGTATGAGTCCAAGAAGAGAGCTGTAATACAAAATGTGCAAATATGCATGGCAGCACTAGGCTGAATGTGCTCTCTGAAATGTTGGTATAAAGGGCGATGGTTTAAGGATGACCACCAACACTGGAACGCTTAGTGCAGTTCCCGGAACTCTTCCAAAACTGGCAAGAAACTGAATTTTTCTGCGAGAGGAAGTGATCCTATTGTTTTAAAGAGGGAAACCTTCAACCATAAAAGGGAGGTCTCACCCCACATAAAAGGTAAAACTTCAACCTGAAAAGGGAAGTCTCAACCTGTGATGGTTTAAGGATAACCAACAACTCTGGAATGCTTAATGCAATTCCTGGAACTCTTCCAAAACTGGGAAGAAGCTGGAGTCTTCTGCTAGAGGAAGTGTTCTCAATTGTGTTCCTGGAATTCTTCCAAAACTGGCAAGAAGCTGAAGTCTTCTGCTAGAGGAAGTGTCCCAGATTGCCAACTGAAGGCATGTTCACGGGCATCTTTGTCTCTGGCTACAACTCTGAAACTGGTGTGGCAGGTTGTGGCTCAGGCTCGCTTGATGTGACTTTGAAGCTTGTAGATGACCATCATTTTCCCCCCTGTCAGATACAAGGTGAGAAGATGGAGAAAACTCAACTGCAAGACTGTTCAATACTCTGGAACAAGTTCTGACATGTGTTTGGAATATATTCTTGGCTGTTGATGCCCATTGCCAAGAAGCGATCCATCCAAGATGAATCTTTGTTCTTGCAGGACGTTTGTTTTTGAAGCATCTGTGTGAAGAATGGCTGGTTTTATGACAGTGCTTACATGGATGAAGATCAAAACAGTGATCTTTCAGATGGCCAACTCGGTCACAGTGTTGGCATTTCATGATCTATTGTTGTTGTTGTTGCTGTGGAAGAGGGGCAGAATCTGGAACAGCTGGAGGTGAACTGTCATGAGGAGAAAGTGAACTGTCATGAATAAATCCAGCACTCTGAAACTGAATGGGCTTTGAGTAGTCTGGAATATGAAAGGACAAGTCCTTGTCATATCCAAGACCAGTTCTATGCTTGTTGTGGACAAGCTGTTCCCAAGGTCTGATGATGGGCTTGGGAAGTGCAGACTGAGTTTCTGCATCTGCATATACAACTGCTGCTTTATTTGAATGAACTGTAACATTATTAACATGCTGCTGATGGGTGGTTGTCTCAATGTTCTGAACAAAAATAGGTTCATAATGGTGTCTATTTTGATGTAGCTCTTCTTGCTGTAGCTGTGATTCAAGTTGCAAAAAATCGATCTTTTCCTGTGCATTTTGTAGACATGTCTGAATTTCTGAGAGAGATCCTTTTCTGATTTGTAATGTGTCATCAATAGTAGATAATATCAGAGTTTTAAGGAACTGTAATACTTCACTGGTTCTGGCCATTTTTTCTTCAATGTCTGATTTACACCTTAAAAAACTAATCACAACTACTACTCAATGCAGAAAAGTAATATCTACTCACAGTACACAGCAATATCCTTTATAAATGTCAGCAAATGATCAGTGTGCAATATAAAAGATTACGATCAGTTCACCAAAATCTTTATGCAGCAGTGGAATTAAGGAATCAATGCACTATAATGAGTTTTAAATACAATGCCACAATTGGGGCAACATCAACTGCAAACTTGTTTGGATCCTTCAAGTACTCCTTCAGAAATGATGGTTATCAAAACTTCAATAATTATAACACCATGTCATGGGCATTCTTTGAACTGTAATTTACAGCGGTCAACCTCAGCAAAGCATTAAACATATGAATGGCACCAGCAATCAAATCAGATCCAACTATAGGAACAGAAGCACAGAATCTCGGTTGCAAATGGAATTCGAACGATTCAAAGTGTATTTGAAACCAATCACCATACCATTGGATCGTATACCATTCAGGCCTCATACAGACTTATTTAAAACAGCAGCTTCAACGTATTTCAGGCAGCATCATAACGTATTCAGGCAGCTTAAATCACAGTTTTCGTTGCATTCAATACAGCTCCAGGTCAGCACACAAATAAATCAATGAGCGATATACAAAACTGATTTCTTTCTCTGCAATAGAGACTTAATGTCCAACACATACAGTGCACATATTAAGAGCAATAATCATCACAAAAAGAAACGACCTTTCCAACGAACGCTCGAGGCATTGAATAAATTTTCAGCAGACAAATATACACCAACCTTTATATAAATATATAGCCGAGAATACCCATAAAAACGGTATTATTCGTTGTTGAGCAGATTACGGATGAAGCCACATTTCTGGTTGATTTCTTTCATGCATAAACAACACTCCTTTGCAAGAAAAAATGAATGTCTTCCACAATCTGCAGTTGAAGTACAAACAGTTCGAGCACTCCTGAAGGTAGAACGAGCACGCTAGTGAGGAATGAGTTCAGCTCACTTACATAATGCACAATTCATGTTGTTAACTTCACCATCTGATGCAGCCCAGGCCGCTCCTACCAGGATCCTCCGACCACCATGCATTACTCCCCTGATCAAACCTAATGCTTCTGGGGCTTGTTGAAGTTTATCCCGGATCATCAATCTTGATGAAAAACCCTGAACTTACTGATGCGCAAATCAAGCTACAACGCAAGCTGGATGTCTTTGACACTTGGTTTCTCTTCCAGTAATTATGAATCTTGGATGATATTGTACAAACAGCGAATCCCCAAATTGATATACTGCCCAAAGATGACAATTTTGATACAAAAACAGCTACAGATGACAAGGCCGACAGAAAATAACATAAACTTGAAAAAGTCGCAGAACACTACAACACTTTTTCAATCTGAAACAAAGGCGAAATTGAGTGCAAGGCATTGCAGAGAGCCAGATGGAAATGAAAATGAAACTATTCATTGAAACCTAGGTGTTTTATGGTCCCGGGCAGGAAGAAGGCAAGTAGACCACATTAGGGCTCCGAGAAAGGGTGGAAGCAGTCTCCTTGGCAGCCTCGATACGCCTGAGCCAAAGGGCAATAAATTTCTGTTGCTTCTCTCTCGATATCACCGACGATATCAGGGATTTAGCATACAATTAAATATCCCATACAACATATAAATAAAATTTCAAACAATATTGTTTTCTTCAAAATCGACTTGAAAAACACATTCGCAAACAACTTGGACATTTAAATATTTGTCTTTTATTTAAGAGAGTAATAGCATCACCATGTTTGCACCCACGAGCCTATCAATAACCTCTCCATGGATACATTTAAACTGAATCTCAATATAAATCCCTCTCGATGAATCTCAATGAAACTCTGACTAACGTGCCACAATCGAGGATAGCAGTGATCACGATACCATGATCTCGACGATTGTACCCTTCCACCAATGATCACAATCAAGTTGCAATACGACTCAAAGTTGTATTATCAATCGTTCATTGCATTGTTAAAAATAAAGGAATTGCAGCGACTCCACAATAGTGATCCACACAGTGACTGATTCAATTGCCGACAATGCTCACACAGACGGACCCACCAACAGATCGAATGCTGCCATTACATCCACGTCATGCCTCCTCCGATCAACGTCGTGCCTTCTCAGATAAACGTTGCCACTACAACCACGAATCTGCTCAACCATAGATCTATATCGCCCTTCAGCTCCTTTGCAAACACGTCAACTCAAGTCTACAGTTAACTGAACCTCGATCTCCCATGTGCACAACTCCCTCTAACTAGCCTACAGTACTAGAGCACCACAAAACCTTTGCTGCTATACACAACAACTTGTCTTTCACTCTCCGCAACTCCTCCGTTACAAGAAGAGAAACCCGCAGTTACAAGAAGAGAAACCCGCAGTTGCCTCTTCTTATAGACGAGGGCATTCTTTCCCTGATCGAAGAATTTAGATCTAGGTATGAATATGATGAAAATTATGGAACGCCGTGGAGATGCCTCTGATGATTGTGAATGTTTAACCAAGGCTTCAATTCTCTTCACCGAATGTTCATCTTCATCAAGCTAGTAGTAGGCGCGTTTAGGCCCCACGGTGGTATGCGAGGGCACGAGGATTGCGAGAGGGTGATGCCCGACAGGAGGGTGATGCTTGACCTTTAACTCAGTCGCAGAGAATCGCACGAGATTCAACGCACAGAGAATATGCCACAACCATTTCGCCTAAATCCTTCTGATAAGCCAATTTAGTGCAGGTTTCACAACTCAAGATGTACGCATGGAGACCATGCACAAGGAATTTAACCAAGGCGTAAGGAATGAACAGCGTTCAATCACAGCGTTAAGGACAATCAATTACAAGAGCGTTCAAGCATATGAAACGTATGAATGTCAGATGAATGTCAGAGAATAATGGTAAATCGTAGATGGAGCAACACTTTTAAATGGAGTGTTTATGGACAGAGAGCGCAAGTAATGGCAGAGAATGAGAGCGCAGGTAAGAGCGCCGGTATGGCAGACAGAGGTTAGAGATGTCAGTCAGCAGCGAATTTCAGGCAGAAAATCCTCAGGAGAGAGCACACGCAGTGTCAGGAGCAGCTAATTATATGGAGGAGCAGACACCAGCAGTAGTATAATCAGGTTGCAGCTAATAATCAGGTTACAGCTAAAATTGAGCTGAATAAATATTCATGAGAAAATATTCATGAAATTTATGGCAGAAATAAACTGCATAGAGAGGCCATAGAACAAATGGCTCAAATTAATTTGTAGGGCAGGAATACCCCGCTCTGATACCATGTTAAACACACATGGACAGCAAAGACAATATGAAAGATAAAACATGAAATACAATTTTATTAACAAGAGATTTACATTTATAGTACATTATGTGACTCTTGGGTTTCAGATCCCAAGGTCTCTTGGACTGCTTTGGTCTATTCGGCTTCCACACTAACCCATTTAGGATTAGGTGTCCAACACACATCTACGTTGGTGTTGGGTTTTTTCATGTAACTCAAAAACTTAGGTTTGTGTGCATGGATGGCTCCACATTTTTTGAATCAATTAACATGGATATTGAGTTTACCTATTTGGTCAAAATTAAGTAGAAAAATGCAATCTCTTCTCTTATGTGTGTGGATCACTCTACTAGAGATTATATCCCTGCCTCGACCATGTGAAACGTCTTACAAAAATATGATGGACCATCCATCTTTTTTAGATCAATTTCAGACATGAAACCAATTAAATAATTAATGCTTTCATTTTCCCTTGGAATAAACACCTATTTATTCTCATGGAATATTTGTGGCATGATGCCTCTTAGTTGGAAAATTTTAGTGCACTTTGCATTATTGTATGTTTGACTAGATGTACCTTTTTCAAAAAGTCAATTTTGTTAGTTCTATGTTTCATAACATAATGAACTAATGTTGGAATGACCCTTTTTGTAATTTAAAGCATTCTAAAGGGAGAAGAGATTCCATGATAGCTATCACTTCATTCTTTTAGAATTTTAGAATTGTATATAGTTTGTACCTTGATGATTGGTATTCATGTGTCATCCTTTTGATTCTATATTGAGTGGTTTATTTTTGTGCCATTTATTCTCCCAAAATGAGAGTGAATTGTTGCAAGCTTTGATACTTGATGGAGTAGATTGTTGGAGGGGATCTAAATATGGTTGAAAAGAAGGGTATTGTTATGGGTTTCTAGGATTGACGATTAGTGGTTCATATATGTATGCTTAGTGTCATTGTAAAGGTATGAGTCCTTAGATTTTTTCATCCCATTTGGAAGCAAAACATGCTAGATTATGGTGGTTGGTATACTTGGTTTAACTATTGATAAGGAAAATATAGGATGTAAGCTTTTTCATATTGACTCTATGGCCCTCAGGAAGATTTGAATTTCTCTAGTTAGCGTCATCATATTGATGTGATCTTACATGTGACTATTTTAGGTCATTTGACTAGTTGAGGTGATTTTCTAATCCAAACTATAATTTACTTAGGGCAACTTGTCAATTCACATCCTTCATCATTGTTTAAGTTGAATGCATGGTTCCCTTATTGACGATCTTGCTATGGGTGGAGGTATGTTTAGACCCCATTTTCATAATATTTTCTCTTAACATATTTTGAACGATGTGATGTTTGCTATTAAAGATGCATATTATTGTGTGGTCCTTCATAAGGTTTTTTCTTAGTGAACCACCAAGTATGGATGGGACTCATTACAAATTCTAGAAGGATTTATGGAATTATATTGGTGATGATTTATGTTCCTTTACCTTTGAATTTTTTGGTACTATTCAAATATTTGATTATATTAAACAAGGAAAGATTAAGCTTATTTTGAAGATTGCAACTAAGGATTCCATTAGTGATTTCATAATTAAAAAAACAGTAAAAGAAATAAAGTTGAATTGAAAAAATGAATATAGTGATAGAAGCTACCATCAACATACAATTTTTTTGTGGAAAATCCAACAATGGGAAAAACCAATAAAAACATAAGTAAAAAGATGTTACCAAATCTATGTGGAAACTCTAAAAATGCGGAAAGAATTAGTAGTTTTAAATTACTAGCAAATTAAGTACATAACCTTGAGTCATGAACCTTCTCACTCACTCATTTTTCACCCACTCAATTATAGGCTTCATTTCATGTAATATCATCGTCCAATACCATGGATCACCAATACCACATGTTGAAAATCATGACTCATTTCACTCCTTAACATTTCATATATATATATATATATATATATATATATATATATATATATATATATATATATAACAATCCCCCACTTGAGACCAAATGAAAGCTTAATAGAATAATTTTCTATTGTTACCATCTCCTTGATAGAAATATTTTTTTCCTCATATTCCTATATTTGGGCCAAGAGATGCTTTACAGCCCAATATGGGGAGATGTGTAAGTGTTAGCTATAATACAAATATTTTATGTCAACATTTTTAAATTTTGAGAAAAAAATATACAGAAAAAATATATATCAACTTCATATGTTTTAATTACACATTGATGAACAGGAAAATCGAAAAATTTAATTCTATAGTCTTACTTTTGGAAGGAGCTAATAAATTGATATTTGAAGTGGATAAATTTTTGTCATAGCAACCACTAGTAAGTCTATACTTTTACACTTCTACTCATGCAAAAGTGTAGAGGAATTCATAAATAATGGTGGGAAGTGACTTCTCATAAGTATATATATTTACATATCTAAAAATAATGTCTGAGTACCATAAATTATGGAAAAAAATACATGATGCAGTTATCATGGCATTATATTATGAAAACAATACAATAATACCTTAAGTTATCCTCCCATCAAAAGTTTGAAAAATATTCTTTCAGATAATATTAAAAAATAAATATTTATTTTTCAAAGTTAACCATTATAAGTTGCATTGGTGAATACTAAACAAGAAAATTGATTGCTAGAGTCCTACCTTGGCAAGCACTAATAATGATTGTGTAACCATATTTAAATTTAATTAATAAGCACATAAAATTTTAATATTTACAATACAAAATTTCCATGGATATTATTGACTTGTAAATAGGGTTTGTCACAATACCAGTAGCCAATACTATGACTTATCAATACTACATGCCCAAAAACCATAACTCATTTCATAATCAAAACATTTCATAAATATTATATTTTAACTTAATTTTATAACATTTTTTTAATTAAATCTAAAAGAAAAATGAGTTACATTTTTGTTTTTATATATAGAGATGCATAATTTATATAATACCTGGCTAGATCCATCTCAACTCGAGATCTACCAAGAAACTCCAGATCTACCAAGCGTTGAGAGGGATCAAATCTTTTTTTACTTCAAAAATGGTTTGCACTTCAAGATATTTAATCCCTCTCCCCACTTCGTAGATCCAAAATTAAGATGGTTCGCCTCGTTAGCAACATACGACATAATGCTACAAACTTGTGGGTTTTGAAAATTATCTACTCCTTGGCTAGTGGCAATAAAAAAAAATGCACCCACAGACAAAGAGCATCTAAGACAATGGATGACGACCTACCACATACTAATATGCCATATCCTCCTCCTCTGCTTGTTTCTGCTGCAGTAACAGCCAAACACCTTTTAGGACCATGTAGCATGAAAGTCGGTATGCCAAGCCAGCCAGTGGATCAACTGAATTGAAATCATTAACATGGCATCTCTATTTTTGGGTAATGTTGGATTTTTATTTTATTTTAATAAAAAAAAATTATAAAAGTTATATAGCAGAATTTTTGGAATAGTTTTAATGTTTATTGAGGAAGGTTTATCTGTTGATTGCTTGACTTTTTGTAAATGGGAATAGCTTTAAAGTTTGTTGAATGGAATAATGATCTGTTCATTATTAAAACATTGTGATGTCTTATGTGGTGGGATACTATAGGTTCTATGTGATAGTTTGTTTTTTCTTTTTCTTTTGTTTTTTTGTTTTTTGTTCTTTTAGATATTAGATCTCATTTGTGCTAAGATAGCTTTAAAGTTTAAAGTTTGTTGAAAGGAAGAATAGTTTGCTCATCAGTGAAACACTGTCATGTCCTATGTGATAGTTGTTTTTCTTTATAGGTGACTCCCACATTATATATCTTTATTAGACTTTCACCTTGAAACTTGATAAATACTCAATTCTAGACAAATCAGTTAATCTATACTCCATAAATTAACATTCATAATTATTTTACCTTTTAGGTTTAACATTTCTTTATTTTGATTTTGTTTTAAATATTGATTAACTAATTTTATTAGGAATCAAACAAAGAAAACTTACAAAATTAACTTAACCAACTAAAAATTACAATCTCATAAAATCTTAATTATAAATTATTTACAAAATTCACATTCTTTCATCATGTACTGAATCATAACTTTATACAAAGATTCATATATGTAAATACAATTTTATTTTTATAAAAAAAAAAATTGACTTAAATGTATGTCAATATTCTATACATAGGAACAAATTCGCTTAATTTCATGTCAATAAAAATTAATTGTTTTTACTCAAATTACAGTTGATTTTTCCCTTTCCCCTCAATTTTAGCATTCGTTTCAATGTTTTTTAAATGGAATAATGATTTTCTCATTAGTAAAATATTTCCATGTTTGCTCGTAAGTGAAACACTCTCAAGTTCCATGTAAAGTTTATTTTCTTTATGGGTGACTCTCAACTTATACGGTCTTTATTAAACTTTCACCCAAAGAATAATAAATACTAAATTCCAAACCAATCAATTTATTTACAGCCTATACATTTACATTCATAATTATTTTATTTTTATATTTAACCACCCAACCAAAAAAATACTTAAAATTCTTATATATAAATATTTTTAAATGTAAATACAATTTTATTTTTATAAAGAAACCAATTCGCTTAATTACATGTGAATGATTTATACAAAAGAACAAATTCACTTAATCACATGCCAATAAATATTATTTGTTTTTTACTTAAATGACAGTGATCCGAAGCGTTCACAAGCAGAAAAGATTTTTCCGTTTCGCCTCAATTTTGGCACGTCCACATCTTTCTTTGTCCGAGAGGTTGCCAACTGTCTTTTTTGTTCGTGCAGTCTTTATTTTGTTCTATGTTAGCGCCACGTTGGTAATATGATACAGAGTTCTGAAGTTCAGCATTTTATTTTATCATATCTTTATTTATATTACTTTATATTGTTTAAAGAGAAATAAAAAAGAAATCGCCCGAATGGCACACGAGAAAATAGATTATTCTCTTAATTCAATTTTTTTTTGAAAAATGCTCTTTAATGATAAAAACAGTTCTTGAAATATCAAAAACATGGAAAGGCCATCAGTAAAATATATATATATTTTCTGTTAATTCAATTTCGTAAATGATATTATGAAATAGACATCAACTAAATAAAATCATCCATGTATATGTAATGTCTCGGGAAAAAAATGTAAATATTTGGTTAACTTCTCAAGGAAGAAGTTTTTTTTCTTGGGAAAAGACAGTTAATGTGGGTGTAACCTTAACTACCTCCCCTAACTAGAAGAGTTTCCAGAGAAAAGGAGGGGAGAGGAGGAAAAATCTGCGCGGTAAGGACATGCAGAAAAAAGAAAAAGTAAGCTAAGTCTGGTGATGATCAAATAGCCCTCCACATTGTGCAAGTAACTTGCGGAAGATTGTTGTCTAACAAGTAAGCAAGGGGGGAGATTCTGGTCCCGAAAGACGAATCTCATGGTCGGGCAATTGAGAGGCAGCAGAAGTCCCAGGTTCGGGTGAACCTTCAAGAAGGTCTTTACTAGCCGGAGAGCCATGTACATAAAAAAACCTCTGAGGGAAAACTGTTGTGTGAACTTTATCATGTATCGTAATTCTGTTAAAAGAGGAGTGGAAGGCTTTCTCTATAGTGAATAGTAGAGGAACTCGAGAGGAGAGATGGGAGTCCTCTTCTATATATCTTTACAAAGTATGAACTGGTAGTCTGTGTAAGAGTTTTCTTCTTATTTATGAACTGGAAATAACTGCAAGAGAAGTCTGTAGAAAAACTATCCATAAACTATTTGCAGAAAGTTCAGAAATATAGCAGACTCAGATTTAGCAAAAGACTGTCCTTGTAGAAGACAAGAATCCATATAGAAATTAACGGAGTGACTGTATAAGAGCTCTTTCCTTAGTTATGCCAAACATAAAGAAAACGCTGGAAAAATCTTGAGGGCAGATACAAACCCTCGGAGCACAAACAACGGAGAGACAACTATGAAAGATTTTAAAGAAAATGCAGAGAGGCAAAACAGTTCCGCATGCATAACGAATCCAAACCCAAAACTGTTTCTTTCTCTACATGCATGCAGCTATAATAATATATGACAACAGCACAAAACATGTAGCTATAATTAACATTTGATAGCTAGGCAAATCATGCAGCTATATTAACATTTGACAGTAGCGCAAATCATGTAGATATATTAACATTGATAGCAGAATGAATCTTGTAGCTATATAAACATGCTAAAGCAAATAAATCATGATAAAGTTAGAAAAACAACATATCTAGAGCTCTGAGGAGCAGATTAAAACATAAAGGAAATCATGAATGTTTTATGCTCAAAAGGGAATAGTAGTGCCATAGGGTTAGACTTGAAAGGAAATGCCAAAATTCATCAAAACCCTGCTAAACCTAAACCATCATTAGCCATGTGGAGTACATCGAGCTAGCACAGCCCTTGGATGGGCATAGATGCGTCCACACCATTGATGAGGGGAAAAGCCCAAGGGGCGCGAAATCAGAGTGTACTTTGGCCATACCCCATCACGTGACAGAAACGGTGGTAAATAAATTTCCAAGCCAGATGTTAAGAGTAGACAACGTTAGCATTAAAGTTGTCATCAAACAAAACTTCTACCGGAAAGTTTTTCTGACAACACAAAACAAAACTCTTTGATATTTCCAGAATGGCGTATTTGATATTTGACAGCTATGTAAGGTCAATATGTAATATTTAATATGCACGTTGGGGTTGAATTGGGTTTGACAAACATGTAAGAAAATTTTTATTAGGGTAAGTTTATATCATGTAGGTGGGTACATTACAAGTGGTATCAGAGCCAAGTGTCAAAAACTGTGGCCTCTGGGAAACAAAACAGATAAAGTGTATACATTTTATGTTCATCTCTATTGAGTAGTTAAAGAAAAACAGTTAATGTGTTGACCCTTCTTCTGTTACTTTTCTTATGTTAAGTACAGGAAAACAGAAGACCGACAATATGAGAAGAGAAGACAGTGTGTCACGTAGGTTTGTGGTGAGTCAGGGACCTGCAACTAGCCCTAAAAATAACCTAGAATTATGGGTATAGCTTGGAGAGGAGGCTCGCAATACGAATCTTGCAATATTAGAGATAGTACAGGAGTTGAAAAATGAAATGGCCTGATTGCGGGAGGATAACGCGAGGTTAAACATGGAATAGGGAAGGATCATAAAGAGCCTATCTGACAAGAAGAATCAGCAACTACTGAATCCCACCGCTGAGCAGCAAAGGGTGTCAGAGGAGCAGAATCACCACACAGAACCAGAAGAGTCGGAAGGGAGGGAGGAGAAACGATCTGATAATTCTTCTGAGCAATAGACATAAAAAAGGCAACGGATAGAGTTGCAAGGGGAGTTCCATAAGATCAAACTGCCACACTTTGACGGAAAACAAGAGGAAATAGCCAGGGGGTAGTTGATTAATATGAACAAATACTTTCAGCTATATGAATACGATCACAAACTCAAGGCACAGTTGCCCATTTTCCAATTACAAGGAAAAGCCACCTTTGGTGGGAAGAAGTCAAGATGGTAAGAGGAGTAAGAGAGCAGAATATAACTTGGGAAAATTTTCAAAAATACTTTAAGGAAAGATACCTGACTGAACGTTTCTATGACGAAAAAGCAAGAGAATTCCATGACCTGTGACTGGGACAACAAACTATGGATGAATTTATCACTCGTTTTACTTCATTTCTCCGTTATGTGCCTTATATCCAAGAGGAAAAGGCTACAGTACAAAGGTTCGTCAGTAGTTTACCTTTGAACATGAGGGAAAGAATTGAGTTTGACAACCCAAAGATGATGGACGAGGCCATACGTAAAGCCTAAATTTGCTACCAGCAAAGCAAGCAGAAGGAAGAAATCGTGGGTAAAAAATGAGTTGATAAGAAAAGCAGCAAAGTGGCTGGAAATACTAAAGGAAATCGAGGTGGTGGTAACAAAGGATTTGCCAAGAGGCAAAACAGTAGAAATATACAGAAGAATCCGCTCCGATTAAAGCCCCCCATTGAGTCTAGAACCAGTGAACAACTTGGAAAAATAGACAACAAAGGGACAACAAGGCCTCCAGTGCAATGTTGGGGTTGTGGTGGACCTCATTACGTAAAAAACTGCCCTCAATGAAAAGGAACCGAACAGGTTTCCCAGATCTATGAAGCATTTACAGTTGGCGATGTAGGACAGAGTTTACCAAAGATTAATGCTGCCCTGGAAGATCGTCAGGCGGAGTACCAACCGACCATGGTGGAATTTGAAGGTAAGCTCTTAGAGCTTGCTGTAACTGTTTTAATTGATCTTGGATCTACGTTAAGTTATAATAGTCTTAAGGTTGTGGAGCATTGTAAATTGCAAACTGTTAAATTTAAGGACCCTTGGCTAGTACAGCTAGCAGCAAAGGCAAAGAGACGAGTGCTTGCTAAGGCAATAACAGCCCTTTAAAGATAGCAAGACATCCAGTGACGACAGATTTAAATGTGCTTCCCATTGGTTCCTATGATGTACTGATTGGTATGGATTGGTTAGAAAAACACTGGTCCATAATTAACTGTAAAACTAAGACTATCTGTTATAAAGCTGAGCTTAGAACAAAGCAAGAGATGTAAGGAATTAAGTGGCCAGTGCAGATTCGGCCAATAACTGCCTCTCAATTAGAAAAATGCATTAGGAAAGGATGTCAGATTTATGCCATCCAAGTGGGTTATGCCAACTCGAAAAATAAAATATCCACATTGGAAAACATTCATGTGATACAAGAAGTTATTGATGTGTTTACAGAAGAGATTCCCAGACTGCCACCCAAGAGAGACATAGATTTTACCATTGAATTGGTGCCAGGAGTAGCCCCAGTGTCCCGAGCACCCTCCAAAATGAGCACAGTAGAGTTGACAGAGTTACAAATACAATTATCGAAGCTGTTAAACAGAAACTACATTCGCCCCAGTGTGTCACCCTAGGGACCCCCGGTTCTGTTCGTTAAGAAGAAAGACGAGACCCTTCGCATGTGTATGGATTATTGCCAATTGAATAAATTGACAATCAAAAATAAGTATCCTCTACCCCGTATTGATAAACTGTTTGATCAAGTAGAAGGAGCAACAATATTATCAAAGATTGATTTGCGATCAGGGTATCACCAAATCAGGATTAAAGAGGAAGACATAGCTAAAACAGTTTTTAGAACACGATATGGTCATTATGAGTTTGTGGTGTTACCCTTTGGGTTAACCAATGCCCCCACAACCTTTATGTGTCTAATGAACAACATATTTCATCAGTATTTGGATAAGTTTGTGCTGATTTTTATTGATGATATACTAATATATTATTGAACTATAGAGGAGCACCAGGAGCACTTCAGATTAGTATTGTAAACCCTCCGAGAACACCAATTATACGCTAAGTTCAGAAAATGTGATTTCTTTAAAGAACAAATACAATATTTGGGCCATATAATCACTAAAGAAGAGATTGCAGTGGATCCCAAAAAGATAAGGACCATAATGGAATGGTCGGTACTAAAGGATGTGGTAGATATCAGATCCTTCATGGGCTAGTAGCTTATTACAGACGATTTGTGGAAGGATTTTCGAGAGTATTTTATCCATAAAATTCCTTACAGAAAAATGGAATAACCTTTAGATGGACCCCTGAATGTCAAAAAAGTTTCAAACAACTTAAACATCTACTCACCACCGCACCCATTCTAAGCATAGCCAATCCTAGTAAGGATTATGTGGTATGCACGAACACAAGTAAGGAAGAGGTAGGAGGTGTGTTAATGCAAGAAGGGAAGGTAATTGTTTATGAGTCAAGAAAATTAAAAGAGCATGAGTAGAAATATTCCGCTTATGATCTAGAGTTGGCAGTCATCATTCATGCTTTAAAAATGTGGCGACATTATCTTATGGGAAGAAAATTTCTATTATTGACAGATCACCACAGTCTGACCAATTATTTTAGCTAGCCCACCTTAAATGCTAGGCAAGCACGGTGGGTGGATTTCTTAAGTGGTTTTGATTTTGAGATCAAGCATTTGAAAGGGAAAGAGAACCAGGTGGCAGATGCTTTAAGTCGGAAATTGCAATGTCTATATGAAATTTCTTGCAGTGAAGGGAAAAGCCCCTTTGAAGAAATGATTAAAATGGCAGCAGAACAAGATACTGCATATCAACAAATAAAATAGCAAGTTCAGCACCTAACCAGCAAAGAAAAATAGCTAGGTTATGCCTTGGATGCTGTATTACAAGAAAAGGTTGTATGTGCCCAATCAAAACAACATTAAAAACTTGATTTTGGATGAATATCATAAGAGTCATTACGCTAGACACCCAAGATATCAGAAAATGATCACCGCACTTTGAAAAGAATATTATTGGCTGGGTATGAAGAAATATGTGGCTGGATATTTGGCACATTGTCTGGAGTGCCAACAAATTAAAGTAGAACACCAACACCCTGCGGGGTTATTATAACCATTACCCATTCTGGAATGGAAGTAGGAAACCATCTCTATGGACTTCATAACGGGTTTGCCTAATTCAAATAAAAATAACGACTCCATCATGGTGGTGATGGACAAGTTAAGTAAGTCAGCACATTTTACACTGTGCAATCTACTTACAGAGCTGTGCAGATCACCCATGATTTCATGCAGAATATATTTAAGCTGCATGGGTTACCGAAAACAATAATTTCAGACCGTGATGTAAAATTTACATCATTATTTTGGAAAACATTGTTTGAAGAATTGGGGACTCAGTTGAATTTCAATAAATCCTATCACCCTCAAACTGATGGACAAATTGAACGGGTGAACCAGGTGGTGGAAGACATGTTAAGAGCATATGTAATGTAGCTTCGAACCAAGTGAGAAGACTATCTGCACTTGGTCGAGTTCGCGTACAATAATGGCTATCACACATCATTTCAAATGAGTCCATTTGAGGTATTGTATGGGCGGAAGTGTCACACACCCTCAAGCTGGGGTGGATTGGAAAACAGATTGATGTTAGGTCCCGAAATGCTTAAGGAAATGGTTAAGAAGGTACGGTCCAATCTGAAGGCAGCTCAGGATAGGAAAAATAACTTTGCTGAAGGGAAAAGGAAGTTTAAGGACTATCAAGTCGGTGATCATGTGTATGTGAGAATTCAAGCAAAAAAGAACACGTTACAATGGAGCAGGTGCGCTAAGTTGGCACCTTGATTTTGTGGACCTTTTCAGATCTTGGCAAGAATCGGGCCGGTAGCATACTAGCTCGCTCTGCCGAGTCATATATGGGTCCACAACGTTTTTCATGTTTCCGTGCTAAAAAAATATGTTTATGATCCTAAGCATGTAATCAGCTGGCAGGATATACAGGTAAGGAATAGCTCTGGTAGATCAATCTAAATGAGTTTTTATTAAAGAAAAACTGATTTAAGATGTTGCATGTTTCAGGTCGAGCTAGAAGGAGAAATCTTGGTCGAGCCGCTGAACATCCTCAACCGGAGAGAAGTAATGCTGCGGAAATGAGCTATTACCCAAGTTAAAGTGCAGTGGTAGCACTTTGGGCCTGATGAGGCCACTTGGGAAGATGAAGAGCTCATGAAAAGAGCTTATCCAGGGTTGTTCATGGCCAAAAGACATCGAGACGATGTCCAATTTCAAGAGGGGGAGATGTAATGCCCCGGGAAAAAAATGTAAATATTTGGTTTACTGTGGTAAATATAAACTGAACCTGATATTATTATCTGTTTGAAATTTAATAACATTTGTTTTATTATGAGAGATAAGAAATGTTTCTTTTAAAAAAGTTGGTAACTTCTCAAGGAGGAAGTTTTTCTCTTGGGAAAAGACAGTTGCTGTGGGTGCAACCCTAACTACCTCCCCTAACTGGAAGAGTTTCCAGAGAAAAGGAGGGGAGGGAGGAAAAATCTGCACTGTAGGGACAGGCAAAAAAAAGAGAAAGTAGGCTAAGTCTGGTGATGATCAGATAGCCCTGCACATTGTGCAAGTAACTTGCGGAAGATTGTTGTCTAGCAAGTAAGCAAGGGGGGAGATTCTAGTCCCAAAAGACAAATCTCATGGTCAGGCGGTTGAGAGGCAGCAGAAGTCCTAGGTTCGATAGAACCTTCAAGAAGGTCTTTACCAGCTAGAGAACCAGGTACGTAAAGAAACCTCTGAGGGAAAACTGTTGTGTGAACTTTATCATGTATCGTAATTTTGTTAAAAGAGGAGTGGGAGGCTTTCTCTATAGTGAATAGTAGAGGAACTCGAGAGGAGAGATGGGAGTCCTCTTATGTATATCTTTACAAAGTATGAACTGGGAGTCTGTGTAAGAGTTTTCTTCTTATTTATGAACTAGAAATAACTGCAAGAGAAGTCTGTAGAAAAACTACCCATAAACTATTTGCAGAAAGTTTAGAAATATAGCAGATTCAGATTTAGCAAAAGACTGTCCTTGTAGAAGACAAGAATCCATATAGAAATTAATGGAGTGACTGTATAAGAGATCTTTCCTTAGTTATGCCAAACATACAGAAAATGTCAGAAAAATCTTGAGGTCAGATACAAACCCTCAGAGCACAAACAACGAAGAGACAACTATGAAAGATTTTAAAGAAAATGTAGAGGCAAAACAATTCCACATGCATAACGAATCCAAACCCAAAACTGTTTATTTCTCTACATGTATGCAGCGATAATAATATCTAACAACAATGCAAAACATGTAGCTATAATTAACATTTGATCGCTGGGAAAATCATGCAGCTATATTAACATTTGACAATAGCGCAAATCATGTAGATATATTAACATTGATAGCAGAACGAATCTTGTAGCTATATAAACATGCTAAAGCAAAGAATTCATGATAAAGTTAGAAAAACAACATATCCAGAGCTCTGAGGAGCAGATTAAAGCATAAAAGAAATCGTGAATGTTGTATGCTCAAAAGGGAATAGCAGTGCCATAGGGTTAGACTTGAAAGCAAATGCCAAAATTCATCAAAACCCTGCTAAACTTAAACCATCATTAGCCGTGCTGGAGATTGCATACCCAAAATCTCATAAAATACGCAGAACATACATAATAGCATTCCTTGGAATCAAAAACTGAGCATTTAAATACACAGTAAAAACCATAGGAATTTTATAACTCAAGGAACCCTGAAGGGGCTAGATCATTATAGCATAAAGAGAAGCCGCAACGCTCGGCAATTCTAGTATGCATTTTAAATCTTAACATATACTCTGGTCTCAAGGACCCTAACAGAAACTGGAAAAATATACAAAATTGTGCCCAGCAAAAAGATAAACTGAAGTATGCTACAGTGGGTTCAACCCAGGAATTATATCCAGAACTGTTCTTTCTTTTAAATGAATGAAATATACAGCGTATCAGCAAATTAAAGAACAAGCCCGAGGGCATATCAAAACTGACAATGCACCAGGATAACTGAGGCTTCGGTTCTGAGAAACAATCCAGAAAACAAATTCCATTAACCCTGAAAAGAGCAGAGTAAACCCTGACTGGCGTATAGAAATCACCACCAATCTGATACAATAAAAGAAGTAGGAGTCATAAAGACTTGGGCCGGAGGGCTTATAAAAATAAATTGGAAGAACCCCCCCTTCCTTTCAACAACCCAGAGTGGGCAACATTCAATAGATCTAGAAATCAAAAACCTTCAAGAGAAGAATTACATGAAACTTACCCGATAGCCTGCGCAGAAGGGGTAAAACCTGGAAAACCTAGGGAGCATCGTTCAGAACCTTTGGTGACTTCTGGAGGCTGGCAACATGACCCCTCAACCATAGAACAAAGGCAAGCAAGGAAAACTATTAGAGATTTGGACAGAAAATGTAACGATAACCTGAGAAGAGAAAAAATTTGAAGAATTTAAGAACTTGCATGGATAAACCCTTACCAGAAGACGACTGCTGCAATGACCAGGTCAATTACAGTCTGGAGCTTGGCGGTATCCATAGACCATCTGGATTCATTCAGCGCAAAGGAGTTCTGGACCATTCGGTGCTAGGGAGAAAGACAGAGCTGAAACAAACCTTGTGCAAATGGATAGGGAGCCTCCACGCTACCGGATAAACAAGGGTGGAGTACATCGAGCTAGCACAACCCTCGGATGGGCGTAGATGCATCCACACCGTCGATGAGGGGAGAAGCTCGAGGGGCGCGAAATCAGAGTGTACTCTAGCCATACCCCATCACATGACAGAAACGGTGGTAAATAAATTCCCAAGCCAGATGTTAAGAGTAGACAGCGCCAGCATTAAAGCCGTCATCAAACAAAACTTCTACCAGAAAGTTTTCCGACAACACAAAACAAAACTCTTTGATATTTGACAGCTATGTAAGGTCAATATGTAATATTTAATATGCACGTTGGGGTTGAATTGGGTTTGACAAACATGTAAGAAAATGTTTATTAGGGTAAGTTTATATCATGTTTACAGTATATATCCAAGAACATTACACTTTAAATTAAATTGTATATTGCAGTGCATTTAATAGTTTTCATTTTTTTCTTTAATCTATGGAAATTCGTTATCTTTTTCATTTTTGAGAAAAAGTTTGCAGTGCACATACTGAACACTAATTTACTGTACCAAACATATTATCTTTCCATCATAGCATATATTTTAAAATTTTGAAAACGAAAATTACCAATAAAAATATCTTAAGAATTCGAAAATGATCGATAAACAATACCATGCATGGACTTCCACTTTAATAGATCATTGTTTCACTGAAAAATCGATAACTCTGTAGCCCGATGCACAAAGCATACTTGTATAGATATTATTCAAATAATTAGAAACAAGTATTGAACCGAAATAATTTATTTCATAATTTTATATCATGCAAATATATTTGTACAAACCATGCTAAGTAGTGAATTTTTAATTAATTCTACTCAATGAAAAACCAAACTCAGAAAATTGGTTATGGACCAACTTAGATCCATCTAATATTGGATCTATCATGAGTTTAGAGGGATTAAATCTTTAGAGGTGCAAACTTTTTTTTAGAGTGTAGAATTTGGGGAGAGGTTTGCACCTCAAGAGATTTAATCTCTCTCGGCCCATGATAGATCCAATGTTACATGGATATAAGATGGTTCCACTTTAGGGAAACAATGTCACATTTTTAGATTATCATTATTATGTATATGTTTGAGATTAACTTCAAAATTCGCATTATGGTTTCTTTTTTTGGCATGACCATATCATTCCCTTCTATAGTTTCGTCTTTGTTTCATGCCTTGAATGGTGTGTACATCTATGTTTGGATGCTTTGAGTGGTTTATGTTTATGTGTTTGGATTTGGATGATAATGTTTTTAATGTTATACTTGTTGTGTTATATTTTTATATGTGGTTGATGCTTATGTGTTTGGATTTGGATGACAATGTTTTTTAATGTTATAGTTGTTGTGTTATATTTTTATGTGTATCTAATTGTCTATTAGTAATTAGTTGGTCATGAAGAAGGAAGACAATCTTGTCAATAGTCTATAGGAGTAGTCTACAGGAGTATTGATACTGCACATCTATTTCAATTTCTGACAACTAATTAATTCTTAATCCAGGTATTACTAAATATATCTTGAACAATAGTTTAGATAATTTATTGCATCAAGGCTACTCTTGAAATAATTTTTTCTTTACTAATGCTTGAAATAATTTATTTCCTTCAAGAATATTTTGATGATTTTTTATCTACAATTTATTCAGCAAAGTCAAGAAATAAGGTATTTTTGAGTTGTTTTTAATGATTCGCTACAATTATAAAATCTTTACATTATTTGTTTCTCCAAACAATTATCACATCTCCTTCGAGAATATTTTGATTTATTGAATTAAAGATTTTGTGATCCATATCAAGTTTTTGAGACATGCTTTTGGCGATAATCACATCAAAATTCATTTGTCGATGTGTTACGAACTAGCAAGTGTGGTTGGTATTTGCTTGTTCGAAACTCATCGACAAATGAATTTTGAAATATTTTGCTTTTTTTGAAATGTTTATAAATATATCTTTTCATCTTATCATTATTATGAGTACATTATTCTATGCAATTATCTATTATTAATTCTGAATATATGTAATTGTATATTAATAATTAGTTGGCGATGTATAAGGGAGACTATCTTGTTAAGGATTAATTTGCAGTTTGCAGGAGGATTGATTTTACACATCTAATTCCTTTTAATTCCAGCTATCACAATTTATGACAGCTAATTAATTCTTAATAGTGTCATTTTAGGTATTTACTAAATATATCTTGAAAATATTTTTTCTTAATAATCTACAATGTCAAGATTAACAACATCTAATGCATCTAATGCAAGAAATCAAATAAGATTAGAAAATAACATCTACATTGAAATCAAAGCATCTAATGAAAACAATCAAATAAGATTAGAAATCAACATCTACACTGAAATTAATGCGTCCAATGAAAGCAATCAAATAGGATTAGAAATCCAAATCTACATTGAAATAAATGCATCTAATGCAAGCAATCAAATAGGATTAGAAATCAACATCTACACTAAAATCAATGCATCTAGAGAAAGCAATCAAATAGGATTAGAAATCAACATCTACACTTAAACCAATGCATCTAGTGCAAGAGATTAAATAGAATTATAAGAAAACATCATCGACACTGAAATCAATGCATCTAGCCCAAACAATTAAATAGAATTCTAAGAAAGCATCATCTACATTGAAATCAATGCATCTAGTGCAAGAAATATTCTTCCCTCTCTCCCCTCCATCAAATCTTGAAAAATATTTTTAATAATTTATAGTCTCAATATTAACAACATCCAATCCATCTAATGCAAGCAATCCAATAGGATTACAAAACAACATCTACGCTAAATTTAATTCATCTAATGAAAGCAATAAAATAATATTAGAAATCAACATCTACACTGAAATCAATGCATCTATTGCAAACAATCAAATAGGACTAGAAATCACCATCTACACTGAAATCAATGCATCTAGTGCAAGCAATAAAATATTATTAGAAATAAACATCTACACTAAAATCAATGCATCTAGTGCAAACAATCAAATATAATTAGAAATCAAATAAGAATCTAGTGCAAGTGATCAAATATGATTATAAATCATCATCTACACAGAATTCAATGCATCTTGTGTAATAAATCTTCTTCCGTCTCTCCCCCTCCATCTATATTTATATCTCCCTTCATCTCTCCTTCTTTGTCTCTTTATCTCACCCCACGAAACACACACGCTCTCTCTCTCCATATATATCTATCTCTCCCTCCCTACCTCCCTCTCTTTATACCTCTCTTCTTTCCTCTCTTCACCTCCAATCTATATCTCTATCTCCCTCTCCCTCTCTCCCACTTCTATTTCTCTTCCCTTGTGCTATGCTCTCCTCTTTCCATCTCTCTCTCTCTGCCTTATCACTCCCTCTCTCTCTCTCTGCCCACCTTTCTCTCTCTATGTCTTTATTCTTACCTACTCTCTCTCCCCCTCCAAATCCCCCTCTCTCTCCCTCCCACTCTCCTCTCTCTCATGAACTATATCTCTTCCTTCCTCTTTGTCCCTTCCTCTCCCACCTTACGCTATCCCCCCTCCTTCTCTTATGCCTCCAACTCTATCATTATCTACCTCCCTCTCTCCTCTCTCCTTCTATGCCCCCTCCCTTCCATCTCTCCTTCTTTATCTCTCTATCTGAACCAATAACATACACACTCTCTCTCCATCTTTCCCTTGTCGCTCCCTTTCTCTCTCTCTCCACTTTTCTCTCTCTATGTCTTTCTTCTTCATTCATCTCTCTCCCTCCAACTTAGTCTCTTGTTCCCTCTCTTTTCCCTCCTCTCTCTCAAGTCCTCTCTTACCCTTCTCTCCCTCTCTCACTCCTCTCCCTTCACTCCCCCTATTTCCTCACCTTTATCACTTCATCTTTGTTCTTCCCTCCATATATATCTAGAGTTAATATATATCATGATATATTAATATATATTATACTATAACAAATTGAATATTATATTATATTTAATAGTATTAATATTATAATATATTAATATTAAATATAATATTACTATTAGATTTAATGATGTTATTTACATGGCATGATAACAAAATTTATAATAAAACTACAAAAAATTAATATTTTCAAATAATATAACTTT
The DNA here is from genome assembly GCA_031772625.1 of Pinus tabuliformis. Lineage (NCBI taxonomy): Eukaryota > Viridiplantae > Streptophyta > Pinopsida > Pinales > Pinaceae > Pinus > Pinus tabuliformis. The sequence goes on along the minus strand of CM062807.1, from coordinate 629,975,375 downwards.
GATGTGGAAATATTTGTCTTTAAAGATTTTCATATATCCCTAGGATATGACTTTTCCTTTTAAAGAATCATTTTACAAATCTTTGGTTACAACAAATATTAAAATATTTTGGAGCAAGATTTGGGATTCTTTGTGTTGAATTAACATTGTTTCCTTTGATTTAAGAAATGACATTGGCTTTAGTAAATAGTAAAAATGTTTAAAATTTTACCTAATTTGAAATTTTACTGTGGTAAAGAAATTTGTTAAAGCTAAATTTATGAGCCATTCAAATATTATTTGTGTTGAATTGACATTGTTTCCTTTGATTTAAGAAATGACATTGGCTTTAGTAAATAGTAAAAATGTTTAAAATTTTACCTAATTTGAAATTTTACTATGGTAAAGAAATTTGTTAAAGGTAAATTTATGATCCATTCAAATTCATATATATGCTAAAGGAGCTATTAAACAGATGAGATAATTTACTATCCATTCAAACACATAGCTATATTTTAATAATTAATCTTAGTCCATGAATAAGATTAAAAAGTTATATATAATTCAAGATTCGCCGATATTAGCCAAAATTATTTTTATTATCTTTTGACGAGGTGACATACTTACACATCGCTGTCATACTGGGTTGTAGAATGCACATATCGACACAATCATATTGTAATGTTCAAAAATCCATGGATTGCGTTGGTGGTATCCATGTCCATTGCAAAATACGTGATTAACTAACAGAGGCAAGACATGCAAGGTGGCTAGGATGTGGAATATCTCTATCTTGAAGCAGTGATGTTTCCAATCACTACAATCAGCCATCCATGATTTGGTAAAGCAGGTGGAGCTCCTCCATGCAATGGAGGAACTCATCGCTCTCATTATGGTCAAATGAAACATTCCCAACAAGTTTTCAATATGGTGGTATAAATACACCATGTTTAGGTATTGATTTGGATGAGCTCTTCGTTTGCCTAAATTGAGGACCCAATACTCCACATCTGCCATAATGTTTGACTCAAACATTGCAGTGCACTTTTCAATCAGTTCTTGCTCAATGTCTGATCATTCATATTGAACAACAAAAGGAGCATTATCACAAAAAAGGTCTATTAAGTCTCAAGCTTCAGACAGTGCTTGTTATTTCTATGGAGGACCACAACTCCCACCTCCTCTTCTTGAATAGATTCTATCCCTCAACATTGGAGAGAAAGCAAATAATTTGCAAAGGTAAGAACTAGATCATATGATGAAAGGAGTAGTGGAGAGAGGTAAAAGAAACCAAGGGAATATGAGGTGGGAGTGCAAAAGAGAGCACGAGGAAAAGGGATATACATGAAGTGGGGATAGCTTGAAATTGTCTTACTCCAAGAAATAAAAACCAAATCTGATGGGAAATTGGAAATAGAGAAGAAATTGGAAATAGAGAAGTAATGATGAGGACAACCTTATACCTGGATTTATCCTGGTGCAATTGAGACAAAAATAATTGTGTCCTTTGCAATGAAGAGAAGGATGAACAATATTAACAAATTGACAAAAATTTACCCAATTCTCATTTTTTGTAGGGTTCAAATCATGATTTTCATGTTGATTTTGAAAAGTGGTGATGAAATATCACCCTTTTTTTCATTTCCGGGTTAAATTTGAATCATAGCATTAAAAACCAAATATCATGATTATGACAAACCTAAAAAATTGCAATGAAATGAAAAAGTACTAATGCAACAACACCAATTTTTTTGTTTTTATTTATTTTTATCAAAATTCAAATATTTTTCAATCATAGCATTAAAGACCAAATATCATGTACATGAAAAAAACACACTGAAATGCAAAAGTAGTGATACAACATCACCCTATTTCTTCTTAAGGTTAAAATTCAAAATACCAAATATTATGATTACAAAAATTCTTAAAAATCAACTCTTAAAGTTGGTTAACCTTCTTCTTTTCTTTTTTTAAATCCAAATGCTTGTTTCTTAAGTTTTTTTTTCAGATTTGGCTAGCTATTACTTTATTTTACCTTATGTATTTGACCATTTATATCATAGAAAATATAAAAACATAAAGTTGACTGTAAATTTATAAGTGGCATAACATAATTTTTGTTTACTTATTAATTATTTATTTTTTAATATAATTTATATTAGAAAAAGTTAAAAAATTATATATATATATATGAAAAATCATTTTAAAAAAATTCACCTTTGTAAAAAAAAGGCAGCAAACAAACAAACACATTTTCATTAGATAAAAGAGAAAGAAAACTATATATATATATATATATATATATATATATATATATATAAACAAAAATTTACCTTTCAAAATTTAAATTAAAAAAAAAAAAGACAATAATAAAAAATAAAAATAATAACTAAAAAGGAAAAATAAAAAAACAATACAAAATTTAAATAAAACAAAATAAATAATTTCATTAAAAATAAAAAATAAGATAAGTAAAACAACTTGAAAATTTTATTATTATATTTTTAAAACCTTTTTTTAACGATGATAAGATTTTTCTATTATTAAAAAATCTATGCCTTGCTTGGAGCATGTATGTCAAGAGAATAGAATACCATTTATATTAGACCAACTATAAGTTTTACCTCGAGGATTTCTTTATTGTTCTTATATATGCACATACTTTCTATCGCAAGATGCAACCAGTATTTGGAGGGATAGACTCTCTTAAAGGCCTATAAACACTAACGATATTTACAATACATGAAAAAATATTGAAGAGGTATGTTTTACGTTTCATTTTTCTTCTTCCAATGGAGGATCATACCAATCTATCCATGTAAGGGTTCCATTACACCAATTTTGAAAAGAATAAATTTGTTGAATTAGAATTAGCAACATATCAATGTAAGGGTTTCATTACACAGATTTTGAAAAGAATAAATGTGTTGAATTAGAATTAGCTCCAAATATTCCAAGATTTTTCATAGGGCATCCCAATCCTGCATGCACTTGTGATGTGGGAATTCATCCATTATATTTTCTTCTGTAGTCATTAATCTTCATGAATTTTGTTGCAACTTATCTAAAGTCATGGCCTAGCTGGCCTCAACCATAATTAGTGTTTGGTCCACAAAGTACCCGTGCATTTTCTCCTATTCTTCACCACTATGAGAGAGAAGAGGATTCAAACATGTGATGATCCCGTTCCCATAGGGTGCAGACATCACTCGAACAATATGTATAATAGTCAAGATAAAGATCGAATTAGGAAATTTCTTTGCAGAGATTAAAAAATTGCATACAAGAAGATTTGTTGGAAAGGAACTTCCTCAAACCTATGCTACATGCTTTCCTCATACACTAGGGTCCTGGGAGTGGAGTGTTAGATGGACCACATTATCCATGATAGATGATGGCAGAGGCCACACTTCCTTACCATCCAGGTTTGAAAAGATTATTGTTTGAATTAAATCATAATCCTATTGCTTTGGTATATTATTGATGATTGGAGAGGGAGTTAAGGTGGACCTAGCCCTTTTCCAATATAATAAATTCATTAACGAATCCATCTTTAAGGAATGCAGACAAAGGAAAGGGAACCACTTCATATAAAGACTAGTTCCTTTAGTCCTAGTGCTCTATTTTCCATAGGATATACACCATAGAGTCATGCATACACAACAAATTTAGAAAAAATTATCTTGGAGGAGGAGTTTTTTATAATTCTAATATGATAGATGATGCTCTGAAGTTTATAGCCTTTAGGAAACAAACTAAGAGTTAGTTATTGTATCACCAATTGAGAATCTCTTAGAACCACCAACTCAATTTTTGTCTCTTTAGCCAAAAGGAGCCCTTGTAGTGATCAATAAGAATTTTATAAGTTGTTTGTTATTATACCAAGCCCCAAGTTGTACTCTATTTCTAAATTTTCATTAGGGTTTAGAATTAACCCTCTTGATCTTGCCACCACTACATTATTCTTAGAAGTTCCATAAAATCTTAATAAATGGGAGGCATTAGATTTCTTACATTCCATCATTTCCTCTTTTTACATTCAGAATTTCCACCTTTTCACTGGTTTTGAAATATTTTGCTTTACAGAAAGCTGGTAGGGAAGGAAACAATGGTTTAATTCCTTTTCAAGGATTTCCACACCAATTATATCAAGCAGGAACCTATAGCTCTTCCAAAACTCTTCTTAGATAACATGAGCCTTCATTGAAATTGAATGCATATGGGATAACATCCTTCCCATGAAGGGAAGAAGGAGGACGGAATCTTAGGCCAATTTATTCTCGAGCCTAGAGGAGAGAGGGAATGTTGTTATACTTTGTGTATATAGCTAGAATGTATAAATAGATGAGAATTTGATTCATCCTGTTCCAGACATAGGGAATAATTGAAGGATGAACAATTCCCCTTCAGTGTAGGTTTCTCTACTGTCAGTAATTTCTCCTACACTGAGAGAAAGAAAAAAAAAATTGAGGGAATATTCGGTTTCCAGACTGTAGATGGAATTCTATCCTTTGCTAGAAATCTAGTTTGAAATAGTTGTAGAAAATAGACAACACTAAACAAGAAATACCCATTTTTCCGCACACATTGATGTTGTACAACTTGTTTTCGAGGGGTACAATCTCCAAACAATGACTATAAATTATAGGCTTGATCCAATAGTTTTTGAGGAACATTATCCAAGTTCCATCATTTCCAAAAGATGTCCATCTACCAATTAAATATATTTGCAAACATGTTTTCTCCTTCTGAAGCCATCCACTCTTTTAATGGTCAAAGGTCTTCATGATTACCAATTGGATCCGTAGGGAGAATTTTATTTTTCCAAATATTGATTTGTTGTCCATTCCTTGGTTAATTTAAAAGGTGTTCCTTGATTATATCCATGGATGAAGAAAAAAATTTCCTTATAGAAGAGCAACCCTTTGGAGCAGAAGGAGTTGAAAGATTATAGTCTCAACATTGAGGGAAATTCTTCTTTCTCAATACTTCCTTCAACCAGGAATGTTTCTTGAAATATATCACCAAACTAGAATCCCCCCCAAGGGCACATTCATCAAGATTGGGTCACAAATCACCAAACCCCCAGGAGTTTTTAGAGATTTAACCTCTATTCATATGACCAAGTGGTATTTTTGTTACTTTGTTTGCCCCCTTCCCATAAGAACTTCCTAATAATCTTGGAAATTTCACATAATATCCCTGTAGGATCAAGAAGGGTAGTAAAAAGATAAAGAGAGAGAAAATAATACCCCCCTGATGAGAATTTTTCACCCTGCTAGGTTCATTGAAATCACTCCCCATTGTTGTAGCTTAACTCTAAATTTTTCTGTAAATGTAGACCATCCAAGGAAAGTATGGAAATTTAAATAGATTGGAGTCCCCAGATAGTAAGACTCTTTCCAAGAACCTATGTGATTGAATCCATGAAGGAAAGCTAGTTGTTTTTATAGATGAGGAGTAATATTCCAAGAATGAATTTGCAATTTTTGATGATTAACAAGCCCATTATAGGTTAGAATAAACTAGTCCAAGACAAACTTACAGTGCTCAACAATAATTTTTGTGTCTCATCTCAAAAGGAGTATATAATTTACAAATTGAAAGTGATTTGTGATTATTATGCATGATACATATCTTATTCTTGGTAAGTTTCCATTTCTCTCTCATGTTCAAGGCACCTACTCAGGGAGTCAACCATCAGAATATAAAGGAAAGTTGATAAAGGGAACCCTTTGCACAGGCCTCTTGTGGCTCTAAAAGAGCTAGAGGAGCATCCATTCAGCCTGAAGATGGACATACAAGTGAAAGAGATGCAAACCTCCACCCATTTTATGAATTTTCCATTAAAACCAAACTGATAGAGAACCTTTTGTTAAAAATATTGATTGACTTGGTAAAATGCATTTTCCTTGTCGATTTTTATGACAATTCCTTTGTCCTTCCTTAAAATGTTGGAATGGACAACTCCTTGAACCAACAATATATTATCAATTATATGTCTTTGGACCACAAATCCTCCCTAGTTATCAAATTTCAGTTTGGGAGGGAGGGGCTTTAAGAACTAAGATACAACTTTTGAAATGAATTTATATGAAACATTGCAAAGGGAGATTGACCTATACTTGGAAAAAGTGGACAAGTGACTTCTTTGTGCACTAGAGTGATGAAGGATGAGTTGACCCCTTTGCAAGTGCAGTCATACTTGAACATATAATATATTAGGTAGATCAAGCATACTTGATCACATCCCAATAAGCCTGGTAGAAATGCACTGAAAATTCATCAAGCCGGGGAGCTTTATCTAGACTAAATGAGAATACTATATTTTTTATCTCCTCTTCTGAAATGCCATGAGAAAGTGCCTTATCGTCCTCATTGGAAACATATTTGGGAATTTTATCTATCATGTATTGGACATCTTATTGAAGAGGGAGCATTTGGGGTAGAGGAGAGCTCATTTGTGAAAGCCACTGCTTCATTTTGGATTTCTTTAGATTCCCCAATCTGCATGCCTTCAACATTGATATATTTTATGTTATTCCTCCAAACCCTTGAATTTTCCTAATTGTGGAAAAATAGGGTATTGTGATAACTATACTAAAACTACGACTTGTAAGATTCAAGGCACCATTGTTCCTTGTCTGATTTGAGGAATTGATGAAAATCATGAAATTTTGTTTGCTCATGTTGAAGAAGCTCCTAGGTCACTTCTTCTAGCTCAAATATTTGCTAAATTTGTTCCATATTTGTCTTATGTATTTTTAATTTAGCACTCTTATTTTCATTGTTGGATTTGACCTATTGTTTAAGAGTAAGTTTGAGATTTTTAATTTTTGTTTCCCATATCATGATGGGGGACATGGTCAACAAACGACTCTAAACCTACTTGACAATCCATAAAAAAATATCTTTGTTAATCCATATAGGAATAATTAGAAGTGTAGTGGCCCATAATCTGCTATTTGGAACATTTTAAGGAAAATTTGGCAATAGTCTAAACTAGTGCATGGAAAAAAATGTGAAGAAACTTTGAGATTTTTGGAAAGAAAGGGGTAGAAACAAAAAACCTATCTAGATGAGATGTGGTATGCCTTGTTCCCTTTTTGTGATTCTTCCATGTAAATTTATTGGTAGCATGCTTATTATCCATCATATCTAGTGAAGATATGAGGTATTCCAAACTCTCTTAGAACTAATCTCTCATAGGAGAGCATCATTTTTCTTCCCAAGGGAGGATGGTTGTATTGAAATCTGATATGAAAATATTGTATTGTTTCCAAGGAATATCTTTAATACTAAGAAGGGAATCCTAGAAACTAATATTTTCCATGTAATGAATGGGCATATACATATTTTATCAATGTTACATACCTTGTTCAATGAAAGGTGAAGCAATATGATAAGTAACGAGTTAGGTGTATAGATGGAGTCCACTAGATAGAAAACATAAGTAGACCATATTGAGAAAATGCCCCCTTAAGAACCATGCAACCTAATCACCTTCAGATCTAGATTTTTAAATACCTTTGACAATTTTTGGAGGGACTTACATTCCCCCAATTTTTTCTTATGGAGAAAGAGTATGGCTTGCATTTCCCTTTTTATTAAAGATATAACACTGCAGACCTTTTCATCAATTCCCAATCCCCTTCAATTCTAGGAGATAAATTTCAATGCTTACTTTGGGAATTATTGATGTTTAAATAGTATGAGTTATACATTGTCTTTTAATTTTCAAGTGGGTTAGTAGACTTATGAGGTGTTCGGTGCAATATTCATAGATAACAAGAATTTTTTCTTATTACATGACCTATACTAAATGCATGAGGTTTGTTTGTTTCATTCAAAGGATCTACTTATTTAACTTTTAGCTTAGTAACTCTACAAATACCCAAAATGTTAAATGGGAAAGCTCAATATGGCTATGAAGTTATACAAGTAGTAAAATTAATTTATTTATTGATTCTTCAGTGATGTAATATTTTCCAATTTCTTTAAACAAAACTATTCACCAATCCCTATTTATAAAAAAATCAAATTATTAAAATATGTATCAAAAATTCTATTCATAAATTGAAAATACAATTAAAATTCCAAAAAATAGATATAAATCGAGAGATGGAAAACCACGACTTATTCGTAAAATTATAGACACGGTCTATTCGATTCTCATTCACAATACAAACAAACACATTGTGTAATGAAACAACTATGCACATAGAATAGTGGCAACTAAGAAAAAAAAAAAAAATCAACTATGGCATGCAACCGGGCCTTGAATGGGCCCAACTCAAGGCTTGGTTCATACCTCTATTCTTCAACTTCACAACAAAGAGCAAGTAAGAATAAAATAACTATTACCACATACCAAGCACAGAGCACCAATATTGAAACTCCACTGATCATAAAATCAAAAAATCGATATTATGTCTCAGAGATAAACATGATAGCAACAATAGTGTTTACAATGTAAGCACATTCTCCTTTATATAAAATTTATAGAATAAAAAAGAGACACACTCGTGATCAGCCTTATCTCATCTAACTAACTTAAAGACAAATGAAGTAAATCGTTACAGTTGTGCATTGATTTTAGTCATATCTTAATCGACTCATCCTAATTTGCTCCTTGAAGGAGAAGAACTATAGGGAGTTTTGATAAACTTATAGACTCTAGACTTAGAATTTCAAAATAGTTGACCTCTCCAACCTATGAGTGATCGTGAGTAAGCATATCGACTTGTAACATAATGTGCTAACAGTTTGAGATGATCGCTAATTTTCGGGATCGTGAAGCACCTCGTTAATCGCCAGATAACCATTTCCCATAATAAGTCAGAGTTTGTGTGAGGGATCTCCACAAGATCTAATAACATTATTTCCAACTGATATTCTTGTAAAATAATCAATACGACTGCTTTATGTAACTGTTTTCCTTATAACGTGTGCACATGATTGGAACTGTAAACTCATCCTTCTAAAATTTGATCGTACTCATGAATATGTCTAGTTGGCAATCTGACTATAACAAATGCCCACCGTATTTTTTAAAATATTTGCAAATAAGATTTTGCTAATATTCCATTGTGCAACTAATTGTATCCAAGTCTATGATATTTAGTCAAAAAGGATCTTACTTGTATGCCATAGGTCAACTGAAGGAAGTCCATAAGAAACTCACAAGTGTCACTCTATAATACACAGCTAAGGAATATAAAACCATATATAATCCTTTAAACACTTCATCTCTAAGCCAGTAGTTTGAACCTCTTATATTAATCCACACTTTATATATATATATATTATTGAAGCGACAGACATAAATATGCTACTTTCAGTCAATATATATATTATTGAAGCGACAAACATAAATATGCTACTTTAGTCAATATTTTTAGTTATTTAATCCTTAAATATAAGGGTCTAGGTGTAAAAACAAACTCAAGCATACTTGTAGCAAAATAGAGAGTTTTGACATATCAAGAATGAGAATGATAATTTTTTGAGGTGAAATTTTGAGTAATTCATTAGCAAAAATATTATGGAAGAAGAGACCCAACAATGACCATTTTAGAATAATCAATTATCGATTGGGTCCCCATCTCTTTATCATTCTCGGTATTCTCATTTCGAATATGTTGATTTAGTTTCTTTCCTTCTTTCCTTTGCAATGAATCTATTTCTTTATCCCTATCAACATCTGATTTTTCATCGGCCAAGCTTGCTAAATTCCCTCTGATATGAACCTTACGATCCCTAGTGCAATGAAATTATTCATCTTTTCAATTTGACCTTTCTCCCATATTTTACTCTAGTCCATCCTCGTGGAGGTGAATGACATCTTTTGGATCCAGGGAAGAGGGCTGAGTGCATTCAGGGGGATTGTACTTTGTTATTTCATTTGCTAGAACTCCTCCATCTTTCAACAACTAATTTATGGGATCAAAAATATTATTTGCATCAACGGAATGCTTATTGATGTTAGTTTATGTTCCTTCTCTAGTTGTTGGCCCATTCGTTTTTGGGTACATGGGCCTTTCCCCTTTTCTCCTGCATTTTCGTATAAGGGGGATTTATTATTGTTCAATTTCAAACTTATCCTCCTTTTTTGTTTTTTCCATTCCCCTCCTTCTTTAGTTTTATTTTATTGATCCTTTGGTTTATTCTTAGATTTCCTTGCAAAATGGTGATATTCATGGCATAATTTGTACTAAAATGGGAGCTTATCATAGTCAATTTCTTGAATATAAGACCAATTGTCAAGGTTAAAATTTATCATTATTGAAATCCCTTTATCGAGATCCATCTCTACACAAATCCCAGCACAAGCTTGAATTCCTTCTCAGGGTTCCACCATATCAATGTATTTTCCATGGGAATTCCCAATGTTGCAGAAAGTCCCCTCATTCCAAAAGTGTAGAGGGAAAAAGGGAAGCTTAACCCAAACTAGAGACACAGATGGAAGATTGTATTATAGGTTAAAAATTGGTCTCCAAAGGTCCACATATAGCCCTTTGGATCCCATGAAATAGGGGCCACTTCTAAATTTGATTTCCTCGTCTACTTTATCTTTAAAAAAAATTGGTAATAGCCTTATCCACATAAGGACATAGAGGCTTTTTTCTTTATCATGGGCCTATATTTTTTTTCGATCCAAGCAAACAAAGGCTTTGGTGATGGCTAGAGACCCATAAAATATCCTATTAATCCTCGATCTACAAGCTTCATGGTCATAGGCCTAGATTGAGCAACATTAACCTCCACCTCTGAAATATCATTGATCTTGTTTACAAATTTGGAGGTCTTGGCCTCTTGGAACTATGGCCTACCAACCACTAGGGCATTGAAAGTAGCTATGTATGGAGAGGGTAGTGGGGGAATGGGGAGGAGGGTCATCCCAGACACAATTCCACCAGTAGCGTGAACACAAGTTAGAGACTTGGGTTGAGCCAAACACACTAGGGTGAAAAAAGTTTCAAATCCTTATCTTTAAAACTTATATATAAAAAATATATATGAAATAAAAATAAATTATAGATATATATATAATTTTAAATCTATAAAATTATAAAATAAACTAAAAAATTAAATTAAAAAATGTACTTAAAAAACATAAATAATAAACAAACAAAAATAAAATATAATTGAAAAGTTAAAAGCATATATACTTCTTTTTTGTAATTCAGATGTCTCCTCCCAGAGCGTGTTTGTAGGATCCCAGTGAAGTTTAAACATAGTTGGCTGTGCTAATGAAATCCTTTCTCAATAGGTTGCGCCATTAGGACTCGACTAAAAAAAACAATATAACTGATATGGAGGGGGCATGCAATTACCACACAACTCGAGTGGATATCGAGTTGGCCACCACTTAGCCAATGGGGAAGGTGACACATTGCTACCGCACATCCCAACTGAATATGGGGTTGCCCACTGCACAACATGGGCTATGTGGTTGCCACATGGGCGGACGGGTGACGCCTACTTCATATCACTTATATCACTTTTGTTTTTCATTTCATTTCCTTTTTCCTTTATTTTTTATTTTTTTTCTTTATATGTTTTTTTTTTACATATTTAATTAAATTTTGTTTTTAAGGATTTTAGGTTTTATTTTTAATTATTTTTTCTTATTTTAAATTATGTATCTATTTTTTAAATTATATTATTTTAAGTTAGTTTTTAGTTTTTTTTTGGATAAGTTCTTTGAATCCTGAGATAACTACATGCTTAACCTTTGGCTTGAGAAACCATGACCCAGGGACATCTAAGTTGTCAAAATTAGATGGGGTTGACACAAACCTGGGCCACACCAACACTTGACATGGTTGGATATTTGCCAATGGAGTTTTGAATTAGTGACTTTGACATCACAAAGTGGCTTAATAGTACACCCCATCACTGTCTATTCTACATCCCCTAAGCATTTTTTTTAAGTTTTTTTAAATGAGAAATGTGTTTTTTTCTCTTCTATTTATTTTTTTATTGCTCTTAATGTTGGATTTTTTGATAATGTTTTTGTTTTAATTAAATTTTAGTTTTTCAATTTTATTTTATTTTTTAAATATATATTTGTATTCCTCCATTATATATATGTATATGGTTTTATTATTATATTTTATATGCATTTTTTAACTATTATTTTTTTTTAAATATTTCTTTTCAAATTTCTTCACATTTTAGTTTTTTTTTAATTGTTTTAGAATTGCTTTAAATTTTTGGTTTTTAATATATATATATATATATATATATATATATATATATATATATATATAGAGAGAGAGAGAGAGAGAGAGGAACATGTTTTTTTAATTATTTAATTTTTTTAATTAAAATTATCAGGTTTTTAAATTAATTAATTAATTGAAAAAATGTGATATATCAAATTTATCTTTTAGTATTTTTTTATTATATTATGTAAACTAGTAATGGTTTTATAATCTATTGTTTAAAAAAAAAAATCCCAATTTTAGTGTCGTGTTGAAAATGGATAAGATTTCAAAAGAGCTATACTTTTAGACTTTGAGAACAAAATGCTCTTAATAAAAAACCCTTTTATTTAGATGTTAGCTTTTAAGGTTTTCTTAGTCACGATATTTTGATTATAATGCCATGGTTGAATGGAGCTAAAATTTTAAGGGTTTTTGTACTTGTGATGCTTGGCTTTAATTCCCTGGTTGAAAAATGTCATGATTCTAAGGTGTTTCAGTGGCATTCATTTCATCTTTAATGCCATGGTGGAAAATTGTTGGAATCCTAAGGCTTTCCATAATCACATTTTTTATTTTTAATGACCTGGTTGAAAAAACTTTGAATTTTAACCAGTTAAAAAAAGGGTGATGTACCATCACCACTTTTCAATTTCAAGGAGTTTTTCTCATATTTTTTGTTCAAAAATAGGGTTTTTTGGGATAGAGTTCTTCCTTTGAGGTTATAGTTATTTCTAGGTTCGTAACATTGCTGAAAATATGAGAAATGATTAGGATAACCTAGTACTTTCAAAGAAAAATGGACTAGGCCCCCAAGGGGTCTAGTCCTCTTAGTCCTTCTACTTATAGAGAAAAAACAATAGAATCATTAAATATTTTTCCCTTTTGAATTCCTTGACTACTCGAATAAGTGATACAAATTCCTATTAAGAATATGCAACGTTTCACCCTGATGCGGTTGATTCCCGAGCTCATTAATGGCATTAATTAGGTGTGATGGTGCTCGGCCCTGCCAGCTGTTGGATAGCACTATAATCCAAGCCCAGACTTGGCACATGATGGCTCACCTAAGGCGAGAGCAGGTCTGCCTACAGAATGACTTAAATGCTCACTTCAGCTGAGACAAAGCAGCTGATGGCTTAAACATGGCGCATTCGGCCTTCAACCCCACTGTTTGCACCCCGTTCTCTAGCCTCTACCTGCTCCATGAAGGAATCCCCTGCTGCAGAATAGTTACAGGCAATTGTTGTTGGCTCCTACTGGTTCTTGATTTTGGAATTGGGTTTCCGTTCTGCCATTCCCAGCCTTGCTCTTTGAACCCTGTCCTGGATCTCGCTAAGCATTCTCGGCTTCCCATCAAAGAAACCCTTTCTACTGAGCTTCCACTTCGTTGCTCCGCCATGGTTCGTCATCGCATGAGAAGCCACCATGGAGGGAGCCGTGGTGGATGTGCGCTTTCTCAGGCTGCTTAGTCCATCGATCAGCCATTGCCCCCTACCTCTCTGGCCTCATCGCAAGCTAATTCTCCTCCCCCTAGCCCGTCCAGTAGACCCTTCGTGCACAAGTCCTTCTAGTCGACTCATTTCAGATTTCAGAGCAGCCTGAACAAGCCCATCATCACAGCTAATATCACCATCATTTTCTCTGAAGAAGAAGCTCAGCCTCATGTTCCTATGCGTACCTCGGCAGAGCATTCTCAGGGCGTTCGTAGAGTTGTTGGCAGCCATGGCTCTGAGCAGAACCCGGTAGATGAAGGCAAGGCAGAAAGGCGTGGTGAGCAACATGAGGTGGGTGACACTCCAGGCGACACCCAACCACTAGGTGGCAGCTCTCATGGTGTCACTGTTTCGATGGCCATTGTGGGCAGCTCAAGCGAAACCCGTCCTGCGCTAGATCCTCCAGGTGGCAGCGTGGCTGGTGACGTGGCGAGGGATGGCGACATTTGGTATGGCAATGCTTGCCCTGTCATGGAGGAGCCACCGGACCAGGATGTCCCCATGTAACGCCATTTGGACCCCCTCATGTCTACTCAGAGTTCTTTTACTTCTCATTGGTTAGATTCGACTATTCATGGTTCTGTGGTTTTGTTCATGTTTCTGTGGCTCGGTAGTCTATGGTTCTACTGCTGACATGTACAGCTTTTCTATCTCTCGGTGTTTGTCTCGACTACTTCAAAAGTGGTTATCTCATATCCTCATTTTGGTCTTGTCATTGTTTTCCCGCCCCTATGTATGGTTTTTCTCTGTTCACTGTAACTAGTTTTCCCAATTATGGGACAGTTTTGATGACTTGAAAGCACTCAGATCCTCTACACTAAGGCTTCTGCCTTTTTTTATTTATATTTTTCTTTCCTTTTAATACAATTAGTCTTTACAGAGAAAAAAAGAATATGCAACATTTCCCAACACGCCCTAAGTGTACATCAAGTCATTTTAGAAACCTCATACCATTAAACCAAAGTCTCCTTTTTCATCTACCATGCAAATGCATAGGAGAGAATAAATGCCTTAGTGTGCCTTTACTCAGGGAACGTTGAATGTAATCCGTAGCCTCCTCAAAATCCAATGTGCAAGTTGACACCTTGCACTTTGAATATGTGAGATGACTCTTCGATAGAACGTCGTCCTACATGTTATCGTCAAAGATCTTGAAGGAGCACGTAGGCACTTGTGTGCATTGGGGGTTTTCTTCATGGCTTAGTTCATGGGCATGTGTCACCCCCATTGAGGTTTCATAGTCGTACTCTAGGAGAGCTTGTATTTCTTGGAGCCCTTGGAGATATAGGGACGAGGGACAACAAGAATTTGTGTTGAGAAATTTATCAATGCATCTTGTATTTCAAAGGTAATCTATGACTTTATTAGCGTATATTTTTACGCATGAGGAAAGAATCATAGGAACATTGGGAATGGGGGATTTGATGCAAATGATAAATTTTTCAATGCCCCAAGTAACTAATATTTTTGGGGGTTTCCTCCATTTATGAGGTGTTTCATTTTACTAATGACCATATTGGTGTCGACTTTAATAATAATCTTGGTATAGGAGAGTTGGATGTCATATGTGAGGCCTCTTTCTAGGAATGAAATTTTCCCACATTATTAGTGTTGGGACAAAAGGTTCTAAAATTATAGAATACAACATGTCCCTGATTTTTTTTAAAGATGCTTCCATAGCCTACGAGACATGAATTTCCTTTTGAGAAAACCTTGAAATTAAACTTGATAAAGGAAGGGGGGCGGGGAGGGAGAATCATGCAAAAAAATAGGAGGAAGGGAAGGGGAAGAGGGAGGAGACGGTGGAAGGAATGAGATTTTGTAGAACGTGAATCTGAGAAGAATGGGAAGTCAAAGCATCCAGAGGAAAATGGTTAATAAGAAACTACTCCTTGATATTAATTAAAAAAGTGGGACCAATTAGTAGGGCTAGGGAGGTGTTTATCTTTGAACATTCAAAGGTTTGGATTCTTCTAGATATTCCAAAGCAAGAGACCTCGATTTAAAGGAAAAGTTATTTTCAAGTTGGGATTTTCAAATTGGTGTCGTCTAGTTGGTGATTATTTTGGAAATTTCATTCTTGTCCCTATCTGAATGTTCAAATGGCCACAAAATCCCACAAATCTGCAAAATAGGTACAAGGGTTAACTATGTGTGTGGGGCCTTCTACTCCACTTTTGCATATGTAGTAGAAGGAGGGTCCTTCAATACTTAATGTAATCATTTGTTCTTATGAGAGGGTCTATTTCCTAATTAAGAGCCATAGGAAGTGGACCACATTTGGCCATAGATTCTAGGACTAGATGTGTTTCCATAGTTTTTTGACTAGGGGATATTTGTGACCTATAGCAAGGGAATAATATTTCTAAATTGAGAAGGTACCATTGTCTTGATTCCAGCAACTAAGTTTGTTTGATCCATTCTAGTATGGTATTTTACTATTCTAAAGATAAATCCATAAATGTTGTGAGTTTTCAATTGCTTCAATGTGTGGCAATAAACCTTTATCCTTGCATATGTTCCAAGAAGTTGTGGTTGGTTTTCCTTCCAGTAATCCGCCACCTTGATCCAACGTTGATCTTGCAACGTGTTGTTGATCTCATTGTAGGATCCATTTTTATTGAGTTTACGAATTAGATGCCATGAGTCTTTTCATAATAGGGAAAACTTACCATCGCATATCTCCCAAAAACTATGCATTTGAACAAGGTCTTTATTCGCATTACTATGATTCCATATTAAAGAGCCATGTTTATGAGAGAGTGTCTTTATTTTTTGTTAGAAAGTTACATCATGGTTATATTTTTGTGTCCATATCTACTTCCAAAGTTCAACACCTCCCTATGTCCATTTGCACTAGATATTTTCTCTAGAGAATTTATTGAGTGGTTCTAGATATATAATACCTAATCCTCCTTTCAACTTGTTTAAGCATAACTTATCCCAAGTGACCAAGGTCAATTTATTTTCCATGGAGGCTCAATCCCATAATAAGTGTTGTTGAATGTTCTTGATGGAATTGAGGATTTATTTAGGGGTTGCTATGGTAGAAAAGAAGAATATGGGTGTACATTTCAACTTAAATGTAAGTAACACAACTTGCCCAGCAATGTTGAGGGATCACAAATTTGCACAGTTGAGTTTATCGTTAAGATTGCGAAGGAGGTCCTTCCAATTTTTAGATTTTAAGGTGGATTCCAATAGAGTGGTCCCCAAATATTTTTCTAGCAAGTGGTCGATTTCGTAACCAAATATGCAAGCCACGTGTCTTTGGATTGACACAAGGTTATTGAAAATGAAGGTCTTTGATTTGTTAATGTTTATAGTGGTTCCAAAGGATAAAAAAAATTAATCTAGGATATTTTTTTGAGAATTAGTTTATTTGAGACTAGGGGTTTGCATTAGAAGGGTATTGTCAACAAATTTTTGGTGGGATATGCTAAAATTATCTCTCAAAATTCAAATACATTTGAGTGAACCTTGGTGGATGGCTACAGCGATAATGCAGTTTCGGACTTTAGAAACCAAGATGAAAAGGAAAGGGGAGAGTGAGTCCCCTTGTTGAATACCCCCAGGAGGATGCAAAAATATAAGTGGGGGAGTCATTAAGAAGAATGAAAAGAAAGGTGGAAATGACTAAATATACCACCTATTTTCAAATCAATCATTAGATAAATCAAAGGCTTGAATAACTTGATAAAGATATGACAACTCAACTTTTCAAAATATTTTGATAGATTGAGTTCCATTTTCTTAGTTTTTCTTTAGAGAGTGAATGACTTTATGTGCTACCACAATGGCATCCAATGTTTTCCTTCCTTCCACAACTTGTATGTTCTAGGAAAATTAAGGCTGGGAGGATGGGCTTCAGGTGATTTGCAATTATATATGTTATTATTTTGTAGATAAATTTTCATAATGCGGTTGGCTTAAAACCTCAGGGATAATTGATAGTTTTAGAATTTGGGATGAAAGTAAGGAAAGTGGTGTTGAGAGCTAGAAGCATTGAAGTAGTTTCCCTTAAATCCTCAACTAGATTGTGAATCTAGTGCTTGAGAAAGGGATAATATGCCTAAAATAAGTCGATTATAAAGTCATACGATATATGGGCTTTTATTTTGGCATGCTCATGACTAATTCCTCTACTTCTTTGAAGGATAATGGTCTCGTTAATGCTATGTTGTGCTCCACTTGGACCATATCTGTGATGGAACACGTAATTCACCTAGTGGTTGTATATCTCTAGCATTGGGGCTCATTGAGTAGATGATGATAAAAGTTAAGAAATTCCTTCTCCACTTCCTAATGTTCTGTAATATTTTGGCCCACTTTATTCTATAGAGAGAAAATTATATTGTCATGATGATGACACTTGATCAAGGATTTATGAAAGAAGATAGTGTTTTCTTGTCATTTTTAAGTCGTCTGATACATGATTTTTTCTTCAAAATAACTTCTTCTTGGATATGGCATTTACCTTCAACTTTAACCAATTCATCTATACAATCTTCTAGTATACGTTTCTACCATATTTTCTCCATGCAAGATTTAAGCTCCCATTTGGCTTGATGGATGTTCACAAATTCATCATAGTTCGATATTTTATGTTGGCCATAAAAAAAATTGTTTTTGTTGTAATTGGAACATGGTGGAACATGGGCGGGCGGGGGGGATTCTTGTACCCACCATTGATGGACTTTATCCAATAATGAGCTATCTTTGAGTCACAAGCTCTTGAAATGAAATGGCTTGTTCTTTCAACTAGATCTATTATCGACCTCCAAGAAAACCATCCATTTCTTTTATGCTCAACAAGGCAATATGGAAGCCTACACAAAAATGTACCTTTTCTATAAATATTTAGAGATGAGGAAGTGATCCAACCATGAAGCAATTTGATGATTCCCTTAACATTTTTCATGACAACAAATCAACATGTGTTAGCTAGCATGTCACTTGCTTCTTCCAAGAGACCCTTCCTACTTTTCTTTCTATGGATTTATGGTCTACTTGAAGTTATGGGTTTGGATACCGTGACTCAATGAACTAAATGTTGGGAGGTTAATCCATTGTTGTTTTAGAGATTCAAGTAGGCTTGCAGGAACCATTGAACCTTCTACTCAAGTACTTTCTACAGATATTTGTGTTTTAACTCTTCAACCATTCTTGCTAAGATGGCCCCATCTACATCCATTTCTTCTGTATCATCTTGGGTTCCTTCTATAGAGGCTTCCTCTAATTTTTGATTGTATTCCTTTGGCTCATCTTGACTACTTTATCAAGTTTTCCTTTTTCTCAAGCTATGCTCTAAATTATGGTTTGTTAGAAGGGTTTATTGATCTAGAAGATCTATCATTTCATGGGAATCACTAAGGGTGGAATACTTGTCATTAGATTAAGGTGCTTCCTTGGCTCTCAATTCCTCAAATTGTCACTGATTTCTTATGGAGGCAGCCACTACTCAAAATCCTCAATGAACTTTCAACCCTTTTACTATTGTGAAGGATACCTTTGGTTTAGACCCTGAAATTGAAGAAAAGTGACAATATTGAGGATAGTGGAAACAATGAAATGGAACATGCTCATAATATAGGATTCACTAATGGATTTCATCACAATAATACAAAAAAGTGGAAGTGAGTAAGTGTTAGGAAATATTTGTATAAAAACAAATGCAAGCATAGGAAGTATGTCAGCATCTCTTTGTAAGTTTTGATATTCTTACAAAATGTTCTATTGTGTTGTTGATGCCTTCTAAGACCTATCCATTCCATAATTTCTTATGGAGTGAAAAGACTCAAACCCATATAGATCCTACTAGGAAATATATATATATATATATATATATATATATATATATATATATATATATATATATATATATATATATATATATATATATATATATATATATATATATTTCTTCCAAGTTGTATCTTTCCTTCTAGACATACATGAATAGGCTAGGATTCTTGGTGAAGTAGGGTGCATTTTCAAAGACCTTATTTCTATCTTCCATATTTCTCAAATTTATTGTAAAGAATCCTTTGACAACCAACTACAAATATATTTCACCCTTTTGTTTCCATCTTCTTTGGATCTAGTTTATGAGGGATTTCTCTATTTTACATAGACTAATGAACTTACAAATTAGTCTATGATCCTACATATATTGGATGCAATCCTCCAACATTCTAGATTTGACCTAAAATTTTTGGTTTTTTATTGCTTTTGGAAGGTATCTTCAATAGTTGTGATCTTTCTAGTAATCTCCTATAGGGACTCTGGCCTTCCCATTGTGAATTGGATCCTTGACATGGGTCATCATATTATGTGGTGATTGATAAGGTATTGCAGCTATTGGTCTACAAGAAGCACTATCTTCGAAAGCCACATTGTGATAGGAAAGGTTTGTTCCCCCTCTATGGGTTTGTGCCATGGCTCCACTCAATAGGAGAGTGTAATGTGAGAGGTTGGATAAATCGTAAGTGGGTTGCAAATTTACAAAGTGCATGGAAAACAAAACTCAATGCACATATCAACCTTGCTTCTTGATTTACTAGAGAAACACTCCCATATCACCCTAGTTTTTTTCAGTTGTAAAAATTACTAATCATTAATATTGATATAATCCATGATATATTTAAATTTTTATTTTACGTTTAACTTGTTCACCTTCAAATTTTCATGCTTTATGGCTATGAAAATTTGGTTCTATGGGTGTTTTCTCTTGAACACATATATATTAAGTGAAAGGTTTAAGTAGTTTACCTTCAAACCTATTATGTTGTAATGTTTTATGCTTGAGAGGATTTAGTTTTATAGGTACTTTATTTTGAATATATATCTATATATATATATGAATGAGAAAAAATTATATAATTTTTTTTTAAATAGGAAATGTATATTATATTAATGATCATTATTGTTAATATAATAATAATTACTAATTTTTAATGATCATTATTATTCATATGTTAATGAATATTATTATTATTTATAAAATGCAGAACAAAATTTGAAATTTAGGTGACTCAAATTTAAATGTCTTAGGTTCTAGAAGATTTGGTATTAGGGATGTTTTCTCAAATGTTGTTGGTAAAAAATGACATTTGTTACATTGTACGAGGCCTTTCATCATGACCATAACTTCACTGCAAGTTCATTGATTATCAAAGGGTCTAGTTCAAAAGTCAAGAGCGACTTGACTAGTATCCCTCTGATGAATCAACTGATAATTACATTAATTGTGGCCGATATCAAGAAACTTTGGGGAAGTGCATCAACCTTGATGTTGGATTCAATTATGTACCTCAAAACCCTGGGATAGTGAGCATGGATGGTTCCATTTTTTTTCGAATCAATTTACGTGGATATTGAATATACTTGGTTAGTCAAAATGAATGAGAAAAATGTGATCTCTTCTCTTATGGTGGTGGATCTCCCCACTAGAGATAATATTACACAACCATGTGAAATGATGAACCATCCATTTCAGTTGGATGGATTTGGGACATTAAACCAATTCAATAATTTAGGATTTGATTTTCCCTTGGAATAAACATCTCTTTATTTACATGGAATGTTTGTGGGATGGCACTTTTTAGTCGGAAGATGTGCTCGAATAGATGTATTATTTCCATAAAGTTAAATTTGTTGGATCTAAGTGTCATAACATAATGAACTATTGTTGGAATGACAACCTTTTTGCTTTAGAGGAGTTTCAAGGGATTGGAGGTGTCATGAAAGATATCTCTTCCTTTTTTCTGAGTTGTGTAGTTGTATCTAGTTAGTTATCCCATTAGTGGTTGCACTAAAAAACAATAAAAAAATAAAATTGAATAAAAAAATGAGTAAAGTGATAGAATTTACTGAAAACACGCGAGATTTATGTGGAAAATCCAACAATGGAAAAAATAAAAATAAACAAATTGAGTAAAATTATAGAAGCTACTAACAACATACCACATTTATGTGGAAAATAGAGAAATGAGAAAATAAATGGGGAAAGGTTTAGTTGCTTTAATTTACCAACAAAATTAAATACACAACCTTCAATCATGAGCCTTCTCACTCTCTCAATTTTCACCAATTTACTTATAGGCTTCATTTCATGCAATACCAATTAGTACCATGGATTACCAATACCACATGTTGAAACCATGACTCATTTCATTCCTTTTGTAACATTCTAGAAGCATGAATAAGCAAAGGAAATATTATATTTATGTAAAAAATCTTGAAACCTTGAAACATGTAATGAGAGAAAACTGATCACAAAAGACACAAGATTTCCCTATCAAAATTTTACAGAAAGAAAACAATGAATAGAAACAAAATAATAGATAGAAATTTATATGGGGATACCAACTGGAAACTATCTTTTCCATTCATAACATCTTGGAAACTATGCCAAGGTTTGTGAAAACCAAGAAGCGAAAGGCTCACTTGAGTAAACCTGGATAGATATGTAACAATGGGCTCATCCTTGCCCATTCAAATGCTCTTCAGTTTGTTCTTCAAAGCAAGTTTTATGGCATCAATGCTGCTTTCAAAAATATTAGTAAGGACATTCAACATATGGAATGTAGTCTCTTTCCCATGCAAATTTGAAACAATATGGCCTCTAAGTCCTTCTAGGATCATCCTCCTAGCTTTGGTAATGCCATTCCTCCATTGAGTCAGTTATTTTGCATCTGATGTAGGATGTTTCAAAATATAATTCTTGATGTATTCCAAAACTCCATTATCATCTAACACAACCTCCATCATTTCCTTCCATGCACAGAAATTTGAAGTCCCTTTTAGGTCATGCTCTGTTCTCAAACCATAGGATGACATGATTCTTGCACTTATGGAATTCCTACACTAACTAATCTTCTTTCCAACACATTTTGATTCTAATTAAGGAACTCGGTCCCTATCTTGTTTCCAGCTCTAATACCATGTAGAAAATCCTTGAAAGATTGCAACTGCTAATGAGAGAAAATTGATAATAAAAGCCACAAGATTTCTCTACCAAAATTTTGCAGAAAGAAAATAATGAATAGAAGCAAGATCACACATAGAAATTTATGTCGAGAACCCTTCTGGTATTTAATTTATAGATTAAATTAATTATATAAAATTAATTATAATTATAAAATTTAAAATTAATCTACAATTATAAAAGAATTAAATTAAAATATGAATAAATTAATTTAATAAAATTTAAAAGGTTGTTGATGGCCTTTGCCTCGTATGAGTCATGGTGAATGTGGATGTATAAGGGATTTAAATGAGGGAGTTATAAGGGACATAAAGGAGGGGGAATAAGGAGGAGTCGGGTTATCTCGGGGTCTCAGAGGTATAAGGGTCTCAGGAGGTATAAGGAATGAGTGTCGAGATGAGATGAGGAGTCGAGGTACTAAGAAGTAAAGTGTGAGGATGGAGGTGAAGTGTGGTGGGAGGCTCACGCGAAGTGGGACCTCTCCCGCTAATATAAACTACAATCACTTAATTATAATATACTTCAAATATTAAACATAAACTACAACTACTTTGTTAATGAGTATTGGGATCTCAGATCTCATAGGTTTTTTGAAATTGCAATTAAAATGAACCTCCGAGATTGGGGAATTTATTTTATTTTATTTTTAATATTTTGGATGATTTAAATACAATTTGTAATATTATATAGTTTTAATTATTATATAATCTCGGTTGTGGTGGTTTTGTAGAACAATTAACCATAAAATAGTAACTAATTAAACCTTGATAAAAACCAATATTTACATATTAAAATTAACTAATTTACAAAAACCAAAGTAATATACATTTTGTACAATTTTTAGTCTAGGTAGTAAAAATCATCGAACTTCGAAAAAGCATCATTTGTAAATCATGAATCCAATTGAGATGAAATGAGAACCGATGGAAAGCTATCAAAAAACAGAACACAATGATGTAATCAGAATATAAATATGAAGAAAATGAAATTGTTACAAAAATGTCGCACAATTAACCAAATGAAGGTAGTTAAGGGTGATATAACCAGAATTTATATAGAGGGTTCTCATTATTACTATGAAGATAATAATTTAAAAATAGGGGGGTGTTTTGATTTTACCACAATAATTGTGACACACGGGGAAGAACCAGTTATCTCTAGTTAAAAGATGATGAGTTTAAATTTACCCAAAGGTTAAAATTATGGATTTTATTAAGCCCTCAAATAGTAAAACATTTCTCATGGGTCCTACATTAGTGATTCAAGCAATATAAGTTCAAAAAGATAAGTACTTGAAACATGAGTCTAAAATCATGAATCTGAATTTCGGGGAATATTCAAAATCTATGATTACCTCGTATGAGTGATAGAAGAAGGTATAAATATGGATTTTTAGATAAATCATATATCCATCAATATTAATGGTATTTTAAATTACTTTTCTACCAGCGAGCCTAGTCAGTACCCCGGCAAAGTTTCCTTTTAATTCCATACAAGCATTGCCCCACTACCAATGAGTAGCCATAGCCCCAACGAGTTTACTTGTATTTCCCATGCTTCCCCTTTTAATCACCATTTTGATAAGCACATTTTTGAGCTAAGTTTATGATGTAACTAAGTGAAAGGCGTGGGATGGTAAAAGAGACTTGAGAAAATGGATATAATACTTCCATAATGTTGACTCTGTATTCTTTCCCCATGGCTATCAATTCAGAGGCTTTTATATGAGGTAGAGAGATGGGAGGGATTCATTGAGTTAAACTCATGGTTAGTTATTTCCTTAAAAACATGAACTATATAACTTATAAAGGATTCATGTTCCTCCATGGAAAATATTTAAGGAAAGAGGGCTTAAGAATTCCATAAAAACATCCATTTAAGGTAAATGAAACCCATAAATCGATAGAGTAAAAATTTCCCATGTATGCCAACCAATGTTGGGTAAAGAAAAGTCATTTTACATAAATCTTGGTAATATCAAAAAAATGAATCCATAACCAACAACAAAATGAAAAATAGATCCAAGATAAAGTGAAAGAAGAAAACAACATACTCCAAAATGTCAAATAAGGAAATGAAAAATGAAAGAAAAGCCAAAATTAAAAAGACAACTCCAAAAATGTCTCAACAAAAGAGTAAAATAAGAAATGCATGTGTGTCTGTCCTATGTTGAGATTTTAATAAATTCTATCTTGCAAAGTTATAAGAAATTATGCTCTCAAGCCATAAAGTGAATAACAATCATGAGATAAAATTAAGCCAAAAGAGAAGTTTCTTCCATTTGAATTTTTTTCTATTTCAAAAAAAAGCCTGCATGAGAACATATTAACAATTTTATAATAAAATAAATGCTTGAGAAACAAACTAAAAGTTTAGAGACTTCCTAATTGAACTGATGTGATGATCATCATTACTTCTCTTCCATAACTCAAAAGGAAACGACAAGAAAATGAGTGTCAAATCTGAGCTAGTAGGGGTCCAAAAAAATTCTTAGAGATCCATAAAACATAGCTTCATATCAGGAACAAAACTGAAACAACAAGTGTAAAGAAATGGAAAGGGATGAAAATTGGCATATGAGGCTTACCATTTGAAGAATTTCGTTTAATTTTACCTAAAAGAAGTCGATTTTTTCCAACAAAAGATAACCTATTCTTTTAATTGGAATTAAAAGCATGAAGAATTTGTAATATTTGAAGTTTTCATTAGTCCAAAATCATAACTTATTAAATCTAAACTAACGCGAGCAGTAAAGCTAGGAAAAATAATGATTCGTGTTCAAAAGATCTAAAGCAAATAAAGGTCATCAGAAATGAAAATTAAGATGTGATTCTCTATTAATTGTAGCAAAAATTGTTCTCTTTATTTTTCTGATTTCATATCAACTCCAAAGTTTTCATAAAATATCATAAATCAAAACCAAATCCCAACCTAGGTAACTATTATGTGTATATGGAGAGGACTTAAATTTTGCATGATAAATATGGAGCGATATATTAAAACTAAGAAAACCATAAGAGAACTCAAACATAAATTGAGCATGATCCATTACCTTTGCATGTTGTGAATTTCCTTACCATCTAGTTGTATTTCTATAGTAGTTTCTCAAGAGTTCCTTGAAAAGAAAATGAGGATGCACACTAAAACATGATAGGGATGATGAGATGATCATCTAATAGTGAGATAAAGACAAAAATGTAAGCAACTAACTGGAGATGAACTTTTCATTAGCCAAGAAGATGGTCATGTAGAGTAAAAGGAGGCCCAACTATACATGTGAGAATGTATATCCAATGAAGGCACAACGATAACATCCATGTTCACACACCATGAAGAATGGATATCCATGAAGGCATAAAGTCACCCCGAGGAATGAATTCTTAAGGTTTGACGAAATTAGAATTGAAAATATATCCAAGAGCTCCAATACTAGGATAACGTGGAAGTCGTCATTAATAAAACCAAAAAACTACAAAAAACTAATCAATGACGACTCCACGTGAGCACGGTGACTAGCACAGACTGCGAAGCAATTAATGAGTTGACTAGAAGTCTATGAAATTACATAATCTGGTATTTAGAGGTTCTGAGGTATTGTGAGAGTTTAGTATAGAGGGAAATGGAAAATCCCAGAAGAGAAATCTCGTAAGTTTTCTCAAGATAAAGTTTCGAGAAAAGGAGTTCGAGATTCAATAATATGACTAAGGGGGCATAAATCTGGTATCAAAAATCTCGGAAACCATTTTGAAATTTAAATCAAATTACGATACTCCAAAATCACAAGGTCCAAGTGAAGACAGTGAAGTGGGGCCCATTTTCTTAATTAGGAATTTTATTGCAAAAACATATGAATTGGGTGCAACAATCGAGAAAAAAATCCACGTGGATCTTAGGCTAGAAATCTCAGAGCATATTTTAAAATTCTTTCGAGATAAAATGGATCCAATCGTGTGATAAGTTTGAAATTTCTAAGTCTCAAGGGGGAGATGTCAAATATGTTATCTTCTTTAAAAAAAATTGAAACAAAAAGTAGAGGACCAAGATTCTGAGAATTTTTTAATCATCTCAGGAGAAAGAAATGTAACTGAAGTGGATGCAAGATGAATGGCTACAATGTTGAGGTTCAACTCAACCCGAAAAATCTAATATTCGAAATGGGTGGAGGTAAAATCCTAGATAGGATAATTTTATAATTTTTTCAATAATTAATTTGTAATTTCCTTTATTTTTTAAATATGAACAAGAATGTCTTGGGGGGGCAACTCTATTGGTAAGCTGAGATATGTGAAATCATTGAAACTCAAAAGATCCAGGTTCAAATCCCCCTTGTTATGACTTGGGTTATGAGGAGGAGGATATATCATATCCCCCTAGAGGTTTACTGGTAGTTACGTGTCAGGCAGGCTGTTGGGTTCCTATGGGCCACAAAAAAAAATGATTATGGCTCATCTCATGAATTTATAAAGAAAAATAAATATAAAGAGAAGCATTAATACAGAGCACAAAAACAGAATGATTTTCGATGAGAATGAAGATACTCCCCTGAACAAATTTACGACGTAGAAAAAAAAAGTTGTTGCCCGCTTTATTCTTCTACATGTATTATTAAAAGAAGAAACAAACAAAAACAACAAACTAAATAAACTAATTCTAACCCTATCCAAACTGGATGAAAGGAACCATAACTAGGTATAGTTATACTTCCAATGTAACCATTCCAACATTTTATTTCTTGCATGTATGTACAAATCAAATATCAATAACAAAAATAATTTTATAAATAAACCAACAAAAATAAATCGTAATGCAATGTGTATACTTATTGCTAACATATTTACAAAAAGAATCTTATTTATAAGAGTTCTCTCTTGGAAAGCTTCCTCCAACCAAATATATATGGGATCACAAAAATATGAATGAATATTTGATAGAGAATGGAAGACGTCAAATGAAAGAGAGTTTGAACAAACATGGAACAAATCATTAGCAATCTTCGTTAGAACTGAATCTCACACAAAACTTTCAAATGTATCAATGAAATTTGGATGGAAACTTAATGAATCTATCAAAAGATCATTGGTTAAATTAAGAGGTTGGATATATTGGATCAATGTACACAAAAGTGATGATTGGCATTGAAAATGCATTCTAGAAGGAAAGGTAAACTGATAAGATATGACCATCAAATGGAATTGGAATATTAATAGTTCTTGATGGTCATAATCTAAATCTTGTGATTCAATTTCACATTCTAGAAAAGAACATCGCAAATTTTCAACACTTAAATGCTTAATATGCCATCAAATGACATCTAAAAATCGAAAAATGCAAGCAAAAGACAAATCCGAAATCAACCAAAATAGATGAAAGAAAAATATATAATCAAATTATTATTCACACTACTATTACAATAAAGTTACAACACAATTGGGACTGATTTCAGATCATTTCCTTCTCACAAGAATTAGACAAGATAATACAATTAGAATGGTTATTGGCATCAACTTGTGAAAGAGAGAATGTGTTAGGAATATGAATAGGAGAGAGAACTTGATCATTATAAGAATAAAAAATTTGGAAGGATTCTTGAATGCTAAAATCACGGATAATGATTAAATGTTTGAAAATGAGAACTAATATATAAATTGGATTTTTCTTCATTTTCAAATATGATTTGACTTTGATCATGAGTGTTTATGGGAGAGTAAGATAAATCAACATTGGCAATGTCAAAGTAATCATCATAAACAACCTCACAACATTCACTAAAATTCTCTTCATTCCCATACAATGCATCAAAACGAGGAGTATTGAGCACATTTTCATCAACATCGGAAAAATGATCAATAATTGTCTCTCTACATCGATAAAAAAATTGAGAGGAAATTCATTTATATCTGTATCTCTATTTCCTAGAATAATATTAATGCAAAAAGAAGATGAATTGATATCAACAAAAATATCACGATAAATAGAGAAATGAGAGTTAAAGGAAATGAACCTAAAAATATGTCTATTTGCAATCCCTTTTTCGTTTTCTCCATTCTAAATTTCAGATTCTTGATCTTTCGTTTGACTAATCAGACTTTCCTGAAGATTGTCGTTTGGTTTTAATTTTGTATTTGGTCAATATGATAAAATTCAGAAATTTCTGTAGTGAATTTTACATTGTTGTAATCTTCAATTTATGCTTGTACTTGTTGATTTATTAGATGATTTTATGATTTCATTTCATGTTGATTTTCATATTTTAAGGTAGTTATTTTTTCAAATATGATGTTGGTATCTGCTTGCAGTTGATTACAAAATTCTTCCAAACTTTCTGATAGTGATTCATTAACATGTAGGAGAGTATCATGGTCATCATTAATGTTGCAGGAAGTGTGCACCAAATGTTGGCATTATGATGCATGTGTTCTCGTTGATGGTAACTCACTAATAAAAGAACAAGTATATGGTAACTAGATGACTCCACAGGTCAATTTAGAGGTGACAAAGTGATAGAACAAAATAAAATAATGATGGGGCTAAGGTTTACATATTAGAATCAGAAGTTTGACACAGGTGAATATTTCAAGATCGATACGCAGGTTCGTCAAGGCCAAGTTGCATATACACACGATTTTAAATAAGCAAAGGGGCATATATTTTTCCTATCATGGTATTCTAAATACAAAGGCTACCTACCATAGTATCGCCTTGTGGTATTAAGCCCAACAATGATTGTTTAGATCTCGTTTAATAAATACTCGTGGTATTGAAAAAGGCTAAACTATATAAGGAGTTGAAGATCAAAGTGAAAAGTGTGCATGTGAAAGGGTTTTTGATGAATACTTCAATTTGAAGTATATTTGCATTGTAAGGGTGATAGTTGTCACATATATTTGAAATAATTATGCACGAATGAATACAATGATAGATCATGATCATGAGACCTGAAATGACTTTCCATTGTATGATCTGCTCATGGATTGATTAGATCTAAGTATTGACGCATGTTTTTATCTCTGAATATTATGATATGGGTTTTTCTGAAGTTCTGAAGAGCCACACAATTTTAGGTCAAAATTTTCATATCTATACGCAAGTTGGTCTCGATAAATTCGTGTATACATGTGAGTTTGCTTCTTCAAAGTCGCATATATAAAGGAAAGGTTTTTGTTCATAAATGGTTGATCAACTAGATTAGTGCTGCTATATCTATGTTGTCTGTCAATGATGTCCTCATGTTGTTCTGGGTTGAGTGATAATATCTGAAGTAGAACTGATTGAATGATGAAGTTGAATTTTGTTACATGTCGATTGGTTGAAAATATTATTAATGCTACTAACTGTATGAGGGTTTTGTAAGCTAACAAAATATTTCAGAATTACAAGTTTTTCATTATTTTGAGATCTGTACATAGGTTTCTCTATATAAAAGCACATATACATGAGAGTTTCCTTAAGCAAAGTAGCATATACACGTTGGCATATGAATGATTAGGGTTTTAGTTGAATCTGTGTGTTGATGCAATATTTTGGGTTCAGTTCTGTGTTCTGGTTACATTGATCTCACTATTATGTTTGAGTTAAGTTTATGTTTGCTTCAATTGATCTACAAGTTTTGATGTATTAAAGTAGGTGGATCTAGTGTGAAGATTTATGAAACATGGTCCACGAAGGTTGCTGAGGTTTGGAGCCCTCAGTGAGGAAGTCCAAGCTTGCTGCCAATAGTAGCTAGTAACGAAATTAGGGGGTTGGAGCTCCCTTCCAGTAGGAGCAGGAGAACGAGTGAATGTTGTAGCCTTCAGTAGGTGGGTGCCTGCATACTGGCATAAGTTTTCACCAATACAAAAGTTAAGAATTTTTTGATATTAATAAGCTTGAACACTGAGACAACATCAACGGTGGTTTTCTCCCACATTGGGTTTCCACCTTAAATCTTGGTGTTCATGTGTGTTGCTTATATGTGATACTTTATTATGTTCTTACTGCACCTGCTTACTTCTTATCACATACCTAATAAATCTCTTACATTATGGATTAATTTTAGCAAATAAAGAATTATTTGTTTTAAAAGTTTACTAAGCATACTCTAGTTTCTTTTACAACAGTCACGTATATATTTCAGAAAATAAAGTATTGATTCACCCCCCCTCTCAGTATTTTTAGCAACACTAAATGAAGGAACTTATCATAGATGATCAAGGAAACTTCATCATTATTAACATGCACCTACATATTGGAATTTTCAATCATGTTAATAGAAGCTGAAGAAAATTCAACAAAGCTTGAAATTGTCTCATATGGATTAGGAATGCAAGGGAATGAAACTAGTTTTCTAAACCATCATGTTACTTGAAAATCAAAAGGAAAATCTTCATATTGAAATTGAAAACAAACTAATTTGAAACTAATGAGAAATTCATCTAAAGGTTCACCTTCAAATTGGCAAAGTGCTTCAAGTTGATTGCATACCTTTTCATAGCCATAATCCTGAAAAGCATGTAGGAAACTTTTTACAAACTCATCGCAAGTGCGAATGGAGGCAAATGGTAAATTTTAACACTAGGCTTTCGCCATTCTTGTCAAAGTGAGAGTAAACATCTTGCACATGATACCTTCACCAATATAAAAATTAGTACAAATTAAAATAAATTGAATAACACATTCATAAGAAGAGCCATTTTTGGTCAGATATTGATCAAGGACCTTAGTGATAGCTCAAATTTCAAAGTGTTTGAAAGAGTGTCAAACATGAGTGACTGGATAGATCTTTTCTTCCTGATTCTGGTGCTGCAAAAGGTTATAAAAACTGATGCCGTATGAAGGAGTTATCGCAATTTGAAAAGTCCAGTAAACTGCAATTTTTGGATGTTTGACCAATATTAATTTAGTTTTTGAAAATACTAAAAAGATTAATATTCCCTGCAACATTCCCTTTTGGGGTAAGTGCTAAACCTTTCCTTAAACTTCTTTCTTTAAGTTTCGTATTGAGCACATGGGCAGTATTCGGAAAGTGGGAAATGATATCTCGCCTGGACAAAATGTTGTAAATGGTATTTCTAAAATTCACGCAATTAACCTTAGTGTGTGAAACGTAGCACATGAAAACTACTTTTCTCACTCGCTCTCGACCTAATATCAATCATGCAAGAATCTGCGCAAGATTGCATGACATCCGTTCGATTGGATGGGTCACATTGACGGTGGATATCGTCCGTGTTAGTTGGTGAGCGGACGATACGATATCAATTGGATCGAGCGGGATATATCGATGGTGGAGATTCCACTATTTGAAATTCTTCCGATGAGGATTATCCCTAACCTCCAGGATTATACCGCCTCATATGCGTGCCGAAACAGTTATTGTAACGGCTCACCTCTGACGGTCAGCTTAGTGGAGTGGCTAAAAAAGAGGTGAAACGCTAAGTTTAAATGGAGTTAGGTGTAGTTCACCAAATTTGGTGGAGTATCCCTAGGGGATATTGATTAAATGCACTCTAAGTGCAATTTTTGACCAAGAGAGAGAGAGTGAAACAAGAGGCTAGCTAGGCTAATTGGATCCTTCTAAAGCCAATGGAACAGTCCAGCGAAGCTAAGGAAGTCATCTTCATAGATATTTTCATCTATGGAAATTTTGGAGCTCGGGGACACCATGAGTTGGAGGCAGTTGTAGGAGCTACTAGTACTTGTTCTTAGTCAACCAATAGTCATTCCTAACTATAATGAGCCTTATGAATCGATTTAAGGTATTTTCAGAGGCATTTGAAGGCTTCTAAAGGTCGAGATGCTACAGGGAAGTTTAAGGCAACCTAGTGCCAACCATGGAGGAAGGCCTAGTTTGGGGATGTAGTGCTCATTTTGAGCAAATGATCAGTCTATTTTGGTTTCTGATATGTTTTGGAGACAAGAGATGAGGTTCCAATAACAGTTAAATAATTCTAAAGGAGTTAATTCCTTCAAGAAGCTCAGGGTAGCTTAGAGCACTGATTGAAGGAATCAATTCTAAGAGAGCTTAGATCTATTTGGAGAGTGATGACAACCATGACAGGGATATAGATGGTATTCTAAGCCCATTGGTTCAGTTCAGTAACCTTTTGAGTTAAGTGTGGAACTTGTAAAATAAACTTTGCCATAATCCCAAAGAGCCAAGTCAAGATGACAAAATCTCAAGGAGACGTAGCCAACGATATTCAGGCGAACTCCTAGATTAAATTTGTTGTTATGTGCGGATGTTTATTTGCTACATTACATGGCTGTTATATGTGTTTAATATCACCATAAACAAATGGACTTAAAGCACTTAAATAGTTAAAATCAAAAGACATACACTTGTTTCAAGTATTTAATTCCACAAATGTCATATATAAGCTAGATCATTTATTTGTTTAGCTGAGTGGTAGGTTCTTGTAAGCATAAAAAGTTATCAAACCCCCATATCAGATCAATTTTTCTTACCATTGAACTTCGCCTTTGACAAAATTTTTACTTCCTGAATTGGAGTTGAAGCACGTGGAAGTACACTAAAGAAACTCCAAAGTGGTCGCTTAGAAAGAGCCATTGAAATATGATAAAAATTTATAACACAAAATATTTAAAGACATAATATAATGCAGACCCTCCTTCTAGCACCAAAAATGTTTATGGTAAAAAATGAACTCATCAACATCAGGGAAGGCCACCCGATCAGAGTCCTAAATCAAACTCTTATCCATTTATATAATGGCTCCAACTAGTTCAATTGGGTCTACTTACCTCCGGTTTCTCCCTAATAGCTTATAGTTTATCTTTTACTTGGCAATAGAAAGGGAGAAATCAAATCTTCCCTCTTGTTGTGCACATGCAAGAAAGAAAATCCTTAAGAAGACTTAAGGGTTCAACCAAGCCACAACTAGGGTTGCCCCTATGTAAGGGGACTTTTAAAATATAAGTTTTAATTTAAATGTAGATATATTATAAGATGCAAGAAAAAGACTAATCCTATCTCGAATTGGAAAGGGATAGCCTTCTCTTAATTCTAGAGTAGATGAACTAACTAACAAGGGAAGAGGATTGTTTATATAATGATTGAATTCATTGTATAATTTTCATCAACTAAAATAAATTTTCATTTAATTAATGAAAGAGAAAACAAAATGGGAATGTATTTAAACAATAAATATTTTGTTCATTTTCCTATTTCAATGAATTCGTGTTAATTCTAGTTTTGTTTTCCCCTTAGAGATAGCTCTTACATAATTTCAATAACACAAAATAATTGATATGACAATAATGCTCAATCAGAATGCAATACACTATTTAGAATAGGAATTAAAATCAATTATAGAAATTCTGGTAACAAAGTGATTAATTTACATCCCAGACAATAGTTCACATGAAATGAAAATTAATTAAGATCATACCAAAATATCGTTACGAACTTTTGCAGTCCTTGAACAGTTTTAGCTGCTCAGAGAAATTGGTTACAGTAGTGCAAAGAAATCTTCTCTTTCAGAGCTCGAAATGCTTTGTCTCTCTATAATTCATCTCATAGTACACTACAAAAGTGCAAATGCACAACAAGAAAAATCACAGAATGTTCCCCAAACACCTCACATCTGAAGTTTTCCCCTCACTCACAGCTATAATCTCCTATAGAAAAGTGGTTTTAGAGCCTCTAGTTGCAGAGAAGAGGAACCATGTCCTTATTCTCAAAAATGATATTTATTCATTTACAATAATCTCCAAGGTACCAAGAAGTAAGGTGTGAGGTGGGAGTCTCACGCGGAATGGGACCTCTCCCCTTCATATAAACTACAACCATTTAATTGTATAATATTTCAAATATTAAACATAAACTACCGCTACTCTGTTAATGAGTATTAGGATCTTGTAGATTTTTTGAAATTGCAATTAAAATGAACCTCCGATATCGGGGAATTTTTTATTATTATTTTTAATATTTTGAATTATATAAATACGATTTGTTATATTATATAATTTTAATTATTATACAATTTCAGTTTCAGTGGTTTTGTAAAACAGTTAGCCATAAAATAATAATTAATAAAAATCAATATTTACATATTAAAATTAATTAATTTACAAAAATCAAATTAATATAGATTTTGTACATTTTTTTAGTCTAGGTAGTAAAAATCATTGAACTTCAGATAAGTGCCATCTGTAAACTATGAATCCAAATGAGATGAAACGAGAACCGATGGAAAGCTAACAAAAACCGAACACAATGATACAATCAGAATGAAAATCTAAAGAAAATAAAAATCTCGCTAAAACGTCGCATAATTAACCAAATGAAGGTAGTAAAGGCCGATATAACCAAAATATTTTAGAGGGCCCCAATTATTATTATGAAGATAATAAATCAAAAAGGGGGGGGTTGTGATTTTACCACAACAGGTGGTTGATAGGATCCAGGGAAATTCTATTTTGTATGCATCATATATCATTGGATTCATTGGCCAGATCAAAGCTACAGCGAGGAAGAGTTTATCAGCCTCCATGGTGTGCAAAGTCTGGAACGAAATGCTCATGTAGGAAACCCAAAAGCTCACAATCAGGTCCCATGCACTCCTCCCTTCTCTTGTTTCTCACTTCAAACATGTCAAGCAGTTAAATCTCTCTAAGGGCATGGATCAGTTGTAGGACCAAGATCTCTAATTGGCATTCAAATCTCTTAAAAACCTAGTTACTTCATGATTAAGGAACCCTGAAAAACCATAGGAATGCATCTCAAATCTAGGGTTTGTAGGGTTTGTGAATAATTGTACTCTGTTGGAGGATGTTTCCTTCAATTCCATACCCAATTTGTAGGATTTTGCAAGATTTAGGTGTTGATTCCTTTACTAGGGTTTGTAAAGGGCTTAACGTTATCAATCTTGTGAATTGTAGGAATTTGTCAGTTAATGTCATGGAAATCCTTAAAAATCATCCTTTCATAATGGTTCCTAGATGATTTTGGAGGTTATTCTAATTGTGTTTCTTTTTCCTCTCTGCACATCTTTGGAGCAAGTGGAGGGAAGGTTAATCCTTATGGAGCTTGGTGCAAGTCTAGGTTTGACTATATGGGAGTCCCTTCTGGGGGAGATTCTTCCATTGTACATTGTATCAAGAGCCTATTCTAATAGGTCATTACCCTAGACGTAATACACACCTTTCAGATGGTAGAACATTGGATCCCTTCTTCATGCATTGATAGAGTTCACAGATCCTACGCTACATATAACAGTAATAGTTTTGATTGCATGGAGGGTTAAATATTACACTTGATGGAAAACTGGGATTTGACGCAATGATAAATTTTCATTTGGTATTATCTTTCAGCACTTTTGTAGTTAACATGTCCTTTTCTCTTGTAGGAATGTTGAAATTTCTAGGGGGATTAGAGAGGGTGCATATTTATTAGAATAATAGAGCCACTCAAACTGGGTTGTTCCTTAACATTGAGTGAATATTTGTTTCTTGCTTGAAAGAACCATTGATACTTTGATTTTTCCAATTATTAGTTGAATACATGCTCTCAATTGATCCTCATTGAACTCTGCACAGTAATTAATTTTGTGGTATGATTTCCTGATGAACAATATCATGTCAATGCCATTGGGTGATCTTAGTTTTATCTAGGTATGATGTTTTTATAAATATCTATTCTAAGCCTCTTGGTAGAACTTCAATTTACAATATGCAATTCAAACTATTCAACTAATTAGTTTTTTACTGAAATGTTTGTTGTACTACTTGATTAAGGATATCATGTCAAGGCCATGGGATGATCTTGATTGTATGAAATTATAATCCTTTTATGAAGACCTTATCTGAGCCTCTTGGTAAAATTTTAGTCTTTGATATGCAATTCCAACTATTCAACTGCTTAGTTATTTCTGAAATGTTTTTTCTTAAATTTTGTGGGTTTTGTTTAAAATTGGATTACACAACACTTAGTAGTATTAAGGTTGATGTCTCACACCTAGAAAACTTGGTTAAGAGATGCCATGTTTTACAATTACTATTGCAACTAACCTTGCTTGTAAGAACCATTTCTAGTTTGATTTTTCTAACTCTTAGCTAAATACATGCTCTCAATTATTCCTCATTGAAATTTGCATAGTAATTAATTTTGTTGCACGACTTTCTGATGAATGATATCATGTCAAGGCCATTGGGTGATCCTGGGTAAATCTAGGTTTAATGTGTTATTGGAAATATTATATGTAGTTTTTAACAATTGTTTAATGTGTCTCACATTTAACTATGGTGTATGGCTAGATTGTTACCTTAAATTAGATGATTATTATTATTATTATGAGTATAATAATCATGACTAGCTTTTGCTGAAGTGTATGATGCAACAAGTTTGTACCACAAAGTGGAAAAGGTTTATAGTATAACTTGACTTGGAAAAAATAGTGTGCTTCCTTGACTTCAATTACATGTGCATCTTCCTCTAGATTGGGAAAACTGTGCCATTGAATTTTAGGGTTCATATGGAATAACCAAGAATAAATAATGTTTGTTAGAATTATGTTTCATGGCCTCTAAGATGTGGCTTAGGGAATGTAGTTTGCAGAACATATCCATTAATCTTGTTTCAATAATATATGTGGCCATGTCATTCAAGCTATGAAAATGAGGTTCATTAATGACTATCTAAAATTTTTGTATGACTACTATGGTTTTTTTATGGCTATAAAATTTCAAATGGCTAATTTTTCACTACTTTACTTTTGTTCGAGAAAATTTATGTATTCCATCCAACTGACATGGAAAAAGGAGATTGAAATCACATTTATATTTTCTATTTATAATTATTACTCTTTTTTATAGTCCATGATTATGAAGATATGGTGAGGGTAATGAAGAAGAATGGGAAGGTTTTTGAAAATATGGAAAAGAGTTAAAGAAGTTGCTGGGAAAATGGAGTGTAAATGAATATGATGAGTATGAATATGTATGCTTACTCTTCTCATTAGAGTGTTTTGATCTTTCTACCTATGATTTAGGTCTTATGATATCATAGATTACTTTAAGTTTGCATATTGAGATAGGTATTGTGAAGTTAGTTGTAATACTGAAGCTTTTTTTCCTACTTTTATCAACTCGTGAAAAGAAAGAAGGGCCACAAGAAATTGTGATAGTAATGTATGTAAACTACTATAGTTACATATATATATATATATATATATATATATATATATATATATATATGATGCTGGGATATGCCCTTTCAATAACAATTATGACAAGTAAAATATTTTCATGGCCTCTTTGTTACTATCATTCAAAAATTTCTATATTATCATTATTTTTTGGTTTTTATTCCCATTATAAATGTCGATTATTATTTTTACTATATGACACATTCACACACTTTGTAGGCCTACAATGTTACTACATTAGTAGATAGGATAAGCTTAGTTCAACATGCAATGATTGCAGACTTCTAGGCATTATGGAACCAAATCTTTTTTTAGGTGTCAATGATTGTTTGAACTTTTCTGAAATTCATTTCCATGTCTTTCTCCCAATCCTTGATGTAATTGTTCATTTGTCACCTTTTTGTATTTATTAACTAGGCAATCCCCTTTCACTGACATAGCTAGATCCTCGTCAATTGCTTCTATGAAATCTATATTATGATAATATGTAGTTTCTTTTATGATTTTCAATTGATACTTGATGATTTTCTTCAAGATATCTCTTTCTATGGTGGAGCATTCTTTTTTTCTAATCTCCTAAACAAAACTACATTTCACTGCTCATATAAATTTTGACAATTTTCTCTATGTAATTTCTGGTAAGTTGAGATTACGGGCCATTGTGGATAGGGATAGGCAGTGTAACTATGTTGTTTGAAATAATATTCTTATATCACATTGAAAGATTTAATTAGGAAGTCGACGAAAACTATTTTCTGTTTAATCACATATTTGAGGAATATGCTTCAGGAGTAGTTGCATTTTAATTTTCCATATCGACCTTTTGGACCACTCAAGTGTGGTTTGATGTAATATCCATTTTGGGAAAACTACCCTTAGGGTTGAAAAAAACACATGAAAAATTTGTATTATATACCAGTATGACAATATTTCTAATTTTCTTAAATTTTTCAAGCATAGATTATATTGAATGTAGACACTATAAACAAACTAGTTGATTTCTCTAACAACATACAATTCAATTCAATTCAACAGTACATAGCAGGCTAGAAATTCACAAAATTCCCAATAACAAAATGTAGTTTTAGACTCACAACTAATGAAATATCCATATAGATGTCATAATAACTGGCCTTCCTCAAATTCAAATTTGCAACAATCAAAATGATTTTCGTACAAACATCAATTTGGAAACATATAAATGTGACAACTCTTCAAATATGTTAGAAGAAAAGTAGATATGTATCCTATTTTAAAAATATGAAATGCAGTAATTTTAGAGTATACGTTATCTTAAAAAATCTAAAAATTGTAGTTTATATGAAATTTTGGCATACAAAAATATGGTCCATCATTTAAATTGGAATTCAACATGTTTGAAACTAAATCGTTGTTAGTAGTCATACTCATGAATAATTGGTACATGTTTCCTTATTATTAAAAAATGTTTTTTAAATATCAAGTTGGAGGGTAGATTACAAGTTGTTGAAAGTGAGTTAATGAGGCTAAGTGGGAAATTGGAGCAGACTTCTGAAGGAACCTATGCTATTATGCTAGAACTTTGTGGAGAAATTGAATATGAATTTCTCCATCATATTGGCTTAGAGGAGGTATGTTACATTCCTTTCATTTAAAATGGGAAACAATTTTGAATAAATTAGTTTGTTAAAAAAAATTGCATTTTTTGAAATAAATAAACATGCTCAATCATGGTTTACACTTCATCTATTCAAAGGAAAACTACTTCCTTTTACTAGCACACTATTTGATTTCCGGATGGTAATCATGAATATTCTTGTTTGCATCCTACATATTTCGAGATTTTAGATGCTTTTGTGTAATTTATAGTGGTTATACTTTCCAATCCCATTAATCAACTTTGGTATCATCCATTGGACATCAATAAAATTATCTTATTTTATTACCATTTTCACATAAAGCCTTAATGTGTAGCTTATGTTTTACCTTAGTATAATTTTTAATCCATACAATGAATTAATGGTTGCGCAATATATAAGTGTTTATTTTGTTTTGGTACAAATTATTTCTCCAAAACGATGTTCTTGTACAATTTTGATGATCTTGTAAACAAAATGAACACACTATACCAATTATTGATAAGAAGTGAAATCATAAAAATCAAGAACAAACAATTGGGGCACTTGCACATATAGTGTTGGAATGCATCTACAATTCTTAAAAGATGAAGGAACGCATCTCCATGTATTAATAGTCGAATTAGTAATATGTTAAATGTGGAAAATACCATTTATTAACAAATTTTAACACTAAATTGCGAAACAATATATATGATTTATTTTTCATTAAGAAATTAAGATTTTATAGCTTTACATCAAGAAAAGTAACTCAACAAACTGGGAGAGAAAATCTCAACAAGATCCTAAAAATTAGCAATGAAGCACAATAATAGAGATAGATAGATATAAGATCTCAACTAGTCCATGAGAATAGGAAACCAAAATGCTTTGTTGCATCAATCCACAATGATACCATCCCAACAAAATAATAATGAGAAATACATATGCTAAAAACTAAGAATTAGAATCTCTATCATTTCTCTACACAATAGAAGAATTGGTATCCAATGCTTTTAAGAGATGAGGAAAATGTTGCATTTGGTGTTGGGAAACATAATGACCATCATCTACAACTAGTGGAACCTAAAAATCTAAAAAAATGTCAATAGGATCACTTATTAGGATCCTTGTGTCCAATGTTGACTCATGAAAATTTTTGATGACATTATGGATTCTCATTCGATTCAGAAAAAAAATGCCAATGGAAAAAATTGTTTTCTAGAAGGAAAGCTTAGGGTGATGAATGATGTTGAACTGGGTTATAACTTGCGAACCAAGGAGAAGAGGCCACTGCATCTAAACTTTAAGCTAAGGACATATTTCTGTAATAGGCAAGAAAATATGAATTTTCTAGAATATCCTCTAAGATGGTGTCTTATGGAAATTGAGGGTGATACAAAGCAAATGATGGAGGCTACAAGAATCATTTAAAAATTTTTATTGAACCCTGTATTGCAATTGTAGAAGATAATGATGTTGTGCATATGGTTGTTGGATAAAAGTAAAAGAATTATTTTAAGCTTTAGAATCAACATGTAATTGATGTTATCTACATTATGTATGTGTAATAGGTAAGTATTTTTTAATGCATCATATTAGGCACGGGTTTATTTAAGTTCCTATTGGTGAGTTGGATGAAACAATAGATTGTTCACTTCCTATTCTATAGTAGGTTTGTAATACATGCAAACATGATAATGTTGTGTTGCTAAATGATATTCCTTTATATATAATGAATCTCAAATGTCTTGTTGTGCTAAGAGAAGCGAGCTTCTGTATAGCTCAAGTGGGGGGAGTGTGTTTGTAGTTGTGTGTGTATATAACACTTAGAGAAATAAAAGACAAAAATAATATCTAACATCAAAATCAAGTAAATAAAAGGGAAATTCAAAAGAGTTGGATCTCCAAGGTGGTTTTTATGCCTCCTCCAAATTTGGAATAGGTATAATCCAAGCCAACTGGATTAATATCCCAGACAACTGTCCATTTCTCACTGTAGTGAGTATCACAAACCTAGGTTTTTAGGAATGTAACTAGGCATACCTACCACTGGCTACCCTACCATTCTACCAGATCCATTTTATTAATAATAGAGCTACATGCCCAAGAAGCAACTTTGTTTGGAATGCCCAGATTGGGGTTGATATTCTATTATAATAACAAACGAATTCTTACCTTCAACTTGGTAGGTTTATTGGAATGTATGGTGTATTTTTCTATGAACCCTATGTGAAATTCTAGTGATTTAATGATTCCTTTTATTGTGATCTCATTCCTCCATCTAAATTAATTGATTGGCTCCCTTTCTCAATAAATTGATTGGTTCGAGGTGTATTATACACAATATTATATGGTCCTTGGTTTAACCACCTCTAATCATTTAATGAGTGCCCCAAATTTCTTTCAATGAGTACAAGCCAACTCCTCTTTGTTTCCTTGCACCTCTAACACCACAATTCAAAAACTTCACTTAAATACGGATGTCTTGCTTGCTCTATTTGAAGCCAATTATATTAATGGTCAACATTAGTAGCAGTAGAGGTATTGTTGGTATTAACACCAACCAAACCCAAATATAGTCTCCATTTTTCTACTTTGAATCTATAACACCGCACTCCAAAAGCTTCACTTAAATTTGGGCATCTTTCTTGCTTTGTTTTAAGCGATTCAACCAAATTTTTAGCCTGAACACTAGATGGAAATTCCAAAACAAGGGAAATGAGCAGTGTTTATATGCTTTGACAAAGATCATTATCCATTTGGTAAGGCATTTTATCATAAAAATTTTGTAGGTCAAGTTGTGGCTTTGTCTCCCTTATAAATGGTAACCAAAGTTTCACTAGATGTGTTTTCCTTGGAGCAGAAAGGGTTACATTTCCATACCCAACTGCCTCCAAAACCTTTCTTGTAATTTCAATCAAGTTCAATTTTGTTTCCTAGAGGAATCACCTTAATATTATATCCTTAATTATGTAAATGAAATTATTTGAAGCTTCTATCCACTTGCTAACAAATTTGGTTAAAAGATCCATCTTAATTATAATTTGACACAACCATAAGAAGTTAGCCAAAAATATTAAAATGTGATTTTCGTGGTCTTCTAGGACATCTTCTATATGAGATAATAGGGGTTCCATTTTATTTCAAAAATGGAAAACAACTCTCATAGATGTTTCTTTACTTTGTATTTTTCATTATCGTTTATTCTAAGTAGAAGTGCATCATCATATTCGACAAGAATATACCATGCCTGCTCTTTTGCAAAAGCTTTGAGTTCATCTAAAGAAGCAGGAAAATGTGAATGTTTTATGTAAACTTGAATTGCAGCATGTGTGGTAGAGAGAAACACATTGATTACCGCTTATGAGTCAACTAATTGAAGTCTAGCAAATATGGGAATGACTTCTAAACCTAGTTATGGAAGGTTTGTTATATTTTCTTCCTCTTCATTTTCTTCCCAGGGAACTATCTCTAAATATTGAATACACTTTGAAATTATTCAATCAGTACCAAGTTTGGTGGTTGCTTTCAAAATGCTAAGAGTCATTTTTACATTCTTCCATAAACCTATAATTGTAATATTGTCCACATAAGAAAAACTTAAAATGTTTAGATGATGATCATATTTAGATTAACGGTAGTAAAATTGTATGTAAGTATAGAAATTGGCATATGGGCTACTCATCTGAAAGATGATCTACAAAATATTTGCTCTATTTTACTAAATTTTTTGAATGGCAGTAAAACCAGTCTTCTCTTCCATCACTTGTCCTTAATCTCACAATTACATCACTGATGGAATGATCCCCAAATTTTTTTCAGTGCCATATTCTCTTTTTCCATGGGAAAATCAAAGCCATTCAATATACATACTAAACAAAAACAATAACCTGAGGGGAATCTAACACAGTCCATCCTCATCCAATGGAAACTTATCTCTTTAAATATCATATCCAAAAGTAAACAAGTATAATCATTATCACACTAGTGCTCTTGCCTCTAAGGTTTTTCTCAATAAATCCTTCAGTCCTTTGTTCACAAGAGGTCCAGTAAGAATATGCCCAAGGAAAAAAATATAGGTAACTTGAAAGAAAATTAAAATGTTGTTTGTGATCTATGACCTTCTGTACAAGTGTATCATTCAAAGTGTGTGAATGGTGAATGGTATGGCAACATTGGTGTAGAGAATTGAATTGCATGTGAGATGATATAGAAACCTTCATTAGTTTTTAGTACATTAAAAGTGAATGTGAGCTATAATGGAAAGCCTCATAAGTAAATTTCAACTGAGAAATTAATGTATAATGGGAAACCTCATTATAAGAAACTCTAGGTAACCAATTAATGATGGTAATCTATAACTAGACATGAAAAGAATTCCATCCTTTGCAATCCTTTACATGACATATACCATTTTTATTGAAATATACTAGATAGTTTACTTGAATGATAACCAAATTTTTTAACAATGCCTTTCGTCTTAGGACACTTCACATGTGAGGCCTTATTGCACATTTAACATATGGATGCATCCAACTAGTGTTAAACACACATGGAAAACATAGAATAGGAAAGATAAATCAGTGAGTACATTTTTTATTAACATGAGATATACATTTATAGTACAATACGTGACTCTTGGGTTTCAGATCCCAAGGTCTCTTGGACTACTTTGGTCTATTCGGCTTCCACACTAACCCATTTAGGATTAGGTGTCCAACATCCCCCCGTTAATCCGAAGGGTTATGTATGAGTCCAAGAAGAGAGCTGTAATACAAAATGTGCAAAAAATGCATGGCAGCACGAGGCTCAATGTGCTCTATGAAATGTTGGTATAAAGGGCGGTGGTTTAAGGATGACCACCAACACTGGAACGCTTAGTGCAGTTCCCGGAACTCTTCCAAAACTGGCAAGGAACTGAAGTTTTCTGCTAGAGGAAGTGATCCTATTGTTTTAAAGAGGGAAA
Source organism: Pinus tabuliformis (assembly GCA_031772625.1). Taxonomy (NCBI): domain Eukaryota; kingdom Viridiplantae; phylum Streptophyta; class Pinopsida; order Pinales; family Pinaceae; genus Pinus; species Pinus tabuliformis. Next base: position 629,930,995 of record CM062807.1, on the reverse strand, counting down.
CCTTCAACCATAAAAGGGAGGTCTCACCCCGCATAAAAGGTAAAACTTCAACCTGAAAAGGGAAGTCTTAACCTGTGATGGTTTAAGGATAACGAACAACTCTGGAATGCTTAATGCAATTCCTGGAACTCTTCCAAAACTGGCAAGAAGCTGGAGTCTTCTGCTAGAGGAAGTGTTCTTAATCTGTGATGGTTTAAGGATGACCAACAACTCTGCAATTCCTGGAACTCTTCCAAAACTGGCAAGAAGCTGGAGTCTTCTGCTAGAGGAAGTGTCCCAGATTGCCAAATGAAGGCATGTTCAGGGGCATCTTTGTCTCTGGCTACAACTCTGGAACTGGTGTGGCAGGTTGTGGCTCAGGCTCGCTTGATGTGACTTTGAAGCTTGTAGATGACCATCATTTCCCCCCCTGTCAGATACAAGGTGAGATGATGGAGGAAACTCAACTGCAAGACTATTCAATATTCTGGAGCAAATTCTGACATGTGTTTGGAATATCTTCTTGGTTGTTGATGCCCATTGCCAAGAAACGATCCATCCAAGATGAATCTTTGATCTTGCAGGACTTTTGTTTCTGAAGCATCTGTGTGAAGAATGACTAGTTTTATGACAGTGCTTACATGGATGAAGATCAAAACAATGATCTTTCAGATGGCCAACTCGATCACAGTGTTGGCATTTCTCAATCTGTTGTTGTTGTTGTTGCTGTTGAGGTGAACTGTCATTAGGAACATGTGAATTGTCATGAGGAACAAGTGAACTGTCATGAATGAATCCAACACTCTGAAATTGAATGGGCTTGGCGTAGTCTGGAATATGAAAGGACAAGTCCTTGTTATATCCAAGACCAGTTTTGTGCTTGTTGTGGACAAGCTGTTCCCAAGGTCTGATGATGGGCTTGGGAAGTGCAGACTGAGTTTCTGCATCTACATGTACAGCTGCTACTTTATTGGGCACTGGATCTGAATGAACTGTAATATTATTGTCTTGTTGTTTATGGGAGTCTGTTTCAATCCTCCGAACAGAAACAGGTTCAGAATGATGACTCCACTGTTGTAATTCTTCCTGTTGTAGCTTTGTCTCAAGCTGCAAAAACTCAATATTCTCTTTTACATTATACAAACAGGTTCTAATATCAACCAGAGAAGCTTTGCTTATTCTCACTGTATCATGATCTGAGGAATGTATGAGAGTTTTTAAGAACTCTAATATTTCAGTAATTCGAGGCATATTCTCCATTGTCAAAATTACACCCCTTTAAAAAACTGATTACAACTATGACCCAATGAGTAAAAGTAACACCCACTCACAGTACAAAGACACAAAAAAATCCTTTGTAAATGTGCAGCAAATGAATCAAGGAATCAATGTATATATATGTAGACAGAGACTATAATGAGTTTTAATATCACAACTGGGGCAACAACAACTGCAAACTTGCTTGGATCCTTCAAATACTCCTTCCCTTTTGAATCAGAAAACCTCTGCCGCTATTCTATATTTCACAGTTTCTTTCTATTGAGGACTTCATCATATATTAAAATATATGAGAGCAATGCAGCTTACAAATCTGATCAAATTCTCCAACAATTCTATACAAGGAAACAGGGCACTCTGTAACGTTACCAAATGTGCCAGGGCATCTGCTGGTTTTACTGTCAAATTTTGCAATGAGTATGAGACGAGCAAGGTGGGAGCCCAGGCCAAGGCTCTGTAAGTGCTGTTGAGCTACCAAACAGTGTGAGATTCTCGCACGAGCTTTCAAGCTGCCATGTTAGACATGCATTCAACACATTCAACGTAATACTCAAAACTGATCAGCGTTAAAGAACACATATAAATATATGGGCAGCGCTCTGAGTGTTAATGGACATCGCTCTGAGTGTAAGACCGCAATGCAAGACAGTGCAAATATTCACCAGAGTGTTATACAACACATAAGGACAACACAAAAATAATGCAAAACATTCAATGGACAGTGCATCGGTTTAATCATTCCTCGTTCCTCGTTTCAACAGACTTTGATGGACAGCGTTAGAAGAATAGTTTATGTTTCTGATATTGATCAGCAGGTGACAAGCTGAGCAGCAGCAAAAGTAGGAGGCGAGAGTAGGCGCGTGTCCATTGGGAGGTTGGAGTTTAATGCGCCAAATGTTTCCAGACATCATGGGCTTCGTCGCCGATCATCTCTGGACGGCCTGGAGTTCCCCTGTCCGAGCTACTAATGCCCGAGAAACAATATACTTGCAGATTTGTTAACCGCCGATCATCGATACTTCATACAGTTGATAACCACAACCACTGTCGTTATACTGTAATTAGTTTATTACAGCAGATGCCTTTGTAACACTTGCTTCTTTACTGAAATCTTTTTCATTCTTCTGTACATTTATCACATATACACGAGATGAGGGGAAATGCATGCAACATTTCTCAACAATGACTGGAAGCTACACTGCAATGCCTCTGAATCAACAGTTTAATAGAATCCGGCAAACATTTCAAGGCATCAACAGCGATAGAATCTCATCCTAGCACATGATTTCATAGAATGTATCTTGAGGAGCAAGACCATAATGCAAAGCAAATGGGTCATTAACCTAAACACGTTCATTTTTATTTATTTCAACTCTTTACGCAAAGCAATATGTCCTTCAACGATTCGGATGTGCGACCTCTGAAATTCAGATCCGCTGATCTCTCTTTCAAAATCCGCCAATTTAAAACCCTTACTCACAAGCCGTATGAATCCCGCCAAATTATAAACAATTCCGTGCTTCGGAGAATAGATATCAGATGCCTTAGTAACAGATAACCCTTTTTTTTTGGCAATTTTAGTTACAGATAACTCGGGAAAAAACACGTTTACCCAAACGCAGGTTACGCTTTTGCAAATACGGAACAAAGAGGAGTACTAATCCTTCAAAAGAATTTATGAACAGCGTATAGCATTAGTGTAGCATCATATACCGTCACGTTGTAGCCATTGTTCATTGAAGAAGACAATCAATCAGCACCCCGCGCACCAGAACGGGAGGGTTAATGGCGAATGGAGGAACACTCACTGCATTAGAACGTGTTGGCTTCCACTAGGCTTCCACTGCGCAAGACCATGAGCACCTTCAGTCACAATGCCTCCCGCTCCAAGGCAGTAAGGTCTACGCAGTAACTCCTGGACTTTGGAATTAGAATCAAGTCGATAATAATGGGCCAATGTAATGGCAGGTCAGGTGTATGAGAAAGAGCCTGGTTGAGTAGGTTGCCAAAGGCTGAAAGAAATTCAATAAAATGTGGAATTCCAGTGGGCATGCACAGAAACCCTGCTTGTAACTATTAAAGATGGGCAAGCATGTCAAGATGTATGACCATGACAGCGTGTGCGTGGAGGGTCAATGGTGAATGGAACAACAAGGTGGCTCTCCAGCTTCCCGTTGATGAAGCCGAGTGAGAGGATGGCAGATGCGTTGCGGTTTGGAGCATATGACCAGCGTGGAGAGAGCAGCGCTGTTGTGCTTTGGACAGAAAAATATCAAATAGCGCAGGCGTTCAAACCAGGCAGTGCGCAGTCTCAGGACAGAGGCGCTCAGGACAGAGGGCACAGAGAATCAACATCATTGAGATGCATGACAGAGGCGTTTATGTCAGAAACGTTTATGAATGAGTGAGAGAGCTGAACAGTCAGAGACGTTTTATGAATCAGTGAGAGAGCATGAAACACTTATGGACAGAGAGCGCAGGTAAAAATATGGCAGACAGACATGTCAGCTTGGACAGTGCTGGACAGCGCCAGGAGCAGCTAACATTTAGCTGAAGAAATATTCGTGAGAAAATATTCCTGAGATGCAGAATTGATGGCAGAAATGACTGCACAGAAAGGCCATAAGACAAATGGCTCACATTAATTATGTAGGGCAGGAATACGCCTGCTCTGATACCATGTTAAACACACATGGAAAACATAGAATAGGAAAGATAAATAAGTGAGTACATTTTTTATTAACATGAGATATACATTTATAGTACAATACGTGACTCTTGGGTTTCAGATCCCAAGGTCTCTTGGACTACTTTGGTCTATTCGACTTCCACACTAACCCATTTAGGATTAGGTGTCCAACAACTAGATATACTTTTAAGTGAAGGATAAGTTCAATTATTTGTGTGCATGCATCATTTCCTTATGAAGTTGTGTCTTGCATGAGATATGGTGCCATGCTAGGTAATATTCAACTGAGCTTAGAAAAATAGATCAAACAATTGTAAATGCAATGATTAATTTTCCATAGATAGAAGTTAATCTACCATTAAAAAGAGTAGTTGTTAGATACAAGAAATTGAACAAAAATTCAAATGCCCAAATGTCCAAATTGGACTTTCAATAGAGAAATTATTAAATATTGCAAGGCCACAACCGTGGATGAATTCAGGTGAAGGATACATAAATCACTAGAAATGAACACTCCAACATAGTTTCAATTCCATGATATTTAAAAACAATTTGGAGCCTATCATGCATTTATTTAGATGAATGACCAAAATTGCGACATACTAAAAAGCACACTTCAAACTCTAAATTTGTGGGGTTATGGCTTGCACTACCTAAAACTCAAAATTTACCAGCGTGTGGCTTTGAAACTCTAGATCTTCTAGCTTGTGATTTGAAGTACTAAGATATGATACTCTAACATTGAACATAGTAGTTATTGGGTAGAATAAATTGAAAAAATAAATACATTCTCAAATTGAAATTTCAATATTGTAAGGCCTAGGAAATGAATTTAGGTGAAGGATACTTGAAAGAATGAAAATGAACACTCCAACATAGTTTCAATTCCATGATATTTTTCAACAATTTAGAGCCTGCATTTTACCAAATTTTCAACTTATAGTTTGATGTTTAAACTTTAGAACCATGCAGGAAAGTCAATATAATTCCTAAATTTTATTGATGAATACTACATATGAATTTGTCAAAATAAACCCACTTATAATCGATGGTTCTAGTAGGAGAACCCTTAAAAAATGATGGGGCAGTGGATGTTATGGAATCATCAGAGGATTAAATGATGGGAAGGATTGGTTTTGTATTAGTTTATAAAATGAAGATTTTATGGGTTCGTCGTTGCAGAGGAAAACAAATAATTTAGCATAGTGGGTTCATTAATTTTGGAGGAAAGGACTTTTAGGGTACTAGGGATTTCAATAGGAATACTGATTGGTCTTTGTGGCTTCGTTGGGTTTTCAAAGAAATAGGGTTGTTTTGATTGGTTTCTGCCAAGTATATTGGTGGGTCCATTAATTTCTAGTTGGGATACTAGCGGGATTTTAGTTATTGAGGGATTCAATACTTTTTAGGGTTGGATCTATAGTCTTTGTAACTATAGGGTTTAATGGTTTATCAGGTTGTACAAGGAATATGTACTAGATCATTCTTTTTTTTTATGTTTCCAATTTCTGGGAAAGGGGGACCCAAGGGTGGGAGTTTTAGTGATGATTGGAAGTTCCACCAAATTTCGATATTGTAGAAATACTAAAGGTTTGATTGATGGTAATTACTCTTACCACTCAATGTACACCTAGCCTAAAAATTTCTTTGTGATTTCATGAAATTTGTTTAAAATATTAACTACTTTAGGAGTCTAATTTCATTGGAAATAGAAGTTGTATGTTATAGGAGATGGTGAGCATGATATCGCAGACCTTTATTTTAGAGCGGCTTTAAAATTTATTTATGTTGATTCATTGCTAGAGTCTTATAATATCTAGAATGAAAAACATGGAGAAATACCTTAGTCTATGAATCTATACACAAATATTTTCAGGATCTTTGATTAAATCCCATAAGTAGATATAAATTGTGATGAAAATTTGGATTATTATTGTTTTATTATTAAATAATTTGGATGTGAACCTACATAATATGTGCTTTTGGACAATTTCTCCAGTAGTTCTAGAATATAATAATGATTATTCAGATTTTGATAGGGTGTCTCATCTATTTTCTTACAAGTATTTTGACTCAAAATATGAGAGAAACAAATAAATGGTAGTTGTTTCTCTTTCATATAAATGTATGGGAGTGGCAAACGAGGATTATTTTTCAAAAAATCCATGTTTAACCAGATATTGGCATGAGCTACATGCAACTTTTTAGAATGTTCCACATGGTAATTTGGCTAATCCTCTATTTTTCTATTATCAATGTTGTTTCTTCAAGAATACATGATTGAAAATTAAGGTCGTCTAGTATCAATGATTCTTCCATGCTAATATTGTGGTGAAGGAAATGTGTCCAAAGCTAGTAGCCATCTCCCCTATCCCTCATAGTCTCACTTGATGGTGAATATTGTTGACCTGTAATGTGTCTGACAACCATCGAGTGACTAATATACTAATATAGTCCCAAAAATTCTCTCTACCACCTACTTTATTCTTGCAACTGAAATAAGTGTAGTTGGTGCCATGAGCTCTAAATGGTTGTTGGTTCCTCTTCCCAAGCCTTCCTTGAATCTCATCTTCATTATTATCCTATAGTTCTATCCACCCACTTGTCCACTCCTCATTGGGTTTCCCTTTGTTTCCCCATTGAGCCTTCTTCTCTTTTGGTTTTTCTGGGGCTAATCTAAGACTTCTTTAAGCATGTGATAGACTCCTAAGATGTTATTCTCTTCTCTCTGGACATTTGCCTCATTTCTATATAACCAGATGAAGAATAGAACATGAATTAAAATGGCTAAAACCTTCTCCAAATTTCCTACAAACTAACATGTTAATGCTTCATCTAGGGATGTCCCTTAAAAATGGTATTTTGAGTTTGAGGTGAAATGTTTTTATATGAAATATTCAATCTAGCTTGTGCATACATGTTGTTGTTGATTTCTTTTGTTAACTAGATTTCAAAGATAATCATTTTAAAGATTTTCCTTGCTTTACCAAGTTTTAGAAAAATTCCTTTCTTATCTATTTTCAATATAATTTTTTAACCAATGGTGTGGCCAAAGAGGAACTAGACAAAGATATCAACAATGGAAACACACTAAATAGAAACCATTCTATAGCTATGGCAAGATGTTAACAACTTGTGCTAAATCTAGTTATTTTTTTGTATTAATAGATTTATTTGTTTGTAAATTATTGTGGATTATTAGCTTGTTGTGCAGGTCATGCCACATGGGTGTGATGTTGATCTAACTCTATTGAATTATTTTTTATTAAGTTAAAAATAGGGGTTGCACGATTATAGATTTTATAAATATTATGTCATTATGTATCGAGCATTTTTTTAAAAATCAATGCCTATATCGTCACATAATTCTTTAAAGGGTGTTAGTTCAATGGCAGAACACCTACCTTATAAGAAGGAGGTTGGTGGTTCGATTCCACTATGCCCTAACATGAATTAATCAATGATATTGTAGTTTATTTTTAATTAAATACTTTTTATATTGATTTATTTCAATGGTGTGATATTTTTGTGGATTCATTGTTTTATATTGTCTCTAAAGAGAGAAAAATGATATTGTATTGTCTTTAAATATAATTTTTTATTATCTCTATAAAGACAACAAATATGATTAAAGACATTGTCTATATAAAGATAATATGCCTTTAATCCCAACTATTGTCTCTGGAGAGACAAAACTGAAATTGTCTCCTAAGAGACAATATTGATTGTTATATATTGTCTTTATAGAGACAATAATTCAAGACACTAGCTTAAAGAAAATATTTAGGACAATAAAAAAAAATGTCTCAAGTTAAGACAATCTACCCAAAAATTGTCTCAAATATTGTCTTAAAACCCCCCTTTGTGTTGTAGTGTGGAAAAAAAGGGAAACAAGTTATTCTCCCAATTCTCTTCAAGCTCAAACCATAATACTTTATATATGTGTCTTCATTCCATGCTTTAGTATTAAATATGGGTATAGATTCGAAGATGCCATCAATGGACTCTTTCATTGAGTCTATCATGCAAGAACTGAACAAACATTTGAAAATGGGAACCCTAAAAAGTTCCAATGCACATGCACTTGTTGTTCAAAGAAGCAACAAGAGAAATCATAACCAGAAATGAAATAAGGAGCATGATAATAGAAAAGGAAGAAATTCTAGATCCAATGACGATTCTTCCAAATACAAAAATGGGAGATCGAAGAAGGAATATAAATAGTGCACTTACTACAATAGAGGCTCATCCTGAATCTACATGCATGAAGAAGCAGATTGGCATCATGGCATACACACTCCAACAATAAAATCTTGGAGATCACATTCTTGAAGGTGCTAAAACAAAGGAGAAAGCATTAGATGACCAAAGTAAATATCATGCAGTTATTGAAATTTGTCATCTTCCGATTCTTGGATTATTGATAGTGGTGCATCACACCATATGGCTCCCTCGTGAGATTCCTCTTGGACCGTGCAAACATGTTATCGTCCTCCCATAATGATGGGAGATAATGCCCCTATCCAAGTACATGGGAAAGGAAGAATAGATATGGATAATGATTTCTTTTAAAAACATATTGCATGTCCTATAGTTCTCCATAAACCTATTATCAATCTGCCAGATAACGCATTCCAACATAGAAAAGTGGGTGGAATTTATACCCGAGAATTTTATCATTTCTAAGATGATAGATGGCTCTATGATTGTTCTAGGTAAAGAAAATAATTCTACAAGGTTGTATTATTTTCCAAATTTTTCGTTTGAATCTTATTTAGTTATGTTATTAATGCATGCAAACTAAGAGAGTACATTGTGGCATGAAATATTCAAGCTTTTCAATTATAGGTCCAATAACTCAGTAGAGAAGGAATGATTACAGAGCTTCCCAAAATTCAATTTTTTGAAGGAGTTTGATGTGGCTACGTCATAGGTAAACATCAAGGGGAAAAGTTTGAGAAAGGAAGGTAACAAGGACATCATCAATCCTCAACGTTTTCCATAGTGATATCGTTGGAACTTTTCTCCAATCATCTATGTGTAAGGCGAGATATATTCTTACATTTATAGATCATTGGTCACAATATAATTGGATCTATTTTATTGAATCCAAGTGAGTGGTCTCTTCATGTTTCATGGACTTTAAAGAACATGTAGAAAAACATGAAAGAAAAGGCATCAAAATATTGCACAAAAATAATGGGTGGTAATATGTGAATAAGTACATGGAAAGGATTTTCTCAAATGTAGGTATTCGCTTAAAACACACTGTGTCATACACTCCACAACAAAATAGTGTGGCAAGTAGGAGGAAAATGACACTAAAACAAATGGCCAACTTCATGTTGCATACAAGGCCATTATATTTAAAGTTATGGGTTGGAGCAATTATTTTTTCCGCTTGCATCAACAAAGTGCCACACAAATCCATGAAGTGGGCAACTCCTTATGAGGCTTAGTTTGGTAAGAAACCAGAAGTTTCCAACTTTCGTATCTTTGGATCATGAGCATGGGCTCGAATTTTATTGGATAATCAAAAGGCTTTAGAGCTATAGAGAAAGGAGTGTATGTTCATTGAATATTTAGATGGATTCAAAGGGTATAGTTTCTAGACATTACCACAGAAAAACCCTTTATTGAGAGGAGTGTAAAGTTTGAAGAAGGTCCTTTACATCCAACTCTAGAGGAACCTGTTGCACAACCTCCTCCACTTCTAGAAGTTGATCTTCAAGATGATGATTCTTCATGTGTGTCAAATTAGAATTCTAAACATAATGAGCAGGTCATAGAAGATTCAGATTCCCCACCACCTTTGGCACCAATGTGGTGCCTCATAGGTGATCTCCTAGGGGATCCTACCATGAAATCTCAAGTAGAATAAGCTTTGCATGCACTCATATCTATGGAACCATGCACCCACATCCACTGCTACATGTTATTATCCTTTGATCCTCAATTTTATGAAGAGGCTAAAGGAAATTCCAATTGGGAAGCAGTAATGAATGAGGAATACAATTCGATCATTTTGAACCACACATGGGATTTAGTTCCAATCCAATAAGATGAAATCTTGTCCATTGTAAATGGGTCTAGAAAACCAAAGGAGTAAAAAATAGAACTATAAATAACTATAAAGCGAAGCAGGTAGAAAAAGGTTCTTTTATAGGTGAATGAGATTGATTATGATGAGACTTTTGTACTAGTAGAAAAAATCGACTCCATTAGGATGCCTCTTACAATTGGAGTAACAAAGAAGTGGGAGACTTACCACATGGATGTGAAGAACACATTTCTTTATGGTGATGATAATGAAGAGATCTATATGAAGGAACCAAAATGATATGTTCAAAACTCATTATTAGTGTTTAGAATGAAGTGATCTTTGTATAGCCTAAAACAAGCACCTCATGCATGGTACACAGAGATGGAATCCAACCTTCTCTCCCGATGTTTCCAACATTATAAGTCTAACCCAAACATTTATTTGTTAAGGCAATTTGATTCATTATTTTTGATAGTATTATATGTAGTTGACTTACTTAACATAAGTGGTTCCCCCTTAACAATTGTTGTTGTCAAGTATTCTCTAGATAATGAGTTCTCCATGACTATCATGGGGCTTGTCGACTAATTTCTTGGTCTTGAGATTAGTCAATCTAATTCAGGAATCACATTCGGTTAGTCAAAGTATGTACGAGATCTAATTGCTAGATTCAAGATGGTTAACTGCAAGATAGCTCCCACACCTTTCTTATACACAATTAAGCTAGGAAACGAAAGTACAATATTGTTGGTAGATTGTCCACTTTATAGGAAATCGGTGGGTAGCCTTTTCTACCTTACACACTCATGTCCAGACATCTCATAGGATGTTGGAGTAGTATCTAGGTACATGGAAGAGCTGCATGAGCTCCATTGGAAAGAAACCCAGAAGATTCTTTGGTATGTTAAAGGGACCAAGTTTATGGTATCCAGTATGTGGCATGATGCTCATTAGATATCACTAGATACACATATTCGATTTGGGTAGGAAATGACATAGATCAAAAATCCTCTATAGGCTATGTTTTTAGCCTTTGATTAGGGAATATCCGGTGGTCAAGTAAAAGGTAATAAATAATTTATTTATCTTCAATAGAGGTAAAGAATAGGGGTGCAGTTAATGCAATCACACAGGCTATCTAGTTGCAACACATTCTGACAGAGTTTTTCATGTATTTCCATCAATCAATGGTCATCTAGTGTGAAAACCATAGTACTTTAATGTTTTTCAGAGATCTAATCTAGTGATAGTAAACCAAATACATCAAAGTTCTTTATCAAAACCTTCACAGAACAATGAATTGCAACATTATGAGATCTTCTTGGTGAGAAGGCAACAATTGTAACCTAGTAGTTGTCTTAGTAACATTTGGAGTGGCGGCGGGGGGGGGTGGTTGTTCTCACTGGATTTTCCCTCTTCCCTATCTTTTCCCCTTACTTGGTGAATTAGATATTGGTTACCTAACATGGCCACATATCTCCGAGACCTACTTTATTTAATTTTTCAACTTAGTTGAGCTTCAGAAAGGGGGTATTTATGTATAAAAATATTTTTGTATTTTCCCTATTTAGTCACATGTTTCTCTTAAATTGGAGCCATTACCATGCATTGTTTTCATCACCATGTATTGGATTTATCACCATAAGTTAAGAGATAGTTGTACTTCAATTAGACTAGTGAGTGGAATCATGCATGCATGAGTTGTACTTATGTTCACTACAAGTGGTGTTACACTATGAATGAAGTCATGCATGTGAAATAGTTAATTGATGATTGCATGTCCTTTACTTGAGAGATGTTATCTATGCACTATGAAACCCAACCAAGATGCATGTATGCAGCCACCCCCTCAAGGTTGCTCCTCCATGCCTCTTCCTCGCAGGCTCAATGCACAGCAGATCAAGAGTACCACTCAATCTCGACACCACTAAGCCCACAACTCTGACTCTGAACTCACAGTTACACACCGCCTTCGACGTCCAACCTAGATAGGCCAAACGATTAGATTCGTTGCCTCCTCCAACTGTTCGATACTTCAATTACGATAATATTGAAGCACTTAAAAACTTTGTAGCAGCTCCTTCAATTGATAGTGGTAATGAGACCACAAATAACCAACACAAGGCTCGATGCAGATTTTAATGCAGGCCATGGTCTCCTTAACAACACAGAATAGCCCACACACCTTTCTCATCAATGGGCCTCACAACAAATTTCAACGCTACTCTAGACTCTCACGCTAATACAACTTTTCCCACACTTCTCTCCATGCACAATGATTAACTTGTTAAGCCTACAACTAGATCCTCCTTTGGCTTGTCCTCTACACCACTTCCAATGCCTCCACTAGAAAAGAATTAAACATAGATTAATGGCTACACAGATTCACTTTGGATGGCGGCAGTCTCCATAGTAAATGACAACTCCACGACACTACAATCTTCCACTCTCCAACCAATACTGCGAATATCAACAAAATTCATCTCTTACACTGCCATGCTCCCACACATACACTAATAACTTGCTACAACAAAAAGGACATGCTCCCACAGTAGCCACAACTAAACGCACCTCACTGCACGCATTCAAATATGCAACTCCTAACAATTAAGCTCCTATAGACAAGGAGTAACAACTATTCAAACAGAAGACTGAGCCCTCAGCTCTTCACTCCTCTTAGACCACTCGAGTATGGCTATGATACCATGTGAGAAAATGAAGACTTTGTCAAAGATAATTCTCATTGCATTCAACATAAGACAATTTATACAAGTAGATAGTTGTATATTGTAGAATGATTCATCGACTATCATTATTGTTTACATAAATCTAGTTTACTCCTACCGACTCTGCGCTGACTGATATTCATGATTCATCATGATATGAATAATCATGGATGGGTTCATGATTATTATTCTAACCCCTCCCCTTAATTATGACCTAAATGTTAACTTGCCTGCGGGTCTAAGTCTCGACTAGGCTTACAGCGATACATTTCATTTTTTCCTTCTTGCTAAAGGGTCCATTCTTGTTCATTTAATGATACAATTTCGTCTTCACCTTTCTTGATTTCCTTATGAGCTCCTTAAGTGCACTTTTCTTACGTACTTAACATCATTGACTTCTTCCAAATTGGGATGAAAGGCAACATCCCAAACAATGAAAGCGAGGTAATCCAATTAATGCTCTCCCCACTTTCCATGAGAAGGAGCCTTGTAAAGTACATGACCAAGTGGTAGAAAATGATTGACTGCAACATCATCCACAAAAATGTACTTGTCTTCGAGCATGAGCGGCCTTTGAACAACATCCATGGTCGTATACTCCACTGTCACAGCCATCTTAGAAGCAGATCCAATAAAATTTCTAACAATTGGGTTCTGGGAGAAGCAAGTTTTTCTCTCATTGATTACAGGAACATGTGGAATACACTGCACCTCTTGATATTCATGGTCATCAATAAAACCATTTTGTTTATCAAATAATTCTTCTAACTCAAAAATACTACTTGAATAAAAAATATTACCCGGCCCAAAAGTACTTCCAAATATAAGATCATTAAAAATATCACTGTAAAAAATGTTGGAGAAAATACATATCCCACTCATTGTACTCATTGGCCAATGATGTGCCCTGGACTTGGCACTGTAGCTTCCCTTCATAGTCACACTGAACGCTGAAAGGTTTAACAACGCCTCTATACTGGGCCACAACTCCAATTTAGATTCAGACAATCTCTGTTCCTTTTCTACAATGAATAATCAATATGATACTTCTTAAAACTTCATTCCAATTTCAAACTATGTCATATGCCATTTATTTGACCATCAGTCAACACAACAGTGCAACACACAATTACGGCCTTTCCTCAACAACCTCATTTTCTTCACAATTCTCGGAAGTTTCCAACACATCAGTCGATCTACACAACCTCTCCATCACACTATACACAAGACTCAACACATTCTTCAATGCGCGTTCTCATGCCACGTGGATCCAACACTGCTCTAGGTAACTTCATTTTGTTCACAATGCCTACAATTTATCCATGCCCCTTCTTCTCACACGAGTCACTTTCTCCTCAGGCTCACAAATCTACCACAACTTCGAATTGATCCAACAATTTCATGAAGGTAATGAACAACATTCGTTGTCCAGCGCATTGCAACAAAAATCTTCACAACTCTCCCAGATGGCACACAATCCAACACTCTTCACACACACATCGACTCTCATTCCCTATGATCTTCACACCATCGAGCCCACAACTCTTCACTCCATAGCTCTCTACTTCAATGCTCTTTAATCTACAATTTAGTTTGCAACAACACTCACAGAAATAAAAAAACCTCCACGCTCACCGCACCACCTTACTACTCGAACTAAATAAACAATCGAGCAACCTTTACACTAATAGCCAACGTAATAGACCAATGGTTCAGCTCCTGGCAGATGCACGAAACACGGCCTCAGGCCAATGCTCCTTACACACCAACAGTTAAAAATAATTAATATTATTTTGTATTAATGGAGAAAATGGTTACATTGTTGTAACGTTCTCCCTAGTTTAGGATTAGTTCCTAAAGTTTAGGGGTTTGGGTGCAACTTCCTAATTCCTAGTATTGTATTTAATGATGTAATCTTTCATTGATGGATAATAGAGTGTACGAGAGTGATCTCTCTGTTTTTGTGAGTGTAGTCTCCAGGTACTGGCCACACCTGAGAGCTACATCTCTTTCTTTTCAATTCTGTTCACATTTTATCTTGGTATCAAAGCTCAGATTGGGTGAGCCTGATCTTTTGTCACCTTTGTGGCTGAAGTGCCTTTTTGTAGCTAGATTGCCTGTGTGGAAGAATTGCCTATGTGGCTTGAAGTGCCTTTGTGGCTGCGTGTACACAAGAGCTCTGTGCTCAATTGAGCAGGTGGACTGCAGAACACCTGGCTTGGACTCAGATATTTTTTTTTTTTTTCTGAGGAGAAAGGATATTGGCGCGTTTTTTGTGCTGACAGAAGCGCCAGGAGGGGAATTGGCGCAAATTTTTTGGGATTAATCGAGTCAGAGCGCGAGAACATCCAATTGGCGCGGAATTTTATGGATTAATCGCGCCAGCAAAAATACTCTAACCGATTTTTAATTGGCGCGGATTTTTCGCTCGGGAAAGCGCCGACACAAAGGGGATTTTTCGCTCGGGAAAACGCTGATTGAGGACGCGCCAATCTTCCTTCAAGGGGATCTGCGGGAAGCCTCAACTTCATTTGGCGGTTTGCAAGGGGTGCAGATCGGCGAAGTTGCAGATCTATCCGGGAGAGGCAGATCGGATCAATTTTGATCAGATCAATTCTTCGGCTGTATTGGAAACGTCGAATTTGCTCGTTGGAGCGGGATTGCCAGACACTGTAGATCGGTGGCAGAGGTGACAGATCGATCTAACAGGTATTGTTTTTTTTTTTTGTTGGGTAGATTCAGAATGAGTAATACGATGGAATCTTACCTTAACGAGTCTGGTAAACTTAATGGATCTAACTTCACGAATTGGAAGTTTAAGATCCAAACCTTGCTCGAGGGTGCGAATGCTTGGTCCATAGTTACAGGCAATGAGCAGAAGCCGAACGGAGGGCCACAGGAGCAAGATTGGGAAAAACGAGAGAACAAGGCCAAAGTCTTGTTGAAGATGTCTGTGAAGGACAACGTTATTGCGCACATCAGAGACTGTAAAACATCCGCGGACATCTGGACGAAAATCGAAAGTCTGTATGAGACCCAGAATGCAAGCCGAGTCTTGGCACTTAAAAGCAAGCTATTTTCAATGAGGATGGACGAAAGGGAGACTGCTACTGCATTTGTTGCGCGAATTAAAGATGTGAAAGATGGATTGGGGGCCATCGTAGTGGCGGTGTCTGATGAAGATCTTGTTGTAATCACAATGAACGGGATGCGAGATGATTTTCAAATGTTCATCACTGGAGTGTCGGCCAGGGAGAAAGTTCCCACATTTGATGATCTCACTGGGATCTTGCAGCAAGAGGAGGAGCGGCGACAGAACTTGAACCCCTAGAGTGATGATCTTGCATTGATGGCGAAACAACGATCATCCAATGGAAGGTAGTCACAGCAGCAATCAAAGTAGAAAGGAGGAACATTACATAAGACTTCACATTCTCATAAAGGTATGCTTGCAAATCATTCTGAAAATAAATGTTATTATTGTGGAAAGAAAGGTCATATACAGAGTGAATGTTATAAGAAGCAGGCCGATGATGCAAAGAGGAGGCAGGAAAATGCAAAGCACAGAGGATACTTTGTTGAAGAAGAAGACTTCAGTCATGAATTTCGACTATTCACAATCGACTGTGCCCTTTCAGCATCTAATGAGGACGACATTTGGTATGTTGATTTCGGAGCATCCTCTCACATGATAGGTAAAAAGGAATTTTTTGATAGTCTTGAAGAAAGTATAAATGGATCAAAAATATATCTAGGAGATGATAGTGGATACGAGATTAAAGGTCATGGGGTGATTTCAGTTAAGTTACCAAATGGAAAAATTAGTCACCTTACAAATGTTTTATATGTACCTGGAATTAAGAAAAATCTGATATCTGTATCCATGATGGCTGATCAAGATATGCAAGTTGAGTTCTTCAAGACTCATTGTGTGATAAAGGATTGCAGGAATGAAATAGTTGCAACAGGCATGCGAGTTGGAAGCCTATATAGACTGGATGCAAAAAGCATACCAAAGCAAGCCACGGTTGCAGGAAGATCGACAACCAAACAACTCTGGCATCGGAGGTTCGGTCACTTGAATTTGCAGGACCTTATGTTATTGCAGAAGAAAGGTATGGTCGAGGGACTCCCTATCTTTCGTAATATTCAGTTAAATTGTGATGGTTGTGCCTTAGGAAAAATGCATAGAGAACAGTTTCCTGTGCATGATAGGAGGAAGGAAACAGACATTTTAGAACTAGTGCACACTGATGTATGCGGACCTATGCAGACAAGGTCGCTAGGAGGAGCATACTATTTTTTGTTATTTACTGATGACTGCACTAGATATTCATGGGTTTATTTTTTGAACAAGAAAAGTCAGACTTTCCAGTGCTTTATAGAATTTAAAACCTTGGTGGAAAAACAGTTTGGTAAGAGTATAAAAATTCTCTGATTTGATCAAGGGGGAGAATACAAGCTAAAGGAATTCATGAAATTCTGCAAATCTCACGGGATTGTTCAGCAGTATACAGTGCCACACACACCACAGTAGAATGGAGTTGCAGAGCGCAAAAACATAACCTTGGTGGAGTGCGCAAGGAGTATGCTACAAGGTAAGGGTCTGTCTAATAGTTTTTGGGCAGAGGCTATCAACACTGCTATATATTTGAAGAACAGAAATCCTACCAGGTATCTTGGCTTCAAAACCCCTTTTGAAGCTCTATATGGATTTAAACCAGCAGTAAACCATCTAAGAGTATTTGGGTGAAAAGAATTTGCCCATATACCCAAAGCTGATAGGAAGAAATTAGACCCTAAAGCAGTTAAATGCATCTTTGTTGGTTATGGCACCGAATTTAAAGCATATAAATTATTCAATCCTGAGTCTCGTAAGACATTTGCAAGCAGGGATGTAGTGTTTCATGAATAGGTACAGGAAGGGAAAGATGACGTTGGTGATGATTGGCACATTCCATTGTTGTTGGAGGAAAGCAGCGAGGATGAAAGAGAGCAGGAGCAGAAAGAAGAACAAAAAGAAGAACAACAAGAAGGTGATAATGCAAGCCCAGTTATAGCAGAAGAAAACAAATTTGAGGTAAGTCCCCTACCAAGGAGATCAGGTAAGAAGACTCAATTACCATTAAAATTGAGAAACTATGCTTTGATGTCAAAGGTTTTGAACATTGTAGAACCCTCTAATTACAAAGAAGCTAGTCAATTTAAGGAATGGAGAACTGCAATGAATGAAGAGATGGAATCAATTCTTAGAAATGATACTTGGGATTTAGTTGAGCTGCCTAAGAATAAAACACCCATAGGATGTAAATGGTTGTTTAAACCAAAAATGAATGCAGACGGAAGTATAGAGAAGTTAAAATCTAGGTTGGTTGCAAAAGGATATTCACAGCAGGAAGGTATAGATTTTGATGATACTTTTGCACCTGTAGCAAAGTTAAATACAATTAGAATGCTTATTGCTTTAGCTACTAAATGTAATTGGGAATTACACCAGCTTGACGTTAAATCTGCATTTTTAAATGGTGATTTAAAAGAGGAAATTTACTTAGTACAGCCAGAAGGATTTGTAAAGCAGGGGCAGGAACATCTTGTTTGCAGATTGAAAAAGGCTTTATATGGTTTAAAGCAAGCACCCAGGTCTTGGTACGAAAAGGTTGATTCTTTCTTTGTAGAGCATGGTTTCCATAGAAGTTTAATTGACCCAAATTTGTATACCAAGTACAATAATCAGGGGCAGATTATTTTGATTTCTTTGTATGTGGATGACATGATTATAACAGGAAATGCAGATGATTTAATCAGAGGAATCAAAAGGCTTATGGCACAAGTTTTTGAGATGAAAGATATCGAAAGCCTTCACTATTGTCTGGGATTAGAAGTATGCAGAGATACTGGGCAAACTTTTCTTACCCAAGGGAAGTATGCCAGAAATCTATTGGAAAAGTTTGGTATGGATCAGTGTAGATCAGCAGCGACACATTTGCAGCAAAATCTGAAATTGAGCAGTGATGATGGCACTAAGGAGGTTGATGCCACAATGTACAGACAGTTGGTTGGCAGTTTGATATATCTTACAACAACCAGACCTGACTTGGCATACTCTGTTAGTGTGTTGAGCCAATTCATGTCGAAACCGCTTGAAAGTCACTGGGTAGCAGCAAAGAGCGTGTTGAGGTATCTTTGTGGTACTGTTAATTATGGTATTTTATACACTGATGTATCTGATGTTACTCTAGCAGGTTTTTCAAACTCAGACTGGGAAGGTAACCTGGATGATCGGAGGTCCATCACAGGTTACACATTCAACATAGGTTCCGGGGTCATAGCTTGGAGCAGAAAGAAGCAGAGTACTGTAGCCTTGTCTTCATGTGAAGCTAAGTATCAAGCATTGTGTGCAGCAACATGTGAAGCGATCTGGTTGAGAAGGCTTCTCAAAGATGCAGGAAAAGAACAGAAGAATCCCACTTCCATTAAAAGCGACAACCAAAGCACCATTAAATTAGCATACAATCCAGTGTTTCACAAAAACACCAAACATATATACACTCAGTTCCATTTTGTTAGAGAGAAAATACAGTCAAAAGAAATTGTTGTTGAATATTGTAAAACTTGTGACAATGTGGCTGATATTTTCACAAAGCCTCTTGCACAAATGAAATTTGAATTGTTTAGAAAGATGCTAGGAGTCCAGGAGAACCCTTTCTCCATTAAGGGGGGGAGTTAAAAATAATTAATATTATTTTGTATTAATGGAGAAAATGGTTACATTGTTGTAACGTTCTCCCTAGTTTAGGATTAGTTCCTAAAGTTTAGGGGTTTGGGTGCAACTTTCTAATTCCTAGTATTGTATTTAATAATGTAATCTTTCATTGATGGATAATAGAGAGTACGAGAGTGATCTCTCTGTTTTGTGAGTGTAGTCTCCAGGTGCTGGCCACACCTGAGAGCTACATCTCTTTCTTTTCAATTCTGTTCACATTTTATCTCCAAAAACTTTCACACAACAACACTACACACTCAGCTTCTTTCACATGCTCCAGGATTACACACGGCTTCAGACTCAATTCCTCCTTCAGCCAGCTCAACACCACCAACAACGACCTCATAACCAGCAGACTTAGCCCTCAGCTCAGCTAGAGCTCAACATAACATTTCTAAACATAAACAGCAGTCCAACTATACCAATATGAAAGTTGCATAAATCTTGAGCAATAATGAGATACCTTGTTATCCACGGAAACAATCAGAAGATTCTTGTGAAATTGTTCAGTTCTGTTACCCACTTGGAAACTCCGCATAAACAGATCGGACATGTTATTATTCTGTGCCCATGCTGCGACTCTCCAACATCGAACAACGCTTCTGACAAGCTGCACCAACGATGAGATAAAGATCACGACATGGTTCCACGACAGGCTTTACTCCTCCACAGGCCAAGCAAATACTCTGGTCGGCTCCATAAGTGATTGAGGGTCTTATGCGCCTTCACACACCCAACAGGTAATTTGGATGAAATGCATGTTAGTAATTTAGTACAGATACTCCAACACGTACAGTAGCTAACACAACTCTCACCTGACTCGGCTAACACTCAACTATCACACATAGAAATTCCTCAACATTCAACAGTATATGTGCTTCCAACGCCACAACAAGATCACGCTCCACCAGTCGAGACCCAATAGTCTCACGACAAAACACAATTTCACAAACTCTGGCAGTTAGTGTCACAAAAAAGGTGGCCTCTCCCACAGCTCACCTAAGCTCTGATACCATATCAGAAAATAAAGACTCTCTCAAAGAGCTTGCTCATTGCATTAAACATAAGACAATTTATACAAGTAGACAGTTGTAGATTCTACAACGATTCATCAAATATCATTATTGTTTACCTAAAAATAGTTTACTCCCGTCGACTCTCCACCTACTGACATTGATGACTTGCTGTAATATGAACAATCATGGACGACTTCATGATTATTATTCTAACAGGCTATATATCATTGTATTATACTTCATTTTTTGATAAAGAGATGTAAAGAGAAATTGAATTCTAATCTTTTTTGCAATCTTTAGTATTCTAATCTCTTTTGCAATCTTTAGTTATTAGCTTGCGATCGTTATTTCTATTTTCACAGAAATTAGACAAAATTTCCAAAGAAAACCTATAAAACCTGTAATTCACTTATTCTTCTATATAATCCCATTGACATTGAGAATAAAATTTGTAAAGAAAAAATATGGACATATTTTCGTGTATACTTGAGCATTCGTTGATCTAATTTTATCATAATGTAATATGATGTCAATCTCGCTTTTGTTCGCATGATGATCAGTTCTTCGAGAAATTTGGTAATAACTTGTGGATCAATCATATATTGTTTTCTAAATTGCGTTCAGTTCTTTTTTTTAAATAACAATGTAATGAAGTTGAGAAATTTCCCAAATCCATTGGAAAACTGCTTAGAGCTTTCAAAATTCTATATTAATTTCACAATAATTCGATTTCATTCCACATTGCCGATGCCAATGGTATGTTATTCATACATAAAGAAGTTGAACCTCTCAACTTTTCAACACTTTGCCCATGCCAATGGTCTTTTATTCATAAAGAAAGAAGTTCAACCTCTCAACATTTCAACCTCTCATGTTATGTGAATAGTAACGCCACGATGCATCGCAGGCCTTCTAAGAAAGTGAAGGTCGAGATTCTCCATTTTTAATAAGATCAAAGCTAATAAAACCCCCGAGGGAATGTTCGATGAGTTGAGAGTTTAACTTGCAGAAAACGTTCTTTTCCGAATTAAAAGGCTAAGCAAAGGTTTAACGCAAGTATCCAAAGTCTTTAGCATTCAATTGCAATAGCAAAAGTCATTAAATTTTATTTTTGTATGGATTCTTCCCGCATCTTAATATACTAATATAAATATAAATATATAAATTATATGATGTAAAAATTGATAAATATTAAAATATTTATTTCATAGTATTTAATATTATAAATATTTTAAAAAATTATAGTATTTTTTTGTATGTTTGGTTGGAGGGATAACTTCATATCAAGAGTGCTTTAACAAAGCACCAGATTACTGTTTATTTTGTTATTCCAAAACCCATAGACAAAAAAATTTCTAAAATTTAATTCAATTACAAATTGATTTTAAATTATTATCATTATTATTAATTATAAAGAAAATTATTTATAAAATAAATATTTATGTATTTAAAAAATTATTACTAAATTTTTAAGCATGAAAATTGTTCTCTATTTACCATTAAAAATTTTAAGATATAAATAAAAATTATTATATTTACTAATACTGAATATTCAAAAACCATAACTCATATAATTACTATCAATTTTTGAATTAAATAAAAAATAGATATAACTATTTTTCAAATAAATCTCTACTTTCAAGCTTCAGCGAATATTAAATAGAAATTAACTTCTTCAGTGAATATTAAATAGAAATTAACTTCTAGCATCCATTTAATAATTAATAACCACTGAATAGTTAAATTAAAGTTTTATAAATCCTAAACCTGAATTATGTTTACAAAATTTCCTTGGATTTAATAATTAATAATCACTGAATAGTTAAATTAAAGTTTTATAAATCCTAAACCTGAATTATGTTTACAAGATTTCCTTTGGGTTAAAAGTAAAGTGCATATCAATTTTATATTTTGGGCAGAATTAAAGTGCCGATCAATTTTTTACCCTGCATGTGGGAATGGTTCGAAGAACGGTCTCCTCGCTAGCAAATGACGGCATACATACGACATAATGCGCACATACTCCTAAAATTATCTCGTAGTTGGCCAGTGACAGCATAACACAATGCTGATGCGCGATGTTCTCTTACTTTGCATCGCTTCTGGTGACGAAGAGCATCTAGTTCCTCCTCCTCTGCTCGTTTCTGGTGCACCAACAGGCGAAGAGCGTTTCTGGTGCACCATGTAGCATGAAAGTCGGTCTGCAAGCGAGCGAGTGGATTAATGGATTTGAAATCATTAACCTGCAATCCATAATTTCTCTAAACGGTGGATTGCTTTTATTTAAAGTTATTTAGCAGAAACTTTGCAACAGCTTTAACGTTTATTGAGGAAGAATGATCTACCTGTTAGTGGATTCTGTTTAGATCTGGAACAGCTTTAATGCTTTAACGTCTGTTTTTCAGTGAAATATTGTCATGTATTTTGTAGTGTTATACTGTCAGGTTGTATGTGATATATAGTGGATGACAGCTTTAATATTTATTGAATGGAAGAATAATTTGCCCATCAGTAAAATACTGTCAGGTCTTATGTAGTGATTTATTTATTTTTATTGGTGGCGGTTAGTTTATGCCATATTTATTTTGGTTCATCTTAAAATTTTATAAATACTAAATTTCATGTAAATCAACTCTTTTACATTCTATAAAATATTTTCTAACCAGTTTGAAAACTATAAAATTTATAAATTCAATTTAATCAAATAAAAATTACAATATCTTAAAATTGTGAATTATAAATTATTACATTCTCATCATTTCATTGGGCCGAGTGGCACATTCTACATCCCAATATAACCACAATGTGTAAGTATGTCACTTCCTCAAAAAATAACAAAATAATTTTGGCTAATGACCAAAACACTCGCTTGAATCTTAAATTACATATAATTGGAATCTTTAGATTATATATAACTTTCTAATCTTATTAATGGACTAATATTAATTATAAAAATAAAACTATGTAGTATTATAGATAATTTGAATGGATAACAAATTATCTCATGTGTTTAATTGCTCTTTTATCATATATGTGAATTTGAATGGATCATAAATTTACCTTTAGCAAAAAAAATTACCCCATTAAAGTTCCAAATTAGGTAGAATTTTAAACATCTTTACTCTTTACTCAACTCAATACCATTCCTTAAATCAAAGGAAAAATGTTAATTCAAAATAAAGAATAGAAAATCCTACTCCAAAATCTTTTAATACTTCTTTTAATTAAATATTTGGTAAAATGAATCTTTAAACAAAAAAAACAATATATATTAATTGGATGTAGTTTTATTATAAATTTTGTTATCAATGCTTTGTGAAAAATATCATTAAATCTAATATTGATATTAAAAGATTAATATTAATATTAATATTAATATTAGTACTATTATTAAATTTAATAACTTTGGATTAATACACTATTAAATTTAATACAATATTAAACTTGTTATATTATAATATATATTAATATATCATGATATAGAATTAACTCTAGATATATATGGAGGGACGAACAATGACATAGAGTGACATAGAGTGACATAGATAGAGAGATAGCGAGAGTGACAAGGGTGAGATGGAGATAGAATGAAGGAGAGGGGAGGGGAGTAATGAAGAAAGAGAGAAAGAGAGGAGTGAGAGAGGGAGATAAGGGTAAGAGAGAGAGGGAGACACAGAGATGAAGGGGTGGAGAGGAGGAGAGAGCGGGGGAGATAGTGACAAGATTGGAGGGAAGAGAGAGAGAGAGAGAGATGGGGGTAGGAGGTAAAGGGAGAGAGGGGAAGGACCTAAGAGAGGAATTTAGAGGTACGGACAAAAAGATGGAGTTGGAGGGGGAGAGATGAAGTGAAGAAGAAACACATAGAAAGAAGTGTGAAGAGAGAGAGAGGGAGTGACAAGGGAGGGATGAAGAGAGAGTGTGTATGTTTTGGGATGAGATAGAAAGACAATGAAGGAGATATGGAAGGAAGGGGGGAGAGAAGGAGAGGGTGAGGGAGATAATGACTAATTTGGAGAGTATAGTGATCCAAAATGGATCCTAAAACCTCTGAGTCTTCATCTATATTAACTATCAGAAACACTATTGCAAGGGAAAACAATGAAAGAATGGTGGACAACAGAGCAAAGAAAAGATGGAAGTGACGCTACACAGGAGCCGTCCGATCGGACCGATCAATGGTCGAGATCAGATCAGAATATCGCAATCGGGAGAGACCAGCGGAGTACATTGGAGGCAGCCCTATGGAAATCGCGCTAGCGATCAACGCGATTTAACGAGGACCATTGATTGAGTGCGAAAATCAATGACCCAGATCAAATCCCAATATCGCATCGCTATAACACAAAGGGAAGACTTATTGGAGGCCCGAAGACCATGCGATATGCGATTGCGATATATCGCATCGTAGTGATACAAAGGAGCAGGGTCGACACAACATGCCACTTGCGATAAGCCGAACCCGACGAGGTTTATAAATGCGGCTTGATAAATTTTTAGTTCCGATAAAAATGGATTTGTCGGGCTTTTCTGTGTATTAGCGCATTTCTGTATAAAAATCGAAATACAAAGGAAATGCGCCCAAAGCGATAAAGCCAGACCCGAAAGGTTTATAGATATGGCTTTAGGTTATTTGGGCTCCATGGTAAGTGGGATTTCAAGTGGGCCTCAGGCGGTAAGTGGTATTGGACGAGCTCCGCCTAATCCCATACACTGACCGACACATGGCTTGGCGCAAGAGAGAGAAAACTACCTTTTCGGGCGGGTAATCTCCATGCACATAAGCCTCCTGAAATGGATATTAGCCATTGGATCAAAGATCATGCAGATCAATGGTGGGCTTCCATTAGTAATCAAAGGCGGACACGATAGGATTATAGGCAAGATTTGATATTATTTGAAGTCCGATAGAAAGCATTTTGTCAGATTTTTCAGTGTTTTCTGTGTATTTCTCTATGTAAATAGAAAAATGACTTTTTGGGATTTCTCCTAGGCCAGTGGTCATTTGTGTTAAAAATAGGTGGCCACCATACCTTAGGGCGTTTAGCAATTTTTTATAAACGATCCAAAAGGAGAGGAAGGGACAGCGGCCGGGAGCCAGAGAGCTCAAAAGGGGAGATGAACAGACAAGTACCGATAGGCTTAAAATCCATTCAGTGGTAGAGACGGAGGCAGTTGATGAGACAGAGAGAAAGCAGAAGATAGAGAGCAAGAGGGAGAGTCTGTGTACTCTTGTAGACTCGAGGATTTCAAGTAAATCCCTATTGTTTTTTAACTATTGTGTTGAGACTCGATTTGGGCTCACACTTGTTATAATCTACTCTTGAAGACATAATATAGAGGTCGACACTAAAAACTGGACCAGGAGATGTAGCCAGGAAGTTTGGTGAACTCCTTGATTATTTTTTGTGTTGATGTGTGTGACTGTTATGTTTTCTAACTGCTCATTATCTATATTGTTCGCAATCTTTTCGATCCATTCCACTAAGTAATATAGGCATTCCTGCACATAAGTCTGTAATACCTTTATATTGGTTTAAGATCTCATTTTCAGATCAAGTGCTATCAGAGCTTTAGGTTTTGTTAAGGTTAGACAAGCTTATGTTGTATTTTGAATGCTAACTAGATTAAAGCTCAGATTAGGAGAAGGAGAACTTGTTGAGGCTAATCCAGAGATTGGAAGAGTCCATTCTCAGAGGAGAATGTTAGAAGAAACTCCATTGGGATCAGAATCTCAATTTATGGAAGGTTTTAAGGCACTCCAAGCCATGGTGGAAGAGATGTATCTAGAATTTAAGAAGGGTCGAGGTGAAAGCCCCTCAACACCTAAACCAGACAAAGGAGCAGAGAAACATTTTCTAGTTGCCTCTCCAAAAGGAAAAGGAAAATGAGAAGTGCCTCCTCCACCAAATCCTCCATCATCGCCTTCATCATCCTCATCATCTTCTTCGCATAAAACTAGCCCTGAAAAGAAAAAGAAGAAAACTTCTTTGATCAAATTAGATGTGAAATTTGATTTTGCCAATTTATGACGGAGAACTAAATATAGAGAAGCTAGATAATTGGATAAGACAGATTGATGTATATTTCAGAGTGAAGAACATTGATTCAGAAAGGAGAAAGATTCAGCTGGCTAGCCTTCGACTTGGAGGAACTGCACTAGTATGGTGGGAAGGCAAGGCACAAGCTGATCTAAAAAAACATGGTAAAATCCTTTCTACTTGGAAAGACTTTGTTTCTGCTATCAAAAATCAATTATGTAATTTAGCTTACATGCAGTAGGCAATGATGAGTTGGCAAACTCCTCGCCAGTTGAAGGGTCAGAGTGTACAAAGTTTTACTTATGAATTCAAGAAAAGAGCTTTAACTCTAGGAATATCATTAGACTCATCTGAGACTTTATTTAAGTATATAGGTGGTCTGCATGGTTATTTAAATCATATTATACTCATGTTTAATCCCACTGTCTTAGATGATGTATCAGTTCAAGCAACACATCTAGAAGCTAGAGGTAAGAATGTAAACCCAGAGGTTGAGGGAACATCTAAATATTCTGTAAGCAAGAGCAAGGAAAAGAAGAAACTGAAATGGAAGGAGAGGAAAGAAAACACTGTAAAGAAGGATAAACCTTCATGTATTCATTGTAAGAAAGAAGGACACGATGAGGCACACTGCTGGTCTTTGCATCCAGAACTGAAACCCAAGAAGTTTGGTGGTAAGGAGAGAAAGAATGCTACAGCTATTCAGCAGGACTTGGGATCAGATTCAGGCGATGAAACAACAGTTACAGCCACAGGTATTAGAGGTAAAGATTATGAAGCATCCACAAGTAATTCTGCACAACCTGTTAATAATGAAAGTAATGAGAGAGAAAGAAATGAACTTTTTTCATATTAGAGTAATTTCCAAGCATAATAAAATTGATACTTTGTTTGACAGTGGATCACAATTAAATTTGATTTCTGAAACAATTGTAAAGAAGTTGGGATTACAAACAAAACCTCATTAGAAGCCATATCCATTAGGTTGGGTGTGTGATAAAACAAAGCTACAAGTAACGAGACAATGTAAACTTAGATTTTCTATTGGATCAACTTTTGTAGATGAGGTTGAGTTAGATATAGTTCCCTTGGATATATATGGTATTGTTTTGGGAAGTCCATACTTGTATGATGTGAAAGTTATCATCTATAGAGCTGAAAATAAGTATCAACTCACTAAAGATGGAATAGAATATATTGTAAGAGCTCATAAACTCAAAAATAACTATTTTCTCATTAACTTAGGATAGATGAAAAGAATTGTGAATTCAGGTAAGCAGTTTTTACTAATGGTTGTAAAGGCAAAGGATCCTGAAAAATCCAATGCATTTGAAGGTTGTGATTCTAAACAAAAAGTTGATTTAGTTAAAGTTGTTTTAGAGTATGATGTTCTATTTCAAGAACCAAAAGTTTTGCCACCCATGTGAGAAGTAGTACATGATATTTTTTTTGCAGCAAGATGCTCCATTACCTAACATTGGAATGTATAGGTTGTCAGCTTTAGAGAATGCAAAGATAAAGAAGTAGGTATAGGAGTTGCTTGATAAAGGGCTTATAATACCAAGCACATCACCATGTGGATCTCCAATCGTGCTGGTGAGAAAGAAAGATGGATTGTGGAGAATGTGCATTGATTATAAAGCACTGAATAAAATAATGATCAAGAATCGTTATCCTCTTCCTTGTATTGATGATCTATTAGATCAATTGAAAGAAGCAATTTACTTTTCTAAGTTTGACTTATGAAGTGGCTATTATCAGGTCAGAGTTGCAGAACAAGATGCATGGAAGACTGCTTTCAAGACAAAGCAAGGACTGTATGAATGGTTGGTTATGCATTTTGGCCTAACTAATGCTCCTGCTACATTTATGAGTGTTATGAATGATTTACTCAGACCTTTTATTGATGTTTTTGTAATTGTTTATTTAGATGACATTCTTGCTTTTAGTAAGACATGGGAAGACCATGTAAAGGATGTAAAGCAGACTTTAGATGTTTTGAAAAGAGAAAATCTCTATGTAAAACTATCAAAATGTGAATTTGGAAAAACATATTTAAATTATTTGGGTCACATTGTAGGGGGTGGTGAATTGAAGATAGATCCCTCTAACGTTGAAGTCATTGTGAACTGGCCTAAACCCAAATCTTTTACAGAGATTAGAAGTTTCCTAGGGGAAGCACAATACTGGAGAAAGATTATTGCTAACTTTTCATTGATTGCAGCTCCATTACATGCATTAATAGGATTGAAACGGGTGTTTAAGTGGGGAGGCTAATAGCGAAAAGCCTTCAACACCTTAAAAGAGAAAATTAGTACAGCACCAGTACTAGCACTGCCAGATCTTCATCATCCATTTGAGATTGAGACAGATGCCAGTGACTATGCCATGGGAGCAGTGTTGATGCAACATGGTAAACCCATATGTTATCATTCTGAGACATTTACTTCTGCAGTAGTTAATTATCCCACATATGATAAAGAACTATATGCATTAGTGCAAAGTGTGAAAAAGTGGAAACATTACCTAATGGGTAAGGAAACAATCATACATACAGATCATCAACCAATTCAATATTTGCACTCACAAACTAAATTGCAGCAATCAAGACATTATAGGTGGATGGTTTTCTACAACAATTTCATCTTGTCATCAAATATAAGAAGTGCATCTACAATAGGGTTGCATACATTTTATCAAGACCAATCATAAATTCATCTACTATACTTAAGCATAACTCAATAATGGATGAAAGTTACATTGAACAATATGCTCAAGATGTAGATTTTAAAGATGTATATGCAACTTTAAGTCATGGCAAGCAAGTAGAAGAATTGGATTATTATGTAAAAGACCAACTCTTATATCATTTGGGAAAGTTATGCATTCCACAAACTGAAAGAGTCAACATAATTTGAGAAGCGCATACTTCTCTAATATGAGGTCATTTTGGTGTAACTAAAACAATTGCACAATTGCAAAGGTTCTCTTATTGGATAAGAATGCATGAGACAATTTCTAGATATATCAAAGGGTGTACTATGTGTGCTACAAGCAATCCCAGTAATAGAAAATTAGGCTTGTACACTCCACTTCCAATTCCTTCTCATCCTTGGGAAAGTGTTTCCATGGACCTTTTTGGGGGATTGCCAAAATCTAGAAAGGGTCATGATTATTTGTATGTTGTTATGGATAGGTTTAGTAAAATGTGTATTTTAATACCATGTAACAAGCAGGTTACAACTAAACAAAAAACCAAGTTGTTCTTTCAGAATGTATGGGTTCATTTTGGGTTACCCACTTCTATTGTATCTAATCGAGATTCTAGGTTTGTTGGGAAGTTTTGTTCAAATCTATGGGAGTTGATGGACACCAGGTTGAAGAAGAGCACAACATTTCATCAACAAACAGAGGGTCAAACAGAGGTGGTCAATAGGACAATGATCCAGTTGCTCAGAGGCTATTGTACAAAGCATCCCAAGCTTTGGGATGAACATTTGTGTTATGTGCAACATCCTTAAAACTGTGCCAAGCACTCTTCTACTCAGAGATCTCCTTTTGAGACTTGTTTTGGTTTTATACCAAAGTCTCCCTTGGATTTTGTCTTTGGTAAAGACATAGCAGTTAATGGACACAGTGATGTGGACAAAGAAACCAAGTTCATTGAATAAATCCAGGAAATTCACCACGTAGTACAGGAACAACAGGAAAGAAGTCAGGCCAAGTACAAGGAAAGACATGACAAGCATCGGGTTGAGCATAGTTTCCAAGTTGGTGATCAAGTCTGGCTTTACATCAGCAAAGACAGAATGCATGGTGAAGGTAAGAAGCTAAAACCAATAAGGTATGCACCTTTCAAGATACTTGATAAATTTGGTGAAAATGATTTTCACCTTGATTTACCAACTTCTATGCAGATCTATTCAATCATTAATGCAGAAAACTTGAGATTGTATGAAACTTCATTGATTAAAGATCCTGAAGAGTAAAGTCAGTTGCCTTCTATTGAGTATTTTTTGCCTAAATATCTCAATGAGTTACAGGAAGATATAGTTCTGGATAGGAAGGTGAGAACTATGTGTGGAGGGGATGTTGAGAACCTGAGAATAGGGCTCAAAGGTTCAAATCCAAGCAAAGCACAATGGATAGAAGTTAAACAAGTGAGGGAGTTGTATCCTCACTTGATCGATGCCTAAAAACCAACTTTTGGTGGTCCAAAATCTTTTCAGTGGGAAGGCATGATCCAAAATGGATTCTAAAACCTCTAAGTCTTCATCTATATTAACTATCAGAAAAACTATCGCAAGGGAAAACAGTGAAAGAATGGCGGAAAACAGAGCTAAGAAAAGGTGGAAGTGACATTACACAGGAGGCATTGGATCAGACTGATCAACAGTCCAGATCAAATCAAAATATCACAATCAGGAGAGACTAGTGGAGTAAATCAGATGCAGCCCTATGGAAATCACGATAGTGATAAGCGCGATTTAACAAGGACCATTGATCGAGTGCGCAGATCAATAGCCCAGATAAAATCGCAATATCGCATCGATATAACATAAAGGGAAGACTTACTGGAGGCCCGAAGACAATGTGATATGCGATTGCGATATATCACATCGCAATATCGCATCGCAGGGATATAAAGGAGTGGGGCTGACACAACATGTGACTTGTGATAAGTCGGACCTGACGGGGTTTGTAGATGCAACTTGATAAATTTTGAGTTCCGATAAAAGTGTATTTGTCGGGCTTTTCTGTGTATTAGCACATTTCTGTATAAAAACTGAAATACAAAAGAAATGCGCTCGAAGCGATAAAGTCGGACCCAAAAGGCTTATAGATGTGGCTTAGGGTTATTTGAGTTCCATGGTAAGTGGGATTTTAGGTGGGCCTCAGGAGGTAAGTGGTATTGGACGGGCTCCACCTGATCCCATACACTCGCTGACACGTGGCTTGGTGCAGGAGAGAGAAAACCACCTTTTCGGGCAAGTAATCTTCGTGCATATAAGCCGCCCAAAATTGACATTAGTTGTTACATCAGAGATCACACAGATCAATGGTGGGCTTGTGATAGCAATTAAAGGCAGACCCGATAGGATTATAGGGAAGATTCGATATTATTTGAGGTTTGATAGAAAGTGTTTTTTCAGATTTTTCAATGTTTTCTATGTATTTCTCTATGTAAACAGAGAAATGACTTTTTGGGATTTCACCCATGCCAATGGTCCTTTCCGTTACAAACAGGTAGCCACCATACCTTAGGGTGTTTAGCAATGATTGATAAATGCTCCAAAAGGAGAGGAAGGGACAATGGCTGAGAGCTAGAGATCCCGAAAGGGGAGACGAATAGACAAGCGTCGATAGGCTTAAAATCCATTCAATGGCAGAGACAGAGGGAGGCAGTTACTGAGACAGAGAGAAAGTAGAAGACAAAGAGCAAGAGGGAGATTCTATGTAATCTTGTAGACTTGAAGATTTCAAGTAAATCGCTGTTTTTTTGTCATTGTTGTGTTGAGACTCAATTTGGGCTCACACTTGTAATAATATGCTCTTGAAGACGTAATATAGAGGTCGACACTGAAAGCTGGACCAGGAGACATAGCTAGGAAATTTGGTGAACTCCTTGGTTATTTGTTGTGTTGATGTGTGTGACTGCTATGTTTTCTAACTGCTCATTGTCTATATTATTCACAAACTTTTCGATCCGTTGCACTAAGTAATATAGGCATTCCTGCACATAAGTCTGTAATACCTTTATATTGATTTAAGATCTCATTTTCAGATCAGAGAGAGATAGAGAGAAGGCAGAGGTAGAGGGAGGTGGGAGAGAGAGAAGGCAGAGGTAGAGGGAGGTGGGAGAGAAAGGGGGAGAGAGGGCACTAGCGAGAGAAGGAGAGAGGGAGGTAAGAAGAAAGACAAAGAGAGAAAGGTGGAGAGAGAGAGAGAGAGGGAGTGATAAAGGAGATAGATAGAGGGAGAGAGGAGAGAAAGAGGGAAGAGAGATATAATGGGGAGAGGGAGAGAAGGGGAAGAGAAAGGGAGAGGGTGACAAAGAGGGAGGGAGAGAGATAGATATGGAGAAAGAGTGTGTGTGTTTTGGGGGTGATATAGAGAGACAAAGGAGAGGCAGAGGGATATAGAGATATAGATGAGAGATGAAGAGAGGGAAGAAGAGAGAGATAGAGAGAGGGAGGGAGAGATAAATAAATATGTAGAGAGAAAGCGTGTGTTTCTAAGGGGGTGAGATAGAGAGACAAAGAAGGAGAGACTAAGGGAGATATAGATATAGATGGAGGGGGGAGAGAGGGAAGAACGTTTCTTATGCTAGATGCATTGATTTCAGTATAGATGATGATTTCTAATCCTATTTGATTTCTTGAACTAGATGCATTGATTTCAGTATAGATGATGATTTCTAATCCTATTTGATTGCTTGCACTAGATGCATTGATTTTCAGTGTAGATGTTGATTTCTAATCCTATTTGATTGCTTTCTCTAGATGCATTAATTTTAGTGTAGATGGTGTTTTCTAATCCTATTTGATTTCTTGCACTAGATGCATTGATTTCAACATAGATGTTGATTTCTAATTATATTTGATTGCTTGCACTAGATGCATGGATTTCAGTGTAGATGTTGATTTCTAGGGTTATTTAATTGCTTGCATTACATGCACTGATTTTAGTGTAGGTTTTTTTTCTAATCATAATTGATTGTTTGCATTAGTTGGATTAGATGTTGTTAATCTTGAGGTTGTAAATTATTAAAAATATTTTTCAAGATTAGATGGAGGGGGGAGAGGGAAGAAGATTTCTTGCACTAGATGCATTTATTTCAATGTAGATGGTGATTTCTAATCTTGTTTGATTGCTTGCAATAGATGCATTGATTTCAGTGTAGATGTTGATTTCAAATTATATTTGATTTCTTTCACTAATGTATTCATTTCAATGTAGATGTTGATTTCTAATTCTATTTGATTGATTGCACTAGATGCATTGATTTCCAATCCTATTTTGTTTTTGCAGTCTTTTATTTTTCAGTCTTTATTTTGTTCCTAAAATAGTGCCCCCTTGGTAATAGGCGTTGTATAGGGAAACCACAATTTCTCGACCGAATCATTAAATTTTTTTTCAATAAATTTAACTATAATTTTATTTAAATAAAAATAGATTAGCACTGGAACATCTAAAATATTGAAATTTAACAACTATAACATATATTTCAAACATCTATCTAAAACAATACAAAAATTATACCAAAATTTCTATGGTTTTCCAAACTAAATTATTTAAACTACATCGTTGAGATACGACTCTCAAGCTTTCATACAAAATAGAATTTTCTCTTAATTCAATTTAGTGAAAATGGTTCTTTAAAGATAAAAAATATTTGAAGCATAGAAAAGCCCTAGGTAAAAAAGTAAACTATTGTGTTAAAATAATTTCATAAAAGACACTAAGAAACAACCACTATCAATTAAATGAAATCATCCACAACATAAATATATACATATATATCCAAAGACATTACACATTGAATTGTGAATTGTTATGCATATAATGAACCTTAATCTGCTCTATACCGAAGATATTATATTTTCATCTTATAATATATGAAAATGTTTTTAATAGATAAAAATATTTTAAGATTTTTTTTTTAATTATATATAGGCATGTAACAAAAAATATGTCTGGTGGTATCAATTTATCTGAAGGAAATCAGGTTTTTTGGCGACTAATCAACATCATATGCCGTTCAAAATTTAAACAGTTTGAGCATATCCATCCATGTTAAATAAGCTAGTGTATCTACTATTTGTTTAAACATTGCTGTCAAAGTAAATATTATCCGACCAAATCATTGTAGTAACAAACAAAATTGCATTACTTCCTATCTTATCTTCATTCAGCCATCTAGTGATTCAATGGGAGCTAGGTCCTTAATGCTCGACCTAGGCATTTCATTTTGCAGCAGGCTTTGAATTTGTTTCTCCATTCGGCCTAAGCGGACATTCTGGTGATATTGTTGCACCTATACAACTTAGATCTCCCTTTGAATATCTTTTAAGTTTGGCCCTTCTTGCTGAGTTTGTTGTGTTTGCAATGTTTCATCCAGATTTCTATTTGCTGTCTTGGCCCTTCCTAGTAGGTTCTTCATAACTTAGTAGAGCTAGACTATCTATCTGAATAGAGTTTGCCTACCTCAGGTGTGTCCCAGGTCTAACAGCAAAGGATCCTACTACTCCGCTCAAAGCAGCTATGTCATTTCCTTGGCATTCAGCTCTGCCTCCCATGTTGAAATTATGGCCTTGACCTATGCTGGAGTTCCCCACTGTATGCATGCATGAGGTTCTGCATATTTTCCTCTCCTGTTTTCTTGCCCCTCTTCCGTTGGGTCTTACTAGTCGAAGCCACTGATATTTTCTTTTTCTTGTCATTCTGTTTGCATGCGCGATGACACCCTCTTCTTCCTGGCCCCGCTTCAGCCTTCACCATTTTTCCTTCAATCGGAATTCCTTCTAGCCTCAACCATAACCTAATTATTTCCTTGTCTCGGAGCAAGACCACTGAAGTCAGAGGGGGAGGAAGATTAAACAGACCTGTAAGAGTAGCGTAAGCAGAAACATTAAAACCAAACCAAATTTCAATGTTTCAATCAAGCCATTCCTTGTGGAGCACCATTACAGAGTCATGATTCCGGGTATGAGGGGTGTAACCCAAATTCCCCCCAACCCCTTCAAGACTTGCCTTCATCCTCACTATGCCAGAGTTAAATGAATTTCTTCCCTCTGCCTCTCAGTTCTCCTCTTGGTGCAACCAACCCTCTGGCTTCCTGGTTTAGGACCTACCACAACCAGCTTGACAAACTCATAAGTTTCGGAATACTCATGTATTGGGATGCAAGTGGCTGAGCAAATTCTGACTGAATTGACATGTTCGTCAAGGTTTAGTGACCCCGGCTCACCATTCCTGCCCCTCTCGACTTTGAAACTACCATATAATCTAACCTTGACAGAATTGTATGAAAGGTTGGTAAAGGACATACCCAAGATAGTTAGCACTCCCTCTGTCTAGTTTTTTATTCTACCCTTGACCCTCCCATGTCTCCAATTCAACGTAACTAACCACGCCATTACATAATTGATAACCGCACTGCGGTTAGAGTCCCTCGAATCCCCCTTGATGCCCCACTAAACCAAAGGTTTACCAGGAAGCTGAAAAACGGCTAGTAGGTTAGACTCCCCATCTTCATAAGGCCCCAACACCTTGTTCCTAGCTTATGGGCGAGAAAATCACCAAAGGACCAGGAAAAACCATACTAGACAGACATGCAAGTGGTTTCGACCCCAGACACCCCTTTCTTTCCTCTCACACCCATAGAATTTTCAGGTGACTATAGGCCCTCAGGAGTGCCTCAGCCCCTTCCATGTCCCAGACATCTGGTATTGACGAAGGCCGGAGTGAAGTTCACAACCCAAGTGCTAGGATCAACCCCTAACCCTCCATGCATCCCCCTTTTTTCCAATAGGTTACCATATAATCAAAAATTAAAATATTGACATCAACAACAAAGAAATGAACCAAATTCCATAAAAAACATGCATAACCACCACCATTCATTGCCAGACCAGCCTCCATTCTTCCAGCATTGACTCCATATAAGGACTAAGGTGGACCTAAGTGCATACCAGTTTCCCTCCGAGGCATTAATGGCAACAAGCCCTCCTTCCACAGGCAAGTTACTCCCCCTACTATGAGTCACGTCTCCCACAGGCATGTTCCTCTTCACACTTTGCATGCATCCTCTAGCATCCCTCACCTCTTTTTTCCCTCGTATAAAACCTTGTTTTCCCATTTTCCTTCCTAAGGTAGCTAACACCTATTGCCATTATCTCCCGGTCCTTAATATCACACACGTGTGAGATCCTTGGGTGGGCCACCCACCAATCCTATCCTCTTGCTTATCACACATGTCCTCGATCCGCCATGGGATCTCCTTTCCCATCACACCCTGTTTAGGGGGGCTCACTTCCTTCCCTGTCTTTTTCTAGAATCGTCCTCAGAGCTTCCATACCTTCTACCTAATTTGTCTCATTCCTGAGGAAGTCGAGGTTTTTTGTTGGATTATTGCATCCCTAGTTTGTCAGGAAGTCAGTTGCAACATTCCACGAATGACGTACATGTATCGGGATAAGGTATGATATATCTTGGATGAGAACCCCTATTTCTTGAACTAACCTTTCTGTTCTCCAACTCTTGCTTATTTCTTTCCTAGTGTGTATTGTGTTAAAGATTTTTAACGGTGTCTATCACTAGGGTGGAGTCAACTTCCACCACCAATTTTTGAAATCTTTCCCTTCTTTCAATTTCCAATCCATATTTAAGTGCATTGAATTTTTCCTTGTTGTTGGTCGTGATTCCACAATTGAATGAAGACAACCAGATTGCTCGACCGTCGTGATCTCTGAATATACCTCCAAATCCAACTTCACCAAGGTTTCCTTTAGATTCTTTGTCAAAGTTCAATTTTATGAATTCCTCAGGAGGGCATGTGAAGTGTTAGAGGGATTGAGTTGGGGGGGTTTAATTTCCATGAATTAGGAATTAGCATTTGCGGATACAAGTTGAGAATTGCCAGGATTTGACCCTCCTAGGGAGGTGCTTCCCAGTCCTCTAGATACCATTTCTCTACCAGAATGGTTTCACGGATGCTTTGGTTAATAATCTTCCATACCTACACTATGATATTTTTTTTCTTCTTTGAATACCCTCGGGTCCTTTCGTTCCACACTACCTAAAGGAGAAATCCTATAGAGATGTCCTAAGCTTGGTTGAGGATGAGGCTCTTATATATTCTCTTTCTCCAATTTTCCATTGTTGCCTTAATTCTTGAGCAATCTTGGTCTGGATGGCCAAATAAGATTTCATGATTCTTCCATAGTTGGTTACTAAAAGGACATGAGTTTAGGAGGTGATCCATTGTTTCCATTTGAGCATCACACATACAACAAGCTGAAGGTTCCTAAACCCCTTGTTTCTTTAGTCCCACCTAAGAGCTCAGCCATGGTGAACCAACCAGAGGAAGAAGGTTACCTTTGGCCATAATTGTCCCATCCATATTCTTCTCCATATGGGTATACATTGTTGTTGCTGGTGTTCTACTTTCAGTTGATAGCCATCATGTATTGTAAACATGCCTTTATTCCTATATCCCCATATGATGATGTCCATTCCTCCAGAGATCGTTAGTCTTTGGGAATTGACCACTTTATCATATGTTTCCCATTGGAGGGATTCTTGCGCATTGGGCCAGTGTTGTCTCCTTTTCCACTCTCTCCAAGATGATTTAGCATCCACTTCCTAGAATTTATTCACAGTCTTGCTAGTCAATTTGTGAATAAGAATATCTCTGCAAGGTCCTGTCAACTAAATAAATTTTGCCTCTTTTGCCAAAAATATTTGTAGAAACTTTCCTTTTCCACCCCTGATCTCCAATAAGCTATGGTTCATTATCAGATCTCGATTTTCTACTGCTAGGTTCCATATGGTTGATCCCCTTGTAGTTTCCTGAGTTCTCAATCTCCCTTTCGTCGTCGTTGGCATTCTGTATTTCCTTTCCAAAATTATCTTCCTTAATTCATTTCCTCCCTGGATCCATCTCCACCAAATCTTTGCTCCAATGACCTGGTTTAGAGTATAGGGATCTCTAAGGCCCAGACCCCCTACTAATCTAGGCTTAGTTAACTAGTTCCAAGAAAGGAGGGCCCATTTCTTGACCTTTTATGTCCCTTGCCATAGGAATTTCCTAAAGATATTTTTCAGTTCATTACATACTATTTTTGGCAAGGCTAGACCTAAGATCTGTTAAATGGGGATTGATTGTTGCATTACTTTCAGGAGGATAACTCTGCTTGCCGTGTTGTGGGCTTGAAAGGTCCAGTTCTGAAGACAACCTTGAATTCGGTCGAGGAGAGCCTTCCAATTTGACAATCGGAGGGGGTTGAAACTTATGGGGATACCCAAATATTTCGGGGGAAGGGTGACTATTCGAAAGACCATAATTCTAGCTAGGAAAGCTTGTGATTGAATAAAAGTGTTGAAGAAAATGATATCTGACTTTTCTTTATTATTCTAAGTTCCTGAAGTGTTCATGAAGTCTTGAAGGATAGCCAAAAGAGACCTTGCTTGTCTGATGGTAGCTTGGCATAACATCATGATTTCATCAACAAATTGTTGATGAGTTAATGGTAGATCATTCCCCCACATGAGCAATCCTTTAAATTGTCCTACTAAAGCCTTCACTTTGAGATATCGCCCCAGGCCTTCCGCTGCTAATATGAACAAGAAAGAGGAGATTGGGTCGCCTTGTCTAAGCCCCTAGGTGGAATTGAATGTCTTAGTGGAGAATCCATTGTGGAGGATGCAGAACATAGGGGTCGATATAAAGGAAGAAATCCAATGGATCCAGCGGGGGTCAAAACCAAAGGCTTTTAGAATAGTCAGCGGATAGGTCCAACTGAGGTAGTCATAGGCTTTAGATAGATCCAACTTAATAATCATACCTTTAGATTTGAGGCTCTTGAGGGAGTGGATGGATTCTTGGGCTATTACTATGCCATCCAGGATTTGACGACCTTTGACAAAGCCAGTATTCTCTTAGGAGACTAAGGCTGGGAGGATTGGTTTAAGACAATTTACCATAATGGCTGAGAGGATTTTGTATATGACACTACACAAGACTATAGGCTTGAATCCTTGAGGCTCTTTAGAGTGATCATATTTTGGAATTAAAGTTGTGAAGGTAGAGTTGAGGGTTGGGTGTACCTTTCTCATCCTTATGGATTCTTCAACCAACTCTAATATGTTGTTACCAAAAATTGGCTAGTCTGCTTGGAATAATTCAATGGTGAATCTGTCCAGTCCCAGTGCCTTGTTTTTCTCTAGTCCTTTGACCACCACCTCCACCTCTTCCAATGTGACAACTCTCATGAGGGCCAAGTTTTGATCCCTACTGACCAGTTGGGGTATATTCCTGTTTATCTGGTCAATAGCTTCTGATCTGTGAGGCAGTGGTTCTAACAAGATATTTTGGAAGTGGTTAACCAATAAAATCTTCCATATCTTCATTTTGTACCAATCGGTTTGCTCCCGGGTCTAGCAATGAGAATATTTGGTTATATTGCCTATGTTGTATCATATTTTTATGGAAGAAGCAAGTTTTTCTTTCTCCCTCCCAAATCCATTGAACTCTTGATTTTTTCTTCCATAAAATCTCTTCCTATTTCCTCCTTTCCTCAATTCTGGTTAGAAGTTTGCCTTCTTCCTACCTTAAGGAGCCCGAGTGGCTGTTAGTTATAAGTTGTTGTTGGACTTGTTGCATATCTGCCTGGAGTTGTTCCTGATCATGCTAGATGCTACCAAATTATTCTTTGTTCAATTTCTTGATCTTTCCCTTGATCTCTTCAAGGCGTAGCTGGAATGTATGCATTACATTTCTCCCCTGTTCTGTACTCAAGGTTCACCAGTCCTTCAATTTGTTGAGGAAGGAGGGATAGCGTAACCAAAAGGCTTCAAACCAGAAGGGCCAGTTTTGTTGCCCCTGTTTCAGGTCTACGTACAATCAGATAGGCCAGCGATCAAAGCCCATGCATGGTAGAATCAAGGCTTCATAGTAAACATCCCTGATTATCAAATCTTTGGTTGCCAGAAAATGATCCAACCTTAATGCCACCTGATGAGATCCTCCCCTTTGATTATTCTAGGTATGTGTTCCATTAATTGTAGGGATGTCGACCAACTGTAAATCCACTTGCATGTCCCTAAACAATTTCATTTCTATTTCTTCTCTTCTTATCCCTCCTTTTTTCTCTACAAGTCACGTTATCAGGTTGAAATCCCCTCCTATCAACCATAATTTTTCTGTATGCATTTGACTCAGTTTCCTTATACTTTGAAGGAAGCTTTCCTTCTCCCATGGAGTGTGAGGGCCATATACCGCTAAGATAGGAACCCATTCCATGGTTCCAATGTTGCGAAACCGTCTCGACAAGATCTGTGGCATACCCATCCAATAGTCTACCATTACCTCCACGAGATTCCACAATATTGCAATTCCTCCTACACTTCCTTTTGCATCTATTGCTATTGCTTCATATTTGGGTTTAATTTTTCGAAGAATATCCTCTATTTTCTCCCCTGAAACCTTGGTTTCTTGGAGAAGCACGATCTATGGCTTCTCCTTTTTCAATCTGTCTTCTAAGTATCTCTGCTTACCTTAGCTGTTGAGGCCCCTCACATTCCAGGAGATAACTATCATTGGGAAACTTTGTGGAGTTGTTCGAATACTATTGAGAGTGGTATTACCCTTCCTGTATTAACCAACATCTCTCCCATTATTTGTATTGACTCCTGTAGATTTTTTAGTCCCATTTTCTTACCCCGTTTTCTTCGGGTATGTTTTTCTTATAAGTTTTCTTATTGCATGCC
The DNA here is from genome assembly GCA_031772625.1 of Pinus tabuliformis. Classification (NCBI taxonomy): domain Eukaryota; kingdom Viridiplantae; phylum Streptophyta; class Pinopsida; order Pinales; family Pinaceae; genus Pinus; species Pinus tabuliformis. The sequence continues at coordinate 629,889,970 of CM062807.1, read as the reverse complement.
TAGTTGTTCCACCAGATCTCCATGTCTTTGCCCATGGTTAGCCATATATTACTGGAATGTTTCTTTGTACAATTTATTTTGGTCCTCTGGGATGAATCTTTCATCTTGGTGCCTTCATTCATTCAAAAGTATTTTCAGAACCACTTCCTCCATGCACAACTCCTCCATCGTGGCATTGACTTCCATTGCAGTGAGATCTATTGGTTCTGACTCTTATTTCTCGATCAATTATATTTTGGATATTCTCTTTGGAGTGGTCATATATTTGGCTGGATCGCTTCCCCTGTCCCGATCCTGATTCTGTGTTAGTTTAGTCACTTTTGAGGTTTCCCCTTCCTCTTGCAGCACCTCATATCTATTATTTTTTTCCCTTTGCTTTTGGTTATTAGATCCTAGGTTCTGCTTCATCCTCATGTTCTTCCTTTTATGCATAACCTCTTTGAACCCCTCATTTGTTTCTTGTGGGGGGTTCATTTCCTGCTCCACCTTTAGCTATTCAAGGTTAGACTGGTTCAATGGACATGCTTTGTAGAGGTGACCATACTCGTGACACTGATGACATCAATAAGATATGTGCTTGTAATCTAGGGTTTGTTACCAAATCTCTTCCTAGTCCTCCAGTTCCACTGAGTCAGGAATGGACTTCGAGATATTCATATAGACACAAATACAGGCATAGGAGGTATATCTACCCCTACGAGTAGATTATACTATTTTCATAAATCTACCAATTGAGTTGCCAATACCTTCGAGTATCTCCATATCCCAGAAATCCATTGGAAGTTCGAAGAGGCGAACCCAAACAGGACCTGCCAGAAACTGCTCCTTGTTTGGGTTATAGAATTCCTCCCAGTATCACATGAATAGCTCTGCATTATGGTAAAAATATGGGCTATTTTCAAAAAACGTTTCCTTATCTTGTAGGTTCGAGAAGATTACCATAAAGAATCCTCTAGCTCTTAATTTGAGTTTTATATGACCTTTTGGCTGCCATTTCTGTTGTATCCATTTTATCAGATCCTTATTTATCTTCCATACTCCAATGAATTTGCATATCATCACATGGTCCTTCATATAACTATGATATTTTTCCAATTTATTCAGTGGGATTACAAAATTGGGCTTCTCTGTTGCACAAGGCAAACATTTTCCCCAACTTTGTGCCTGCTAATGAGCTCCAAGGACAGGACCAGTGCTAGGGCCGCCAGCTTCAAAGGGACCAGAATGGTGGCAAGTTTTCCTGCTTGATTCATTGGAAGCTACACTACGTAGGAGGGAATCTCCCCCACCCCCCTCTGGGGCTTGCATCATCCCTGTCAGATGCGGGCCTAGCATATTCATGCGGGGCCTTCAAGGTTTGTTAGCATTTGACAAGGTCACTGAACCCTAGTTTGTTGTCATCAAATTCTCCGCAGTATTTTTTGCTTCTCTATCAAAAGTGGGATGTTATACCCACAATATTAATGATACTATACAAAAATATTTTAAGATTTTGAAAATGATGGATAAAAATATTTTTTTAAATTAAAAATGTTCGGTAAACAATATAGTGAAATGTTACATCATTTCGAAAATGAATTTCATATGTCATTGTTTCACTCAAAAATCAATAAACCCCTTAACCCCATGCATGAAGAATATTTTTCATAGATACTTCTTCTCCCTCTGTTTAAGTGAAGAGAAAAACATATAAGATTATTCAAATTAGAAATAATTAATAAGTTAATAGAAATGACAAAAAACTTAATGGTCGGTTTTGTTGTTTTTGTTTTTGTTTTTCATAACTTTATATTATGCAAATGTATGTGTACAAACCATGCCAAGGAATGAATTTTTATCAATTCGAGTTTGTTTAGAAATTAACTTTATCATATTGTAATGTTCAAAAAGCAATGGATTGAGTTACTGGTAGCGAAGTTCATTATAAAAGATATAAAATTGGATGTAAAAGACATGATAATGAGATATACAAAGGTTGTAAACATGCTCAAAAGCTATAACTTTTTTGTGTTACTAGAGTTATTGATGGTGACCTTGCACCAAAAAGATACCATGCAATCGATCAATAGGGGCAAGACGTGCAGGGTGGGCAAGATATTGAGGATCTCTATATTGGAGAAGTGTTCTTTCTAATCACTATAGTCAGTGATCCATGATTTGGTATAGCATGTGGAGCTCCTCCATGGAAAGGAGGAGCTCATCCTTAATCTCATTATGGTCAAACAATACCTTTCCCAATAATTATTTGATTATATGTGTAGGTATTAATTGCGACGAGCTCTTGGTGTGCACAGATCGAGTATCAAATCCTCCACTATTAGGGGAATTTTCAAGTCTAAAATGGGCCTGCTAAGGAAATTATAAAATAGTAGTGGAAATAATAAAATAATATTAGATTACATCATCAAATTTTAGAGGGAAAAATGAAATAAAAAAGTATTTTCAACTTATCTCCCTATGGGTCTACTCAAATTTTGAGCGGGAACACTCATTTGATACAGAATTTGATTCCTCATCCAAGGAGTACCCATGTTTCATACTTTTTATGGACCCTACTACACGAAAAATAAGAAATACATAAAAAAGGGTGATTTCAATAACGTTTTTTCATGTGTTTCTCATTTTTCGTGTAGTAGGGTCCATCGAAAGTATGCAGCATGGGTACTCCTTGGATGAGGAATTAAATTTGCATCCAACTAGTACTCCTGCTCCAAATTTGAGTAAAACCTTAGGTAGATAAGTTTAAAATAGAAGTTAAAAAAGTATTTTTATTATTTTATTATTTTTTAATCTTTTTACATTTTTAAACCAAAAATGTTGAATCATCTCCCATGGTTGACATCATCATCTTAAATCCTATTGGTTCTTATAAATTTTATTTTGGTTGTACATTTCTCTTAGGAGGCACATTTTAGACTTCAAAAGTTCTCTAATGATTAGCCATAACCTCTCAATATAACATTTCAGCTCTCTCGTCAACCAATTCTTTCTTAATTCCCAATAATTCATGTTGAACGACTAAGGGAGAATTCCCACATAAATGGTATATTGAGGCTTGGGGTTGGGCCCCAGCTCGTGAGTTTCCTTGAGTACCATGGCCCATATCATCTTCTAGAGCAGATCTCTCACTCGACATTAGAGAGAAAGAAGAGAAAGTGTTAAGGTATCAACTAGAGTCTAGGGGGGGAGGAGAAATGGAGAGAGGCGAAGGACACTAAGGGAATATGAGAAAAAAAGAGAAAAAAAAAAGAGAATGAGAAAGAGGAAAATACATGAAGTGGGGGAAGCTCTAAAACAGAGATTGAGAATCCCAAACTTACCTAACTCCAAGAAATAAAAACAAAATGGGAAATTTGAAACGAAGAAGTAATGTTAAGGACAACGGTATACCTGAGTAGAGTGAGGCTTGTTGTAATAAGGGAAAATGGAATTGTGTTATTTAAAACCAAGAGAAGGATGATGGGCCAAGTGTTGACAATGACCCACTAATCTCAAAGAAAAAGGGACCAAGCTACGATGGTCAATTCCTTCTACTTGCAGACTAAAAAAAATAGAACCATTAGAGTCTTTTCCCTTTCACATCCCTCGACTATCCAACTAAATGATATAAATGGTATCGATAATAGGAAACCTTGTCCAACTTGCCATGTGTACATTGAGTCATTTTGGAAACCTCACACCATTGAAAAAATCCCAAGATAGATGAAGAAGGGCACTATTAACATGTTAGTGTTGTGGCCCAAGGTTCCAAAGTAATAGAAGAGATCATGTCCCTGATTGTTCCTAAAGATGATGCCATAGTCTGCAAGACCTAAATTTCCTTTGGAGGCAATGTCGAATTTGCACTTGATAATGGAAGATGGATGGGGATACCATTTAGAGGAAGAGGATGGAGGAGGGGGGTTGGAGGGAGGGGGAAGAGAGGGGATATGGAGGGAAATATATTTTGTATAATTCGAATTTAAGAAGGATCAAAATTCCAAGGATATGGAGGCCATCGGTGAATAAGAGCATATTTCTTGAGATTGTTCAAAAAGTGGGACCAAATAGCAAGGCCAAGGAGGTGTTAACGTTTAAATATGTGCTTTTCTAACTCCTCCAAGATATTATAGAGTAAGAGGCCTAATGTTAATTACCAAGCTCTATTCAAGATGGGATTTTCAAATTGGGATGAGTTTGAGTTGATGATTTTGTTGGTAATGTTGCCCCTGTTCTTGTCCAAATGTTCAAATAAAATGACCACATGATCCCACAGATTTAGAGAGTAGTTGCAAGTGTTAAATAGGTGTGTGGGATATTTTGCTCCATTGCACCATAGGTAGTTAAAGAAGGGTCCTTTGAAACTTAATTTTATTTTCGGTCCCATACAAGGGTGCATTTCCCTATTAACAGCCATATGAAGTGGTCCACCTTCACCTATAGATTCTAAGACCGGATGCACTTCCATATTTTTTGGATTGGGAGATCTTTGTGACATGCAGAGAGGGAATAAGCCTCCTTTATTATGAAGGTTCCATTGGATTGATACCCCCAACGATGTTTGTTCAGACCATTCTAGTAGGGTATTTTCTTGTTTTGAAGATCAATCGATAATAATTGTTGGGCATTTTCATTTTCTTCAATGTGCGGCTATCAACCTTTATGATTCCATATGTGCCAAAAATATATTGTTGGGTTTCCCTACCACTAATATACCACCTTAATCCAATGTTGAGCTTGAAATGTGTTCTTGATCTCATTTTAGGACCCTTTTTTAATGAGTTTACTCATTTTTTTCCATAAGTCTTCCCAAAAAAGGGCAGAATTACCATCACAGATATCCCAAAACTATGCATTGAATGAGATTTTTTTATTGGAAATAGCATGATTCTAGATTGAAGAGCCATGGGGGTAGGATACTATCCTTATTTGATGTTGGAAAGGGATGTCATGTATATATATTTTCTTCGATATCTACTTTCAATGTTCAACACCCCACTTTATACATCCACTAGATCTTTGCTTCAAAGAATTTACTAAGGGTTTCTGAATCTCTCAGACCCAAACCTCCTTTGAACTTGGTTAAGCATACTTATCTCAATATATTGGGGCATGTTTTTTTTTCCATGGAAGCTCCGCCCCTAGAAAGGTGAGATGAATGTTTTTAATGGACTTGAGGATTTATCTGAGGGATGCTATGGAAGTGAAGGGGAAAATGGGGATAGATTACAACATAGATTTAAGGAGAATGGCCCGCCCTGCAATATCAGGGGATCAAAAAGTCCAACGATTAAGTTTATCCTTAAGTTTCTAAAGGAGGTCCTTCTAGTATTTGGATTTTATGGTGTATTCCATTAGAGTGTCCCCCATGTACTTTTCAAACAAGTGGTTGATCTAGTGACCAAGGATGAAATTTATGTGTCTTTAGACAATCATAATGGTCTTGAAAAATAAGATATTTGATTTGCCAAATTTTGTAATGGTTCCAAAGGCTAACCAGAAGTATCCTAGGATCCTTTGAAGAATGTTTATCTCTCTGATATTGGGGATAAGGATAAGAAGTATATCATCAACAAAGCGTGAGAGACAAGAAAATAATATACCCAAATTCAAAGACCTTTTAGAGAGCCTTTATGGATGGCTTGAATGATGGTGCGACCTAGGCCTTCAAAAGACGAGTTGAAAAGGAAAGGGGAGAGTGGATCAACTTGCTAAATACCTCATGAATGTGAAAAATTATAAGTGGGGGAACCATAAAGTAGAATGGAGAAAAAGGGAGAAGACACTAAATTATCCCAACCAATTTAATAAGTCCTTAGAGAGACTGAAGGCTTGAATAATTGGATAAAGATATGATCAACTCAACTTGTCAAAATAATTTGAAAGATTGAATTTGATTAACATACCTCGTTCTTTTTTTATTTTATTTATTTATTTATTTATTTTAATTCAAAGCATCAATGACTCTATACATGACCACAATTCCATCCAAAATATTCCTTACTCATAGTCTGTATGTTCTCGTTAAATTGAGGCTAGGAGGATGGGATTGAGTTGTTTTGCAATAGGCTTCATTATTATTTTATAGATGACATTTCATAGCCTATGACCCTAAATCCTGAGGGATCATTGAACGTTTTATACTTCAAGATCAAAGTAAGGAAAGTGGCATTGAGATTTGGAAACACTAAATAAGTTGCCATTAACACCTCAACCAGATCGTGAATTTAATGCTTGAGAAAGGCACAAACGGCTTGAAAAAATCCATTGAAAGTTGTCCATTCTAGGGGCTTTTGCTTTTCATCATGCTCATTACTGATTCCTCTAATTCTTCAATGGAGATTGATCTTGTTAAGGTGTCATTGTGCTCTGTGTTGGAACCCATTTTTGTCTCTCCTCATATGATTTTCATACTACTTTTTGCCTTGTTTTAACCTACATTCAAACTCTTTTCATGTCATTTTGACCTCCTTGTGCCTGGACTATACCTAATTCCCACCCATGGTAAAAGCATTAAAAATGGTGTTGTTTTAGCTATTTTGATGATCAATATTAGGTAGTTAAATGTGTGCTTGTTTGTTCACTGATCATTCTGGATGATAGATGTCAAGATTGCTCTCATAGGGACCCAAGACTTTAGCATCAAAGGAGAATTTTGCACTTAGAAAAGGAACTGCACTTAAGGCAACAATCCATAATTGCACTCTAGGAAATTACATTTGAAGATTTTCACTTAAGGATGAGCACGATGGTCAACATGACCTCATCAAATTAAATGAGAAAGATCGATGCTTCTTATGCATAGCTAACTCTCAGCTTCCAAAACAAAATTCGGTCTTATCATTTAGATCTTGTATAACAAACTGTTAGTTGCTAAGCCTGGATTAGGATGGAAATCTGATTGGCATCTCCATGATTTGATTCTTTTTACTAATTGTAATACGTAAATTGGATTATAAATCTTGTAGAAACAATGTAGAATGGGATAGATACACACATCCATACTGAGGAATTGAAGCTCTTTTGTTATTTTTATACTGAGACTTTTATCAATGGAAATGATCTTTGTCATCGTTTTAAATTGAAGAGGAAATCGTGATTGCAAGAGCTGTAAATGTTTGATATAGTTATCTGATTCCCTTGATTTTACTATAAGTTTCATACACGATAGTGGTAAGGGCCCACCACCACTGGGCAATTTAATTTTGTAGCTAGTAGTCAATTTGATTGATTTAAGTTTTAATTTATTTCTCTGAATTGTTCTGAAAAGAATTTAAATTTAGTTTCCAGCATTTGATTGATTGCATTAATTTGTTTCCAAAAACGTTCTGGCATTTGTGACATATCTTGTTTTGGTTTCTGAGTGAGCTAGTTTTCATAAGATTGGATTTGGTTATATGGAAAATGAGTAGATTAATTAACATTTATAGTTGATTGGATTACACAGTCTCTACAAGTTGATCTCAACAAAAACACATTTCTTTAATTTCTCTTAGGCACTCTCTATTTTCAAAGCAAATCAACGGTGAATGTAGTAACCTCTATTCACTGCGTCTTCAACCCAGCATGTTGATTCTTTGCTTCTAATCTAAAACTCCTTTCATAGCCTCTGTGTGATCTTTCCATCTCTTGCTACACAGCAGCATTGCCCAATCATAGGCACAACCCAAATCACAAGCTTGAATTACACAACAAGTGAAATGCACAATGATCATCACAATTCCTCCATAAAAGTCTAATTACAAATAATTACCTGAACTCGAGAAACACTGAATGAATGTTGTGTGTGAGGTATATGCAGCAAGAGAATTAGATTTACAGTGTGTAGTATCGACTGATCAATCTCATAAAATCATTGAAACTTAATATAAAAACCCTAGAATTGTTAAGTGAACTTGGTATTATAATGATTGGGATAATTGAGTTGCTGAGATAGCTAATTCTACTTTTGATTTTCCATTCATAACTTGAAAAGCATGTGTTAGGCATTAAAAGTTGATTTCCAAAACATAATTTAAAAATAGTTAGTTACTAGAGGATCGTTTCTCTCTTTGATTGATTAGTTCAGGTAGAAGATTACTTTTAACTCAAATTTCTATTATTTTGAAACAGAGTATAGGTTTGGAGTGACATAGGTTTATCACTTCGAATACAAGCTCTCATTGCTTTGAAAAGAAGAATTGGTATTTGATTTAGTTAAGTTTTCCTTTTGTGATCACTGAATGCTAGAAGATTGTATCTTGTTAAGCTAGGGTTTGATAGTAGGTTTGAAGTTATTATTTCTTCTTAATTTGAGGCATAGGATTTAGATGATTGAAATAGATTTTTAGTTGGAAATTCTTCTGAGTTGCGCCCAAGAGTGAAGCTTATTACATAATCCTATAGATTTGAAGTTACCTTTGAAAGTTTAGTTTCCAATATACTTGCCTTTCAAACATGCTTGAAGTAGATTAGAATTTGAAACTTTTCATTCAAGAGTAGCATAGGTAATAGAATTAGGGTTTCTTAGGGCTTTCATGAGATTTTAGTTATTTGATAAAGTGTTTTAATTAGAAGTTTTTGCTTAGAATATATCTCGTGATTCAGATTGGGATTTCATTTAAGTACAGATTGATTAAGAGTTTCAAGTTAAAATTTGATTATTGATTATGCTTGCTATATTTTGATGAATTATGTGCTAGATTTAGCTAACTCATTTCATAAAGGAAACCATTAGAACTCTGACCAAGAACTGAATTTAGAAAGTGCAGTACAACTCTTGTTTACAAGCCCGGATTGACATATAGATGCAGGAGAATTAATACAACCATTAAATCTCTTAACATTTTGGTGCAGTTGCTGGGGAAGTTGTAATTTCTTATTCAGGTAAATATTATTATTAAAGTTTTAGGATCTTGCACGACTATCAGAGGGCAGAGAGTGTATGGTAAGAAATGAGTGAAGAGCCACACATCCACTTTTGTGGGGTTGCTCCAAAGTCTTATCAATCACTGCTTGTTCTAGAGTTTCTATTTCCTTTATCTTTATGTGTAGGACTACAGGTAGACTAAGAGATAGTAAGGGTCTAGTTCTAAATTTCATGCAACCTTTGGATCAGTTAATATACCTTTTATTAATGCTGCTAATCGATATGAACGACTAAGACAAGGAGGAAGTGTTGATACCAACTTGGTTTCAGATCGAGAATTCTTAGATCAAGGAGACAAGACCATTCAACAAGTTGTCTTTGAAAACACTAAAGGAATCGAGGTAGAAGAACCAGTAGAGTTGCAAGATAACATGGATGTGCAATCAACCAACATCAACCGTGTTCCAGTACCTCTTGTTCACACTATAATCAACAAACCTCTTCGAGCGCCCGTCACAAATATGGACCACCAAGATAGGGAGAACAGAAACAATGAAGAACACCATGGAGAGGGAGAAGGCCCTCGACGCAATGTTAACTTATTTGGAGAAACAACCTGGAAGGACCAAGGGGAGGACCAGAGGAAGATGATGAGGAAACTACCTTAGGATTCCCTATTCTAGATGTGACACATGATATCAACTTGAAAAACATCCCAATGGCATCTCTTCCGTTATTCTACAATGCATTTATTTTTGAATTCAATATTTTATGTCACAGTTCTAATTACTATGAGGATGCACATAAACTTAAATTGTTTCCCGCCACTTTAAAAGATGTAGCCCTTAGATGGTTCATGAGCCTAGGGGAAAACACTTTATACACATGGGATGACATGAAATCAGTCTTCCTTAAAAAGTATCAAGATTTTTGTAAGAGTAGGGACATCAACGATATCCTTAGGATGCAACAAATAGAAGAAAAAAACTAGAGGAGTATCTTGAACGATTCATATACAATTTTCACAAATGGCGTGGGTCAAACTTAAATGAAAAGACTATCAAAATTGTGTTCCTAAAAGGGTTGAGGGATGACTGCATTGAAACATTAAACCTTCTTAGCCGTGGGGACATCTATAAGAAGCCATTTACTGAAGTAATCAAGCTTTGTCGTACCTATTCTAGGAACCCAGCTAAAGTGGGAAAAAAGCTTCGCGAACTTAAAGATAATTCCAGAGACTATGTGCTAGAGAAAACTGTGGCTAATGATATTACAAGAGTCGAACTAGGAAACTTATTAGAAAACTTTAAAACTGATATACTCCATGCAATCAGTGACCAGCTAGACACTATGAAAATCAAACAAAAACAAGAGGCTGAGAAATTAGCCATGATAGTCTTTTGTCCCAAGTGTAGGTGCAAACATCCAGATAGGGAATGTCCTTTCAATGCCATTGAGATTTGTGGAATCTGTACTCTATAACACCCGACCAAGAAGTGCCCATCACTTCCCAACCTACAAGCTATCTAGAAAGGGAACGCTGAAGACATTGACCAATGTCAAACCACCAAAAGACTCGTCTGGAGAGGCCAGAGTCAGAATGTGTTTCCAGATCCAAATTCCCAAGGTTATGGTCAGACTTAGCCTTGGAACTTCCAAGCATCTTACCCTCCTTGGGCTACTCTATAACCACAAAACACTCCCTGGAGCCAGAATTGGAGGAAAAATCCCTATACTAATGCCTATCAACCCCAAACCCAATTCTATGCACCGTACCTAAACATTCCAACTACCTTGTATAATTCGACCATCAAACCTTCTTAGAAAGGGCATAACCCTAACATATATCATCAACCCACGTTGCCACCACCTCCTTTGCATTAGCTGTTACCTGCACCTTCTAACCCATCATCCTCAAAGGCACCTACTACCTTAAACCCACCCCAACCTACATTGCTTCCTTCACACCCCGCACCTAACCCAAGTCATAATATGCTACCTCAACTAGTGCAAAACATTGATACTCATCCTTTTCCTACATATATGATCACCGCCATTACTATGAATGAAATCCAATTACGATCAGGAAAGATAGTTAACAAAGGGAAATCAATTGTTGTTATCCAGTAAGAGGTTCCCTCCACATCATCCGAAAACCATTTTCAAAATGAAAAACAACAAAAACCACCAAAAGAAGAATCAAATGAACCACCATACCCAGAAAGACTAATTGTAAAGAAAGAAGAGATCCCACTTGAGTATGATTTGGGAAAGGAACTAAGGAATGTCTACATTAAAGTTCCACTTTTATAAGCAATTAGAGACATTCCTATTTACGTCAAAATTGTCAAAGATCTCTGCATTAGGAAAATGGGGAGGAAGTGGCATAAGAAACAGACGCCAAAATCATGATATAAATGTCCACTATGGTTTCCAATTTTCCTGTGAAGTACAATGACCCTGGGAATCCCATTGTCACCATTGAGATAAACGGGTACTTTTTCCAAACACCCTCGTGGATTTAGGGGCAGCAATAAATGCAATGACCTTTGAAACAATGACTTCTTTACAACTACCTGAACCTAAATCCACCCCTATCCTTCTAGAAATGGCAGAAAAATATGTCGTCAAACCAATGCAAACCCTGGAGGACATAGTGGTCACAACTGCCTCTTGGAAATATCCCATACATTTCATTGTCATTTATTCGAAAACCTCTAGGCCCGGACACCCTGTGGTTCTGGGGCGGCCATGGTTGGAAACTATTGATGCCGTCATAGGATGTAGAAACGGAGAAATGATTATTTCTAATGGTTCCCACAACCAAACTCTATCTATTTCCCCCCCTACTCAGACAGCTATTGAATTACCATTATGGCTCAAAAACCCATATGGAGATGAACACTGTATGTTTCCTTTTTTGTCATTAGATTAGTCTAGAGGCCTCCAGGAGCATTCTAATGAACATGTTTTGCAGCAATTTTTAGTTGATAGCTCTTGTATCGATTATCCTATCTCTTTCAATGGTTATCAACATGTGTTTAGTGATGAGTTTCAAGAAACCTACCATCCAGTTGTCTTTGCCTCTTTTACAGCAATGGAGGAAATCCATGAACCAAATTTTTGAAGCAAAGATATTACATATCGGTACACGATTGACTGCAAAACAAAGGGAGCAGTTGATGAGTATGATTCACAAACAAACTGGAGCTTTCTCTTGGAATTACTTGGACATGATGGGCATACATCCATACACCTGCATCCACCATATCTATACAAATGAAGAAATGAGAGCTGTTCGGTAATCACAAAGGCGTATGAACCTAGCATTAAAAGACATTGTCAAAGATGAACTTCTGAAACTTTTGGCTTCATATTTCATTTACCCCATTTCTGACAGTAGGTGGGTGTCACCTTTAGTAGAGGTTCCAAAGAAGAACGACAAGTGGCATATCTGCATTGACTACAGAGAATTAAACAAGGCGACACTGCGTGACTATTTTCCACTGCCCTTCATTGATCAAGTCCTCAACATGCTCTCAGGTAAGAGGTATTTTTCTTTTCTAGATGGGTACAGTGGTTACAATCAAATATAAATAGCCAAACAAGACCAAGAAAAGACTACTTTTACATTCCCTTGGGGTAATTATGCATATAGAGTCCTTCCCTTTGGTCTTTGTAACGCCCCTGCCATTTTTCAGAGAGATGTACTTGCCATTTTCTCTAATTTGATCCATGACTATGTGGATGTCTATATGGACGACTTCACAGTTTATGGATATGACTTTTCCCAAGCTTTGGAAAATCTAGAGAAAGTATTGATTCATTGTCAAGAAGCTAATCTAGCCCTTAGTATTGATAAATGTAAGATGATGAAAACTAAGGGGATTGTTGTAGGCCATCATGTGTCATTAGAAGGAATTCAAGTTGATCTAGCAGAAATCGAGGTAATGTCATGTATCCCTATTCCTAGTTTGCAAAAAGAGGTGAGAATTTTTTTAGGGCACATAGGGTATTATCGATGATTAATTAAGAATTTCACTAGAATTGCAGCACCATTATTTAAATTGTTAACTAAAGATATTGGCTTTGTATGGAATGCTGACTGTCAACAAGCTTTTCAGGTGCTAAAGGAAAATTTGTCCACTGCTCCAGTATTGATAGGTCCAAATTGGTCCTTACCTTTTCATATTTGTATAGATGCTTCAGATACTGCACTGGGAGCAGTCTTGGGACAAAGGGATGATAGCTTTCCCTATGCTATTTATTTTGTCAACAAAAATCTTTCTCCCACAGAATTAAATTATACGGTTACTGAAAAAGAGCAGTTAGCAGTTGTTCATGTTATATGAAATTTTAGGCATTATATTACCGGTTATGAGACATTTGTCCATACTGATCATTCTACTACTAGATTTTTAATGAATAAACCTATTATTAATGGTAGGATAACATGATGGTTGTTGCTTTTACAAGAATTCAATATAACTGTAATTGATAGGCCTGGAAGGGATAACTTGGCAGCTGACTTCTTATCTCGTTTAAACATTGTGCAGGGAAGCATGCCAACACTAGTGCCTAATGAATTTCCAGATAAAGCATTATTTTCCATTTCTACTATTACTCCTTGGTTCGCTGATGTCGCCAATTATCTAATATCAGGGAAAGTACCTCAAAACATGTTGGCCCGAGAAAAACATAATATAGTGCAGTGTAGTGCTAATTTCTCTTGGATCAAAGGGGATCTATTTTATACCAGGCCATACTTGATTATGACATGGTGTGTGTGGGAAGATGAAATGTATGATGTGATGAGAGCCAGTCACAACGAGCCTTGTGGTGGCCATTTTGCTAAGAAAAGGACTGCATACAAAGTTCTCCATACTGGATATTATTGGCCTACACTCTTTAAAGACACCAAGAAGTTTGTTTTGAGTTGTGACACTTGCCAACCGATGGGGAGACCAATTTCCTCTGATGAAATGCCTCTTTAACCAAAAATCACCATTGAACCTTTTGAGAAGTGGGCATTGGACTTTGTAGGGTCCATCTCCCCAATTTCAAAGAAGAAAAAATATATCTTGATGTGCACTGACTACGTCACCAAGTGGGTGGAGGCTAAAGCATTGTATGCTACCACTGGAAAGGCAGTAGTAGAAGTTTTGTTCGAGGTCATCTTTATGAGATTTGGTGTGCCTCGTGAGATCATCACTGACCAGGGTACAAAATTTAAATAAAAGTTGGTCAAGGAACTCATAGAGTAGTATCAAATTAAGCATCACAAATTGACTCCTTACCACCCACAGGCTATGGTAAATCGAAGTCCATGAACAAAGTTTTAGAATCCATCCTCACAAAAACTATTCAACTACATCATATGGATTGGGTAGATAAGTTACTAGAGGCAGTATGGGCTTACCGAATCACTTGGATAAATGCGACAGGACACACACCTTATGAGTTAGTTTATGGAAAACAAGTGCTCTTGCCCATTGAGTTCCAAGTAAAAGCATTTAGGACTGCCACCCAGTTGGGCATGAATCTAAATGGAGCTCAAGAGCAGAGGCTGATGCAATTGAATGAACTTGATGAAATCCGACAAGATTCCTACCATAGAACCGCGTTGGTAGAAATCCAAAGTGCTCGATCACACGACAAATTTATCGAGAAGAAAGTATTTCACCCAGGTGACTAGGCCTTATTATATGATAGTAAGTTTAACCATTTTAAAGGTAAATTTTCTACCAAATAGTTAGGATTGTATGAAGTAAATGAAGTTTTTGATAACGGTTCAGTTCATATTTGTAGTATCAATGATGATAAGACTTATTTTGTAGTAAATGGCCATCGACTTAAAGTTTATCACAAACCACTTTCACGTGATCGGTTTTTGTAGGAAATACGAAAGGTTCCAGGGTTGGAGCTAATTCATGCAAATGACCAACCCCATGCTACTTCAGTTGATTAATTTCTCATATCTACAAGTGGTTCTTCCCACAACCCATGTAGAATAAAGGAGGAATTCACCAAGAGCAAGTTTATTCCTTTATCCAGGCCTAGTGGATTACTTATGGAAAAGGAACCTATGGAGTCTTCTTTGGAGGCCTTCAGACTCTCTAAACATGAAGCTCTCGAGCATTGACTGATCGAGGCTTGGAAAATGATATGGAAGAGTATTAGTCAAGGGATTCCTTGAGTATAGAATTGTTCTTTTCTGGGCTCAAGGAAATGTTTATGGAAAGGAAACCCCCTGGAGTCTACTATGGGTATCTCATAATATCTAAACATGAATACCTTGAGCAAAAACTACTTTAGGCTCACGAAAGCAATAAAGTAGTGGTAGTTTAGGGATCCTTTGGGCGTTGAATTATTCTTTTGTTTGCCCAAGGGAATAATTACGTAAAAAGAAGCCCCCTTGGAGTTCTCTTTCTGGACATTTCTATCTCCCTAAATAAGAGAAGCCCCAGGATGTTGTCATCTCAGGCTTGGTCAAAAACCATGAGATGATAGACAGAGTTCTAGTGTTATCCCATAGCAGATCTGAAGCCAATTTGTCAAAAGAATTATAGATTTGTGTTCTATTTCCTATGTTTAACTAGTTTTGTACTCAAGTACTTAATGTTGGGCTAGAGTTTTCCTGAGAATCAATTTATTTCAAGCTTTTACAAAATTTGTAATGATATGAATGTTCAAGTGCTAATCCTGATAGCAACACCATCAGCTTCTTAAAACATATCAGTCTCTAAAAAATATGTAAACTCTGTTGCTAAAGCACCAAGAAGTCTTCTCAGATGATTGGATCTCTCAGTTCACTGAAAAATCATTGTTCTCTGCAAAATGAGGAAACATCTTCAACCGATGGATCTAGAAGGTGTTCACACTGTCTTCTATACCCAAGATCATTACAGTGACATAGTTATTGCACTTAACTTACCTAGTTTGGTCTCGGATAGTTATAATGCTCACCAAATGTACTTGTATTGTACCTAATTTCCTAGAAATCCAGGCTCTATTCCTATTTTCACCCCCACTTCCTAACGTATTCTGGATTTGATTAAAACACTTTCCATTCCGACTTTCTGATGATTATGATCCCTATCCTTTCCTCACATATAGTCATAATTCAAGCATGATTTCTGTTGATGGGCACGACATACACCGATCTGTGGGCTAGACGCAGGGTATTATTCCTCAGATACACATAGGTGTTAGTATGATGAGACGAACAATCTTTGGTGGAGATCAATGCTAAGTCTATTCCATATTAGCGGTCCTTTGTCAGTTTTTTATCACAAGTATGATGCGTAATGATGAACGATTGACGCTTCTCACTCCAGAAGGTGACCAATGCATTATTTCTCTCAATGGCCATGACCCCCAGTGCAAAATACACATTCCTTTCCAAGTGAATTTCCTTAAGTTCCATTCCTGAATTTTTAATTGTTGCACCGTTCTTATTTATTCACAGTCACTCCATACGAATTGTTCTCACCACAGAGGTGTCTCATAATTCGATTGGTTGCTAATTGTGGAGTGACATTTGCTATAAGAGAGTCGGTTCGTTGGTTCAATTGATCACTTGTCTGTGCCAGCGCACTCGACAGGTTCACTCGAAATTTCACCATGGTAGTAGATAAGCATGAGCCAACATTTGGCCAGTTCTCGTGAACCCTTGAATATCAGTCTTTTAAGGTTGTCATCGAAGAGGGATGGACAATTTTTCTCCAAAATTTTCAAGGGTATAATGATGCAGTTGCTTGGGCCTTTACCCAAACATTTGATGGAAAGAGAGCAAAAGTTGGAAACTTTCAACTCAAGATCACAAAGCAGTCTCTTAGTGAAGCAATAGGGCTACCTTCAACTGGGGAACATTTCTTCAAGGGCGGCCAATTACACATTCCCAATGGTGCAATGTTTCTGAAACTAGCTTATCAATCACTAAGCTTGGCCAAAGGAGTCTTGCATACCTACATTCAGGATCAACGACATCCCCTGTGAACTATGATCCAACGTTTCTTAACCTATGAAGGAAGGTACAACATCGTTTTTCTATATCATATTAGGCTCTTGATGCATTTTATAGAGGACTACTCCATAAATATTCTACATTTCTTGAAATTAAGCCTCCACAAGATGGCCAGGGGAGTGCAATTTGAGGGTAAGAAACTAGAGGCTTCCTTCTACCATCATAGTTTGATTAAAACTTTGATTGTGGCTGAACTGAGTAATATAAATAAGTCTTGGGAATACTTTCTCATAGAAAACTTTCCAAGAGAAGAGACACAGGTTAAGTGGAGACAGAGGTCTATTGGTAGAACCTTGAAGTCTAGGAGGGAAACCTTGCACCTACCTCACAAAACACCCCTACTTCCCCCATTCTCTTGCCCATTCTGTGTCACCTCGTCCCAAGAATCTTAAAATTTATGATCCCTCTTCTAGCCAGGAAGCTGAGCGTTCAAAGATATAGTTAGAAAAGAAGCAAAAGTTGAATAGGGGAAGGGAGACCTTAACCTCCATAAATGAGCCAGCTGAAATTCACTCAACAGGTCAACAAAGTCACCAGCCCAAGAACAAGGTTAGAAGAACCTTGTTTCCTACTCACAAAACTCAAGCTCCTATTATAGAAACTTTTATAGAAGGTAGAATAAGGAATCGAAGCATGAACAAACGTCCTCACACCTTGTCTACATTTTGAGCTGCCAGTCCTGAACAAGTGGTTGTAACCTCATCTCTAGAGTTCGTTGCTCAATCCCCATTATCTCTCCCTCAGTCTCCTTCACCTCCATTGCAGTCCCAAATTCCTGATGATATTGCTCAGGATTTACATACTCCCACTAAGCCTTCAACCAATCAACAACACCAATGCTCTTCACCTAAACATAGTGCAAGTCATATGCCTAGAGGAAGTCCTTCCCAACAATCCATAGCTCCAGTAGCTCCAACAAGGACACCTATTTTTGAAGAAGAAGAGAACCTAAGAATTAAGTTGATCAAAATCTGGAAAAGGACTGGTAAACTCAAGATCAGGCCCATAAATTTAAGGTACTATTTCACTATGTTATAGGAGTGAATGATCAGCTATGCAATAGTAACTTGAGACTTTTCGCTCAAAATGATGCTTTGGAGAGAAAGAATATACATATTTTGACATGGAAAGAAGCCAGAACTCGTCTTGCAAAAAGGATCAATGCTCAAAAATTAGCTAGGTAGTTCACCAAATGTTCAGTGCTAGTGAAAAGAGGACTTGAAGTCTTTGTTAAGGCAGCTAGCGTTTGACCAGAAACTTAGGTGATTCAATATCTTTTTGGTTTGAGATGCATGAGGACATGCATCACCCCAAGTGTGGGGGAGATGTTGGACCCCGTTTTTGTCTTTTCTCATACACTTTTCATATTACTTTTTGCCTTATTTTAACCTATAGTCGAACTCTTTTCATGTCATTTTCACCTCCTTATGCCTGTACTATACCTAATTTCCACCCAAGGTAAAATAATTACAAATGGTGCTTTTTAGCTATTTTGATGATCAATATTAGGTAGTTGAATGTGTGCTTTTTTGTTTACTAATCATTATGGGTGATAGATGTGAAGATTTCGCTCACAAGGACCTAGGACTTCAGCATCCAAAGAGAATTTTGCACTCAGAAAAGGAACTTCACTTAAGGCAACAATCTAGAATTGCACTCTAGTAAATTACACTTGAAGATTTTCACTTAAGGATGAGCACGATGGTCAACATGACCTCATCAAATTAAATGAGAAATATCGATTCCTCTTATGCATAGACAACTCTCAGCTTCCAAAACAGAATTCGGTCTTATCATTTAGATCTTGTATAACAAACTGTTGGTTGCTAAACCTGGAGTAGAATGGAAATTTGATTGGCATCTTGATGATTTGATTTTTTTGCTAATTGTAATACGTAAACTAGATTATAAATGCTATAGAAACAATGTAGAACTGGATAGATACACACATCCATACTGAGGAATTGAAGCTCTTTTGTTATTGTTCTACTGAGATTTTTATTAATGGAAATGATCTTTGTCGTGGTTTTGCATTGAAGAGGAAATCATGATTGCAAGAGATGTAAATGTTTGATATAGTTATCTGATTCCCTTCATTTTAATGTAAGTTTCATACCCAGTAGTGGCAAGGGCCCACCACCATTGGCCAATTTAATTCCGTAGCTAGTAGTCGATTTGATTGCTTTAAGTTTTAATTTATTTCTTTGAATTGTTTTGAAAAGAATTTAAATTTAGTTTCCAGTGTTTGATTGATTGTGTTAATTTGTTTCCAGAGCTTCCGAATTCATTTTTCTTACATAACAACGTTATGGCATTTGTGACATATCTTGTTTTGGTTTCTAAGTGAGCTAGTTTTCATAAGATTGGATTTGGCTATATGGAAAATGAGTAGATTAATTAACATCTATAGTTGATTGGATTGCACAGTCTCTACAAGTTGATCTCAAAAAAAATGCATTTCTTTAATTTCTCTTAGGCACTCTCTATTTTCAAAACGAATCAACGATGAATGTAGTAACGTTTGTTCACTACGTCTTCAACCCAAATTGTTGATTCTTTGCTTATAATATAAAAATCCTTTCATAGCCTCGGCGTGACCATTCCATCTCTTGCTACACAACACCGTTTCCCAATCATAGGCACAACCCAAATCACAAGCCTGAATTACACAACAAGTGAATTGCACAACAATCATCTCAATTCCTCCATAAAAGTCCGATTACAAATACTTATCTAAACTCGAGAAATATTGAATGAATGTTGTGTGTGAGGTATATGCAACAAGATAATTAGATTTACAGTGTGGAGTATCAACTGATCAATCTTATAAAAATCATTGAAACTTAATATAAAAATCCCAAAACTGTCAATTGAACTTGGTATTATAATGATTGGGATAATTGAGTTTCTAAGATAGCTAATTCCACTTTCGATTTTCCATTCATAACTTGCAGAGCATGTGTTAAGCATTAAAAATTGATTTCTATAACAGAATTTAAGAATAGTTAGTTACTGGAGGATCATTTCTCTCTTCGATTGATTGGATCAAGAAAAATATTACTTTTAACTCAAATTTCTATTATTTTTAAACAAAGTATAGGTTTGGAGTGACATAGGTTTATCATTTGAATACAGGATTTCATTGGTTTGATAAGAAGAATTGGTATTTCATTTAGTTAAGTTTTCCTTTCATGATGATTGAATGCTAGAAGATTGTATTTTGTTAAGCTAGGGTTTGATAGCAGGTTTGAAGTTATTGTGTCCTCTTAATTTCAGGCATAGGATTTAGATTTGTACTTAGTCAAACAAGCAAGATGACTGAAATAGGTTTTTAGTTGGAAATTCTTCTGAGTTGTGCCCAAGAGTGAAGCTTATCACAGAATCCTAAAGATTTGAAGTTACCTTTGAAAGTTTAGTTTCCAGTCTACTTACCTTTCGAACATGCTTGAAGTAGATTAGAATTTGCAACTTTTCATTCAAGAGTAGCATAGGTAACAAAATTAGGGTTTCTTAGGGCTTTCATGAGATTTGCGTTATTTGATAAAGTGTTTTAATTACAAGTTTTTTCTTAGCATATATCTCATGATTTAGAATGAGATTTCATTTAAGTACAGATTCATTAACAGTTTCAGGTTAAAATTTGATTACTGATTCTACTTGCTAGAGTTTGATGAAGTGTGTGCTAGATTCAACTAACTCATTTCATAAAGGAAACCATTATAACTCTGACCAAGAACTGAATTTAGAAAGCTTAGTATAACTCGTGTTTACAAGCCCAGATTGAAATATAGATGCAGGAGAATTAATATACCCATTAAATATCTCAACACCCTGCGTGAACCAGGTATGGGACAGATCTCATGATTCACATGATGGCTATAATTTTGTTGTCTTTAGGCTTGGAGATAAGATGATGATAGAAGTTAACCAATTCCTTCTCCATTTCCTCATGATCTATGAGTTTTTGGCTCACTTTTTTATAGAGAGAGAAAATGATATTGTGATGTTGATTTTTGGTAATGGATTTATGAAAGTAGTTAGTGCTTTCTTCGCCACCTTTAAGCCATTTGATACATGATTTTTTCCTCTAGAGAATTTATTCTTAGATATGAAACTCTTTAAGCTGGATTAAATTTGTACCCTCAGCTTCAACGAAGTCCTCCAAGTGGCCTTCTAGTAAAATTTGTTGTTGTATTTTCTCCATGAGAGCTTCTAGCTCCCGTTTGGATTAATGGATGTTCCTAAATTCATCCTTATTCCACTTTTCATTTTGGCCTTCGAAATTTTTTTTTGTTTTTGGAATTGGAACATGGAAGAACTTGGGTGGGTGGGGGGGGGCATGTTTCATGCCACCATTTGTTGGCTTTGTCCAAGAATTAAGAATCTTTAAGGTAGAAGCTCTAAAAAAAAAATGGTTTGTTCATGGGGTTGGCTCTAATATCGTCATCGAGGAAAAGAAACTAGTGGTCAGATCCTTGATATGGAGAGATGGAAGCCTCCACAAAATTGTCCCTTTCCTAGAAATATTAAGAGACAAGGAAGTGATCTAGTCTTGAAACAATTGAAATGATGCCTTCAATGACCTCTGTCATGAGAACAAATCGACCTATTTTAGCTAGCATGTTTCCTACTTTAGGGAGACCCTTCTTGCTTTTGTATCCCCTTCTTTATGTCTCTCTATGGTTTTGTGGTCTCCTTGATGTTGTGGGTTTGGATGCCTTAACTTGATGAAATAAGGTGTAGGAAGGCTCATCTATTGCATTTTCATAGATTTTGGTAGGCTTGTTGGAGACACTGAACTTTCTACTCAGGTACCGTCCATAGATATCTTCCTTTTAACTCTTCAACCATGCTCGCTAAGGTTGCCTTATCCACATCCATTTCTTCATTATCATCTTGGGTTTCTTATGGAGAGGATTCCATTACTGCATGATTGTAATTATTTGGCTCCTCTTGACTCATTTATTGGGTTTTCCTTTTCATGGAGTTGCGATCTACATTAGGGTTTTATGGAAGGGTTTCTTGAGCTAGGATATTTTTCATTTCATGGTTTTCATTAAGGTTGAGACTATTTTTGAATTGGGGTGCTTCCTTGGCTCTCAATGCCTCCTATTGTCATTGATTTCTTATGCAGAGAGCCATTATCTCAAAACCATTGGCATCCTTTCAACTTTTCTACTCTTATGGAGGATCCTTTTAGTTCATAGGCAAATTGTAAAACAAGTGGTTGTATTCATGAGAATGGTAGTTGCAAAATGGAACATACTCATAATCTAGGGTTTGTTGATGGATCTCACAATAATAATACGAATTGATGGAAGTCAGTAAGGGTTTTTAAATATTCATATAAATTCAAATGTAAGTGTAGGAAGTATACCTCCATCTCTTTGTAACTTCTAATAATGTTACAAAATTTCCTATTGCATTATCGATGCCTTATAATACATCTTCATTCCAAAATTCCTTATGGAGTTAAAAGAGACAAATCCATACAAGTTTTGCTAGGATATATTATTTTTACAAGTTGTACCTCTCCTTCCTAAAATAGATGAATAGGTCAACATTGTTGAAGAAGTAGGTTTCATTTTCGAAGACCCTAGTTTTATCCTCCATATTTCTAAATCTTATTGTAAAGAATCCTTTGGCACCCAATAGCAAATCTATTTCATGCTTGTGTTTCCATTTTCTTTGCATCTAATTGATGAGGAGTTTCTTTGCTGGCATAGGTTGATGAAAGTACACATGATCCTTCATATATTGGAGGCAGTCCTCCATTATCCTAAATCTAATCTCAAATTTTGATTTTTTAATACATTTGGAAGGCATCTTCCATGGTAATGATTTTTTTAGTAATCTCCATAGGGACTTTGTCCTTCTCGTTTTGAGTTGAATTCTTGACTCAGGTCTTCATCCAAGGGTTGATTGATGAGGTGTTGTAGCCATTGGTCCACGACGAGCACTATATCTTGAAATGACAATGTGATAGGAGGGGGGTTTTCCCTTTGCAGGCGTTTCCTCCATGACACCACTCAATAAGAGGGTGTTATGTGAGATATTGGAGAAACACTAATGGGATTCATATTGAAAAAACATAATGGAAAAAAAACCTAAGTTCACATACTAGCCTCCCTTCCTAATTTACTGGAGAAGTGCTCCCATATCACCATAATTTTATTCAATTAAAAAAACTACTCATCATTATTATTGATGTAATGCATGATAAATTTCAAATGTTTATTTTAGGTTTAACTTTTCCATCTTCAAATGACTCATGCTTTATGCCTGAGAATATTTTATTTGTCAAAATGAATGAGAAAAATATGATCTCTTCATCTGTGTGGGTGGATCACCCCACTGGAGATCATATTCCCCAACCATGGAAAATGATGAAGCATCCATATAAGTTGGATGGATTTGAGACATGAAACCAATTCAATAATTTACACATTAATTTTCACTAGAACTAAGCATCTCTTTATTTTCATGGAATGTTTGTTGGCTGATTCTTTTTAGTGGGAAGATTTTAGTGCACACTATGTTGCAATGTGATTGACTAGATGGATCAACAAACTTAGTGATCATTATCACTAATATAATGCATGATATGTGCATACCAACCATCCTTCGTAATTTAATGGATAAGTGCTCCCATATCACCATAATTTTATTCAATTAAAAAAGTTACTCATCATTATTATTGATGTAATGCATGACGCATTTCAAATGTTTATTTTAGGTTTAACTTGTTCACCTTTAAATGACTCATGCTTTATGCCTGAGAAGATTTGGTTTGTCAAAATGAATGAGAAAAAAATGATCTCTTCTCCTATGTGGGTGGATCACCCCACTGGATATCATATTCCCCAACCTTGGAAAATGATGAAGCATCCATCTAAGATGGATGGATTTGAGACATGAAACCAATTCAATAATTTACACTTCAATTTTCCCTAGAACTAACCATCTCTTTATTTTCATGGAATGTTTGTTCGATGATTCTTTTTAGTGGGAAGATTTTAGTGCACACTATGTTGTAGCATGATCAAATAGATGGACTCTTTTCATAAAGTTAATATTGTTTGTTCTGGGTTTCATAACATAATGAACTATTATTGGAATGCCCCATTTTGGACTTTAGAGAATTTTCAAGGGATTAGAGGTTTCATTACAACTATCTCTTCCTTTTTTATAGTTTTGTATTTGTATCTAGTTTTAACCTTCATAATTGTTGTGCATGGGCTATCCTTTTGATTATAAATTGTGTGGTTGATTTTTATATCATTTATGCTCCTAATCTTGAAGTGAATCAATGGAAGCTTTGTTACTAGATCACTTCATCTCTTTTAGTTATAGAGTGGCTTGTTGGAGGGGAATTCAATGTGGTTGAATGACAGGGGATTGTTGTGGGCTTGTAGTGGTTCAAATAAGCATGCTTGGTGTCATTGTAAAGGCATGTCATTATATTTTTCATTGTAATTGGAAGAAAAGAGTTTAGACAATGGTCATTAGTATGCTCAATTTAATTATCAGTAGGGAAACAATAGTGAATGGTTCAAGTCATTTTCCAATCCAAATTATAATTTACTTGGGACAAGTTGTTAATTAACTTCACTCACTATCAAAGTTGATTGCTTGGTTCTATTGCTCAGGATCTTGATAATGTTAGAGGTATGTTTAACAACAATTTTCATATTATTTTCTCTTTTTATCTTTAGAACAATGGGGTATTAGCTACTAGAGACACCTATTATTTTGTTGTCCTCCATAATGTTTTTCTTAGTGAATCTTCAAGTATGTATGGGATGCATTATGACTTCTACAAAGATTTATGGGATTCTATTAGTCATGAATTTTGTTCATTTATCTTTAAATATTTTACTAGTAGTTGACTAATTGATTTTCTCAAGCAAGGAAAGATTAATATTAATTCGAAGAATGCGACCAGGGATCCCATTAGTGATTGCATGAAAAATAGTTAGAAAAGTAAACTTGAACAAAAAAATGAGTGAAGTGATAGAAGCTACCAAAAAAAACCAAAATTATGTGGAAAATCCAAAAATGGGAAAAAAAATTAAAAAATTGAGTAATATGATAGAAGTTACCAATAACATACCAAATTCATGTGAAAAATAAAGAAATGGGAAAACCCATGGGGAAATTATTAGTATCCTTAGTTTATGAGCAGACTTAAATGTGTAACCTTCAATTGTGAGCCTTATTATTCACTAATTTCTCACATACCTATTCATGTGATTCATTCCATGATTTGATACTCCATCCTCTATATTAATGAGAGGGATGACATCATGTGCTACAAATATACAACATGTATAACTAAATAATAGGTCTCACAATGATCTCAGGGAATAAATATTTCCTATGTATAGAATTTAGAATATGGACCAAAAATTATAGGGTATTCATGCACTATTATGTCTCTCTATAACATTTTGGTTCCTTCACCAAGCATTTGCATTTTTGACTTCATCTACATTCTCTTTTCCATGAAGTTTCACGATTTTTCTCTTACTATATCTCCCACATATTTTGATCCATAATTTTTCACGTTCTCCTTAACCTCCACTCAACAATCATGTATTTTTCTTATATCGCCTTGACCCAACCTTCCTAGTGTAGCTTGACTATACTCAACATAGCCTACATCTGTTTATCCTATCTCTCCTTGGCCCATGTACAACCACATAGATTTTTCCACATTTCCCTCAACTCTAATTCCACTATTACACAAAGATAGATAAATAAAAAAAATAATATAGACACATAAAGGTACATTGACACCATGAATTATGTTGAAAATCCTTGTGCCAAAACCAATTCATAATAATAGAACTATTATTATTTGAGCCAAAGATATCTTAAAATGTTTTCATGCTATTAAATAATATCCATTGCATGAAAATATCACGGAAAAAACTACCATAACATGTTGATGGCCATTTCTTTTCTCATAGTTGCTTAAATTATAGCTAAGACCATGGCAATGTGAATTCACCCAATGGTAATGTATGTAACTCCATCAAAAAGATGTGTTTGATAGAAACCATTGCAGCTGTGTCTAAAAGAGTAAGCATTTGGACTATACATGTTTAATAAGATCAAAATTACAAGAGAGTATTCAACGAGTTGAGACATGGTTTGCAAGTGGGTCTAGAAAATCAAATATGTTGCCCACGGTTTTGTTAATAAACATAAGGTACATTTTGTCAAGGGATTTTCATAACTTGATAGACATGATTATTCTCAAACCTTTTCCCCTATTGTCAACATGGATTCTTTAAATCTTGTGCTTCTTGTAGATGCCTTCTACGGGTGGCTAGTTTATGAGATGGATGTAAAGAGTGTTTCTTTCATGAAGATCTACATTAGGAGATTTACATGGAGTAGCCTACTAGTTTTTTGCAATATCCTTCACTTGTTAGCAGATTGTGACTTTCCTTATATGGTCTCAAACAAACTCCTAGCGCTTGGTATGAGAATATAGATAACTTTCTATTTTCTTAACGGTTCAACTATTTTCATTTTAGTCCTACAGTTTATACGTAGAGAGAGAGCTCTAATATATTGATTGTAGTTATGTATGTAGATTATTTGATCCTCATAGGGAGATCTTCAACTATGGTTCAGAGTGTTAATAAAGCCTTAATGGGACAATTTTGTTTGATAACTTTGGTTTTCTACATTATTTTCTTGTATTACAAGTTCACCAGTCTTTAGAAGGGATCACAATATTCTCGAAAATATATTCCCTTGATTTACTTCAGTACTTAGGAATGGTTAGTTTTAATTCTTTGTCTACTCCTTTTAAGCTGGGTGTTACTCTCACCACCAGGTGCACCTCCCCACAGGTGGATCCTACCTTGCATTGACAACTAGTTAGGATTCCACTCTATTTAAGTCACACTTGACTTGACATTGCTTATGCAATAGGGTTTGTTTTGTGATTCTCTCAGGATTGTCATCAAAATCACTAGAAAGAAATGAAGTGTAGGGTTGGTTTCTTGATTCTCCCAGGATTGTCATCAAAATCATTAGAAAGAAAGGAAGTGTATTCTAAGATATATTTAGGGGACATCAAGTTTTGGCATTCGATATACTATTGGTTCTCCTAAGCTGGTGGGTTTCACAAATTCTCACTAAGCTAGATCATTTGATGATTGAAGGTCCACCTTTGGTTGTAATTTCTATCTTGGTTTTGATCGTATTTCTTGGTCCTAAAAAATCTAGTTAGTGATTGCATTATCTATAGTAACATTTATTGACTGAGTTTGGCATTCAATGATATCAACCTACTATATTATGGTGTGATAATTAGAGTACAATACATATTTCTAAAAAACCTGTGAACTGTCAAACGACTAGACATATTGAGTTCCATATGCACTTGAGTTGCCAACTTATTGAAGATGGTGTTCTAAGCATAGAATATGTGTCCAATAAAGATTAGTTGTAAATTTTTTTCACAAAGTATTTGGCATCACCAAGGTTTCTTCAGTTACAAATAATGCTTGGAGTGAAAGAAGTTGTCCTTGGGGGGTCATCTTGAGTCCTCCTTCCCACATCTCCTTCCTTCTTTATTTATTTCTTTTGTCATGTAGTTTTTTGTGGGGTGGGGCTGAGTGGGGGTTTCCTATTGTTTTCTCCGTTCATTAGAGGTTGTACATGAGTACCTAAGCAAGCATCCCTACGTGGACTCCTTTTTTTTTTAATTTCCTCCTTAAGATCTCGTGGGTGTAAGTATGTCATGTCCTAAGAAAATAAGAAAATAATTTCTCTAATGTCAACCAAAACATTCGCTTGAATCTTAAATTATATATAACTTGAATCTTTAGATTATATATAAATTTTTAATCTTAATAATGGACTATTATTAATTATTAAAATAAAACTATGTATTATTATATATAATTTGAATGGATAATAAATTATCTCATGTGTTTAATAACTC
Source organism: Pinus tabuliformis (assembly GCA_031772625.1). Lineage (NCBI taxonomy): Eukaryota > Viridiplantae > Streptophyta > Pinopsida > Pinales > Pinaceae > Pinus > Pinus tabuliformis. The sequence continues at coordinate 629,862,151 of CM062807.1, read as the reverse complement.
TTTTATCACATAATTGAATTTGAATTGATCATAAATTGACCTTTAACAAAAAAAATTACCCCATTAAACTTCCAAATTAGGTAAAATTTTAAACACCTTTACGCAACCCAATACCATTCCTTAAATCAAAGGAAAAATGTTAATTCAACATAAAGAATAGAAAATCCTACTTCAAAAATCTTTTAATAATTCTTTTAATTAAATATTCCTAAAATGAATCTTTAAAAAGAAATACCATATATATTAATTTATTTCTTTTAATTAAATATTCGTGAAATGAATCTTTAAAAATAAAGACCATATATATTAATTGGATGTAGTTTTATTATAAATTTTGTTATCATGCTATGTAAAAAACATCATTAAATCTAATATTGATATTAAAATATTAATATTAATATTATTAAATTTAATAACTTTGGATTAATACAATATTAAATTTAATATAATATTCATTTTTTTATATTATAATATATATTAATATATCATGATATATAATTAACTCTAGATATATATGGAGGGAAGAACAAAGACATAGAGTGATAGAGGTGGAGAGATAAAGGGAGTGACAAGGGAGAGATGGAGATAGAATGAAGGAGAGGGGAGAGGAGTAATGAAGAGAGAGAAAGAGAGGAGTGAGAGAGGGAGAGAAGGGTAAGAGAGAGATAGGGAGACACAAAGATGGAGGGGGAGAGAGGAGGAGAGAGGGAGGGAGATAGTGACAAGGTTGGAGGGAAGAGAGAGAGAGAGAGAGATGGGGGGAGAGAGAAGGAGGTAGGAGAGAAAGGGAGAGAGGGGAAGGACCAAAGAGAGGACTTTAGAGGTAGGGACAAAAATATGGAGTTGGAGGGGGAGAGAGGGAGTGAAGAAGAAATACATAGAGAGAGAAACGTGGAGAGAGCGAGAGGGAGTGACAAGGGAGAGATGGAGAGAGAGAGAGGGAATGACAGGGTCCAATAAAAATAAGTTGTAAATATTTTCACAAAGTATTTGTCATCACCAAGGTTTATTCGGTTACAACTAATGCTTGGAGTGTCTTCCTTCTTTATCTCTTTCTTTCTCATGTAGTTATTTTGGGGGGGCAGACCTAGGGGTTCCCTATATTTTTCTCCGTGTATTTGTACATGAGTACCTAAGCAATTATCCCTACATGGAACCATTCTTTGCTTTATTAAATTATTATATTTTTTTTAATTTAACAATAAAATGTTTTCACATTCTTTCTTTAATGGTTCTCTCTTTTTAGAAGGTCTCTTAGATTCTTCAATTTGATTTTTGGATGCTTTTCTGCATTCTTAGGTTACTTTCACTCAAAAAAATCACCAAAAAAATGTCCGAAAAAAATCAAAACATGTCAGACTAATCAATGGTTTAACACCACATATCCATGTCATTAGCATGGATGGAAAAAGGAGCTTGTTATGATATATAAAAGAGGTGGATGCATATACGAGGCAAATGCCATTAAAATTTACTCTGCAAATATACATCTTGGTATGTTATTTTTACCCAATACGATAAAATAAAACAATCGGGTTGACCATAGCCAGAATTAAACCCCCGTATCAACATCAAAGTAAAAAAAAAAGTTGATAATGTCTTTCCACTTTTCCAAAAGAGTTGATAATAAAACATTATGGCATGAAGAGTTATTGTTTTTTCATCTCATCAAAGATCCTTTTGGCTGCCTTCTCTTAGATTCTAGATCTGTTTATCTTCTCTTTTGTGAAACGCGTAACATTTGGAAGTAGAAAGAATTGACTAAAATTAAAAAGAATAAAAGGATGGAGTAGAGGAATTGCTCTCTTTAGTAAATAAGATTACATTGGAAACATCAGTCATAAATGATTGGAGTGAAACTCGACTTAAATTGGACTAAGTGAAACGGTACTAGAACACTTAGAGGGAAAGTTTTGATACTAAACTGGTGATTAAGATTAGATTGTCTGAAATAATGTTGAGGACAATAGTATACCTGAGTGGAGTGAAGCTTGTTGTAATAAGGGAAAAGGGTATTTTGTTATTTACAACCAAGAGAAGGATGATGTGCCAAGTGTTGAGGGTAACCCACTAATTTCAAAGAAAAAGGGACCAAGCTAGGGTGGTCTAAACCTTCTACTTGCAGACTAAAAAAAAACTAGTACCATTAAAGCTTTTTGCCTTTCACGTCCCTCGACTATCCAACTAAATGATATAAATGTATCAAGAATAGGAAACCTTTCCCAACATTCCATGTGTACATTGAGTCATTTTGGAAACCTCACACTGTTGAATAATATCCCAAGATAGATGATGAAGGGCACTATTAACATGTTAGCATTGTGGCCCAAGGTTCCAAAGTAATAGAAGAGAGCATGTCCATAATTTTTCTTGAAGATGATGCCATAGTCTGCAAGATCTAAATTTCCTTTGGAGGCACTGTCAAATTTGAGCTTGATAAAGGAAGAGGGATGGGGATATCATTCAAAGGTAGAGGAGGGAGGAGTTGGTGGCGGGGAGGGGGAAGGAGGGGGAAGAGAGGGGACATGGAGGGAAATAGGTTTTGTATAATTCGAATTTAAGAAGGATCAAAAGCCCAAGAATCTAGAGGCCAAGGGTGAGTACGAGTAGATTTCTTGAAATTGTTTAGAAAGAGGGACCAAACAGCAATGCCAAGGAGGTGTTCACGTTTAAAGATGTGGTTTCTTCACTCCTCCAAGATATTTTAGAGTAAGAGGCCTAACACTAATTACCAAGCTGAATTCAAGATGGGATTTTCAAATTGGGATGAGTTCGAGTTGATGATTGTGTTGGCAATTTTGGCCCTGTTCTTGTCCAAATGTTCAAATAAAATGACCACATGATCCCACAGATTTAGAGAGTAGTTGCATGTCTTAAATAGGTGTGTGGGATCTTCAGCTCCATTACACCATAGGTAGTCAAAGAAGGGTCCTTTGAAGCTAAATTTTATCCTCGGTCCCATACAAGGGTGAATTTCCTTATTAAGAACCATATGAAGTGGTCCACCTTCACCTATAGATTCTAAGACCATATGCACTTCCATATTGTTTGGATTGGGAGATCTTTGTGACATGTAGAGAGGGAATAAGCTTCCTTTATTATGAAGGTTCCATTGGGTTGATAACCCCCAACTCTGTTTGTTCGGACCATTCTAGTAGGGTATTTTCTTGTTCTGAAGATAAATCGATAATTGTTGCACATTTTCATTTTCTTCAATGTGTGGCCATCAAAATTTATGATTCCATATGTGCCAAAAATCTATTGTTGGGTTTCCCTACCACTAATATACCACCTTAATCAAATGTTGAGCTTGCAATGTGTTCTTGATCTCATTGTAGGACCCTTTTTTAATGAGTTTATTCTTTTGTTTCCATAATTCTTCCCAGAAGAGGGCATAATTACCATCAAATATATCCCAAAACTATGCATTCGAATGAGGCTTTTTATTGGAAATAGCACAATTCTATATTGAAGAGCCATGGGAGTAGGAGACTTTCCTTATTTGATGTTGGAAATGGATGTCATGTCTATTTTTTTTTTCCATATCTAATTTCAATGTTCAACACCCCACTTTATACACCCACTAGATATTTTCTTTGAAGACTTTACTAAGGGTTTCTGAATCTCTCAGACCCAAACCTCCTTTTAACTTGGTTAGGCATACTTATCTCAATATAATGGGGCATGTTTCTTTTCCATGGAATCTCCACCCCATATGAAGGTGAGATGAATTTTTTTAATGGATTTGAGGATTTATTTGAGTGATGTTATGGAAGTGAAGAGGAAAATGCGGATAAACTATAGCATATATTTAAGGAGAATGGCTCGCCCTACAATATTAGGGATCAGAAAGTCCAACGATTAAGTTTATCCTTAAGCTTCTCAAGGAGGTCCTTCCATCATTTGGATTTTAATGTGTATTCCATTAGAGTGGCCCCAAAGTACTTTTCCAATAAGTGGTTTTTCTAGAAACCAAGGATGCGAGTTATGTGTCTTTAGACGATCATAATGGTATTGAAAAAGAAGAGATTGGATTTGCCAAATTTTGTAATGGTTCCAGTGTAATGAGAAGTATCTTAGGATTCTTTTAAGAGTTTTTGTCTCTCTAATATTGGGTATAAGGACAAGAAGTATATCATCAACGAAGGGTGAGAGACAGGAAAATAATATACTTAAATTCAAAGACCTTTTAGAGAGCCTTGACGGATGGCTTGAGTGATGGTGCAACCTAGGCCTTCAAAAGACAAAATGAAAAGCAAAGGGGAGAGTGACTCAACTTGCTAAATGCTCTGAGAATGTGCAAAAGTATAAGTGGGGGAACCATCAAGTAGAAGGGAGAAAAATGGAGACGAGACTAAATATCCCACCCACTTTAATAAATTCTCATAGAAACCGAAGGCTTGAAGGATTGAATAAAGATATGACCAACTCAACTTGTCTAAATATTTTGAAAGATTGAGTTTGATTAGCATACATCAATTTTATTTTTATTTTTTAATTCAGAGAGTCAATGACTTTATACATGACTACAATTCCATCATAAATATTCCTTCCTTCCACATAGCCTATATGTTCTGGGGAAATTGAGGCTAGGAGGATGGGCTTGAGTTATTTTGCAATATGATTCATTATTATTTTATAGATGGCATTACATAGCCTATGGTCCTAAATCCTGAGGGATCATTGAAATTTTTATACTTCAAAATCAAACTAAGGAAAGTGGCATTGATATTTGGAAGCATTAAACAAGTTTCCATTGACACCTCAACCAAATTGTGAATTTAGTGCTTGAGAAAGGGAGAAAATGCTTGAAAAGGTCCATTGTAAGTTTCCATTCTAGGGGATTTCCTTTTCATCATGCTCATGACTTCTTCCTCTAATTCTTCAATGGAGATTGAACTTGTTAAGGTGTCATTATGCTCTACATGAACCAAGCATGGGATGGATCTCATGATTCATATGATGTCTGCGAATTTGTTGTCTTCAGGCTTAGAGAGAAGATGATGATTGAAGTTAACCAATTCCTTCTCCATTTCTTCATGATCTATTATTTTATGGCTCACTTTGTTATAGAGAGAGAAAATTCTATTGTGATGATGATGTCTGTTCATGGATTTATGAAAGCAGCTAGTGCTTTCTTCGCCATCTTTAAGCCATTTGATACGTGATTTTTCCCTCCAGGGAATTTATTCTTAGATATGAAACTCTTCAAGCTATATTAAATTTGTACCCTTGGCTTCAGCCAAGTCCTCCTTGTGGGCTTCTAGTAAAAATTTTTGTTGTATTTTCTTGATGTGAGCTTCTAGCTCATGATTGGATTGATGGATGTTACTAGATTCACCCTTGTTCCACTTTTTATTTTTTCATTCAAAAACTTAATTTTTTGTTGGAATTGGAACCTAGAAGAACTTGGGGGTGGGGAGGGTGGGTTTCATGGCACCATTGGTTGGATTTGTCCAAGAATGAGGAATATTTGAGCTAGAAGCTCTCAAAAAAATGGTTTGTTCATGGGGCTAGCTCTAGTATCGTCATCCAAGAAAAGAAACTAGTGGTGAGATCCTTGATATGGAAAGATGGAAGCCTCCTCAAAATTTCCCCTTTCCTAGTAAGATTAAGAGACAAGGAAGTGATCTAGTCTTGAAACAATTTAATGATGCCTTCAATGACCTCCGTCATGAGAACAAATCAACCTATTTTAGCTAGCATTTTTCATTCTTATTTAGGGAGACCCTTCTTGCTTTTGTATCCCCTTTTTTATTTCTATCTATGGATATGTGGTCCCCTTGATGTTGTGGGTTTGGATTCCTTAACTCAATGAACTAGGGTGTTGGGAGGCTAATCTTTTGCATTTGTAGAGATTTAGGTAGGCTTGTTGGAGCTGTTAAAATTTCTATTGAGGTACCATCCATATATCTCTTCCATTAAATATTCAACCATGCTTGCTAAGGTGGGGTTATCCACATCCATTTCTTCATTATCATCTTGGGTTCCTTTTGGAGAGGCTTCCATTACTACATGATTGTATTCCTTTGGTTCCTCTTGATTGGTTGATGAGGTTTTCCTTTTCATGGAGTTGTGATCTACATTAGGGTTTTATGGAAGCGTTTCTTGAGCCAGGATATTTGACATTTCCTGGTTGTCACTAAGAATGAGATACCTACTGTTGAATTGGGGTGCTTACTTGGCTCTCAATGCCTGCTATTGTCATTGATTTCTTATGTAGAGAGCCATTATCTCAAAACCATTGGAATCCTTTCAACTTGTTTGCTCTTATGGAGGATCCTTTTAGTTCATAGGGAAATTGCAAAATAAGTAATTGTATTCATGACAATGGAAGTAGAAAAATGGAACATGCTCGTAATATGGGGTTTGTTGATGGATCTCACCATAATAATATAAATTAATGGAAGTCAGTAAGGGTTCTGAAATATTCACATAAATGCAAATATAAGGGTTGTTCCCTCTACAAGGGTTTCCTCCATGACACCACTCAATAGGAGGGTGTTATTTGAGATATTGGAGAAACCCTAATGGGATTCATGGGATTCATATTGAAAAAACATAATGCCAAAAATACTGAGTGCAAATGCTGACCTTCCTTCCTAATTTATTGGATTAGTGCTCCCATATCACCATAGATTTTTTCAATCAAAAAACTTAGTGATCATTATTACTGATATAATGCATGATATGTGCATACCAACCTTCCTTCCTAATTTACTAGAGAAGTGCTCTCATATCACCATAACTTTATTCAATTAAAAAACTTACTCATCATTATTATTGATGTAATGCATGATGCATTTCAAATTTTTATTTTAGGTTTAACTTGTTCACCTTCAAATGTCTCATGCTTTATTCCTCAGCAGATTTGGTTAGTCAAAATGAATGAGAAAAAGATTATCTCTTCTCCTATGTGGGTGGATCACCCCACTAGAGATCATATTCCCCAACCATGGAAAATGATGAAGCATCCATATAAGTTGGATGGATTCGAGACATGAAACCAATTCAATAATTTACACTTTAATTTTCCCTAAAAGTAAGCATCTCTTTATTTTCATGGAATGTTTTTTGGATGATGATTTTTAGTTGGAAAATTTTAGTGCACACTATGTTGCAGTGTGATCAACTAGATGGACTCTTTTCATAAAGTTAATATTTTTTGTTCTGAGTTTCATAACATAGTGAACTATTATTAGAATGCCCCTTTTTGGACTTTAGAGCATTTTCAAGGGATTGGAGGATTCATGATAGCTCTCTCTTCCTTTTTTATAGTTCTGTAGTTGTATCTGCTTTAGACCTTCATAATTGTTGTGCATGGGCCATCCTTTTGATTCTAAATTTTGTGGTTGATTTTTATATCATTTATTCTCCTAATCTTGAAGTGAATCAATGCAAGCTTTGGTACTAGATCACTTCCTCTCTTTTAGTTATGGAGTGGATTGTTGGAGGACAATTCGATGTGATTGAATGACAGGGGAGTGTTGTGGGCTTGTAGTGTTTCAAATAAGCATGCTTGATGTCATTGTAAAGGCGTGTCCTTACATTTCTCATTGTAATTGGAAGCAAAGAGGCTAGACAATGGTCATTAATATACTTAGTTTAATTATCAGTAGGGAAACAATAGTGAATGGTTCAAGTCATTTGCCAATCTAAACTATAATTTACTTGGGACAACTTGATAATTAACTTGCTTCACTATCAAAGTTGAGTGCTTGGTTCTATTTCTCAAGATCTTGATAATGTTAGAGGTATGTTTAACTCCCATTTTCATAATATTTTCTATTTTTACCTTTAGAACAATGGGGTGTTGGGTGTTAGAGACGCCTATTATTGTGTGGTCCTCCATAATGTTTTTCTTAGTGAATCTTAAAGTATATATGGGATGCATTATGACTTCCACAAGGATTTATGGGATTCTATTAGTGATGACTTTTGTTCCTTTATCTTTAAAGTTTTTAAGAGTAGTTGACTAATTGATTTTCTCAAGCAAGGAAAGATTAATATTATTTCGAAGAATGTAACTAGGGATCCCATTAGTGGTTGCATTAAAATTAGTCAGAAAGATAAACTTAAACAAAACAATGAGTGAAGTGATTGAAATTACCAACAACACACCAAAATTACGTGGAAAATCCAAAAATGTGAAAAGCAATTAAAGAAATTGAGTAATATGATAGAAGTTACCAATAACACACCAAATTCATGTGTAAAATCATGCAATGGGAAAATCCATGGGGAAATGATTAGTATCTTTAGTTTACTGGCAAAATTAAATGTGTAACCTTCAATTGTGAGCCTTCTTATTCACTAATTTCTCACATACCTATTCATGTGATTCATTCCATGACTTGATACTCCATCATGTGCTACAAAGCTACAACATGTATACCTAAATAACAGGTCTCACAATGACCTCAGTGAATAGTTATTGGCTATGTAAAGGATTTAGAATATGGACCAAAAATTATAGGGTATTCATGCACTATTATGTCTCTGTATAAAATTTTGGCTCCTTCACCAGGAATTATCATTGTTGACTCCATCTACATTCTCTTGTCCATGAAGTTGCATGACCTTTCTCTTACTATATCTCCCACATATGTTGATCCTTAATTCGTATGTACTCCTTAACCTCCACTCAACAATCATGTGTTTTTCTTGGATCACTTTGACCCAACCTTCTTAGTGTAGCTTGACTATACTCAACATAGCCTCCATCTGTTAATACCATCTCTCCTTGACCCATGTACAACCACATAGCTTGTGCCACATTTCCCTCAAGTCTGATGCAACTATTATACAAAGATATATAAATAAAAACATAATATAGACACATAAAGGAAAATTACCACCATGAATTATCTTGAAAATCCTTATGCCAAAACCAATTCATAATAATAGAACTATTATTCTTTGAGCCAAAAACATCTTAAAATGTTTTCATTGTGCTATTAAATAAGCTACATTGCATGAAAATATCATGGGAAAAACTACCATAACATGTTGATGCAATTTATTTGCTCAGAGTTGCTTAAATTATAGCTAATACCATGGCAATGTGAATTCACCCAATGGTAAAGTATGTAACTTCGTCAAAAGGTTGTGTTTGATAGAGACCATTGCATCTCTGTCTAAAAGAGTCAATATTTGGATTATGTATGTTTAATAAGATCAAAATTACAAGAGAGTGTTCAACGAGTTGAGACATGGTTTGCAAATGGGTCTGCATAATCAAATATGTTTTCGACAGTTTTGTTAATAAACATAAGGTACATTTTTTCAAGGGATTTTCCTAAGTTAACGAACATTATTATTCTGAAACATTTTCCCCTATTGGAAACATGGATTCTATAAATCTTGTGCTTCTTGTAGATGCCTTCTAAGGGTGGCTAGTTTATGAGATGGATGTAAAGAGTGTTTTTTGCATGAAGATCTACATGAGGAGATTTACATGAAGTAGCCTCCTAGTTTTGTGCAAGATCTTTCACTTGTTTGTAGATTGTTACATTCCTTATATGGTCTCAAACAAACTCCCAGAGCTTGGTATGAGAATATAGATAACTTTATATTTTCTTAAGTGTTCAACTATTTCCATTTTATTCCTACAGTTTATACTTAGAGAGAGAGCTCTAATATATTGATTCTAGTTATGTACGTGGATGATTTGATCCTCATAGGGAGATCTTAAACTATGGTTCAGTGTTTTAATAAATCCTTTATGGGACATTTTTGTTTGATAACTTTGGTTTTCTACATTACTTTCTTGTATTACAGGTTCACCAGTATTTAGAAAGGATCACCATCTTCTAGAAAAAATATGCCCTTGATTTACTTCAATTGTTAGGCATGGTTAGTTGTAATCTTTTGTCCACTCCTTTTAAGTTGGGTGTTACTCTCACCGCCAGGTGCACATCCTCACCGGTGGATCCTACCTTGCATTGACAACTGGTTAGGCGTCTACTCTATCTAAGTCACACTTGACTTGACATTGCTTATGCAGTAGGGTTGGTTTTTTGATTCTCGTAGGATTGTCATCAAAATCACTAGAAATAAATGAAGTGTATTCTAAGATATATTTAGGGGACATCAAGTCTTGGCATTCAATATACTGTTGGTTCTCCTAAGCTTGCGGGTTTCACAAATTCTCTCTCAACTAGATCATTTGATGATTGAAAGTCCACCTTTGGTTGTATTTTCTATCTTGGTTCTGCTCCTATTGCTTAGTCCTACAAAAGCCAGTTAGTGATTGCATTATCTATAGCAAAATATGAGTATGAAGTTGTGTTCTCTCAAGTCAAGAACCTATTTGGCTGCAACATTTATTGATTGAGTTTGGCATTCAACGATATCAACCTACTATATTATGGTGTGATAATTAGAGTGCAATACATATTTCTAAAAATCCTGTCAAGTATCAAAGAACCAAAGATATTGAGTTCCATATGCACTTCAGTTGCCAACATATTCAAGATGGTGTTCTAAGCCTAGAATATGTGACCAATAAAGATAAGTTGCAAATATTTTCACATAGTATTTGGCATCACCAAGGCTTCTTCAGTTACAACTAATGCTTGGAGTGAAAGAACTTGTCCTTGGGGGGGGGGGTGATCTTGAGTCCTCCTTCCTACATCTCCTTCCTTCCTTATTTCTTTCTTATCTCATGCAGTTTTTTTGAGAGGCGGGGGCAGAGGCTCTTATGGTTTTCTCTGTGTATAAGAAGTTGTACATGAGTACCTAAGCAAAAATCCCTAAATGGACCCATTCTTTGTTTTTTTTTTAATTTCCTCCTAAACTTCTAGGGGTGTCAAGTCCTAATAAAAAGGCTTAGACATTCATACGCTTATGTAACATTTTTATTTAATGTCATAAGACTTATCTTCCATTGGACTTATAAATTAAATTGTTATAAACCTTTTTTAATTTAATAATAAAATGTTTTCACATTCTTTCTTTAATGGTTCTCTCTTTTTAGAAGGTCTTTTAGATTTTGCAATTTTATTTTTGGGTGCTTTTCTGAAATCTTAGGTTACTTTCACATCAGAAAATTGTCCAAATTTTTTTTTAAAAATCAAAACATCCCATAGACTAAAATCAAAACATCCCATAGACTAGGCAATGGTTTAACGCCACGTATCCAAGTCATTAGAATTGGATGGCAAAAGCAGCATGTTATGATATATAAAAGACGTGGACGCATATACCAAGCAAATGCCATTAAAATTTACTCTGCAAATCTATGAACTGTGTCTACATCTTGGTATGTTATTTTTACCCAATAAATTAAAACAATCGGGTTGACCATAGCCAGAATTAAATACCCGTATTAATATCAAAGTAAATAAAACAGTTGATAATCTCTTTCCACTTTGCCTAAAGAGTTGTTAATAAAACATTATGGGGTGAAGAGTTATTTTTTTTCATCTCAGCAAAGAGGCTCTTTGTAATGACCCCAGAAGATGTAAATGTGAATTTTACTATGGTAAAAGACAATATAGTAGTTGTTGTTTTATGTTTGAAAGAAACAAAACTTTGTTAAACTGCATTATTGAATAATTTAAATATTTTCTTGAAATGCTGGCAGCCTCTGGGAGGTGGATTTCAAAGAAAGAGATCAGTGGGAATAACTGATTGAAACTGCCCTCCCAAACAGGAAAAGTCCTGGTTGTAGGGAGGAAGTTCTGTGCTGTTGGGACAGACAGAAGAAATCTTTTCTAAGGAAAAGGAGAAAGACAATACAAGAAAGAAAGAGGTTAAGTCTGGTAAGGACCAGATAACCAGGCATAAAGTGCACATATCTTGTTGAGGGCTAGAGGCCTGCAAGATGGCTCGGGGGGAGAACTCCGTCTGATGGATGGGTCTCATGGCTGGGTGGAGAGCAGAACAAGCATGCAGGTGAATTTACTGAAGAACTCATTTGCATTCCTGGTGAACCAGGTACGATTTTATACTGCTGAAAAAGACTGAGCGTATAAGAATGAAAAATACACAGAGGATTTATAGTAGTCTGTATGTGGCTGTGTGGTTTATTCTTTTAAACTCTACTGAAGAACAACTAAAGGCATAACGAATGTTGCATGTTCAGAGAACTCGTTTCTTTAACTATTATCATAATGAATAATTTAGGTTGAACAGTGGTAGTTAACTTAAATATCAGATTATCTTTATGATAACATAGAAGAACAGATGGCAGTCAACTTTAAAAATACAGACCATTAACCTCATACATAGTAAAAAGAACAGAGGCACAGAGGTGATCCTTTGTAAGTAAAACACATGCAATAAAGCGACTAGAAATGATGCTATAGAACTGAAACAGTTAAGAATATAGAGAAAATAGCATTGGAGAACCCGTTGAGCCATGTAAGGAACAACCGGCCAACAACCTTCTTCCTTAAGCTTGACAGATAGAAGTCGAATCTACAGTAAGATACAAGCGAATGATATATAACGGAGAATATCATATTCTTTAAAACAGAGAGCAGACCCTGCGATCGCAGGAAATACTGGAACCCCAACAGAGAACCTGTATACGCTACCATGTAATCTTATAGGAGATACAATCTATTCTTGCAGAAAAGGAAAGTATTCAAAACGTTGTTGTGTAACCCGAACTAGCATATCATTAGCTAAATCATTCAACGACACAGATTATATAGAGGGTACGAGTACATTCCCTTGTTATCAGTCGTTAAGAAACGGTAAAAACTAGAGAATACTGTTGTCCAGGTACAGACAGACAGTCGGGTTACAGCCAGAGGCAATAATCATTATCAACAATGTTAATGGCAAATTATAGTAGATAGTATTAAAACATAAATATTTCGTGAGAAATTTCGACAGCAGACAAATCTTGAGTACAAGATAGGAATTACACCGATATTATAAGCTTGGAAAGTAACATTTATATACACATAACTTAGTAAGGAAATGTACAGTATAGTTCTGTTAACCCGAGAGTTGGGCATACAGTCAGTTCATTACATTTGCCATGATAATTAAAAAAAAAAGGCATCAGCGCCCAAAACCCCTCATTGGGGCAGCAAACGTTCAACACGAGCCACTGTAAGTGTTATCGGCCAAGAGTTCCGGTGGATCTTAACTCACCGTAGCCGGACATGGCTTAAACAAGACAGATAACCTTCATAAGCCGTGAGGTTTTCCCTCAGGAAGTACCTCTTCAACACGAGAGCAAAAGAGAATCGACCACATAAAGACCAGACTGCAATAGACAAAACGAGTATGCATTAGGGTCAAGGGAGCTTCAAGCTCTCGCACCCAGGAGGAACCTTACAAGAAATGTAAACCAACCTGTAAAATCGTAGAACAAGCCGAGGCGTTGGGGTTATGCTGCCGAAGGAAACTTGAACGGATCCACCTGCACGCAATACCAACAAGGAATTCATTCAGTATAAACCTCTGAAAAATACATATGCAAACTTAGCCTGAGCAAGAAATCAAAGGGGAAAGAGATTAGTTGCAAATGAATGTGCAGACGAGATATCGTGTTACCTGAGTAGGTGCGATGGACAAGTCACGGCACTGGAAGACTAACAGCACCTGAGCCGGAGTCTGAAACCCGACGATAACACAACGATATGTAACAAATGAACCCGGTTTGCAGCGTGAGGGTTTATGTATTAACCCTATACCGTTAGGCTCACTCCAGCTCTCCGATCTGGAGCTTAGATCCTGACCGTCAACACTGCGCGGGAAGCTGGAGCGGGAAGAGCGAAGTGTGGAAGCCCGAGGTGTCACATGGCCCCGCAGGCAACCCATGCCACCCGTCAACGTGTGAGCCCAAGACTTAAAGGCGAACGATGACTTGGCGCTGGCAGAGACAGCGGCCGGACCTCCAAACACTGCGCCTATTCAATGTATACCAAGTACTAAGGTGGGGGTAGGTTAGTGTTAAACAAAACCCTTTCCACTGAAATCTATCACCGTGTAGCATATGAGCATTATGCAGTAAAAACCTAAGATTAAGCATGAAAATTAAATTGACATAAAGTAATGCGAAGGAAACCAACGGTTAAAAGTGATACCATCGAATTACATGGGCTTGTAGTAATATCATTTCCTGCATTGTAAATTTTTTTTTATGTATAAGTTATGAGGGTGTGACAAATTGGTATCAGAGCCCAGTTTCAACACTGTGGCCTCAAGCATGACATGTTTCACTGTGCAGAAGCTTACACCATGCATACATATGAAAGCTAATAATTTACTTAACTGTTGTTCTGTCTATTTAGGGGTGAGATACAGAATTATAACAGCTAATAGTTAAGCCAGAAAAAGTAACGAAATGCAAGGAGCCGACAGTAATCCTCGGGAAAACCCAGAGCTGTGGGTACAGTTGGGTGAGGAAACACGAAGTACCAATCTTGCAATACTGGAAACTGTTCAGGAATTGAAAAATGAGATGGCATGATTGCGAGAAGACAACGCGCGTTTGACGGTGGAACAAGAGAGAATTCTGAAGAGTCTGTCGGACAGGCAAAACCCACCCTTATCTAACCCCAGCGCGGAACAACAGAGGATGACAGAAGAACAAGACTATCAGATTGAACCTGAAAATTCAGACGGCAAAGAGGATCATTCGGATAATGTACCAGAGCAGCAAACCTCAAAACGTCAAAGAATGGAGCTGCAGGGAGAATTTCGAAAAATTAAACCCCCACATTTCGATGGAGAACAGGAAGAAGCAGCTGAAGCATGGTTAATAAATATGAACAAATATTTTCAGTTGTATGAGTACGATCATAACTTGAAGGCGAGACTGGCTATTTTCCAGTTACAGGGTAAGGCAACCTTGTGGTGGGAGGAAATCAAGATTGTCAAGGGGGTAAGTGAACGGACCATTACATGGGAGAAATTTCAGAAATACTTCAAAGAAAGGTACCTGACCGAGCGCTTCTACGATGAAAAGGCGAGAGAATTCCATGATTTAAGACTGGGGCAGCAGACTATGGACGAGTTCATTAATCGTTTTACGTCTCTGCTACGTTATGTACCTTATATCAAAGAGGAAAAAGCCAAGGTCCAAAGGTTTGTGAGCAGCTTACCTTCATATATAAGAGAGAGGATTGAGTTTGACAATCCTAGAACCATGGATGAGGCTATTCGTAAAGCAAGGATCTGCTACCAGCAGAATAAACAGAAGGGGGATACTTCAAATAAAAGATGGAATGAAAAAAGGAGTAGTCGGATGGTTGGAAGCAGCAAGGGAGGTCGCAGCAATGGAAGTAAGGGAGCTGGTAAAGGATTAAACAGTAGATCTGTAGCAAAGAGTGCGCCCCGAGCTAGGCCAATAAGTGAATCTAGAGTAAGTGAGCAGCCTGTTAGGCCAGAAGGTGAAGGGATGACCAGACCCCCAGTTCAATGCTGGGGCTGTGGAGGACCTCACTATGTTAAAAACTGCCCACAGCGAAAGGGGACGGACCAGATATCCCAAATTCATGAAGCATCGACTATTGGGGACGTGGCACGTAGTGTACCCAGAATTAATGCAGCCTTGGAGGACCGCCAAGCGGAATACCAGCCGTCTATGGTTGAATTTGAAGGTAAAATTTCAAACCTTTCTATAGCTGTTCTTATTGATCCAGGAGCTACTTTAAGTTATGTTAGCCCAAAGATAGTAGAAGAGTGTAAGTTACAATCTGAAAAATTCAGAAATCCGTGGCTGGTCCAATTAGCTACAGGAGCCAAGAGACGGGTCTTGGCCAAAATAAATAATTTCTCTTTAACCATAGCAGGGCAGCCAATAGTGGCAGACTTAAACATACTACCCTTGGGTTCATATGACATCCTGATTGGGATGGATTGGCTGGAGAAACACTGGTCCTTAGTGAATTGCAAGACAAAGACCATTTACTATAAGGATGACCGTGGAGAGCAACAGGAATTACAAGGAATCAAGCATCCCGTACAAATTCGACCCATTACAGCATCTCAGTTAGCTAAATGCATCAAGAAGAAATGTCAAATTTACGCTATTCAGGTGGGATACGCAAATCAGAAGGATAAAACTGCTATGCTGGGTAACATTCCGGTGGTACAAGAATTTGCAGATGTTTTTCCCGAGGAAGTACCGGGATTACCACCTAAAAGAGATGTCGACTTCACCATTGAATTGATTCCGGGAGCAGCACCCGTGTCACGGCCACCATACCGAATGAGCGTACCTGAACTAACAGAATTAAAAATGCAGCTGCAGGAGCTGCTAGACAAAAATTACATCCGTCCCAGTGTATCACCCTGGGGAGCCCCAGTGTTATTTGTCAAAAAGAAAGATGGAACTTTTCGGATGTGTATTGATTATCGTCAGCTGAATAAGCTCACGATCAAAAATAAATATCCTTTACCCCGGATTGACGAACTCTTTGATCAAGTGAAGGGGGCAACAATGTTCTCTAAGATCGATCTACGATCTGGTTATCATCAGATTAGAAATAAAGAGGAGGATATCGCTAAGATAGCTTTCAGAACGCGGTATGGGCATTACGAGTTCGTGGTGCTACCTTTTGGTCTGACCAATGCACCTGCTACCTTCATGTGTTTGATGAACAATGTGTTTCATAAGTTCTTAGATAAATTTGTGTTGATATTCATAGACGATATTATGATTTACTCCCGATCAAGGAAGGAGCATGAGGAACACCTTAGAGTGGTGTTGCAAACTTTGCGAGAACATCAGTTATATGCAAAGTTTAGTAAGTGTGATTTCTTTAAGGAGGAGATACAATACTTAGGCCATGTAATCACAAAGGAAGGGATTGCAGTAGATCCTGAAAAAATCAGAACTATTATGGAGTGGCCCGTACCAAAGGACGTGGCAGACATTAGGTCCTTTATGGGACTAGCTGGTTATTATAGAAGATTTGTGGAAGGCTTTTCAAGGGTAGCATACCCTATCACCTCCTTACAAAAGAAGGGGAAGGTATTTAAGTGGACCTCAGAATGTCAGCGGAGCTTTGAGCAGCTTAAACACTTACTCACCACAGCACCCATTTTGAGTATAGCTGATCCTAACAAGGATTACGTGGTTTGCACTGATGCAAGCAAAGAGGGTGTGGGAGGAGTGTTGATGCAAGAAGGAAGAGTAATTGCATACGAATCAAGAAAACTAAAGGAACATGAGCAGAAATACTCTGCCTATGACTTGGAACTAGCAGCTGTTATTCATGCACTAAAGATGTGGCGACATTACCTTTTGGGAAGGAAATTTTTGCTATTGACCGACCATCATAGTCTAACAAATTATTTCAGTCAACCCACCTTAAATACGAGACAAGCTCATTGGGCAGACTTCTTAAGTGGGTTTGATTTTGAAATTAAGCATTTGAAAGGAAAGGAGAACCGGGTAGCTGACGCATTGAGTCGAAAGGTGCAATGTGTGTGCAGAATTTCGATCAGTAAATGGCATAGTACTTTACTTGAAAAGATAAAATTAGCGGCTGATCAAGATGCTGTTTATCAGCAAATTAAACAGCAGGTACAACAACTTTCTGATAAGGAAATACAACAGGGATACGAGTTAGACAATGCCGGAATGCTGTATTTCCATAAAAGGCTGTATGTTCCCAATGAAGATAGTCTTAGAAAACTGATTCTAGACGAATTTCATATCAGCCATTACATCGGGCATCCAGGATACCAGAAAATGGTCACCACACTTCGGAAGGAATACTATTGGCCAAAAATGAAGAAGGAGGTAGCTGAATATCTAGCGCGATGTCTAGAATGTCAACAGATTAAGGCGAATCATTTGCATCCAGCAGGGTTGCTACAACCCTTACCCATTCCGGAATGGAAATGGGAAACTATTTCCATGGACTTTATAACCGGGTTGCCTCGAACGAAGAAAAATAATGATTCCATTATGGTGGTAGTGGACAAGTTATGTAAGGCGGCACACTTCATACCGGTACAATCCACGTATAAAGCTGTGCAAATCGCTCATATTTTCATGCAAAATGTATTCAAGTTGCATGGACTTCCGAAGGTAATAATCTCGGATCGTGATGTTAAGTTCACATCAACTTTTTGGAGGACATTGTTTGCTGAACTGGGAACATAACTGAACTTTAGCACAGCCTATCATCCTCAGACCGATGGTCAAACGGAGCGGGTGAACCAGGTAGTGGAGGACATGCTGAGAGCATGTGTTATGATGAAACCAACCCAATGGGAGGAATACCTCCACCTGGTTGAATTCGCGTATAATAACGGGTATCATACATCAACACAGCTGAGTCCCTTTGAGGTTCTGTATGGGTGAAAGTGCCGCACACCCTCAAGCTGGGGTGGACCTGAGGATAGGTTAAATTTTGGCCCGGATATGCTCAAAGAAATGGAAGACATGGTGAAAAAGGTGCGTAACAACTTAAAGGCTGCTCAGGACAGACAAAAAAGTTTTGCAGACCGAAAGAGAAGGTTCAAAGAATTCCAGGTCGGAGATCATGTTTTTGTAAGGATCCAAACCAGAAGGAGTACCTTGCAGTGGAGTGGGTGTGCCAAGCTCGCACCTCGCTATTTTGGACCTTTTCAAATCCTGGCAAGAGTGGGGCCAGTAGCTTATCAACTCGCCCTACCAAGCCATATTAAGATCCAAAATGTTTTTCACATTTCCGTATTAAAACAATACGTCTACGATCCTAAACATGTGATCCAATGGCAGGATGTTCGGGTAAGAATTGATCTGATCATTCTAGATAAGCTTTGTTTTAAACAAGGAAATAACTAAATCTGTTACTGTTTGCAGGTCGAGCCGGAAGGCGAGGTTCTGGTCGAACCACTGAACATTCTCGACCGGAGAGAAGTGCGGCTGCGGAAACGGGTTATTTTCCAAGCTAAAGTGCAATGGCAGCACTATGGGCCTGAAGAGGCCACTTGGGAGGATGAGGAACTCTTTAAAGAAGCTTACCCGAATTTGTTTAAGGGAAACAGACATCGAGACGATGTCCAATCACAGGAGGGGGAGATGTAATGACCCCAGAAGATGCAAATGTGAATTTTACTATGGTAAAAGACAATATAGTAGTTGTTGTTTTATGTTTGAAAGAAACAAAACTTTGTTAAACTGCATTATTGAATAATTTAAATATTTTCTTGAAATGCTGGCAGCCTCTGGGAGGTGGATTTCAAAGAAAGAGATCAGTTGGAATAACTGATTGAAACTGCCCTCCCAAACAGGAAAAGTCCTGGTTGTAGGGAGGAAGTTCTGTGCTGTTGGGACAGACAGAAGAAATCTTTTCTAAGGAAAAGGAGAAAGACAATACAAGAAAGAAAGAGGTTAAGTCTGGTAAGGACCAGATAACCAGGCATAAGTGCACATATCTTGTTGAGGGCTAGAGGCCTGCAAGATGGCTCGGGGGGAGAACTCCGTCTGATGGATGGGTCTCATGGCTGGGTGGAAGAGCAGAACTAGCATGCAGGTGAATTTACTGAAGAACTCATTTGCATTCCTGGTGAACCAGGTACGAATTCATACTGCTGAAAGAGACTGAGTGTATAAAGAATGAAAAATACGCAGAGGATTTATAGTAGTCAGGATGTGGCTGTGTGTTTTATTCTTTTAAATTCTACTGCAGAACAACTAAATGAATAACGAATGTTGCACGTTCAGAGAACTCATTTCTTTAACTACTATCATAAAGAATAATTTAGGTTGAACAGTGGTAGTTAACTTAAATGTCAGATTATCTTTATGATAACGTAGAAGAACAGATGGCAGTCAACTTTAAAAATACAGACCATTAACCTCATACATAGTAAAAAGAACAGAGGCACAGAGGTGATCCTTTGTAAGTAAAACGCATGCAATAAAGCGACTAGAAATGATGCTATAGAACTGAAACAGTTAAGAATATAGAGAAAATAGCTTTGGAGAACCCGTTGAGCCATGTAAGGAACAACCGGCCAACAACCTTCTCCCTTAAGCTTGACAGATAGAAGTCGAATCTACAGTAAGATACAAGCGAATGATATATAACGGAGAATATCATATTCTTTAAAACAGAGAGCAGACCCTGCGATCGCAAGAAATACTGGAACCCCAACAGAGAACCTGTATACGCTACCATGTAATCTTATAGGAGATACAATCTATTCTTGCAGAAAAGGAAAGTATTCAAAACGCTGTTGTGTAACCCGAACTAGCATATCATTAGCTAAATCATTCAACGACACAGATTATACAGAGGGTACGAGTACATTCCCTTGTTATCAGTCGTTAAGAAATGGTAAAAACCGGAGAATACTGTTGTCCAGGTACAAACAGACAGTCGGGTTACAGCCAGAGGCAATAATCATTATCAGCAATGTTAATGGAAAATTATAGTAGATAGTATTAAAACATAAATATTTCATGAGAAATTTCGACAGCAGACAAATCTTGAGTACAAGATAGGAATTACACCGATATTATAAGCCTGGAAAGTAACATTTATATACACATAACTGAGTAAGGAAATGTATAGTATAGTTCCGTTAACCCGAGAGTTGGGCATACAGTCAGTTCATTACATTTGCCATGATAATTAAAAAAAAAGGCATCAGCGCCCAAAACCCCTCAATGGGCAGCAAACGTTCAACACAAGCCACTGTAAGTGTTATCGGCCAAGATTTCCGGTGGATCTTAACTCACCGTAGCCGGACATGGCTTAAACAAGACAGATAACCTTCATAAGCCGTGAGGTTTTCCCTCAGGAAGTACCTCTTCAACACGAGAGCAAAAGAGAATCGACCACATAAAGACCAGACTGCAATAGACAAAACGAGTATGCATTAGGGTCAAGGGAGCTTCAAGCTCTTGCACCCAGGAGGAACCTTACAAGAAATGTAAACCAACCTGTAAAATCGTAGAACAAGCCGAGGCGTTGGGGTTATGCTGCTGAAGGAAACTTGAACGGATCCACCTGCACGCAATACCAACAAGGAATTCATTCAGTATAAACCTCTGAAAAATGCATATGCAAACTTAGCCTGAGCAAGAAATCAAAGGGGAAAGAGATTAGTTGCAAATGAATGTGCAGACGAGATATCGTGTTACCTGAGTAGGTGCGATGGACAAGTCACGGCACTGGAAGACTAACAGCGCCTGAGCCGGAGTCTGAAACCCGACGATAACAAAACGTTGTGTAACAAATGAACCCGGTTTGCAGCGTGAGGGTTTATGTATTAACCCTATACCCTTAGGCTCACTCCAGCCCTCCGATCTGGAGCTTAGATCCTGACCGTCAACACTGCGCGGGAAGCTGGAGCGGGAAGAGCGAGGTGTGGAAGCCCGAGGTGTCACATGGCCCCGCAGGCAACCCATGCCACCCGTCAACGTGTGAGCCCAAGACTTAAAGGCGAACGATGACTTGGCGCTGGCAGAGACAGCGGCCGGACCTCCAAACACTGCGCCTATTCAATGTATACCAAGTACTAAGGTGGGGTAGGTTAGTGTTAAACAAAACCCTTTCCACCGAAATCTATCACCGTGCAGCATATGAGCATTATGCAATAAAAACCTAAGATTAAGCATGAAAATTAAATTGACATAAAGTAATGCGAAGGAAACCAACGGTTAAAAGTGATACCATCGAATTACATGGGCTTGTAGTAATATCATTTCCTGCATTGTAAATTTTTTTTTATGTACAAGTTATGAGGGTGTGACACTCTTGGTTGCTTTCTGGCTTCGTGTATCTTAGCTTCTGCATCTGTTTATCTTCTCTTTTCTGAAAAGTGTAGCATATGGAAACAGAAAGAATGCCTCAACTCGCTCTAGATGAGAAAAACAACTACAGCCTTCATGTTTTAACTGATATTAGAAGCCTTCAAGCAATTAAGTTATTGTAAATCTTCTTTACTTCAGCAATGAAGTGTCTTCTTCTTTCTAATTTTACAGTTACACTATATTAAACCAAGCAACGGTTGAAAAACAACTTGTTATAAGAGACGAGGACCCTAATTATACGAGACAAAAGCCAATAAAATTTACGCTCCAGATCTGTGAACTTTGACCACATTTTAAGATGTTATTTTTACTTTAAAAAATCAGTTGACCATACCCAGATTTAGCCATTAAAATTTTCTTCAAATCTAAGAACTCTATCCACATCTTAATATGCTTTTTCTAGCTTTAAAAAATTAGTTCAGGTTGACCATATCCAGATTTAAATACCCGTAATAATATCAAACTAAATAAAACACTTCATGAATCTCTTTCCACTTTGCTTAAAGAGTTGTTAATGAAAAATTATGGCGTAAAGAGTTATTGTTTTTTCATCTCATCAAATCCAGAAAGAGGCTTTTGGTTGGTTACGCGCTTCCTGCATCCTAGCTTCTAGCTTCTAGTTTACATTTGGAAACAAAAGAATGCCCCAACTGTGCTTTAGATGAGGAAAACAACCTCCAGCCTTCATGCTTTAATTGAAATTAGAAGCCTTCTAATCTACCATCTTATTTATCCAGCAAAAGTGACGTACGATTTATCATTCTGGGGAAGCTTTTAGTGCTGCACACACACATACGATAGAGAGCCGAATAATTGCGTTTAATCTTTCCACTAGAAAATCTGAGGGGTAGTGTGATGACAGACATCTTCTTGATCATCATAACAGCAGCTTGTACGTGAAGAAACCCACCAAACCCTAATGTCGTGATCCAGGCTCCCGCTGTAGACACGGCATCCAACCACAGTATCCACAGGCAACGCAATGGATTTAACAGGCCCTCTGTGACCTTCCAAAACCGCCAAACAGTAATGCGCGTTTCCTTCTCCTCTTTTCCACACTCTGATTGTATTGTCCGCGGATCCACTGCATAAAAATTCTGCAACTGTCGCCAAGCATAGAATTGCGTGATTGTGACCTCTCAAGTCGCCGGAAACAACCATGTGCCGCTCGCTTTCCTCCCTTTCCCAAACAATGATGGATCGATCACAAGCTCCAGAGTAGAGGATGGAGCCATTGGGGCTGAGAGCCAGTGCATTGATAGCAGATTTGTGTCTTTCAATTATAGCAACCAGAGAATGTTTTCTCTCCAAAGGCCTTTGCCCAGATTTTGATTCTAGAATCAGCAGATCCTGTGTAAACAAAACCATCTGGCGAAACCACAAGCGCATTGATGGCATCGTCGTGTGCTCTGAAAGATTCAACGCATCTCAAGTCGGAAGGTCTCCAGATCTTGACCGTCCTGTCCCAGGAAGCCGAGTACAAAAACCCATTGCTATCAACTGATAGAGCCGATATCATATCCAGATGTTCGATCCAGAGTACCTTCTTGTGCCTGCGCTCCTGAAAATACTTCTTAGGTGGTATGGCATTCATCACATAATCCTTCAGTGTCGGCATGGTGACCACCAGCTTATGTTCAGAGGGCTGTATGTTCTCAGCGCGTTTCCAAACTCTGATTTTATGATCTTGATGCGCGCTGTATATCCTGCAGCCAGAAACCAAAATACACTTGACAGCTCCATCACCGTGACCGAACTTACAGTACTCACTGAGCTCGGGATGTCTCCATACCCGCATGTCATCGCCGGAGGATCCGCTGTAGAGGAGGTTGCCCGCCATTGCTAGAGAAAACACGCACCCACCGTGACCTCTAAATGTAGCTATGCATTGATAAACGCCGTCTCCAAGGTTGCTCCCTGGAGGTCGGTCTATCCCTAAAGAGGGGATCGAGCATATGCTACCCTGTGATTGGATGCTTGGCGTAGAAGAAACATTAAATTCCGACTGCAGGCTTCTTTTAGATCCGTTGCTGTATTGAGAGTGTCCGCTACACTGCGAAATGAGAAAACTCACTGGAGATGGAAGAGTTTCGGGCGATTTAGTTTCGGTCTCTGTAGTATTGAGATTCATAGCTGAAGAATCACTGGTGTTCGGTGAGAACAAGGCTTTTGCTCTAAAGGAGGAGGACTTATTGTGAAAATGAAATTGAAAACATGTTGCGGGGAGACGGAGATAAGAAGGTGATCAGAGTTGAGTAATCCTGTTGTTGCCCGACGCATTGCCTTTCCCTTCAATTTTTTCAGCGAAACTTAGCAGAATG
The DNA here is from genome assembly GCA_031772625.1 of Pinus tabuliformis. Classification (NCBI taxonomy): domain Eukaryota; kingdom Viridiplantae; phylum Streptophyta; class Pinopsida; order Pinales; family Pinaceae; genus Pinus; species Pinus tabuliformis. Next base: position 629,838,103 of record CM062807.1, on the reverse strand, counting down.
CGTAGATTAATGTCTCAGACTTTGGACCACGGATACGGAGAAAAGAACGCAGCTGAAGGGCTTTTTTGAGAGCTATAATATCTCGGAGTTGGATTGTAATTTTAATTTTTTAAAATAGATATATATATATTTATATATTTATCCTGATGAGATCAAAATTATTATTATGTTTGTTAGTGGAATAAGAAATATAATGTATTCAGTTTTTTATTGACTTGTTATTAGTTTTTTTTTACTAAAAAATTAAATCTATCCAAAGTTTAACATTATAAAATTAATTTTAAGAAGGTTTTGGAGTAAATCACATGTAGAAAACATTTGTCGACGCCTTTCGAACCAACCAGTGTGGTCATCGTCAGTTGAAGAGTAAGATCATGGCTGCATATTAAATAGGGAGAGCAGAAGTCAAAAATTAATAACTAATAGTAATAAATAATATAATATTATAATCGTAGTAATGTTATAGTAATAATTTTCAGAGTAGTCTTTAATGAGACTTTTTGAAAGCTTTTCCGGTGGGTTTTTCCGGTCAAATTTCTCTAAAATCCAGTAGCAATTTATTGAAATCTCAAGTTTGATAGCTAATTTCTGCACAATCCTTGGGGTTTTTCAGGGTGCTGAATCCAAATATGCAGTTAAAAAACCATTTTAAATAATACAAATCAAGATTTAACCTCAATTATTTCCGCGGGAGTCACACTAAAAACAACTCCATAATTTTCTTCTTTAGGATAGATTTTTCGGCCAAAATCACATGACAAATGTTTTCTCATGTGATTTTCGCCGAAAAATCTATCGTAAACTTGTTATGGATCACAGAACCCTCAACTCTACAATTTTCTTCTTAATAATTTAATTTATTAATTAATTTATTAGATTATAGATTATTTTATTTTAATCTATTTTATTTAATTTATATATTTATTTTTATTTATTTATTTATTTATTTATTTATTAATTTATTTCTTTTTAATTTATTTATTCATTTAATATCCAATAGGGATAAGATCTACTCGATCTAGGTAAATAAGTCTAGAAATATTAATTCCTATTCATATTATCAGTACTAGGTTATACAGATAAGACATGTAAAGGGGGTGTTTTATAATAATATTAATCTAGTATAACTAATAATCGTATGGAATTAATAAATTATTATTGAACTTTAGTTATGATAAAATTTATTAGAATTATTAAGGTAAGGGTAAAAGTTTAAAATCAAATTATTAGTAAAGTTATCTAATAGATCTAGGGATGTTAGTACAAGCCACGATTGATTATATTAAGATATTAATGTTATGGTATTAGTAATAATAAAAAATATTAGAAAGAGAGACAATTTCTTTATTCAAGAAGGTCAAGAACAGGACAATTAATAAAATAAGTTAACCACAGGAGAAATCCCAGGAGGATAGAAAAGTAACGGCTAAATGAAGAAGGATACGAGATAATACAGGGAAACCTAGAAAGCTAGAAAAGGTCAAAAAAAAAAAGGGGGGAGGGGAGGATGGGGAAGGCATGACTAGGAAGAGAGGGTAGGGATCCCTCTAAAATTAAATTTAATTATAAAATTAAATTTATTTTTTTAAATAAAATTTATTTCTATCTATCTCAAAAATGATTGGTTGAAATGTCTCCCCTCTTATTGTGTAATGATGGCAACAATTGACTTTTGTGTACTCTATTATTAATTACTATGTACTCTATTACTAATTACTATACTTATTATATACAATAAATATAAATAATTTGAAACATTATATATTAATTACTATGTACCATAAACACAAATGGTTTGTAATTAAATTTAAAAACTCTATTTTTTTCATTGGCTTAAAGTATGGAATAGACAATTTTTATGGGTTTTATTTTTTAATTTAAAAAATATAAATTTGAAAAAAATATGTAAAAATAACATGTATACAATTTGTACAACTCTTATTATATCAATCTATATTCTAATGATATGACATGCGTACTATAATATGAATATTATATAAAAAAATTGGCGTCATTCAATATCAAATAAATAATTATTCACTTATTATCATTCTCTTCAATGCCAGTGATATATATATATATATATATATATATATATATATATAATTTTTGTCTACCAAAAATTGATTTTATATTAAAAAAATTAAATAAAAAAAGTTAAACAAATATTCATATAACTTATTTGACAATTTAATTATTGTTTAGAGTACATACAACACATCATGACATTAAAATATTTTATTAAACTAAGCCCAAAAATACTAGCTATACAACTTACTCATTATTTTTAAACTAAAAATTTAAATGAAATTAATTAATATTGTTTACTTTCTTTATCTTTAATAACACAATTTTTTTTTTCTTTTTCCTGTATTTTTCTACCGATTTAGCGTTACCAATTTATAATCACACACTTCAAATTTCTTTTGAAAAGCCTACTTTTATTTATGCATTCCAAAATCCATTTAAAACGTAAATTTATCTTTCCCTTAAGAATTTGGTAAAATATAAAACAATCGGTTAGACTAATCTAGTCATCTATTTCCACCCGCCACAAAATAAAGTTCAATCTGGGTGACAGCGAGGCACGCCGAGGAGGACCTAATTGATGTCAATGCGGAATTTTTTAAGCTACGTTTCCATTGTGTTTTTTCATGTTTTGCGGGGGATCTTCTGGGTTGACTTTGTACTCTGTTACGACGATCAAATGAGGTTATATGTGTAGATTGGGAAAGCTGGTCTTTTGATAAAACACCATGCACCATGCACCGATTTTCTATTATAGATAAAAGAAAGTAGATATGCATATTTTCTCTATTACATCTAAAAATTTTGGAAACAAAAGATATCTCTATAGACTTTCGTGCAGGTTGGTGTCCATATTAACTACTGTGTTTCCTCACTATTTTTTTCACGGAAGATATCTGAAATCATATCTATATTAATATTATAAATTAGTGTATTTATATAAATTATATGGTCATGTAAATTGAAATAATAAATAAAACTAAATATTACACTCCATTATAAAAATAAAAATGGTTTACTGGATGGTAGAACAAAAGACGTACCTGTCAATTTTATACTTAATGGGTGCAACTTAATGAGCAGAATTAAAGTGCCCGTCAATTTCACACCAGCATGTGGGGATGGGTTTTCGAGAATTGTTTCCTCGTTAGCAATACGACATAATTGGAGCGTTTATCAACCGCCAAGGAGCGTTTACGGCCATGGAGGACGAATGTCGGTATGCCATGTTAGAAAACTAATAAACTTAAACAGCGATTCTGCATGCGGAAAGAACTGAAAAGAATCACTGAAACTTAATACCCAGGGATACGAGTTACCTCCAGCCATTGGTGATGTTTTGATGAAGGCCACAGTCCACTTGCCTGCTACTTCTTTTGCACTCCAGCTTCAATCCAAGCAAAAGAAAAAGAACACAAGAATTCTGAAGGCACTTCCAAGCGCTGCTATCTCAGCTAGATGGTGTAAAACTGAAGGGGGTTGAGATATGAGCTTGGGGACCAAACAGATGAACATATAGCTAAGCTTCCATCAAGCTTCTAAAAGCTATGTGTTAGAAAAACCACAAATCAAGGTAAAGATCAAATCAAAGTGATGGACCACTTCAGTAGCTCCCAATTATAAATTTAGTAATTGCAGTTGATTTTCTTAACTTAAGGAAACTACTGCAGTTGGTTTCCATAAGTTAAGAAAAGCTGCAATTCCATAAATCAAGGTAGCTTTTGTGTAAAACCAATGGAACTTAACATTCTCCCACTTGGTCCATACTTCCAAACTTAATGTCTCAACTTAAAAACCATTGATAATCTGTATTAAGTAATAGATACATGAATCATGGCGATAAGTCCTCTTATGACGAGTATTATCTTCCATGTATTACTATGCATTTATTCTTATTATAATTTATGTGGCAACAATTTCTTAATGAATAAACCTTATGTTTATTCTTGGTCCTTCTTAAATGAATTTTCTCAAATCAACTTAAGGTGCACATAAATATGAGAAAAAACATCACAATAATTAAGAATTTCATTAACATTGTCCATACAATGAAAACCTACATAATGGAACCAAGTCCCATATTCAATACATGATCCTTGAATTTAAATGGTGGCATGCCCTTAGTCAAAGGATCAGCGATCATTAACTCAGTGCTGACGTGCTCAATGACCACTTTCTTTTCTTTAACACGTTCCCTTATAGCTAAATACTTAATGTCGATGTGTTTATTTCGACTCCCACTTTTTTAGCCATAAAACCAGCAGCTGAATTATCACAATATATTCTCAATGGCTTAGATATAGAATCCATAATTCTAAGCCCAGACATGAAATTCTTAAGCCATACACCATGTAAAGTCGCCTCAAAACACGATATACATAAGCATGTAGTCTTTGGTCCCTTGAAGGTACCTCATTACTTTCTTTGCAGCTCTCCAGTGGTCTAAACCTGGATCACTCTGATATCGTCCCAACATTCCCACAACAAATGCAATGTCAGGTCTTGTGCAGACTTGAGCATACATTAGGAATTGCTGATCTCTTAGGTCTAGTAGATCTTCTTAATGTTGTACCATCATCTTCCTAAGAAGTATGTGGTTCAACTTGTTGTTCAAAAGTTCTTGGCAACTCTTGAACTCCTTGATCTACTGGAATATCGTCAGCAGCTTGTGGAACTTCAACAATTGGTTATTCAACACCAGTTTGTACTTGAGGGGTGCTATGAACAATAACCAATCTTTCACTTGAAGTGGAAGGTTAAGATTCTGAATGATCTTTCTCAGAAACTATGTTTCTGGTTTGATCGCTCCCACTGATTAAGTCATTTTTAAGAAACTTTGCATTTCCTGATTCCACAATCCTAGTGCTGTGAGATGGACAATAAAATCTGTAAGTATGTACGATTTCTAATATGTCTGAACTCCTATTGGCACCTTTCTTTGACTTGTTGGTCTGCTTTCCCTTTATGCAGTCCACACAAGTCTCAAGATCAGTAAAATCTAGAGTATTAAGTATTCCTTCATTTACCAATCTTTTAATTCTATCTATGGAGATATGACCTAGTCTCCAGTGCCATAATTTAGAGGAATCTTCATTAATAACACATCTTTTAGTGCCAGTGTGAACATGCATTGAATCATATGTGACATTGTTTTGTAAATTAATGCAGTAAAGACCATTAGAAAAAATACCATTCCCAACATAATCAGATTTATAGAATAGACTGAAAGATTTTTCTGAAAAGTTTAAGGAATATCCAAAAGGTACAAGCCTTGAAACTGAAATCAAGTTTCTAGAAAAACTTGGAACATAAAAGGTCTTTTCTAACTCCAAAACAAAGCCACTACTTAAAGTTAAATAACATGTTCTTATAGCTTCCACATGCGAGCCCATCTTGTTTCCTGATAAGATGCTTTGCTCACTTCCTACTGGCTTCCTTAGGTTTTGCAAACCTTTGCAAGGAATTCGAAATGTGAATTGTTGATCCAGAATCAATCCACCATGTGTTAATATTAACATTAACCATATCAGATTCATAACAAACAAACGAGATTACTTCCTCAAGTTCGGGAATGTCAGAACGAATTTCAGAGAAATTTGCAGGTTGTACTACTGCATCAAAATAAAGAATCGCATGCTTATGTTGAGGCTTAATAAACTTTCATGTTCTACCAATGTAAAACATGGTAAAAAGAATTGAATCAAATGACATGAAAATTGCCTGTGGGCTAAATTTTCAATTCAAACAGATTCAATAAAACATTATGAACTTTCATGTTTTACCAATGTAAAACATGCTAAAAAGAATTGAATCAAATGACATGAAAATTGCCTGTGGGCTAAATTTTCAATTCAAGCAAATTCAATAAAACTTTATGAACTTTCACGTTTTACCAATGTAAAACATGCTAAAAAGAATTGAATCAAATGACATAAAAATTGCCTGTGGGCTAAATTTTTAATTCAAACGGATTCAATAAAACTTTATGATAAAACTTATTAATTCATAACTCCTGTGGGTAGGTTATGAAATTTTATCCTAATTAATCACATAAATATAATAAAAATTCCTATGGGATAAAATTTATTATATTCAGTGTAATTAATTACAATTTAATGTCTAAATAATCTTTATGTGATCTTGCCAATCAATATATAATTTTATTTAATTAAAGATGCTGTGGCTATTCTCTAATTAATTAAAATCATATGGATCACTAGACATTATTTTGTTGCATAAACAAAACTTAACCAGAGAGAAAAATAATGTTTACTGAAAGGAGTAAGTCAAAATGACATTTTAATAAACTCCATAAAACTGTAATAATTCTCCAGCAAAATCAAAAGCAGTCAGCATTACCGAAAATGACTACAAATTGATTGCTCAATTTATAAACTTAACTCGGAGATTGACTGAATCAGCTTTGATCTACTTTGCATTTGCATAGCAAATGCAGTTCGAAGACTAACTGGCTTGACTTCAGGCTCCGTCCTTAAGTTTATAAAACAACAAAATAGACCAGCAAACAAGCTATTTTTCTCACAAGATCTGAACCATGATTTATATCAACAGCAACCTTTATTCACACACAAATATTGTTCCTTCAATCCATAAAAAAGGAAACATATTTACTGATTTGTTGTGATATTATTTAAATGAAAATAATATAAATGAATAAATTATTTTCAATGATCAATTAATGAATTTGCTTGAAAATGAATATAATGTGGTTTAACTTTCCGATTCTAAAATGGATAATGTCCCATTTCATTTTCAAGAATCTAATCCAACTGATCATTCAATTCATTCAGATGGGCTACATATAATCAAGCATATAACGCTTCATTGTCAAACATCAGCTGATGAATCAGACACTAGCAAACATGTGCAACAGTGATTGGAAGATGCATGTCTTGGACAAAATAATGAGAAAGTGCTTAAAGTCAATCAGCAGTGAAATCGCCATGAGCAACGTTGCTGCTGAGTGCATATAAACCTAACACATTATATGTGTATACATCTACACATATAAGCTACAAACATGAGAAAATACAAGAGAAAACCAACGTTGCATGATACAAAACGAAGCAGAAGCAAACACAAATGAGGCAGCTACTACTCCAACATGTGCAACATGCACAGCCGAAAAATAGTTCGACACTTCCTTGATTTACATTGTGGAAACGGTTTATAACTAACACCGAAAACCAATTCATACAAACATAATCAAAAGTATCATAATTTTCAATAACCAACCCACGGCAGTGCCTTACAGTCAATAGCCTTCTGTTCGTCAAGTCTTACGCATTCCATTATTTTAACTTTCAATAACCAGAACAGTTCTCTGTACTCATTCATACTACATAATTCAATTCAGTGAAGCTGCGAGCTCGATCACTACCCGCCTCATTCGAATTCAAATCTCGGGTATAAAGCATAATTTCGGTCTCACACAGCCACTAAAATCGCATGAATAGTCAATCGGTCTTCCAAAAACATTTCGCCCTATAGCCAAATGCGAGATATGTCCAATGCAATTCCATGCGTATAACAGACCATATCTCGTCAGCATGCTTTGACTACTCTGACAAAATAGACTGATTGTTTCCCAAAATTCATGGCTGATAGGCACGCTCTTTTTATGATGTATGTGCATATCAATATAAGAAAATTGCGTGAAGAAAGTGAAGGTTCGAAACTAACTCCACCATTAAAACAATAAGGGGAGAAGAAGAACAGCAGTGGAGAAAGCATCGAAGCAGCAGAAACAACACCAGCGAATGAAATGAAACGAAGCAATACAAAACTGATGATGAGATTCAGTCGAATAAATGAAAATAAAAATTACTTCAAAATATTCGAATCCACACCAAGGCAGAGGTAAACTCCGCTCCGATACCAACTGTTAGAAAACTAATAAACTTAAACAACGATTCTGCATGCGGAAAGAACTGAAAAGAATCACTGAAACTTAATACCCAGGGATACGAGTTACCTCCAGCCATTGGTGATGTTTTGATGAAGGCCACAGTCCACTTGCCTGCTACTTCTTCTGCACTCCAGCTTCAATCCAAGCAAAAGAAAAAGAACACAAGAATTCTGAAGGCACTTCCAAGCTCTGCTATCTCAGCTAGATGGTGTAAAACTGAAGGGGGTTGAGATATGAGCTTGGGGACCAAACAGATGAACATATAGCTAAGCTTCCATCAAGCTTCTAAAAGCTATGTGTTAGAAAAACCACAAATCAAGGTAAAGATCAGATCAAAGTGATGGACCACTTCAGTAGCTCCCAATTATAAATTTAGTAATTGTAGTTGATTTTCTTAACTTAAGGAAGCTACTGCAGTTGGTTTCCATAAGTTAAGAAAAGCTACAATTCCATAAATCAAGGTAGCTTTTGTGTAAAATCAATGGAGCTTAACATGCCAAACAGTGAAATATTGTCATGCTTTATGAGATTGGAACAGTGTTAATGATGGTTGAACGTAAGAATGATTTGTGCATTAATGAAATATTGTCGGATTTTATGTAGTTGTTTGTTTTCTTTAAAAGTAGTTTTTATTTTTAAATTATTTTTAAAACCTTTGAACCTCTAATGACTAAACTTTATTTAAACTCACTAATTTACATCTTATACTTTATTTAAACTCACTAATTTACATCTTATAGATTAATATCTATATTTATTTTACCTAGTTATTAAATATATAATCTAACTTTTCAAAATTTAAAGTTCAAAACTTGATAATGACTAAACTCTATTTTAACTCAGTAATTAACATTTCATAAATTAATATCCATATTTATTTTACCTAGTTATTAAATATATAATTTAACTCTTCAAAATTTTAATTGTTTTAGGAGAATATTTTTGAATCCATATCTGAAATTTGATCCCAAAAAAATAAAAAATAAAACAGATTTGCGAGTTTAGTTTCCCCTCAAAAAAACACTATCCCTCAAAGATTGAGATTAAAAAGTTATTTAAAAAATTAACACCATTGCGTTCTGTATAACCATTCATAACTTTGTGTAAATATTTTATATATAAATATTTATTTTAATTAGTATAATTCTTTTTTGCTAAATTAGAGGGCAATTGCTCAAAAATTTTAGAATGTTTAAAAAAAGAACGAAGTGAAAGTTCTAACATCACTCCCCTAGTATATTTTCAAAATATTCTAAAATTACAGTTAAATTAAACTGAAATTTAATATTTTATATAAAACGAGTTACGAAAAATGAATGGCGTTTACTGAAATTACCTTGATCCGAAACCCGCACAAACTGAAAAGGATTTTTCTCTTTCGCCTCTTCACCCTAATAATTTATAGAATTATGAAGTTCTAACATCTATTTTATGATATCAATTTCCATCCGAATCCTCTCGGCTCTTTATATTACTTAGCCTCTTCTCTTTGTTTAAATAAATAAAATTAAAAAAAACACACGACAAAATAGATTTGCTTAATTTAATTTTAGATAATGAAAAATATTTAAAAAAAAAATTGTTAATTTAATTTATAAATAATATTATTATTAATTAAAATAAAAGCATTTCTTTCTTCATATATTAAATAAAAAATAAAATATTAATTATTTTAATCTCATCTATACCAAATTTATTATCTTTTTATAAAGATATATTTAATATGTAAAAATATTTTGAAAGTATTTGTAAATGATCAATACAAATATTTTAAACAAATTGAAAATAATTTATAAACAATACTATTCAATGCTACATCATTTCGATTCAATACTACATCATTTCGACAAGGACTGGCCACTTTAATATGTCATTGTTTTATTTAACATTTCATAATTTCCTTAACTAATGCATGAAACATCTGGATGCTTTTTCTCTCTTTCTTTCTGGGGAAGGGAAATGTATATCAGATCATTCAAATTTCAAATAATTATGGAGCATAAATCAGTAAATAATTTAGTGATCATTATTATTGACATAATCTAGAACGCATTTCAATGTTTATTTTAGACTTAACCTGTGCACATTCAAATGCTTGATGTTTAAGCAAATTTCGTTTGATCGGTGTTCTCTATTGAAAACATACTGAAAAGTTTAAGTCATTTACCTTTAAAGTTTTCATATTTTATGCTTGATAAGATTCGGTTTTAAGGGTATGTGCTTTTAATTGATTATATATAAAAGTGTAAGAAGCTTATAATTTTTTTAATAAAAAATGATATATTAATAATAATCATGTTTAATTATTATTATTATTGATTTAATATATGATATGTTTTTATATTTAAGTGATTTAAATTTAAATGTTTTAGAATTACTTAAATGTTTTAAGTTTCACAAGATTGTTTGGTTTTAGGGATGTTTTTTCAAATATTGTTGGTCAAAATAACATTTGTTACATTTGAAGAGGCAGAGTACCATGATCATCATTTGAATATAAGTTTTGCTATCAAAAGGTCTAGTTGCAAACTCAATAGTTGACTCGACTATGATTCCTTAGATGACTCAAGTTCATAATTGGGTTAACAATGGTCCTTGTCAAGTAGCTTCATGAAGGCACATCGACTACCTTGGTGTTGGGTTTACCTATGTACTTCAAAACCCAACATTAGTGAGTATGGATGGCCCTGCTCTTTTTGAATAAATTAAACTAGATATCGAGTCCACTTGGTTGGTCAAAATGAACTAGTAAAAGGTAATATCTTACTCTACATGGGTGGATCACCCCATTAGACATGATATCCCCCAACCATGGGAAAAATATTGCAAAAATATCATGGACCATCCATCTCACATGGATTTGATACATGAAACCAAATGAATAATTTAAGCTTCCGTTTTCCTTTGGAATAAACATCTCTTTATTTTCATGGAATGTTTATGAGATGATGCTTTTTAGTGTGAATATTGTAGTGCATAATGCATTATAGTGTGTTCACAAGATCTACTCTTTTCATAAAGCTTAGTTTGTTGGTTCTGAGTTTCATAACATAATGAACTATTGTTGGAATAGCCCTTTCTGGACTTTAGAGCATTTTCAAGGAAGTGGAGGAGACATGATAGCTATCTCTTACTTTTTTTAGATTTTGGTAGTTGTATCTAGTTTGTATATTGATGATTGGTGTTTGTGGATCATACTTTTGATTCTAAAATTCGATGTTTGATTTCCATGTCATTGATGCCCTTAATCAAAGTGAACTGATGTAAGCTTTGGTAATGGTATTAGGGGATTTTCTGGGTATAAAATCGGTCTCTGATGGAGAATCATAAAATAATAGTTAAAATAGGAAGGAGGTGAATTCTTGGCAGTGGATTATGGACTTCTTGGGGAGGAGGTGAATCCTATTATAACTTTTGAGGGTGGAGGTGTAAGCCTTTGGATTCCCTTGTTGATTGATATGCGCATCGTATATTTTTATTTCCTAGTTGAAGCAAATGTACTTGAGTATCTATGTGGTTATTATTATAAATATTGTAATGAGATGTGTTATAAAGCTCCAGTAAATGATATGTTTGCCATGTTTTAGCAGTGTTCATTGTAAAAACTACAATGAGATTTGTTATAAATCTCCATGGCAGTATGTTTTGTTTTTAGCGATCTTGATGGTTATAGGTGTTATTGAACATCGACGACGATGTTCCTACAATGAGGAGGGTTCTGTAACGACCCTGATTAAAAATTCATGTAAAAAAATATAAGAATAAGAACGTAGTTACCGATAAAACGAGAACTATTACCTCAAAACAAGTACTCTAGCCCAAAAACTGCCAAAAAGATGAAAAAACAACCCGAAAACAAAATTGTGTATGCCAGAATGATTTTTTTTTAGGGTAAAGTTTCAACATTTTTTTTTAAATGGAAGTAAATGTTTTTCTTTTTTGATGTTGGAACAACAACAAAAAGAATTCGAGTTACAATTTTGACACTTTTTAGCAATGGAATTAAAGATAAAATATCAAGACTTTGAAAAAGTGTAAAATTCCAACAATTCTCGGACATGATGTTTAAGATTAAATATCATGTCTCAAATCCTGATATTTTCGACAATTTCCATCCATGTTGTTAAAGATAAAATATATTGACTCTAAATAACCCTGAAATTGTAATTGTTTTCAACAATAGCATTAAAGATAAAATATCACAGTTCAGAAAAACCTTATGATTTTGACAACCTTTCAACCATGTAATTAAAAACCTTAAGTTTTTAACATATTTAAACCATAGAATTATGAATAAATTATATGACTAAAAAATTTTCTGAAAATGAACAAGTATATGAAAGATTCATTATTCCAAGAGAATTTTTTATTTCAAAGGCTAAAACTATAGCACTTTTCAAATTAACCTAAGACAATTTATCCTATTGCAACAAAAACCTAAAAATCAATCATCAAAACAAAGTGCCCTTTTTAATGAGGCATTAAAATTTCAACAATTTTAAAACTATCTTATACCAAATGATAGCAATAAATAATATCATGGAAATATCATTGTATAATTTAAAAAATCAACATTAATTTCTAATATTTATTTACTTTTAATCAAAATATCAACTTTTGTAGATTGAATATCACATACATTTTATTTTTGTTATTCATCATTGCATTCACCTGGGATTCAATAGATATTGTAGGTATCTATTTTTTCATTAACATTTTTTATATCCCTTTATACTTTCTCATTAACTTTTAGCTCCATTTTTTTATATTTTCCAATATGAAAACACTTTACCCCCTATATATCCCCCAATATATTATGTCATTTTTTTTTCAATATATATCCCCCAATATGAACCCATGTGGTATGATATTGCTCCCCCAGTGAAGCCGCTTTGATTGCATTGTAGATATTCCAAAGAGATGAATTCTTCATAATTAAAACATATAATCCAACAAACATAGAAATGACCCATAACTTCATGTAAGATCATATGGAAGTCAAAATATTTATTTCAAGTTACCATGAAAACATCTCTAAAGATATGAATTCCTTTTAATTAAAACATTAAATCCAACAAACATAGAAATGACTCATAACTTCATGTAAGATCATATGGAAGTCAAAATATTTATTTCAAGTTACCATGCAAACATCTCTAAAGATATGTATTCTTCATAATTAAAACATATAATCCAAAAAACATAGAAATTACTCATAACTTCATTTAAGATCATATGAAAGTCAAAATATTTATTTCAAGTTACCATGCAAACATCTCTAAAGAGATGAATTATTCATAGTTAAAACACATAATCCAACAAACATAGAAATGACGCATAACTTCATGTAAGATCATATGGAAGTCAAAATATTTATTTCAAGTTACTATGCAAGCATCATTTACATAAAATGTCTTAGACATTTATTCAAAATAATCCATAGGATCTTGCACACCATCAGAATCTACATCTTCAGATGAATGAATGGATGCAGATGAAGATGACACATATTATTCTCTTTCATCAACTAGAGCCCCATCTGAGTCAACATGCATGCCCACCATTTCACATTTCAAAAGTCTTCTAGATCTACAGCTAGGTTCAACAGACTTCCATCTCAACGTTATTCCTTCTCGTAGAAACTTCCTCAAAATATATATGGTCTTGAAGCAAAGAGTTCATCTCTTTTTTAAATTGAAGTCATAGAAAAGTATGTCAACATCCTCAATTTTAAGAGGTCTGTGCAACAATGATTTATATTCGTACGCTTTCTTTTTCTCTTTCTGCAAATTTGTTTATCAAGTACCATCTCTGGCTTGTACATACCATTAGATGGGTAGGTATTTGTGGCATACCAATGTACCTCAACATCAGTAATATCTTTGTTTTATTTAAAGACTTTCATAACCTTCGCAACCCAAAATGGACAGCCAAGTGGATCTCCATCTCCTAATACTGCTATCATGCAACCCTCCTTAACATCTTGCACAAAAACGCTATAAAGGTCTTCCATGGCTTCACGTTGTGCACGTGATCTTCTAGAACCAATATAGATTTCTCTCTCCTTTTCCTATTAATAATTAATAATGCCTTGAGCTTGTTGTTGTTCAACAATGTGTCTTTCCTCCTTTTCATTTCACATAGTTTGAGGCCAAATAAATAGAGTATTCAAAAGTGTATATTCATTTCCTGATCTTGAAATGATATCACTTTGATCATTGAAAAAATACTCACACCAAACTAAATCAACAACATCAAAGTACTCATATGTATCTCTAATACATCTTTTTATTTCTTACATGCATTCACAATAATTTATCTCTCTCTTATGGCTTCGTGCATTATGGAGTTTAGAAACTTATTGTAATAATATTATCCTTGGTGAAAATATTGGATAATTTGGAATGAACTCAAAAAATGCTAAACCTGATGATGACCCCAATTCTGCAACAGTTGAATAATTCTTGCCCCCTACAAGTGTTTTTCCATCAAAAATTTTGACATGAAATTGATGATGGAAGCTAATGTTGTTAAGTTTTTTAATGCATTTCTACTCACCATGTGGTCCCAGAATAAACCTTCACATGTCAATAGTTTCTTCTAGCACATGAAAAACAAGCTCTGGAATGTACGATTTCTTAATACATTCAATTAATGATGGCAGGCTCCCAACATCCTTCATCCTCAATGTTACTGAAAAATGACTAAACATCTTATCAATATGGTCATGAGTGTGCCAAACAATAAGGAAACCAAACTTTACCTTTTTAAAAATTCCCAATTGAACAAGCATGTTTAGATATCCAAAAAGAACTTGATTTTTACATTCACGGCTTGTGTTGTCTAATTGCAGATACAAACTTCAGGAAGAATACCAGACCAATAAGAAATCACATCATGGATTATAGTTGTGGTAATATTTGCATCATTATGAATATTTGGAGTTGTGAAGTAAACCTTTGGCAACATCTTCCCATTAAAGACCATACAACCAACCAAGTGAAACTGAATAAATTTTCTTCCTATAAATTTTTTGGTGTGCAGAAAAATGTGGTATAAGTCTTTTCTTTTGGTCCATACCATCAATTATCAAACCCAAATATTTATTTGGATTATCATAACACTCTTTTCGATGCTTATACAATTTTTGTCTTTCACTTGTTTGCGGATTGCGATGCCCTTGAAGTGCTTTGGCAATGGAATCTGCACAAAAAATAAAGCAAATCTATTAATAAATATATTTTCATAGTTGATAACTATCCAATTTTTCAAAATAATTTTATGAATGCATACCTCTTTCTTCCCCTTGACATTTATCCCTTTTTTATTTAAGAGAAGCACATGTACTGCAAACCCCCATCCTTGTCTTCTAAGGAGCCTGAACATTGTTGAATTCGTTCTTCCATATCCTTGTAAAATATGAATATGTAATCAAATTACCATCTCTTTCATAAACTTCTACATATTCTCGGTATAAGCTGTATATTTCTCATCTTGAGAAATTATCTGGAATATGTATTGTGTCTTTATTTGGCATACGATCTACATGCTTCGAAAATAATTCTTTCATCCATGATATTGCAGTAATTGTTGATGGCCCAACCTCTTTTTTATAACGTACTTCTGAATAATATGTAGGATCTTTTTCCAGTCTTTCTTTAATTCTTGACAAACGAAAATTGCCAATTGAATGTAACATTTTGAAATCCTTTCTACGGATCAATACATTTCCAATATGATAATCATAACCTGCTAGTGTAGATTGCATGCAACCCACTAAAAATGAATTTTTCATGTTTTTATTCATTGACAAATATTTCTTCCTTTTCTCCAAATAAAACTTGAAATCCATATGTTTCAAGCAATCCTTTCGACAACATTCACCTGAAATCAAATCACTGATAGAACTTCTACTTGTGATATATTTTTCCCTAAACCTTGTATAACTTGAATGAATTGGATTGATATGAAAAGGTCTACTCCTACTCTTAGATACAATATTTGCTTGCAACGTCTCCCTTATTTCATTATTCTCGATAGAAGCATTTTCATCATCATTAGGAGGAATATTATACGCACTATCATCATTCCGAACATAGTTAGAAAACTCATCACCATCATTGATTGGAAAATATTCATTACCATCCTCACTTGAAGGAAATTCTTCACTACCAACGTCTACATTTTTGAAATCCTGACTCAGACGAAATTCTTCACAATCACCATCCCTGCTTTTGAAAAACTCCCTTGGAGGATTCAATTCGTCATCACTATGACTGCCTTTGAAAAACTCACTTAGAGAAAATTCATTATTCACATCTGTGCCTCTAAAATTATCATTTGCAAGAAACTCTTCATCCTCACCTTAATCATTGGTGCTCGCATAATCCTTAGGATTATGACTAAGTGGAAAATATGACTCTCTATTCATAGTCAAATTATCATTTGCATGAAATTCTTCATCCTCCCCTTCAACAATGGTGGTCTCATAATCCTTGGGATTAGGAATAAGTGGAAACTTTGAATTTCTATTAATGGAAATTCATCCTCCCATTTGTCAGTGGTGCTTTCATAATCGTTAGGATTACGACTATGTGGGAACACTGAATCTCTATTTACTGGAAATTGTTCATCCTCACCCTCCCCTTCCTAAGTGGTGTTCTCATAATCCTTAGGATCAGGACTATGTGGAAAATTTGAATCTTGAAATTCTTCATTTTCCCCTTCATCAGTGGTGCTCTCACAATCCTTAGGATTAAGACTATGTGGACAATTTAATTTTGGAAATTCTTCATCCCCCCTTCGTGAGGGGTTCTCTCATAATCCTTAGGATTAGGAATATGTGGAAACTTTGACTCTATAAATTCTTCATCCCCCTTCATCAGTGGTTCTCTCATAATCCTTAGGATTAGGACTTTATGGAAACTTTGACTCTAGAAATTGTTCATCCCCCCCTTCATCAGTGGTGCTCTCATAATCCTTAGGATTAGGACTATGTGGAAAATTTGACTCTAAAAATTCTTCATCTCCCCCCATCATCAGTGGTGCTCTGATAATCCTTAGGATTAGGACTATGTGGAAACGTTGACCCTGGAAATTTTTCATCCCCCCCTTCATCAGTCGTGCTCTCATAATCCTTAGGATTAGGAGGAAGTGGAAAAATTGACTCTCTATTCACACAAAATTATTTTTGTTGTCCTTCATCAATGTTCCTCTCATCATCCTTAGGATTAAGACCAAGTGGAAAAATTGTCTCTCTATTCATAGTGAAAGAATTCTTGTTACATTCATCAAAATGAATAGAGTTGTTGCATGACGAAGATGTTGATCTTAAAGAAAGAAAAACTTCACTAGCAAAAGAATCCATGACCATCAACAAGAAGATGTGAAATGATACAAACTCTTCATCCCCCCTAAAATTTTTGCTGAAAATTTTCCCTCCAAAAATTTCGGTTTGAAATATTTCCCTCCAAAATTTCCATCTAAAATTTAGTTGAAAACATATTATTAAAATTTTGTTCTTGAAAAATTTCACCCTAGTTCCTATTCAAAATATTGACAAAAAATTTAGTTTAATGCATTTCTTCGAAATTAAAATCAATTTTCTATTTAAATTATTTAACATTGACAATGTAACTAAATTAATTTTTATAATTAATGATTTATTTTTATCCCACAATGAATGAAAACTAACCTAAATCTATAATATTCAACAATTACAAGATTCAACTAATATAAATTAAAATAATAATAATAAACAATTTAAATAAAATTATGATAAAACTTTTATTACTATTAATAATAAAAATAATAAATAAAAATTAAATTAAAAATTAAAATTAAAATTAAATGAAGTTATTAGCTGACCTTCAATCAAAATATTTCTTTAACTATTTATCCTACCACAAAGCTCTTCTTCTATCATCATTCAGATTGGTCCTAATGATGGATCCCTGTTGGGATTTGAAACATTGACAAAAATATGGTTTCTACTATGGATACTTCGAGACTAAGCTCAAAAGAAATGAACCATAGATGCCTTAAATCCAATATTAACTATATATATATATATATATATATATATATATATATATATATATATATATATATATATATATATATTTTAATTTAAGTTTAATCCCACATTCGAGGAACGGTAAAGCAATCCCAAAATCATCGCTATAAAATAGTGTTCATTGTTTCTATTCATCACATCACATCAAGCCTTCTAGGTCTTGTTAAAACGTTGGGAGTGATTTTGCGGACGAGCTGCATTGTCTTTGATAGCACATTCATTGTCATCGATAGCACATTCAATGGGAGTTTTATGCATTTGAAAGGTTAGTTTAGTTTCTATTTTGACTATTTATAGAGGAATTTGGGGAAAATTTGTTGTTTTACGGGAAAAACAACATTAAAATCTCTTCTTCTTTTTTTAATTTTATTTATAGAGTGAAGAAAACAAAAAAAAATCTCAAATTTGTATGATTTTTAGGAGAAAAATTAAGAATTTTCTTAATTTTTAGGCTATTGAAATGAAAAAGGGGTGTTAATTTTTACTTTTTTTTTTTTGTTTAATTTCATTTGTGGAGCATTAAAATTTTTCCATGGAGAGAGAAAAAAAAAAAAAAAAAAAAAAAAAAAAATCTCTTACTTGTTTTTGTTATATATTTGTTATTTTCAAATTTTTTGTTTTTTTTTTTAAATTAATTTTTACTAAGCTTTATTAATAATTTTTTTTTTAAATTATGTCTTTTTTTTTTAATTTAAATTTAATTAAAAAAAATTAGTTATCGTTTTTTTAAATAAATTGAATTGTTTTGTTTTTGCTGAAGCAAGTGAAAATCCTTCTATTTCCATCAACCAAAAGAAGTATTACAATATATACAAAAGACCAGACTAAAACATGGGCTCCGGAGATATCCAGGCCATTCGGCCATGAATATAACCCTCCAAACTAACTAAAGGACCCTCTATTCTCACATATGGTACTCTCGGTTAACCGATAACTCTCCGTCAAACTCCACAGTCTCTTCAACATAAACTTACAAAGTTTGAACTTACAAGTGGCCCCATAAATTTGCACGACTAAATCGGACCATTGAATCCCGCTACGCAAATGAACGGCTTGGAGAAATATCGGAAAGCCAAGATGCGCGAGCCTTATGGCGCGATGGAGGGTGGTAAATCGTACCCTACCCTTGCTACGTGTCGAGAGCCTAGTGGAATCGCTCTCAAAGCGCCCAAACCACTTACCACTTAAAATCATAGCGATCGCCTGGAAACCGCTTGGAAACTGCTTTAAAGCCTGGATAGCCAGCCTGAAATAGGAAAATATGAGAATTTCCTTCGCGGGAGGATCCAACCGTTCTTCCCTCGATAGCTTACTTCTGGACTCTCAACTGACGCAACCGCTGACTGAACGTAAAAACCCTGAGTAGCAATATGAAGGAAAACGAGACTGGTTAACTTACCACAGAGGCTAATGAAACCAATTAGAGTTTGACCTTCTTCAAGGTACCAACCACGGAACTGTGTTCGAATCTGCATACTGAGCTTCATTCTGTGCCTTCCCTTCTTGCCCAATGTCTAAAAATTTCTCTGTCCTCTACCACCTGTTCATTGCAGAGAGCCTTTAATCTGCTCTGCGGTGCCTCCAGCCACTTCATCTCAATCCTGCTTTCCGAATTAATCACTCCTTGGTTGGCCAGTAAATTCGCTAGTTTATGGGCTTTCCAGCGAACATGATTAAAGCTAATAGTTCTAAGACTCAAGAGATGTTTTTGGATTCTTTTGTACACTTCTAATAGTCTCCAATGTTTTGAGACCCTTTCTGGCACTTTTCCACAACTGATTCTCTTCACCGCCTTTATAGAGATCTCTGAGTCAGCTTCGATAATGACATTTGAGCTGTGATTTAGTATAAGAAGCTCTAGACATTGTTCCAAAGCCATTAATTCAGCCATGTTATTGGTGGCTCTACCTAAATGGCAATGGAAAGCAAAGATTATATTCCCTTCTTCATCTCTTAACACCCCTCCATAACCTGCTGTACCAGGGTTGTTTTTTGAAGCACCATCAATATTGCATTTCAGATAACCTTTCGGTGGAGGTTGCCAGATCTCCTTTTCCATTTCTAAATCTCTTTCCTTTCTGTTAAAACCATTGTAAATGATATCCTGCATGCCCAGATGCCTGAGAGATTTCAATTCACTCGGAGTGGGAGGGTTCTTGGGATAAGTGCTCATAGTGGTGGAAACAGTCTCCTTAATCTGTTTCAAGATCAGATCCATCAGGCGAAGAGGAGTAGTTTTTTCCTCCTTGAAAATTCTTTTATTCCTTTCTTTCCAAACATTCCAGATAATGAAACTTGGTGTAAAGGTCCAGGCCAAATTAAGGATCTCATACTCCGAAAAAATTTTCCACCACTTATTCAGGGTATTAATGATGCTACCCTTATCTCTGTTTGTCTGTTGGAAAATGGTGTGAAAAGAATCCCACAACCAGGTGGTATAGGTGCAATTGTTGAGAATATGCTCCATTGTCTCCTCTTGAGCTCCACATAACTGACATATAGAAGGTCCAATAACCCCCCTCTTCCTCATATTGTCCCAAGTTAAAATTTTCTTGTGAAGAACTAACCACATAAAGAGCTTGATCTTCATCCATCCTTGGTGACTCCAAAGTTGTTGCCAGGATTTTGCCAAAATATAGGGATCAAGGTTCAGGATATAACTTTTTGCTTCCTTAATGTTGAAGGAACCTTCTTTATTGAGCCCCCATCTTAATTGATCTTGCCCGTCTGTTAGCAAGATCTTCCTTTGTTTCAACATATTCATGAGTTCCTCTGCTTTTGTTTTGTTGGGACTGTCCTCTCTGCATTATATATCTTTCCACTTTCTCCACTTTTCCGAGTCATGAGGAATATTACAGAAATCTTTAACTTTTATTAAACCTAGGGACTCTGTTTCCCACTTGAGGCTTATAAAGTCCTCTCTTATCAGCATTGTTTCTAGTTGCCATTTGTCTTCCCAGAAGAGAGCTAGATCTCTCGCTCTGATTTCCCAGAAGCTGTTGTTTTGAGCTAGGCTTCTATTAGCCCAGGCTTTGTTCCAGATGTAAGAGGCTTTTATATTTCCCGACATTCTTATAAGATCATTTGTATGCCAGGATCTTGCATATTTCTCCTTCCAGGTTTTCGCCCATTGAGCTTCTAGTTCTTTAACCCACCTCCACCAGAGCTTAGCACCTAAAATGATTCTTATAATCTCCTGATCATCTAAGCCTAGACCTCCATGACTTTTGGGTTTACAGATTTTGTCCCAAGAAACAAGGGCCCATTTCTTCCTTGTTTCCTCCTTGCCCCAAAGGAAATCTCTCTGGATATTCCTAAATTGTTGTAAGACCCCTTTGGGAGCTGGAAGGGCAGATAAAAAGAAAGCTGGGATAGATTGCAAAACGACCTTTGTCAAAATCAACCTACCAGCAAGGTTCAAAGATCTGAAAGTCCATTTTTTGACTTTGTCTTGCATCTTGTTGAGCATCGGTTCCCAAATGCTTTTGTGTAGTGGTTTAGCTATAAGGGGAATTCCCAAATACTTTGAGGGGAGAGAATCCCTTTGAAAGCCCAAAATTCGGGAGATATTCCTTTGAATTGCAATGCCAGTATTAAAGAAAAAATCTTTGATTTGGAGAGATTGACTTCCATACCTGAAGCCAAGGCAAAGTCATTTAGGATTCGTTTGTACGTTGAATCTTCTTTGACTGTGGGGATCCCCTGCAGCATGGTGTCATCCACAAATTGTTGGTGAGTCATTGCTTGACCATTCTCCATTAATTTTAGTCCCTTGATCTTTCCTGAGATTTTGGCTTGTTTAATGGATCTGCCCAAACCTTCCATCATGAGGATAAAGAGAAAGGGAGAGAGTGGGTCTCCCTCCCTGAGTCCTCTGGAAGGAGTAAAGATCTCTGAGGGCGAGCCATTCACCGAACTATAAAACCTAGAAGAAGTAACCAGAGCCATAACCCATCTGACCTAATTGTGATCAAACCCAAAAGCAATAAGGACCTTCTTGATGTACATCTAGTTCACCTTGTCATAAGCTTTAGCAATATCTAATTGCATGATCATACCAGCTTGCCTTTTGCTTGTAAGTGAATGAACTACCTCGTGGGCCTGGATAATGTTGTTTAGGATTTGTCTTCCTTCCACATAACCCGATTGTTCCCTTGAGATTAAGGAAGAAGGAAGAGGTTTGAGCCTATTGGCCAAAATCTTGGACATGATTTTATACACCACACTGCATAAAGCAATGGGTCTGTACTTATCAAGCGTCAAGATGGACTCCTGTGTGGGGATCAGGGAGATGAAGGATGTGTTGAGGGCTTTCAGAATGGTTCTGCTCCTTCTGGAATCCTCTACAACATTCAGAATGTCCTGTTTGACAACATTCCAGCAGGCCTTGAAAAAATCTACATTAAAACCATCTGGACCTGGAGCTTTGCCATTCTGCATGTCTTTAATGACCTCACTAATTTCTTCTTCAGTAACTGATATATTCAGGTTAAAATTATCCTCTCTAGACACCATTTGAGGGATATTTTTTGTAATTTCCTTGATGCTTTGTTCTCTGTCTAGATTACTTTCCTTTGTGATGCCTTTGAAATGGTGAACAAGCACAGCTTCGATATTCTTATGGGTGGTCTGAAGCTCCCCATTCTCATTCAATAACGAAGAGACTCTATTGTGCACTCTATTGGCCATGGTGGATCTGTGGAAAAATTTGGTATTTCGTTCCCCTTCTTTGAGCCATTGAACTCTAGACTTTTGTCTCCAGAAGATTTCCTCTTGTTTGCATAAATTCCCCCATTCTTGATTGTATTTATCAACTTGTTCACTCTTGATTTTATCAAAACCTTCTGTGATTAATGCTTGGTTTAGTTCCTGCAGTTTGATTTCCACTGATTTTTTATCTACGAAAATGTTGCCAAAATCCTTCTTGTTCCATTCTTTGAGTCTGAGTTTAATGTGCTTCAATCTTTTATGAAGGAGGAACATTCTAGTGCCCTGGATCTGCAGATCTTCAGACCACCATTTTTCAATGTTGCTAATGAAATCTGGGTGGGAAAGCCAGATATTCTCAAATCTGAAGGGTCTATTTCTGGGTGAATCAATCCCCTTGATTTCTAGTTGAATCGGCCAGTGATCAGAGCCTCCAAAGGGGAGAACTCTAGCAGTTATTTCTTTATTTGTGAGCATCATCTCCTCAGAGATAAAAAATCTGTCTAATTTGGAGGCAACCTGGGCTTCCCCTCCTCTTTTGTTATTCCAAGTAAAAAGGCCATTGTGCATTTCAGAGTCAACCAGTTTCATATCGTCTGTGAAGGCTTGGAACGCTACTGAATCTTTACTTAACATTTTGATACCTCCTTTTCTTTCCGAAAGGGATTTAATAATATTAAAATATCCTCCCAAGACCCAAGGAATTTCTGCATGTCCGCTTCTGAGATTTACTAAGGATTCAAGAAATTTGAGTTTCTCATCTATTCGTTGAGGACCATAAACATTCGTAACCAGGAAGGTGTCCAACACCCCCACTGGTTGAATGATGACTGATAAATAATTTCTCAATGCCTCCGCATCTGTTATGCTGACTTTTTATGGATTCCATAGAATGAGAATGCCCCCAGCTGTGTTCTTTGCTTTAACTTCTAGAAACTCAAATCTATTAAGCCATTTGTTGTATATTTGTTTTAGATTCTGAATGGAGCATTTTGTTTCTTGAATGAAGATAATGTCTGGTGTTTCTATTTTCATTCCGTTACTTATCATTCTTTGTTTCCTTTTACTACCTAGACCTTTGATATTCCAAGATATGAACTTCATGATTAAAGATTTGTAAAGGAGTAACTGGTTTGATCTTTCATCTTACCCGAATCTATCATTAGCTTTCCACACTCCATTAAGAGCTTATTTTGTTTTTTCCTGCCCCTTTTCTTTCTTGGATTTCTAATAGCTAATCCGGGAGTTGATTTCATTGTTTTCACCCCTCTGTGCTCCTGTTTGTGAATGTTTTTACCTTTACCCAGTTCTTTTTCTTGAGTTTTCCATAAAAATAGTTGTTGTATTCTGTTGCATTCCTCTTGAGGCAGTGAATCTATTCCTCCTTTGGTTCCCTGCATCAAGAATCCTTCCAGATCCAGGTTTTCCTTGTCGAGAATTTCTTGCAGTTCATGTTCTTCCAGATCTATTTCACTTTGGGTCATTTCCTGGTCCATCTCCATTTCTATTTCACTTATCATCGTTTCTTTTAGAGAATCAATATCAAGAGATTGTATTTTGTCCTCTTCTTTGTCTTTTTCATTAGTGCCTTTCTCCTGATATTGGCTTTCTCTTGTGATTTCTTCCTTCTCTTCCAGCACTTGAAACTTGTTCTGATTTATCTTTAGCCCCTCATTGTGTTGTTGCTTTAGCCCCTTTTTCCCCCTTTTCCTTTGCTTACCACTTTCTGAAAGTTTTCTGAGTCCTTCGTTGGATGGAGTTTATCTTTATTGTCTACTTTATTAAGAGGGCAGTCTCTAAATAGATGTCGATGTTCGTGGGATCCATGACATCTGAAAGGGATATGATCGTAGTCCACTATCTGCACCCATTCCTCATCAAAAACTTCCATGATGACTTCATTCGGAAGCGCACCTAACAGATCCATTTCTACACATATCCTAGCAAAGGAGGTATATTTTCCTCTTCTTATGGCTTCAGAAGCTTTGACAAAATGTCCTAGTTTATTTCCAATGGTAGCTAGCAATTCAGTTTGCCAGTAATCAAGAGGTAGAGAGTAGAGCCTTACCCATATTGTTACCAAAGAGAACGTTTCCCTCTCTGGTACAAAGTTCATTCTCCAAGGCCTCATATAGAGACCGGCTGCAGCAAAAAAGTAGGGTCCTCCTTCAAATATTCTGTCTTTATCTTCGATGTTTGAGAACACCAATGTGAAGAATCCCTTTGACCCAATATGTAGGTCAATGCTTCCTTTGGGTTTCCAATGATACTTAATCCACGTTTGTAAATCTTTTTCAGTGGGCCATAGTCCCATGAATTTACAGATAATGGCGTAGGTCCCCATGTGTTCCCTATGCGCCTGCAGAGCAGGATCATTTAATATTACTCTAGGAGTGATTTCTGGTTTTGGTTTGCATGGTCCTTTTTGTTTTTTATCTCTTGAACCCTGACTTTTGTCTTCTTCCTCTTTGTCCATTGTGCTACTATTTTCCTTGGTTTTGGTCCCCCCTGTTTCCTTTTCATTCTCCTTGATCCTTTCATTAGAACAATCTCCGTTGTTCCCCGTCGGTGATTTACTTCTGCTAGCTACAGCTTCTTTGTAGGAGGGAGCCGAGCTCCCTCCTCTATCGCCCACCATAAGAGATGTGCTCTGCTATTTTCAGAAACCCTGGTCGCTTCGGCTCTCCCTCTCCTTTTCAAATTTTACATTTCATTGCGTGTTTGTGTGCATAATTAAACTCCTAATAAATTGAATTGTTATTACTATTTTTTTATTTAATTATTAAAAAACATTATTTTTTATATAAATATTAGTTTCTTCATTTATATTTAAATCAAATTGCTTTTTTTATTCAACGTTGGAATTTAAAAAAACAAATAAAATATTTGCCCCCTGACCCTTTGGCTGCTGGCTGGGCGGCGTTACATGTACGCCCCCTCGCCTGCTTAGGCCCCTGACCAGTGGCCAAAGGAATCCGCCTGTGACCCTTTGGTTGTTGGCCTGGGGCCAAAGGAATCGTCTTGTAGCCCGGATGGGCAAGCGGGGGGTTGCGTGCATAGCCCCCCCACCCGGCCAGCCCCCAAGCCAACAACCAAAGGGCTGCAGACAAATTTTAAAGGGCTTGCGGCCCTTTGGCCCTGGCCAAAGACCCGGGCGAGTAGGGGCACTACGCGCAGCCCCACTCACCTGCCTGCCCACCCAGGCCCCCTACCAGCAGCGAAAGAGTCCGGTGCAATTTTTTATTTTTTATTTTAAATAAAATAACATTTAAATTATTGAAATAACAAATATACAATTAAATATAAATAAATAATAAAGAAACAAAAAACAATTAAATTAAATTTTTATATATTAAAATTTAAATATATATACATATGAACTTATTTTTATTATATATATATATATATATATATATATATATATATATATATATATATATATAGATATATAGATATTTAATATATATATAATTTATTCATTTTAATAATTTAAAATTTTATATATAGTAATATTTTTATAAAACTTTCAATACAAATTATTTATTTATTTTTAATTTATATTTAATAACAATTTTATAATAATTTTGAAATTATATATTTAATAATTTTTTGTAAATTTTATAACAATTTTTAAAATTTACATTTAATTTAACTTACTTTTATATTTATATCATTTTAAATAAAAATTAGACTGTTAATTTTTTTTTTTTTAATTTTAAATTTTTAAGTAGTATATATGTTTTTTTAATTAACACACACATATATATATATATATATATATATATATATATATATATATATATATATAGCGAGAGAGGGAGAGAGAGAGAGATGGCATCAAGGAAGGTCTTTGTAAATATGTCTGGATCAAGGACAACAATTCCATCATCTTAAATTGCATGTGGACATGCCAGAATACTGCTGGATATACCCGAAATGAGAAACATCGTAAAGTTCAACTAATTAGCCCATCAAGTACACCAAATATTATTTCTGAATAGATGGATTTATGAGAAATAAATAAAACAAATTTTACATGGCATGTTAAAGATGTTGATTTTGATAATAGTACACATATATATCTATACTGTGGCATGATTTAATGGGTGAACCATATGAGGTGATAGGTACATTACGAGACAAATGTTTGGCGTTGAATTCAAACACTGTTTATGTTCTTGCAAAATTACCCAAGTCACGTGAAAATGTTAGATATCATCTCTCCGACACAGAGGAAGAATCTACACTATTGTGTGAAGAAATCTCATCCAACATTTCAAATAACATTGTAAGTATGCTTATTTATACTTATATGTTATGTATTATTATAAGCATCATTAATTTTTTTTTATAAATGATTGATCATTGACATGCTATATTTTCTTTGATAGGATTTTGCTGAGAGTCTTTCGATGATGCTGGATGATATTTATTATGTAGAGCCAAATATTACGAATGTGATCAACAATTTCCATACAGAGTCAGAAGAAGAAAGGAGAATGAAGCAAAGATCAACAATCTATGACACTGCAATAGTACATATAGGGGATCATCGAAGAATCCATACGGTGGGTCAATCTAACAAATTTAAACATGTTTATCTTTAAGATGTGGCAGTTGTAGATGAAGTTGAAGCTCAAAAATATGTTACCATTAGTGAGGAGGAGGTTAGAACTATCATTGAAAAGAAGAAAATAGATAAAACACCAAAAAGCAAAATACCCACGGATTTCTTTCATCCACTTCATGATGAGGAGATTGTTTATGTAGAAGAAGATATGTTAACTAGAAAGAAGAAGAAATCAAAAGTTGGTGAATATGTTAAAATGATAAGCAACAATGAAGAACAACGTGAATGTTCTAAATGCAGCAAATAAATCATAATACCAGGGGTTGATTTAGAGGATGAAATTATGAAAAAAAACAAAATGCCATTCAAAATCACTTGAGGAAGAATAAATTAATTAATGGTGGCAAAACATTTGAGCTTAATGTAACCCAATTCTATAGGCCAAATAATGGAAAATCTCAATATCAAATTAGAAAGGCACATCACCTACATGTCCATAGTTTGAAAACATTTTTCAGGTACAATCCATATGCACATGTGGTGCATTATGTGGTTCTTGTTGATCCAAATCAAGTTCCCAACAAAGAGACATTTTATAGGACATATTTTTTTGACTACAGATATTATGTAATTGAAGAGAACCATTCAATAGAGGCCAAAAGACAATTGATCGAGGAATATCCCAGAAACTATCTTTTTTAAATAGTGAAATGCATCATTTATGTTGGTTTAACAGAAACAAAGGAAAAGTTATTGGCATGGGATAATGATGTCTATGAATTTCATCCAAAGGGTCAGATTTATTCATAATAAAGCTCTAGAAAAATGTGGTGGGGATAAGACAAAAGATACTTTAAGCTTTCAGAAGGAATGTTGTATGGAAACATGTTATTAAATTGAGGATACAATCAAATCAAAAGGTGACAAAGTAAATTCATAAATATTAAGAGGCATGGATAACATTTTCCAGTTGACATTTATAACATGGGAGACATGAGAATTGATTGATGACATTTTCAACATGTGGGAGAATATTGGCATAAAAAATCAGAAGGTTAAAATGTCTAAACCCATAATATGTACCAATAGTAAGACAGTTCCTGAAATGAAGCAACTTCCATATGATATTACTATCACACCTTGGAGAACATTGCAAGGAGCGAAGGACAACAAACTAGTCAAATCATTATTATGTCGTGTGACGTTAGGTGAATTATCACTAGAGGAAAATGTGCTCAGAATTTCAAAAGTAAGTTTGTTGAATTATTTTTACTTTTCTTGGATTATAATTTTCTTTTAAATATAACATATTTTTTTTGGTATTATTTTTTATACATATCATTATATTAACAATTTTATTTTATTTGTTTAGTCATAAGGTTTATATGAAAATACAAGAACATATGGTTAGAATGTTGAATGAAGAGAGTTGGAATGATGTTGTACATAACTACCCCGAATCAAGTTCTACAACAACACTTAAATATTTGTATCTTCCATCCAAAAAGGTATGTTGATTT
This sequence comes from Pinus tabuliformis, assembly GCA_031772625.1. Taxonomy (NCBI): domain Eukaryota; kingdom Viridiplantae; phylum Streptophyta; class Pinopsida; order Pinales; family Pinaceae; genus Pinus; species Pinus tabuliformis. The sequence goes on along the minus strand of CM062807.1, from coordinate 629,809,274 downwards.
TTACATTCATTTTGTTCATATGTAATTTTTTTTATTCTTATTACTTATACTTATAGTTGTTTGTTTAATTAAAGATGTCGAAGAAGGACGCAAGTGGAGTACCAAATACTTTCAAAAGCTTCATTGAAAAAATTAAGTTGGAAAGGCTATGAAAGAAGTGTCTTATGAATGTTGAGCTTGATCATATTCTTACTCATTTCATTTGGAATGTGTTGGACACTATCCAATATCAGATAATACAAGGTGATTGTGAAGACATTGCAAAACTCATACCTGAAAGGGAATATGCCCTGGTTATTGCAGATAGTCCTCATGGTTTCAATGTCCCAGACATTGGGTATGATAGGGAGCCTTACACTTATAAAGCTTTTAATAAAGTGGTTACGAACATTCAAGAAGTCACAACATCACCACTTTCGAGATTTGTGACATTTCATTCAAACACACAATTTTCAATGTTATTAACAAGATTCAAGGGAAAAGAAAACTCAAGGATGTAGCTTACATAATAAGACATTGAAATTGTATGCTTTATTAATGTTATTTTTTTTATGTACAAGTTAATTGAACTTTTATTATGTCATGTTACATGAAAAAGTCAAATCCTGTTTCTTCCAGAAATCAACCAATTATAAGTGATTGTGAGTTCATCCATGTTGAATGTTGGACAAAAGATGATAGCTATAAGTCTATTTTTCTGAATCAAGTAGATGGAAAGAGTCATAGCCAAGTACAGGTTCATGATGCAATCATAAAAATGTTAATATATGAGGATAAAGATTCAAAAGGAGAGATAGTTAACATTGATCAAAAACCGCAAACATTGATTAACTATCTTATCGATTTATGTTCAAATAAAGGAGATTGGGTTTTGGATTTATTTTTAGGTTCAGGTAAGTTTTATTATATAAAATTGAATTTTATTTTTTTTTTTTTTGTTTTTGTGTGTTTATACTAATTTACTTACTTATTGTTTTTGTGCTTAATGATTAGGTACAACACTAGCATGTTGCCTACAAAAAGGAAGAAAATGCATTGTGATTGAAATAGACCCACTACAATGCAATTTTATTCAACAAAGAATTAATGCTCTTCAATTTCTTCCAGATGCAATGCAAGAAGTTGGTTTGAGGAAAAGAGAATTTAATGAATCACGTGTGGCAAAAAAGGAAGAGGAACTTCAACCACCATTATATGGAATGATTGGAAAAAGACTTTTTGGGGTATTTACACACATGAAAGATCCATTAGAAGAGGAAAATGAGGAAACTCAAGAAGAAAATATTGTGGAAGAAAAAAATAATGAAGTTGTAGAAGATGATGAACATGGATTATATGATATTGTTGATGAAATTTAAGTTATGATTGCAAATCAGGCTCAATTTTGGGAGATATTTATTAGTTTTACTTGTAATGTTTTGACTTTGAGATTTTATGAGAAGAATGAGCATTTGATTATTGTTTTTATATGTTCAATATTTGTATTATCTGATTTTCGCTTTAATTTTTATGTGAATAAATTTTTTTTTGTAAATGGCCTATGATTACTATTATTTTTTCAGATAAAATTCATATAAATTGCTATTTTTTAAAAGATTTTTTGTCAGAATTTTTCCATAAAAATTGCTTATTTGATATGTCATTTTTAACAAAAATTTTGAAAATGTGTATTTTTTTTCATTATATTTATATTGAAAATATGTATTTTTTGTCAAATATTTAAAATTATTGTTTTTTATTGACAATTATTTGATGTGCATTGAAATATTAATTAACATTACATAAACATATAGAAAATAATAACATTAAAATATTGACCATTTTTTTAATTTTTTTAACTACGCGAAAAAAGTAAGATTTCATTACAAAAAAAATTGGAAAGAAAAATAAAAACACACAAATACATAAATACACGTAAAAAAAAAATCTTTGGGAAGAAGAAGACATTAGAAATTTAAATTGTCAAAAATCAACTCTCTAAAAAAAGGGGGTTGATGTTGCATCAACACTTTTCAAAATTAACATGAAAATCACTAACATCTAAAAAAAAATGTTTATACTTGATACATAGTAAAATTTAGAGTGCCAAAAGTATGCTAAAAAAAATGTGGATTCTGAATTACCACTTTTCAAAATCGGGTGATTTTTTGCTACCTCAAAAAAATAGGTTCTAGGTAATTTTCTCATTTGATCAGTAACTATGTTTAAGGTCATGGGACACGTATTTTAAGTTAAATGTTGGGAAAAACATCCCAATGGGTGTTCATTTGGTTTATTATGGCTAAGGAAATTGGAAATGGAAATGGAAAAGGCTTTGGAAAGGAAAAATGGTAGTTTTGGCAATTTATTTATGCAAATAATGGATAATAGGAAAAGGGGAAAGTCAAAGGTCAAAGGTTGCATGTGAGGAGGAAAATGAAGAAAAATAATGGAAAATGAAGAAAATAGAGATGTCATTAATAAAAAGTCTTCTGAGAACCAATTGGTAGCTTTAGTTAGTATTACCTTTAATCATTTGAGTTTTGGAGCTCTCTCTCTATTATCTATCTCTGATACTCTTAGACACTTAGAATTTTCTTGGAGCTCTCTTGGAGGAGTATGGCATACTTGGGATTTTGATAAAGAAGGAAAAATAAGAGGAGGAAAGTGCAAGAGGACATTGGGATCAACAAATATAGCAGATTTTGCTTGGAGGTATCAAGTCTCGTGTATGATTTCCTTGCTAGTTTTGGCGTGCATGGCACATGTATGTGGTTTCTTAGTTATGATATGTCATTGGCATGGAGGATTTTCTAGATTGGTGGTGTATTTTCCCAGCCTTTCCATTTATTTTATAACCATGGTGTTGTGGGTGTCTTTCCTTTATTTCCTGGTTGGTTCTCATGTTCCTTATGGTTGTGCATTGATTTACTAGTTCTTGGAAGCCTTGGTTGGACAAATGCTCTAGAATCCTTGTAAAATCTTAGGTTGAGTTACTAGTTGTGGAAGCCTTGGTTAGAAAAATGCTTTAGAAGCACTTTGAGAGTAGAGTTACTAGTTGTGGAAGCTTTGGTTGGACAAACAATCTGGAATCGTGGCAGCAGCTGTGGGTTGAGTTACTAGTCCTAAAAGCCCTGGTTGGAACAAACGCTTTGGAGCCATGGAGAACTTGGGTAGAGACCAATCTGGTGATGGTTAGTTATGTCTAACCGTGAGGTGGAATCATTGGTTTAGGGTTGAGGTGGTTTTGCCTCTGTAATCCATGGTTTGGTTTGGTTTGGTTTTTTAATGAGATCCCACATACATGATTGGAATATGGCTCGGGAGTGATTCGTTGAAAGAGAGATTTGGTTCAGCACAATCTATGGTCAGGTTGTACGTGGAAATTCTTAACTTGATTGGATTTGAATATGTTAATAAGAGCTCACTTTCCTTGGTATTTTAATGAGTAAATGTTCTTTATGTTATGTGGCTTTAATGGTTGTTTCCTCATTGAGATATCTCTGGTTGTTTGTCAGTTATAAGTATTTTTTATGACAGTCCTGATGTATGGATTTCATCATGTTTTGATTAGCACACAAATTAACAATAAATATATGAGCTAATATATGATAATGCAACTATTTGTCAATGCTTCCTTATGAATATCAAATAAGTATGAGGCCCCTATGCTCAGATCCATGGTTATGACTTGTAGATTTCATATTTGTGAGATGTTTGATGAAATTCTATTCATCAAGTACTTGTAAGAATGATTTAATTAGTAGCCTTATTCTATTGTTATTTATCATTTCTAAAAATTTCATGAAGTTTTGGGAAGGCTTGAGCCCTTGCCTTGAAAAAGTGGCACAGAATTGAGGGTCACTAGATCAGGACTAGATGAAAAATTCCATAATCATTGGCATGCCTTGTTGTGGGAGAAAATAGAAAACCTCAATCACATGCATGGCTTTTCATGGGAGTGACTGAGCGTCCATATCAATGAAATGTCAAGTTGTCTAAGGGGTTGGTCACCTTGAAGTCTTGGTTGGCTCATGAAGATTTTGTAGCATGTGTGGAAGGTCATAATGGTTTTTTTTGTCAGTTCCACTTGTTTAATTGTACATGGGGAGTTAAATAACATCATAGTAGCCTCTCGTCCCATGTTTACCCCAACGAACCAGGTAACTTGGGTAAATGTGGGAGGAGGAGTTACAAACTTCTTAACCCATGCATGAAGCAAATTTTTCATAGATATTTTTTCTCCCTTTCTTAAGAGACGTGAAAATTATAAAATATTATTCAAACTTTGAAATAATTATTGAATATAAATGAGTAAATAATTTAATGATCATTATGCATGATGTATTTAAAATGTTTATTTTAGTTTTAAGTTGTTTACCTTGACATTTCTCATTTGTTATGTTTGCGCATATTTGGTTTTATGGGTGCTTTTTCTAGAACATATGTATTAAGCGAAAGGTTTAAGTGCTTATCATCAAATTATTCATGTTTTATGTTTGAGAAAGTTGGTTATATATATGAGAATATACTTTTATATTAGTGAAAATTATATATATATATTATTTATTTGTTTAATATGAAAAAATGTTATATTAACGATTATTATTTTTAATATAGTACTAATTAGTAATCATGAATGATTGTTATTATTGATATGGTAATGATCATTATTATTAATATTGATACAATGTATAACATATTTCTAGATTTAAGTGATGAAATTTCACATTTATCAAGTTCTAGAATATTTGGATTTAGGGATGTTTTCGTAGATGTTGTTAGTTAAAATGTCATTTGTTACATCTCTAGAGGCCTTGCACATTGGCCAGAACTTGATTGTAAGTTTAGTTATCATCAAATGGTCCAGTTGCAAAGTTAATAATCTAATTGACTATGATCCTTATTATGACTCAAACCTATAATTGGGTGAATTGTGGCCCTTAAGAAGTAGCTTCAGGGAAGCACATCTACCTTGGTGTTGGGGTTTTTCATGTAACTCAAAAAATTAGGTTTCTGTGCATGGATGGCTCCACATTTTTTGAATCAATTAACATGGATATTGAGTCTACCTATTTGGTCAAAATTAAGAAGAAAAATCCAATCTCTTCTCTTACGTGGGTGGATCACTCCACTAAAGATCATATCCCTGCCTGGACCATGTGAAAAGTATTACAAAAATATGATGGGCCATCCATCTTTCTTGGATCAATTTCAAACATGAAACCAATTAAATAATTAATGTTTTAATTTTACCTTGGAATAAACACCTATTTATTCTCATGGAATATTTGTGGCATGATGCCTTTTAGTGGGGAAATTTTATTGCACTTTGCACTGTAGTATGTTCGACTAGATGTACCTTTTTCAAAAAGTTAAGTTTGTTGGTTCTAAGTTTCATAACATAATGAACTAATGTTGGAATGACCCTTTTTTGAATTTAAAGAATTTTAAAGGGAGTGGAGATGCCATGATATCTATCACTTCATCTTTTTAGAATTTTATAGTTGTATATAGTTTGAACCTTGATGATTGGTATTCATGGGTCATCCTTTTGATTATAGATTGAGTGGTTTATTTCTATGTCGTTTATGCGCCCAAAATGAGATTGAATTGATGCCAACTTTGATACTTGATGGAGTAGATTTTTAGAGGGGATTTAAATATGGTTGAAAAGAAGGGTATTGTTGTGGGTTTCTAAGATTGAAAATTAGTGGTTCATATGTGTACGCTTAGTGTCATTGTAAAGGTATGAGTCAGATTTTTTCATCCCATTTGGAAGCAAAAGAGGCTAGATTATGGTGGTTGGTATACTTGGTTTTATTATTGATAAGGAAAATGTAAGATGTAAGATTTTTTATATTGATTCTAAGGCCCTTAGGAAGATTTGAATTTCTCTAGTTAGTGTAGTCATATTGATGTGATCTTACATGTGACTATTTTAGGTCATTTGACTAGTTGAGGTGATTTTCCAATCCAAACTATAATTTCCTTATGACAACTTGTCAATTCACCTCCTTTATCATTGTTTAAGTTGAATGCATGGTTCTCTTATTGAGGATCTTGCTATTGGTGGAGGTATTTTTAGCCCCCATTTTTATAATATCTTCTCTTAACATATTTTTAATGATGGGGTGTTTTCTATTAAAGATGCATATTATTGTGTGGTCCTTCATAAGTTTCTTTCTTAGTGAATCACCAAGTATGGATAGGACTCGTTACTAATTCCAGAAGGATTTATGGAATTATATTGGTGACGGTTTATGTTCCTTTACCTTTGAATTTTTTGGTACTAGTCAAATATTTTATTATATCAAACAAGTAAAGGTTAAGATTATTTTGAAGATTGCAACTAACGATCCCATTAGTGATTGCATAATAAAAAAAAAAATTAAAGAAATAAACCTGAATTGAAAAAATGAATAAAGTGATAGAAGCTACCATAAACATACAATTTTTTTGTGGAAAATCCAACAATGGGAAAAACCAATAAAAAACATAAGTAAAATGATAAATGTTACCAAATCTAAGTGGAAAATCTAAAAATGCGGAAGGAATTAGTAGTTTTAAATTACTAGCAAATTAAGTACATAACCTTTTGTCATGGGCCTTCTCACTCACTCATTTTTCACCCATTCAATTATAGGTTTCATTTCATGTAATATCATCGCCCAATACCATGGATGGCCAATAGCACATGTTGAAAATCATGACCCATTTCACTCCTTAACATTTCATATATTTTTTTTCATGTCATATATAACAATCCCCCACTTGAGACCAAATGAAAGCTTAATAGAATATTTTGCTATTGTTACCATCTACTTGATAGAAAAAAATATTTCTCATATTTCTATATTTGGGCCAAGAGATGCTTTACAACCCAATATTGGGAGATGTGTAAGCATTAGCTATAATATAAGAAAAATATATACAGAAAAAATATATATCAACTTTATATGTTTTAATATAGTGATGAACAAGAAAATCTAAAAATCGATCGAAAAATCGAATTCTATACTCTTGCTTTGGAAGGAGGTAATAAATTGATATTTGAAGTGGATAAATTTTGGTGGGTCGTAACCATTAGTAGGTCTACACTTTTACCCTTCTACTCATGCAAAATTTTAGAGGAATTCATAAATAATGGTGGGAATTGACTTCTTATAAGTATATTTATTTACATATCTAAAAATCATGTTTGAGTACCATAAATTTTGGAAAAAAATATGTGATGGATTTATCATGGAATTATATTATGCAAACGCTACAATAATAACTTCAAGTTATCCTACCATCAAAAGTTTGAAAATTAGCTCTTAAATAATATTAAAAGATAAATATTTATTTTTCAAAGTTAACCATTATAAGTTGCATTGGTCAATAATTTATTGCTAGATTCCTACCTTGTCTCTAACCATATTTAAGTAGGCACTAATAATGATTCTCTAACCATATTTAATTTTAATTAATAAGCACATAAAAATTAAATATTTACAATACAAAATTTCGATGGATATTATTAACTTGTAAATAGGTTTTCTCACAATCCCAGTAGCCAATACTATGGCTTATCAATACCACATGCCCAAAAACATAATTCATTTCACAATCAAGACATTTCATAAATATTATATTTTTAGTTAATCTTATAACACATTTTATTTAAATCTAAAAGAAAAAGAGTTATACTTTTAATATATTTCTAAACTCTCAACCCTAACTATTACTCACAATATTTGTTGGATATTGTATAAAAATTAAATCAAGGTTTTAATAAAATTAATATATATATATATATATATAGATATAGATATAGATGCAGAATTTAACCGCTTTCCCCACTTGGTAGATCCATATTCTGGATACCTTGAATTAGAAAAACCTTATTATTGGAATAAGAACTTTGTGATTCTTTCTCTCTATATTTAATTTTAAAATACTATTTTTTTGTTATTAATACATTTTTTTTTTTAAATATTACATGTCAACTAAACATAGAAAAAAATGGGGAAAATATAATATCTATAGTACTATTTTACATGTAATCTATCAAGTCTATACTAAGTGGTGAAGGAATTACATATTTCCATTATACTAAAAACTATATAAAAAATAGATTAAAAGTATTCTATTCTCAATTACTTGTGAAACTAAAGTGGAAATTAATGTATTTTGTTTACACACAATATTATTTTTTGTTATTAAAATTAATTTTTTTAGTGGATGTAAATTTATTTAATTCTTTTTAAATACAATATTCCATGACAATATATGTTTCATAGTGAGCTCGTCTTAACCCATAAATCTATAAATAAATAATATCATAATTAAAGTAAATATTATCATAATTAATATAAAAATTATCTTAAAAAATTTAAATAAATCATTATATATGGTTAATCTTTCCATTAATTCATAACCATATAATTAACCACAAATTAAACATACCACCCCTAAATTTCCATCTAATCTAATTCAGTTGAAAATTCTTCATTTCAATTTGGACAAAAATCACCTATAGAATGTATAATGAGTTTATTCTTCAATATAATTCCCATCGAAAATAAAACGTTTAAACAGTTAATGCAGCTTTCATAATGAATAAGAAAATAAAAAAATGTTTATGTATTTCTAGGAATTCTTTGATCTAAGTTTATCATAATGTAATATCATACCACTTTCACTTTTGTTTGCATGATGATCACTTATTCCAAATTTGTAATACAGTATGGGTTAATAAGGTATTGTTTTCTAAATTGTGTTCAGATTTTGTGAAATAACATTGTAATGATGTTTAGAAATTTCCCAAATCCATTGGAAAACTATTTAGTGCTTTCAAAATTGTATATTATTTTCACAATAATCCATGCTCATTTCACTTTGCCCGTGCCAATGGTTTGTTATTCATATATAAAGAAGCTGAACCTCTCAACTTTTCAGCCTTCCCGTTTCGTGTGACCATTAACAACCACGATGCATCGCAGGTCCCTGCCCTAACAAAAGTGAAGGTATGGATTCTGCATGTCTAATGAGATCAAAGTTGATGAAACCCAGGAGGGAATGTTCGATGAAGTTGACACTTGTAGAAAATGTGTCTGATTTTAGACGCCAAGTATCCAATTCGTTAGTATATAATCGCAAAAGCAATTTGTTACGATATATAAAAGACGTGCACCACTATCTCTGTCAAAAGCCATTCAATTTTAGTCATCTATAGACTCTTTTAACATCTAAATATACTATTATAATTATTTTAATATATAGTTATTTTAATATATAGTTGATAAAAATGAATAGATATCAAAAACTTAACTTTATAAAATAATATTAAAAATAATTTAAAAGGTAAATATTTATATTATTTAATAAAATTTCTGAATATGAAAAATTATCTCTATTTTATTATAAATATTTTAAATATGTAAATAAACTAAATTGCAATACCATTATTTACTAATAACAGTTGTAAAATATCACAAGTTATATAGAAGAAATATTTTTAATAAATTGATTAAATTATAAAAATGCTAATAATATAATTAATTTTGAAATAAGCTTTAATATTCAATGGGTAACGACTAATAAAATTAAATCTTACCATGAACTAAATAATTATAATAACTAAATGCAAAATCAAATAAGAGAAATTTTTGACCAATACATTTCAAACCAACAAATATAATTTATTATGGATCACAGAATCTTGAATGAATAAATTAAAATTATAAAAACCCTAAACACCACTCAATTATTTTTAGAAAAATTTACAAAAATTTATTTCAATTTGGAATAATTTACTCTATCAATAAAAGTAAAGTGCCTCTTAAATTTATATTTGGACAGAATTAAAGTGCCCCTCAATATTTTCGCCTCGTTAGCAACAACGCGGACACACTTATGGGTTTGGAAAATTCGATGACGGCCTACACATACCACATAGTAATACGCCATAACCTCCTCCTCTGCTCGTTTCTGCTGCACTAACAGCCGAACAGCTTTTAGGACCATGTAGCATGAAAGTCCGTATGCCAAGCCCGCCAGTGGATCAATCGAGTTGAAATCATTAACATGGCATCTCTACTTTCGGGTAATGGTGGATTTTTATTTTATTTTAATAATTTTTTCTATAAAAGTAATATAATAGAATTTTTGGAACAGTTTTAATGTTTATGGAGGAAGAATGATCTGTCTGTTGCTGGATTCTTTGTAAATGGCATTAGTTTTCATTTTCATGCGGTGGGATATTAATAGGTTTTTTTTTTTTTTTTTTAATATTGGATTTCATTTGTGTTGAGATAGCTTTAAAGTTTGTTAAATGGGAAAAATAGTTTGCTTATCAGTGAAATGTTGTCATGTCTTGTTTTTTTTATAGGTGGCTCCCACATCATATATCTTTATTAAATTTTCACCGATATTGTCATGTCTCATGTGGTGGGATACTATTAGGTTCTATGTGATAGTTTGTTTTTTCTTTTTTCTTTTTTTTGTTTTTCTTTTAAATATTGTTGGATCTCATTTGTGTTGATATAGCTTTAAAGTTTAAAGTTTGTTGAATGGAAGAATAGTTTGCTTATCAGTGAAACACTGTCATGTCCCATGTGATAGTTGTTTTTCTTTATAAGTGGCTCCCACTTTATATATCTTTGTTGAACTTTCATCTTGAAACTTGATAAATACTCAATTCTAGACACATCAATTAATTTACACTCCATAAATTAACATTCATAATTATTTTACTTTTTACGTTTAACTTTTCTTTATTTTTATTTTGTTTTAAATATTGGTTAACTAATTTTATCAGGAATCAAACAAAGAAAACTTACAAAATTAACTTAACCAACAAAAAATTACTATCTCATAGAATATTAATTATAAATTATTTACAAAATTCACATTCTTTCATAATGTATGCCTAATCATAACTTTATACAAATATTCATATATGTAAATACAATTTTATTTTTATAGAAAAATAAATTGACTTAAATATATGTCAATGTTTTATACTCAGGAACAATTTCACTTAATTTCATGTGATGCCCCTAGTACAGTGGTAGTATTTTAAATTAAATGCAGTTAATTTGACTATCTGATTATGGTTATGTGGTAAAACTGAGTAATTATTAATGTATTATTGTTTAACTTAACTATATGATTAATTATTATTTTTGTTGCCTCTAATCGTTGTTGAAAGAAAACAGTTGAGCAATAGTTGTGGTGCCTCCTCATGAGAGGAGGATTGAAATTTAATAGGACAGTTGTCCAAGAAAGAGTTAAGAAAACCTAACTACCTTCTGGAAATGGTTGAGACCCTCATATGGGGAGGGAAAAGAGGAAAGAGGAAAAACACACTAAGTCTGGTACGGACCAGATAGTGAGGCAGAGCCAAGGATAATAAAAATTTAAGTCTGGTAAGGACCAGATAGCGAGGCTCAGCAAGCTGTATCCATGCAGCAAACACTAAGTCTGGTGATGACCATATAGCGTATAATTGGGAAGCAGAAACTTCCTGGAGCCGCTACATCTGGTAGTGACCAGATAGCGCAGGTCTAGCGACGCTGGAAGTCTTGCAGGCAACAGGAGTCTTGCAGGAGTGCTTGGGGGTGGAAGGTCGAGCAGGACCCTCCTAAGGACGGGAGGTTGACAAGCGCATTAGGGAGGTTGCTCTCTATTTAGGTAAGAAATGATTGAAGAGCCAACAGTTCTAGTTTTCACTTATATATTTGTTCAAATTCTTATAATTATGGAAAAACAAAGAACTGTGAATATATATATATACATGAAAGAACTGTGAATTAATACAAGCAGTAAATGACGAAAATTAGTGTAATACATAAAGTATTTAAGATTGAGAAAACTGAGTAGCCACTGTAAAACCGAGAAAAGAATCAAAACCTGGTTCCTATCTTCCGAGATAAACCTTCGTAAATAGCAGCAAAAGAGTGAAAAAACCTGGTCGTTCGTGTATATTAAACTGAATTCAAAAACCAAGTCTGAAATTAATACTCGTACACGAGTATTCCCAGGGTCTTGCAAACAGAACTATAACAACATAAATATATGAATAGCTACATGCATGTAATTTCGAGCTAAGCTTCTGTTAAATCGCTGTAGCACCTCCTTACAGGAGTAGCCATAGGTAGGAATTAAAAGAGTAGGGAATCAACTTCAAATTTAACCGTGGCCGGAGAAGACCATTGTTCAAGTAAACAAACATTAAGAAAATATTCTCAAACTATAAGGAGAAGTCGTGGCAATCATGTTATAAATAAAAGAAAAGTATTCGACATGAATGAGTAGCGTAGTCGTAAAGGGGCATTTACCCATTACAACAAGCAACCTTCAACTATCAACAAGTAACCGTATTCCAACCCTAGGAATTAGCACCAGGTATCGAAACCCTACGCGGTGGCTCAAAAGAAAAAGGGAAAACACAATCTTTCTGCATCCAGCTAAGAGTGCTAAATTATGCGGACCAAATCGAAACCAGATGAACTAATAGCATAACCATAATGATGATCTTTGCAGCGGAAGGAAAAATATAAATGTAAATCCAATAATGGACGAATATAGAACAGTCATGCAAAAAATAGTGTTAAATAAGCATTCACCCGGGAATAACCCGCAGAAGGGTTCGACCCTTGGTTCTGTAAAAAAAAATATATACATTAAGGAGCTGATAACTGGTGCGAGCGGCTAGCGCACTATCCTTAGAACTGTGCCGAAGGAAGATAATACATTACAGTCAACCAGAATAGGCCTGCGGCCTTATCAAAATAATAAATACAATTTGTAACACCTTAACCGAAATAGGGTTCAAGCAAGCTTGCCCAGAAGGGAAGCAGTCCCGCCATTATTCCGGATTCACTATATATCTTAAATCTACGGAGCGATATGCTTCTTACCCGGAAGGTGACCTGCGTAAGGGAACCCGGTCTGGTCGCCTACTTGGAAGGCAGTCACGACACCATGACCAAGTACCTGCGACAAGAAATTACCCAAAATAATGGTGAGAGCAAGAAAAACACTGTTAAAAATTCATAACTGAAAACAACAATACCAAAGCAAGCAGCGTGCAGGCCTACCATGAATGTTGTTGATAGGCAGTGACTCTAGAATAGCCGGATTAACCTGTTTGGGAGGATGAGCGGGTGAACTCGAATCGCCAGAGACCTGTAGGAGCCGAAACCCTCTCCAAAATGAGCTCGAGAAAGTTCGGATGCCCCAAAGAAAACCCTTCCACAGTACTTTCTATCACGGAGTCAATGTAGATCGTTGATCTGGAAGGACTCCTCTTCGCCGTCGATTATGGCGTAGTAACCCACGAGGAGAGCTTTGGCGGTGGAATGCTTGTGCTGTACCAAGTGGGTAAACTGTGCATGCCAGCTTGGTTAGCTGGAGTTAAGACCCGCGTGATGGACATGGGAAACGCCGGCCGGTTGCAAGCTCCAAGCGCCAGGTGGATGGGGCAGTAAACACGACAACCAAACCAATATAACCTGAGTTGACAACCGGGAGAATGGCTAGCATAAGAATTCAGCCCCCGATGTCAACATTAATGCGCACTTAAATAGATTTACAGATTTATACAGTGCGTAATTAATAAACCGTGGAACCGTAGAAAGGTCCTCGGGCTCCGAGGATTATGTTGATTATTAATGTCAAAAAGATTTACTGTCATGCTGTGTAAAAGTTTATTTATTTATGTGTAATAAAGTTCTCATATTAAATTTATATATATATATATATATATATATATGTTTTAACGGGGAAGTATTACAAGTGGTATCAGAGCGAGGTTACAACACTGTGACCTCGGGATTAATCATAGCAGTGAATTGAAATATAAGTAACTTAATAAATAATTAAGGTCTATCAGACAGGGTTGTTACATATCTGTTAAAATGTACTAATCTGTTAAACTTAGGTGACAGCAAACTATGAGGAGAACGAGCAGTGCTCCTCACAGAAATGAGGACAGGCCGGAAACCATCACCCACCCTCAGGGGAATCATGAAATTTGGGTGCAACTGGGGGAGGAGGCTCGCAACACCAATTTGACTATATTGGAGACAGTCCAGGAGCTGAAGAACGAGATGGCCCGTCTGCGTGAGGATAACGCCAGATTAACCCTGGAACAGGAAAAGATCCTGAAAAGTTTGTCGGATAAACAAAACCAGCGTCAGCCGAATCCTAGTCCAGAGCAAACGCATGTATCAGAGGAACAAGGCTATCACACTGATCAGGAAGAGACAGAAGGAAGGGAGGAGGTTCGGGGAGAGCGATCTGATAATGCCTCCGAACATCGAACCTCAAAAAGACAGCGGGTAGAGCTGCAGGGTGAGTTCCGAAAGATCAAGCCACCACATTTTGATGGGGAGTCTGAGGAGGCAACGGAAGCTGGGCTAATTAATATGAACAAATATTTCCAAGTTTACGAATATGATCACAACCTTAAGGCGCGGCTGGCTATTTTCCAGCTGCAAGGAAGAGCTACTCTATGGTGGGACGAAGTCAAGATAGTGTGGGGAATGAGTGAGCAGTAGGAACCAGTCCAGAAATCAGCTCAGATTAAATCCACCTAATGAATCTAAATATAGCGAGCAGCTGGGCAAAGTCGATAATGAGGGATCAGCTAGACCACCAGTACAGTGTTGGGGTTGTGGCGGGCCACACTATATTAAGAATTGCCCTCACCGAAAGGGTAGTGATCAGGTGTCCCAGATTTATGAAGCCTCTACAGTGGGGGACGTGGCTCGGTCCATACCAAGAATAAATGCCGCTCTCGAGGATCGTCAAGCTGATTACCAGCCAACGATGGTAGAGTTTGAAGGTAAGATTTTTGATCGAACTGTTTCCATTTTAGTAGACCCAGGAGCTACATTAAGCTATGTTAGTCCCAAAGTTGTGGAAAACTGTAATTTGCAATCCGTTAAGTTTAAGAGTCCATGGTTAGTACAGCTAGCAACCGGGGCAAAAAGGCGGGTGCTGGCCAAGGTCAGCAACTGCCCATTGAAGATAGCAGGTCAGACAGTGATGGCAGAATTGAATGTACTTCCTCTCGGCTCATATGATGTGCTGATCAGGATGGACTGGCTGGAAAGGCGGTGGTCCATAATAAATTGCAAAACAAAAACAATTTCTTATCGAGACGAACTGGGAAACGAACAGGAAATTCAGGGTATCCTGAAGCCAGTGCAGGTCCGGCCAATTACTGCCTCACAACTAGCTAAAAGCATCAGAAAAAAGTGTCAAATATATGCAGTTCAAGTGGGTTATGCCAATTCTGAAGATAAAATTGATACTTTGGGAAGCATACCAGTAGTGCAAGAATTTGTAGATGTGTTTCCCGAAGAAATACCAGGACTGCCACCCAAAAGAGATTTGGACTTTACCATAGAACTGGTACCTGGTGCAACCCCAGTGTCCCGAACACCATACCGGATGAGTGTGCTGGAATTGATGGAATTAAAGATGCAGCTGCAAGAGCTGTTGGACAAGAAGTACATCCGTCCCAGCGTATCACCCTGGGGAGCCCCTGTACTATTTGTCAGAAAAAAGGATGGAACCCTCCGTATGTGCATAGATTATCGACAGCTGAATAAATTGACAGTTAAAAATAAATACCCACTACCCCGTATCGATGAACTGTTTGATCAGGTGAAAGGGGCGACGATATTTTCAAAGATCGATTTGAGGTCTGGGTATCATCAAATCAGAATTAAGGAGGAGGACATAGCCAAAACTGCTTTTCGAACCCGCTATGGGCATTATGAGTTTGTGGTACTGCCTTTTGGGTTGACCAATGCACCTGCGACATTTATGTGCCTGATGAATAGTGTATTTCATCAGTACTTGGACAAATTCGTATTAATTTTTATTGATGATATACTCATATATTCCCAGAATATTAAAGAGCATGAGGAGCACCTCAGACTCGTGTTACAGACACTACGGGAGCATCAGCTATATGGTAAATTTAGCAAATGCAACTTCTATAAAGAGCAGATCCAGTATTTGGGGCATATCATCACCAAGGAAGGCATTGCAGTGGACCCTGAAAAGATTAGAACCATAATAGAATGGCCAACACCAAAAGACGTGGCAGATATCAGATCTTTCATGGGACTGGCTGGATACTATAGGCGGTTTGTGGAAGGATTTTCCAGGGTTGCTTACCCTATCACTTCCTTACAGAAGAAAGGAAAAATATTTAAGTGGACAGCAGAATGTCAACGGAGCTTTGAACAACTCAAACATCTGCTCACCACTGCACCAGTGCTGAGCATTGCAGACCCGGAAAAGGATTACGTAGTCTGCACAGATGCAAGTAAAGAAGGTGTAGGAGGGGTGTTGATGCAAGAAGGGAAGGTGATCGCGTACGAATCCAGAAAATTGAAAGAGCATGAGCAGAGGTATTATGCTTATGATCTGGAACTAACTGCTGTAATACATGCACTAAAAATGTGGCGCCATTATTTGGTGGGGAGGAAATTTTTATTGATGACAGACCACCACAGCTTAACTAGCTACCTTAACCAACCGACTTTAAACGCTAGACAAGCTAGGTGGGTGGACTTTTTGAGCAGTTTCGATTTTGAAATCAAACACCTGAAAGGAAAAGAAAATCGGGTGGCAGATGCTCTAAGTCGGAAGGCGCACTGTCTCTATGAAATTGCCCTTAGTGAAGGACGATCTACCCTTAGCGAAGAAATTGAAGGGGCTACTGAGCAAGATCAAATTTATCAGCAAAAGAAACAACAAGTACAGAACTCAAACAACCACATAATGCAACAAGGTTATGAGTTGGATGCAGCAGGCATTTTATACTACAAGAAAAGAATATATGTACCCAGTCAGGGCGACATTAAGGAAAAGATTCTGGATGAATATCATAAAAGTCCTTACGCTGGACACCCGAGTTATCAAAAGTTAATCACCTCGCTTCGGAGGGAGTATTACTGGCCAGGCATGAAAAGGGATGTAATAGAATATCTGGCACGATGCATAGAATGTCAACAGATTAAGGCTGAACATCAACACCCTGCGGGGTTGCTACAGCCATTACCCATACCAGAATGGAAGTGGGAGATTATCACTATGGACTTTATCACGGGGTTACCGAAGTCCAAGAGGAATAATGATTCCATCATGGTTGTGGTGGACAAACTCAGTAAGTCAGCCCACTTCATACCGGTTCAATCTACGTATCGTGCGGCACAAATTGCAAATGTCTTTATGCAGAACATATTTAAGCTCCATGGTTTGCCCAAAACTATAATATCCGACCGCGATGTTAAATTCACATCGGCCTTCTGGAGGACCTTGTTTGAAGGTCTGGGAACTCAACTGAATTTTAGCACCGCATATCATCCGCAGACCGATGGGCAGACTGAGCGGGTGAACCAAGTGGTGGAAGACATGCTGAGGGCATATGTGATGCAGCAACCCACCCGGTGGGAAGAGTATTTGCATCTTGTGGAGTTTGCCTATAACAATGGATATCATGCGTCCTTGCAGATGAGTCCATTCGAAGCACTTTACGGCCGAAAATGCCGCACACCATCCAGCTGGGGCGGACCAGAGGACAGACTCATGTTGGGTCCTGAGATGTTAAAAGAAATGGAAGCAATGGTTAAGAGAGTGCGGGCTAATTTAAAGGTAGCCCAGGACAGACAAAAAAGCTTTGCAGATCGGAGAAGGACCTTTAGGGAGTACCAGGTGGGTGAGCATGTATATGTCAGAATTCGAGCAAGGAGAAGTACTCTACAATGGAACGGTTGTGCCAAATTGGCACCCCGCTTTTGTGGACCCTTCCAGATTTTAGCAAGGGTTGGGCCGGTGGCTTATCAACTAGCCCTACCCAGCCACATCCGGGTCCATAACGTTTTCCATGTGTCAGTGTTAAATAAATATGTCTATGACCCTAAACACATAATTAGTTGGCAAGACATTCAGGTAAGAATGTGCCTTAAATAGCACAAATTAAAAATTGGTCGTTAAGAAGAAGACTGATCGAAATATTGTGTGTTTCAGGTGGAGCCGGAAGGAGAATTTCTGGTCGAGCCAGTGAGCATATTAGATCGGAGAAGGGTCGTGCTGCGGAAACGAGCCATCATCCAGGTTAAAGTGCAGTGGCAGCACTTCGGACCAGATGAGGCCACCTGGGAAAATGAGCAGAGCATGAAGGAAGCTTATCCCGAACTGTTTTCGGGTGAACAACATCGGGACGATGTTGAACTTCAGGAGGGGGAGATGTGATGCCCCTAGTACAGTGGTAGTATTTTAAATTAAATGCAGTTAATTTGACTATCTGATTATGGTTATGTGGTAAAACTGAGTAATTATTAATGTATTACTGTTTAACTTAACTATATGATTAATTATTATTTTTGTTGCCTCTAATCGTTGTTGAAAGAAAACAGTTGAGCAATAGTTGTGGTGCCTCCTCATGAGAGGAGGATTGAAATTTAATAGGACAGTTGTCCAAGAAAGAGTTAAGAAAACCTAACTACCTTCTGGAAACGGTTGAGACCCTCGTATGGGGAGGGAAAAGAGGAAGGAGGAAAAACACACTAAGTCTGGTAGGGACCAGATAGTGAGGCAGAGCCAAGGATAATAAAAATGCTAAGTCTGGTAAGGACCAGATAGCGAGGCTCAGCAAGCTGTATCCATGCAGCAAACGCTAAGTCTGGTGATGACCAGATAGCGTATAATTGGGAAGCAGAAACTTCCTGGAGCCGCTACGTCTGGTAGTGACCAGATAGCGCAGGTCTAGCGACGCTAGAAGTCTTGCAGGCAACAGGAGTCTTGCAGGAGTGCTTGGGGGTGGAAGGTCGAGCAGGACCCTCCTAAGGACGGGAGGTTGACAAGCGCATTAGGGAGGTTGCTCTCTGTTTAGGTAAGAAATGATTGAAGAGCCAACAGTTCTGGTTTTCACTTATATATTTGTTCAAATTCTTATAATTATGGAAAAACAAAGAACTGTGAATATATATATATATATATATATATATATATATATATATATATATATATATATATTTACATGAAAGAACTGTGAATTAATACAAGCAGTAAATGATGAAAATTAGTGTAATACATAAAGTATTTAAGATTGAGAACACTGAGTAGCCACTGTAAAACCGAGAAAAGAATCAAAACCTGGTTCCTATCTTCCGAGATAAACCTTCGTAAATAGCAGCAAAAGAGTGAAAAAACATGGTCGTTCTTGTATATTAAACTGCATTCTAAAACCAAGTCTGAAATTAATACTCGTACACGAGTATTCCCAGGGTCTTGCAAACAGAACTATAACAACATAAATATATGAATAGCTACATGCATGTAATTTCGAGCTAAGCTTCTGTTAAATCGCCGTAGCACCTCCTTACAGGAGTAGCCATAGATCAGAATTAAAAGAGTAGGGAATCAACTTCAGATTTAACCGTAGCCGGAGAAGACCATTGTTCAAGTAAACAAACATTAAGCAAATATTCTCAAACTATAAGGAGAAGTCGTGGCAATCATGTTATAAATAAAAGAAAAGTATTCGACATGAATGGGTAGCGTAGTCGTAAAGGGGCAGTTACCCATTACAACAAGCAACCTTCAACTATCAACAAGTAACCGTATTCCAACCCTGGGAATTAGCACCAGGTATCGAAACCCTGCGCGGTGGCTCAAAAGAAAAAGGGAAAACACAATCTTTCCGCATCCAGCTAAGAGTGCTAAATTATGTGGACCAAATCGAAACCAGATGAACTAATAGCATAACCATAATGATGATCTTTGCAGCGGAAGGAAAAATATAAATGTAAATCCAATAATGGACGAATATAGAACAATCATGCAAAACATAGCGTTAAATAAGCATTCACCCGGGAATAACCCGCAGAAGGGTTCGACCCTTGGTTCTGTAAAAAAAAAATATACATTAAGGAGCTGATAACCGGCGCGAGCGGCCAGCGCACTATCCTTAGAACTGTGCCGAAGGAAGATAATACATTACAGTCAACCAGAATAGGCCTGCGGCCTTATCAAAATAATAAATACAATTTGTAACACCTTAACCGAAACAGGGTTCAAGCGAGCTTGCCCAGAAGGGAAGCAGTTCCGCCATTATTCCGGATTCACTATATATCTTAAATCTACGGAGGCATATGCTTCTTACCCGGAAGGCGACCTGCGTAAGGGAACCCGGTCTGGTCGCCTACCTGGAAGGCGGTCACGACACCATGACCAAGTACCTGCGACAAGAAATTACCCAAAATAATGGTGAGAGCAGGAAAAACACTGTTAAAAATTCATAACTAAAAACAACAATACCAAAGCAAGTAGCGTGCAGGCCTACCATGAATGTTGTTGATAGGCAGTGACTCTAGAATAGCAAGATTAACCTGTTTGGAAGGATGAGTGGGTGTACTCGAATCGCCAGAGACCTGTAGGAGCTGGAAACCTCTCCAAAATGAGCTCGAGAAAGTTCGGATGCCCCAAAGAAAACCCTTTCGCAGTACTTTCTATCACAGAGTCAATGTAGATCGTTGATCTGGAAGGACTCCTCTTCGCCGTCGATTATGGCGTAGTAACCCACGAGGAGAGCTTTGGCGGTGGAATGCTTGTGCTGTACCAAGTGGGTAAACTGTGCATGCCAGCTTGGTTAGCTATAGTTAAGCCCCACGTGATGGACATGGGAAACACCGGCCGGTTGCAAGCTCCAAGCGCCAGGTGGATGGGGCAGTAAACACGACAACCAAACCAATATAACCTGAGTTGACAACTGGGAGAATGGCTAGCATAAGAATTCAGCCCCCGATGTCAACATTAATGCGCACTTAAATAGATTTACATATTTATACAGTGCGTAATTAATAAACCGTGGAACCGTAGAAAGGCCTCGGGCTCCGAGGATTATGTTGATTATTAATGTCAAAAAGATTTATTATCATGCTGTGTAAAAGTTTAGTTTATGTGTAATAAAGTTCTCATATTAAATTTATATATATATATATATATATATATATATATATATTAACCGGGAAGTATTACATTTCATGTCAATAAAAGTTGATTGTTTTTACTTAAATTACAGTGATCAACCTGACAAGGATGTTTCCCTTTCCCCTCAATTTTGGGATTATTTTTAATGTATTTTAAATGGAATAATGATCTGCTCATTGGTAAAATACTTTTATGTTTTATGTGGTGGGATATTATCAAGCTCTGGTTTGTTTTGTTTTTTTTTTCCTTTTTTAATAATGGATTTCATTTATATTGAGATAAATTTAAAGTTTAAAAGTAAAGTACATATCAATTTTATATACTTTGGGCAGAATTAAAGTGGCGGTCAATTTTCTACCCTGAAAGCGCAATTTTCAATTTACAGGCTAACACAATGCTGATGTGCAACGTTCTCCTACTTTGCATCGCTTTTGGTGCACCCACGGACGAAGAGCATTTAATACAATAGATGACGGCCTACCACATAGTAATACACCATATTCTCCTCCTCTGCTCGTTTCTGCTGCACCAACAGCCGAAGAGCGTTTACGACCATGTAGCATGACAGTCGGTATGCCAAGCCAGCGAGTGGATTAATGGAATTGAAATCATTAACCTACAATCTATAATTTCTCTAAACCGTGGATTGCTTTTATTTAAAGTTATTTAGCAGAAACTTTGCAACAGCTTTAACGTTTATTGACGAAGAATAGTGGATTGCTTTTATTTAAAGTTATTTAGCAGAAACTTTGCAACAGCTTTAACGTTTATTGAGGAAGAATGATGTCTGTTAGATCTGGAACAACTTTAATGCTTTAAGGTCTGTTCTTTAGTGAAATACTGCCATGTATCTTTTCGTGTTAGACTGTCAGGTTGTCCGTGATAATAATGGGTGACAGTTTTTATGTTTATTGGATGGAAGAATGATTTGCCCATTAGTAAAATATTGTCAATCTCATGTAATAATTTTTTTTGGTTAGTGGCTCCTATTTTATACCATCTTTATTTTAGTTCATCTTAAAACTTTATAAATATTAAATTTCATCCAAATCAACTCATTTAAATTTCATAAAATATTTTCTAACCAATTTAAAAACTATAAAATTTACAAATTCAATTTAACCAACTAAAAATTAAAATATCATAAAATTGTGAATTATAAAGTATGTCATGTCTTCAAAAAAATAATAAAATAGTCTTAAAAAATATCAAAATATTTTTGTTAATGTCGATCAAAACATTCGCTTGAATCTTAAATTATAGAGAATCTTAAATTAAATATAACTTAAATCTTTGGATTATATATAGCTTTTTAGTCTTATTAATGGATTAATATTAATTATTAAAATAAAACTATGTATTATTAGTCTCGCAAATTCTGGATCTCGCATATAAGCTCGGTGATATAAGCTTCGCATATAAGTTTCGCATATAAGCTCGGTGATATAAGCTTCGCTTATAAGTTTCGCATATAAGCTCGGTGATATAAACATAAGCTCGGTGATATAAACTGGACGATATAAGCTCGATGATCTCGCATATAAGCTCGGTGATATAAACATAAGCTCGGTGATATAAACCGGACGATATAAGCTCGGTGATCTCGGTGATCTCGCATATAAACAGTTTCGCAAAAATTCTGGATCTCGCATATAGTCTCGCAAATTATGGATCTCGCATATAAACAAATATATATACCTCTGCGGCTCTATTAATTTCTGCGGTTCAAAACGCAGTTCAATTAAAAACTTCTGTGGAATTACTTCTGCGGGTTCGACTAAAATCCACAGTTCTATTACCTCCAGCGGTTTGATTCAAAACTGGAGGAGCGAAGATACCTGAAATCCAGAAAACCTCTGCGGCTGTAGGGTGCGGCTCTATGGTTCTATTCTATTAAAATCATCTGCGGCTCTAGGATAACAATAAACAGTGATCTTGGCTCGCACTTATAAACGCATTTGGCATATAAACAGCGATCACCGAATGCGGAAGTCTCGCATGATCTTGGCATATAAACAGTGATCACCGAATGCGGAAGTCTCGCATGATCTTGGCATACACAGCTCCGGTTGCATATAAACAGATCTGTTTGTGTGTATATACTCTCGCATATATACTCTCGATCCGGGTGATCTTGTCCCGGTTTCGGTGATATATAAACAGATCTCGGTGATATTATAAATAGATCTTGTCCCGGTTCCGGTTATATATCAGTCTCGGAAGATATATAAACAGTCTCGCGAAACAGTCTCGGTGATATATAAACAGTCTCGCGATATACACAGTTTCGGTGATATATAAACAGTCTCGGTGATATATAAGCAGTCTCGGAAGATATATAAACAGTCTCGTCTCGGCGATATATAAACAGTCTCTTGGTTTTAAAGCTCGCAATCCAAAGCTTGGAGATCTTGGCTCGCACATCAGGTTCGGATATCAGGTGCACACATTCCTTATCTTTTTCTTTTTTAATACATATTTGCTCATATAATTTCAAGTATGAATACTTCACCACAGTTACCAAAGATTACCAAGGGCAGACCTAGCACAGTTACTCTACAAGGCCTCTATGAGTATATAGAGTCTTTAGAGAAACGCAGAGAAGAAAGAGAAGCCAAGTTACAAAAAGAGTTAGAAGCCGTGCTGGAAAACAAATTTGCATCTCTTGAAAACACTATCCAGAAACAAATAGAAAATAAAATAGAACTACTGGAGAATAAAATGGAGGCAATGGAGACTAGATTGCATGTCATAGAAAAACAAAACCAAGATACTAACAAACCATCCCAGCAAGGAGACGCTGATACCTTAGAGGGTCTTAAAATGAAAGACATGTTTAAAGAATTAGAAGAAAAAGTTAATAGCCGCCTCACCCTAAATAATGTGGTAGATAAGTTAGATATTAAACCAATTAAAGACGAAATGAAAAAATTAATAGAATTAGACCACGAACGTAACAAAAGGACCTTAAACCTTATAATCTTCGGTTTAAAAGAGGAAGAAGATGAGGATACTTTAGCCTTAGTCCAGACAGAATTACATAATAGATTACAAATTGAAACAATGTGTCTCATAGAAGCAACAAGGTTGGGAAAATTAACCGAGAATAAAGGAAGATTAATCCGCATAAAGGTGAGCTCTACTGATCATAAGCACAACATACTTAGTAAAACCTCAAGTCTAAAAGGAATGGGAATATTCATAAATGAAGATCTCATTCCAGAAGATCAAGCAGAATTAAGAAAGGAGGTTCAAAAGGTAAAAGAAGCTAGAAAGGAAGGAAAATGGGCAATAATCAGAAATAGAAAAGCCTTTATTCGGGACAAAAACCAAAAAGATAGTAATCAATAGCAATTAAACATGCTCCGGATCCTTTCTTGGAACTGTCGGGGCTTCCCATGGAACAAAGGCCCCAAGCTAAGTTGGATCTCAAATGATGTTGATATTATTTTGCTTGTTGAAACTTGGGAGCACGAAGAATCTAAGGTCCCTAACATAGATGGCTTTACGCTATGGTCTACATGGAACAAGCGATCCTCCCGTAGAGGCATTGGGGGAATAGCTTGTTACATTAAGAAGAACATCTCCCCCTATGTTAGGCTTTATAAAAACGATCCTTACAACCAATTTAGTTGGATAGAGATCAGAGACATTAATAATAAAAAGTCCTACATAGCAATATGTTATTTCCCCCCCATTAATTCTAACTTCTATAAGAAGAAGAATCTAGATAAAACTAACCCTTACAATAGTTTAGAGAACGATATTTCTAGCCTAAGGAATGATGGTAATATCCTTTTAATAGGTGATTTCAATGCCCGAACTTCAAGCAACCAAGCTATTATTTTAAGCAATCGTTCCAACCCTAATCCTCTTTGGTTAGACGAAGACCCTACCCTGGCTAGTAGGTACAAAAGGAGCTCGGAAGACCTCGGGGAAAATTTGTTTGGGTCAGAGCTTATCAAGCTCTGTAGTGCTCAGGATCTCATAATTTGCAATGGTCTAAAAAAGTGGCCCAATTCCAGCAAGATGACCTGCATCCATGGACTTGGTAGCAGCGTGGTAGACTACGTTATCTCCGATCTTCCTTTATACAACGAAATGATAAACTTTGACATCTTAAACGACCACGAGCCTGACTCCGATCATAGGCCTTTACTTATAACCCTCAATTTTGTCATGCATAGAGTTCCCATAGAAAATAATACTTACAACCAAAAGAACTTAATATTTGATAAAAATAAAAAGGACCTCTTTCTAAATGAATTAAAAACTAATTTGCCTCCTTTATCTAGTATAGATAACATAGAAGACCTATATCATAATTTTACTACAACCCTCTCATATTCTATTAAAAAGTTCTCAATTGAAGTCTCAAATAATAAAAGAAATAGCAAAACCAATCCTTGGTATGACAAAGATTGTAAAAATGCGAGGAGAGAAATTAAGGAAGCTGCTGATGATTCTCTTAAAATGGACAAGATAAGAATATACAAAGCCCTAATTAAAAGGAAAAGGAGGCAGTACATTCGTCAAAGATAGGAGTATCTCTTACACCTCTCTAAGGTAGCTCCTAAGAAATTTTGGAGGCAGATTCTGACTAGGAAGACTAAGGATAATAATAAAATTGCTCTTCACGATTGGAATTCTTATCTTAAAAAGCTTTATGAATCTCCTAATGTCACGGATAATTTGGAAACCCTGCTCACAACGAAAGAAGTCTTCTCTTTAGAAGACATTAAGTTTGGGGTTAATCGCCTCGTGAATGGGAAAGCTAAGGACATTGAAGGTTACCAGGCAGAAATCTTAAAAATTGGAGGCCCTGTCCTCATCCCCCACATCCACAAGCTTTTCAATCACGCTGTTAAGCAAGGGTTCCCTAAACCTTGGACTGAGAGCCTCATTATCCCTATTTTTAAAAGTGGAGATACAAATAACCCCTCTAATTATCGAACAATTATGATCAGCCCTCTCTTAGCCAAATTATATGGTAGTATTCTGGAAAAAAAGTTAAGCATATGGCTTGAAAGTGAAGGTAAGCGGGTTAAAGGCCAAGCAGGTTTCAGAAGGCATCACTCAACAACAGACCACCTTGTTACGCTAAGGATCATTGCGGAGGAATGTCGTAATGATAAATCCAATTTATTTTGCTGCTTTGTAGACTTTAGAAAGGCTTTCGATACGGTTCCTAGATATAACCTTTGGAAGAGGTTAGAAGAGCTAAAGGTTCCTCTTGAGTTAAGAGCTGCTACTATAAGGCTATACGAGAATGTAATTGCCAAGCTAAAGAACAATGAGGGGTGGTCAAAAGATATTAAGTGTAACATCGGAGTTAAACAAGGTTGCCCCCTCTCCCCTACTCTATTTGGCATTTACATCGATAAGCTCGAAGGTTATTTAGAAGAAGCAGGATGTGGTGGCACAATCTTAGCTGGAATAGTCATTATCCTTCTTCTCTATGCTGACGATATTGTTCTTTTGGCAAGGTGCCCTTCTGATCTTGATAAGCAACTCAAGCTTCTTAAGGATTTCTGCTCTACCATGGGTATGACTCTTAACACAGACAAAACAAAAGTTATGATTATCAAATCTAAAAAGGACAATTGTGCTAATTTTACGTATGACAATAATAACTTGGAGGAAGTGTATTCTTACAAGTACCTAGGAATTGATATCCATCACAAGCTCAACTGGAACCATAACATTGAGAAAAGGATCAATGGGGGATGGAAAGCCTATTTTGGGCTTGAAAATAATTGTAAAACAACAAACCTCGTAATGTGGGATAAAAAGAAGTTCCTCTTTGAAACTTTAGTCACTCCTGTTATCTTATATGGCTGTGAAGTTTGGGGCTGCAGCATCTCCAGAGAATCATGGAGGAAGATTGAGCAAATCCAGAAGCGTTTTATAACTTATAACCTGAAAATTAAAAGTAATACACCCTATCCTATTCTCCTTATAGAAGCAGGCCTTTCTTCTATTGAGAGCCTAGCTATGCTCAGGTTTCTGATGTACAAGCACAAGCTCAATAACATAGACAATCATAGACTTCCTAAGCTAGCTTTAAATTCCAGCCAAAATCACCTAAGGCTTAACCGAGGATGGCATAAGGACACAAGGGCCTAGTTAAACTATTGGGAGATCAATGAGAATGATGCTTTGCAAAACATAAATAACATTAAAGATATTGTTACTTCTAAGTTCAAAGAAAAATTGTGGTGTGAGAAAGATTTAGCGTCTAAAAGAAAATTAAGTTATTATAAGAAGGTCATCAACCCCACCCTTGAAGATCAAAGGTATCTCTCTATTCTAACTAGCTCAAAAAAGAAAATTAATATAGCAAAGATTAGAACAAATTCTCATGAGCTCCATAGTGAAACTGGCCGCTGGGCAGTTCCTAAAACGCCATGGATAGAAAGGATCTGCCATATTTGTGAGAATAGGAGCATCGAGGATGAAAACCACTTCCTCTTAGAGTGCCCTGCATACAACCACATTAGATCTCAATTTCACAACCTTTGTTACAATACTGACCTTCCTAGCCTTTTACAATGCCAAAATTATAGTGAACTCGGGAGGCTTCTCTCCAAGCTTTTTGAGCATAGGAATAAAATCTTAAATCAAAATAAATAATTTGTCTTTTTAGGTCCGATAGATCATTATTTGGTCTCAGCGGACGTTAACCATCATCATCATCATCATCATCAATTTGAATGGATAATAAATTATTTCATGTGTTTAATAGCTCTTTTATCACATCGTGAATTTGAACGGATTATAAATTTACTTTTAACAAAAGAAAATTACCCCATTAAACTTCCAAATTAAGTAAAAATTTAAACATCTTTACTCTTTACTCAACCCACTACCATTCATTAAATCAAAGAAAAATTTTAATTCAAAATAAAAAATAGAAAATCCTACTCCAAAATCTTTTAATATTTTTTTTAATTAGATATTAATAAAATAAATTAAAAGGGATGTAGTTTTATTATAAATATTAATATCAATGCTACATAAAAAAAACATCATTAAATCTAACATTGATTTAGAAATTAAAAACTTTGACTAAACAATATAATTAATACGTCATCGTTTCACTCAAAAATAGATAAACTCCTTAACCTTTCATAGATACTTTTTCTCCCTCTCTTTAAGTGAAGAGAAAAACATATAAGGTTATTCAAATTAGAAATAATTAGTAATTTAATAGAAATGACTAAAAAAGTTAGTGATGGGTTTTGTTGTTTTTTTTTTCATCGTTTTTGTTTTGTATGGGTAACTTTATATTATGAAAATCCAAGGAGTAATTTTTTTATCAATTCTGGTTTGTTAAGAAATTAAGTTTATTACATTGTAATGTTCAAAAAGTCATGGATTGAGTTATTGTTAGCGAAGTTTATTATAAAAGATATAAAATTGGATGTAAAATGCATGATAATAAAATATATAAAAGTTGTAAACATGTACAAAAATTATAAGTTTTGGGTGTTACTAGACTTATTCATGGTGACCTTGCACCACAAAGAGATCATGCAATCGATAACTAGGGGCAGGATTTGTAGGGTGGGCAAGAAGTTGAGGATCTCTGTCTTGGGGAAGTGTTGTTTCCAATCACTATAGTCAGTCATCCATGATTTGGTAAAGCATGTGGAGCTCCTCCATGCAAAGGAGGAGCTCATCCCTGCTCTCATTATGGTCAAACAATATTTTTCCTAGCAATTATTTGATTATATGTGTAGGTATTTATTTTGACAAGTTCTTGGTGTGCACAGATCGAGCACCCAATCTTCCACCATTAGGGGCGTTTTGAGGTCAAAAATGGGCCTTCTAATGAAATTATAAAACAATAGTGGAAATAATAAAATAATATTAGATTATATCATCAAATTTTAGAGGGAAAAATGAAAAAAACTACTTTTTCAGCATGTATTTTCAACTTATCTCCCTACGAGTCTACTCAAATTTTGCACGGGAACACTCGTTAGATGCATAATTTGATTCCTCATCCAAGGAGTATCCATGTTTCATACTTTCGATAGACTCTACTACACGAAAAATGAGAAATAAATTAAAAAGTGTGATTGCAATAATGTTTTTTTCATGTGTTTCTCATTTTTCGTGTAGTAGGGTCCATCAAAATTATGCAACATGGGTACTCCTTGGATGAAGAATTAAATTTTGCATTCAATTGGTACTCCCACTCAAAATTCAAGTAAAACCTTAGGGAGATAAGTTGAAAATACAAATTGAAAAATTAGTTTATTATTTTATTATCTTTTAATCTTTTTACTTTTTTACCCAAAAAATGGTGTATCATCCCTCATGCTTGACATCATCATCTTAAATCCTATTGGTTCTTATAAAGTTTATTTTGGTTTTACGTTTTACTTAAGAGGCCCATTTTAGACTTCAAAAGTTCTCTAATGATTAGCCATAACCTCTCAGTCTAACATTTCAGCTCTCTCGTCAACCAATACTTGATCAATTCCCAATAATTCATGTTGAATGACTAAGGGAGCATTCCCACATAAATGGTCTATTGAGGCTTCGGGTTGGGCCCCAACTCATGAGTTTCCTTGAGGATCATGGCCCCATATCCTCTTCTAGAACAAGATATCTCACTTGACATTAGAGAGAAAGAAGATAAAGTGCAAAGGTATCAACTAGAGTCTAGGGTGGAAGAAGCAATGGAGAGAGGCGAAGGAAACTAAGGGAATATGAATTGAGAGTGAAAAAAAGAGAATGAGATAAAGAATGATACACGAAGTGGGGGAAAGCTCTAAAATAGAGATTGACAAGCCCAGAATTACCTAACTCCAAGCAATAAAAACCAAATGGGAAATTTGAAACAAAGAAGTAATGTTGAGGACAATAGTATACCTGAGTAGAGTGAGGCTTGTTGTAATAAGGGAAAAGGGAATTGTTTTATTTAAAACCAAGATAAGGATGATGGGCCAAGTGTTGAGGGTGACCCACTACATTCAAAGAAAAAGGGACCAGGCTAGGGTGGTCTAGTCCTTCTACTTGCAAACTAAAAAACAATAGAACCATTAAAGATTTTTCCCTTTCACATCCCTTGACCATCCAACTAAATGATATAAATGGTATCGAGAATAGGAAACCTTACCCAAATTTCCATGTGTACATTGAGTCATTTTGGAAACCTCACACCATTGAATAATATCCCAAGATAGATGAAGAAGGGCACTATTAACATGTTAGTGTTGTGGCCCAAGGTTCCAAAGTAATAGAAGAGAGCATGTCCCTAATTGTTCATGAAGATGATGCCATAGTCTGCAAGAACTAAATTTCCTTTGGAGGCACTATAAAATTTGAGCTTGATAAAGGAAGAGGGACGGGGATACCATTCAGAGGAAGAGGAGGAAGGAGTGGGGGTGGAGGGAGGGGGAAGAGAGGGAATATGGAGGGAAATAAATTTTGTATAATTCGAATTTAAGAAGGATCAAAAGGTCAGGTATCTGGAGACCAAGGCTAAATAAGAGCATATTTCTTGAGATTGTTCAAAAAGTGGGACCAAATAGCAAGGCCAAGGAGGTGTTAACCTTTAAAAATGTGTTTTTTTCACTCCTCCAAGATATTCTAAAGTAAGAGGTCTAATGTTGATTACCAAGCTCTATTGAAGATGGGATTTTCAAATTGGGATGAGTTCTAGTTGATGATTGTGTTGGTAATGTTGCCCCTGTTCTTTTCCAAATGTTCAAATAAGATTACCACATGATCCCACAAATTTAGAGAGTAGTTCCAAGTGTTAAATAGATGTGTGGGATACTCTACTCCATTACACCATAGGTATTCAAATAACGGTCGTTTGAAACTAAATTTTATCCGCAATCCCATACAAGGGTGAATTTCCCTATTAAGAGCCATATGAAGTGGTCTACCTTCACCTATAGATTCTAAGATGAGATGCACTTCCATATTTTTTGGGTTGGGAAATCTTTGTGACATGTAGAGATGCAATAAGCTTCCTTTATTATGAAGGTTCCATTGGTTTGATACCCCCAACTATGTTTTTTTAGACCATTCTAGTAGGGTATTTTCCTGTTCTGAAGATTATTTGATAATTGTTGGGCATTTTCATTTTCTTTAATGTGTGGCCATCAACCTTTATGATTCCATATGTGCCAAAAATCTCTTGTTGGGTTTCCCTACCACTAATATACCACCTTAATCCAATGTTGAGCTTGCAATGTTTTCTTGATCTCATTGTAGGACCCTTTGTTAATGAATTTATTCGTTTGTTTCCATAAGTCTTCCTGGAAGATGGTAGAATTACCATCACAGATATCCCAAAACTATGCATTTGAATGAGGTTTTTTTATTGTAAATAGCATGATTATAGATTGAAGAGCCATGAGGGTGGGAGACTGTCCTTATTTGATGTTGGAAATGGATGTCATGTCTATTTTTTTTTCCATATCTACTTTCAATGTTCAACACCCCACTTTATACATCCACTAGATCTTTGCTTCGAAGACTTTACAAAGGGTTTTTGAATCTCTCAGACCCAAACCTCCTTTTAACTTGGTTAAGAATACTTATCTAAATATATTTGAGCATGTTTCTTTTCCTTGGAAGCTCCACCCCATACGAAGGTGAGATGAATTTTTTTTAATGGACTTGAGGATTTGTTTGAGGGATGTTATGGAAGTGAAGAGGAAAATGGGGATAAATTGTAGCATAGATTTAAGGAGAATGGCTTGCCCCACAACATTGGGGGATCAGAAAATCCAACGATTAAGTTTTTCCTTAAGTTTCTCGAGGAGTTCCTTCCAACATTTGGATTTTAAGGTCTATTCCATTAGAGTGTCCCCCAAGTACTTTTCTAACAAGTGGTTGATCTAGTAACCAAGGATGCAAGTTATGTGTCTTTAGACGATCATAATGGTATTGAAAAAGAATAGATTTGATTTGCCAAATTTTGTAATGATTCCAAAGGCTAACTAGAAGTATCCTAGAATCTTTTTAAGAGTGTTTGTCTCTCTAATATTGGGGATTGGGATAAGAAGTATATCATCAACAAAGGGCAAGAGACATGAAAATAATATACCAAAATTCAAAGACCTTTTGGATAGCCTTGATGGATGGCTTGAATGATGGTGCGACCTAGGCCTTTGAAATACAAGATGAAAAGGAAAGGGGAGAGTGGCTCAACTTGCTAAATACCCTGAGAATGTGAAAAAGTATAAGTGGGGGAACCATCACGTAGAATGGAGAAAAAGGGAGAAGAGACTAAATATCCCACCCAATTTAATAAGTCCTTAGAGAAACCGAAGGCTTGAAGAATTATATAAAGATATGACCAATTCAACTTGTCAAAATATTTTGAAAGATTAAGTTTGATTATCATATGTGGTTTTTTTTTTTTTTGCCAGAGAGTCAATGACTCTGTACATGACCACGATTCTATCCAAAATATTCCTTCCTTCCGCATAGCCTGTATGTTCTGGTTAAATTGAGGTTAGCAGGATGGGCTTCAGGTGTTCTGCAATATGCTTCATTATTATTTTATAGATGAAGTTTCATAGCCTATGGCCCTAAATCCCAAGGGATCATTGAACTTTTTATACTTTAGGATCAAAGTAAGGAAAGTGGCATTGAGATTTGGAAATACTAAAGCAGTTTCCATTGTCACATCAACCAGATCGTGAATTTAAAGCTTGAGAAAAGGACAAAAGGCTTAAAATATTCCATTGTAAGTTGTCCATTCTAGGGGCTTCACTTTTCATCATGCCCATGATGTGTTCCTCTAATTATTAAATGGAGATTGATCTTGTTAAGGTGTCCTTTTGCTCTACGTGAACCAAGTATGGGACGGATCGCATGATTCACATAATGGCTATAATTTTGTTGTCTTCAGGCTTGGAAATAAGATGATGATAGAACTTAACCAATTCCTTCTCCATTTCCTCATGATCTATTAGTTTTTGGCTCAATTTTTTGTAGAGAGAGAAAATTCTATTGTGATGATGATGTTTGGTCATGGATTTATGAAAGCAATTAGTGCTCACTTCACCTTCTTTAACCCATTTGATACATGATTTTTTCCTCCAAAGAATTTATTACTAGATATGAAACTCTTCAAGATAGATTAAATTTGTACCCTCATCTTCAACCAAGTCCTCCATGTGGCCTTTTAGTAAAATTTGTTGTTGTATTTTCTCCATGAGAGCTTCTAGCTCCCGTTTGGATTGATGGATGCTCCTAAATTCATCCTTGTTCCACTTCTTATTTTGGCCTTCGAAAAATTATTTTTTTGTTGGAATTGGAACATGGAAGAACTTGGTGGGGGGGGGGGGGGGGGGGTTCGTGTCACCATTTGTTGGCTTTGTCCATGAATGAGGAATCTTTGAGCTAGAAGCTCTAAAAGAAAATGGTTTGTTCTTGGGGTTGGCTCTAATATCGTCATCCAAGAAAAGAAACTAGTGGTCAGATCCTTGATATGGAAATATGGAAGCCTCCAAAAAATTATCCCTTTCCCAGAAAGATTACGAGAAGTTGAAGTGATCTAGTCTTGAAACAATTTAATTATGCCTTCAATGACCTCTAACATGAGAATAAATCGACCTATTTTAGCTAGTGTGTGTCATGCTTCTTTAGGGAGACCCTTCTTGCTTTTGTATCCCTTTTTTTATTTCTCTCTATGGTTTTGTGGTCTCCTTGATGTTGTGGGTTTGGATGCCTTAACTTGATGGACTAGGGTGTTGGAAGATTGATCTATTGCATTTGCATAGATTTAGGTAGGCTTGTTGGAGCTACTGAACTTTCTACTTAGGTATCATCCATAGATCTCTTCCTTTTAACTCTTCAACCATGCTTGGTAAGGTGGCCTTATCCACATCCATTTCTTCATTATCATCTTGGGTTCCTTCTGGAGAGGCTTCCATTACTGCATGATTGTATTCTTTTGGCTCCTCTTGATTGGTTTATAATTCTGTTTCATGGAGTTGCGATCTACATTAGGGTTTTATGGAAGGGTTTCTTGAGCTAGGATATTTGTTATTTCCTGGATTTCATTAAGGTTGAGATACCTATTGTTGAATTGGGGTGCTTCGTTGGCTCTCAATTCCTCCTATTGTAACTCATTTCTTATGTAGAGAGCCATTATTTCAAAACCATTGGCATCATTTTGACTTGTCTACTCTTACGAAGGATCCTTTTAGTTCAGAGGGAAATTACAAAACAAGTCATTGTATTCATGACAACGACAATAGAAAAATGGAACATTCTCAAAATATGGGGTTTGTTGATGGATCTCACCATAATAATACAAATTAATGGAAGTGAGTAAGGGTTCTGAAATATTCCTATAAATGCAAATGTAAGTGTAGGAAGTATACCTCCATCTCTTTGTAACTTCTAATAATTTTACAAAATTTCCTATTGTATTTTTGATGCCTTATAAGACATCATCATTCCAAAATTCCTTACAGAGTGAAAAGAGCCAAATCCATACAAGTGTTGCTAGGAAATATTATTTTTACAAGTTGTAACTCCCCTTCCTAAAATGCATGAATAGGTCAACATTGTTGAAGAAGTAGGTTTCGTTTTCAAAGACACTAGGTTTATCCTCCAGATTTCTAAATATTATTGTAAAGAACCCTTTGGCACCCAATTGCAAATCTATTTCAGACTTGTGTTTCCATTTTCTTTACATCTAATTGATGAGGGTTTTCTTTGTTTCCCATTGGTTGATGAAATTACAAATTAGCGCATGATCCTTCATATATTGGAGGCAGTCCTGCATTATCCTAAATATAATCTCAAATTTTGATTTTGTACTAAATTTGGAAGGCATCTTCCATGGTTATGATTTTTGTAGTAATCTCCATAGGGACTTTGTCCTTCCCTTTTTGAGTTGAATTCTTGACTCGAGTCTTGATCCAAGGGTTGATTAATGAGGTGTTGTAGCCATTGGTCCACGAAGAGCACTATATCTTGAAGTCACAATGTGATAGGAGGGGGTTGTTCCCTCTATAGGGGTTTCCTCCATGAAACCACTCAATGAGAGGGTTTTATGTGAGATATTGGAGAAACCCTAATGGGATTCATGGGATTCATATTGAAAAATCGTAATGCCAAAAAGACTAAGTGCGCATACTAACCTTCCTTCCTAATTTATTGGAGATGTTCTCCCATATCGCCATAAATTTTTTCAATCAAAAAACTTAGCGATCATTATTACTAATATAATGCATGAAATGTGCATACCAACCTTCCTTCCTAATTTACTGGAGAAGTGCTCCCATATCACCATAATTTTATTCAATTAAAAAACTTAGTCATCATTATTATTGATGTAATGCATGATGCATTTCAAATGTTTATTTTAGGTTTAACTTGTTCACCTTTAAATGACTCATGCTTTATGCCTGAGCAGATTTGGTTTGTAAAAATGAATGAGAAAAAGATGATCTCTTCTCCTATGTGGGTGGATCATCCCACTCGAGATCATATTCCCCAACCTTGGAAAATGATGAAGAATCCATCTAAGTTGGATGGATTTGAGACATGAAACCAATTCAATAATTTACACTTTAATTTTCCCTAGAACTAAGCGTCTCTTTATTTTCATGGAATTTTTGTTGGATAATTCCTTTTACTGGGAATATTTTAGTGCACCCTATGTTGCAGTGTGATTGACTAGACGAACTCTTTCCATAAAGTTAACATTGTTTGTTCTGAGTTTCATAACATAATGAAATATTATTGGAATGCCTCGTTCTAGACTTTAGAGAATTTTGAAGGGATTGGAGGTTTCATTATAGCTATCTCTTCCTTTTTTATAGTTTCGTAGTTGTATCTAGTTTGGACCTTCATGTTTGTTGTGCACGGGCCATCCTTTTGATTCTAAACTGTGTGATTGATTTTTATATCATTTATGCTCCTAATCTTGAAGTGAATCAATGCAAGATTTGGTACTAGATCACTTCCTCTCTTTTAGTTATAGAGTGGAATTTTGGAGGGAAATTCAATGTGGTTGAATGACAGGGAATTTTTGTGGTCTTATAGTCGTTCAAATAATCATGCTTGGTGTCATTGTAAAGGCATGTCCTTATATTTTTCATTGTAATTGGAAGCAAAGGATCTAGAGAATGGTCATTAGTATGCTTAGTTTAATTATCAGTAGGGAAAAAATATTAAATGCTTCAAGTCATTTTTCCAATCGAAATTATAATTTACTTGAGACAACTTGTTAATTAACCTCCTTCACTATCAAATTTGACTTCTTGGTTCTATTGCTCAGGATCTTGATAACATTAGAGGTATGTTTAACAACAATTTTCATAATATTCTATCTTTTTATCTTTAGAACAATGGGGTGTTAGTTATTAGAGATGCCTATTATTATGTGGTCCTCCATAATGTTTTTCTTAGTGAATCTTCAAGTATGTATGGGATGCATTATGACTTACACAAATATTTATGGGATTCTATTAGTGATGACTTTTGTTCATTTATCTTTAAAGTTTTTACTAGGAGTTGACTGATTGATTTTCTCAAGAAAGGAAAGATTAATATTATCTCGAAGAATGCAACTAGGGATCCCATTAGTGGTTGCATTAAAAATAGTCAGAAAAATAAACTTGAACAAAACAATGAGTGAAGTGATAGAAGCTACCAAAAACACACCAGATTTATGTGGAAAACCCAAAAATGGGAGAAACAATTAAAAAATTGAGTAATATGATATAAGTTACCAATAACACAGCAAATTCATGTAAAAAATCAAGCAATGGGAAAAGTCATGGGGAAATTATTAGTATCTTTTGTTTACTAGCAAACTTAAATGTGTAACCTTCAATTGTGAGCCTTCTTATTGACTAATTTCTCACATACCTATTCATGTGATTCATTCCATGATTTGATACTCCATCCTCTATATTCATGAGAGGGATGACATCATGTTCTACAAAGCTACAACATGTATACCTAAATAATAGGTATCACAATGATCTCGGGGAATAAATATTGGCTATGTATAGGATTTAGAATATAGACCAAAAATTATAGGGTATTCATACATTATTATGTCTCTTTATAACATTTTGGTTCCTTCACCAGATGTTAGCATTGTTGACTCCATCTACATTCTCTTGCCCATGAAGTTGCGTGATCTTTCTTTTACTATATCTTGCACATATTTGGATCCATAATTTGCACGTACTCCTTAACCTCCACTCAACAATCATGTATTTTTCTTGTATCACCTTGACCCAACCTTCTTAGTGTAGCTTGACAATACTCAACATAGCCTACATATCTTAATCCCATCTCTCCTTGGCCCATGTACAACCACATAGCTTGTGCCACATTTCCATCAACTATGATGCCACTATTATACAAAGATAGATAAATAAAAACATAATATAGAAACATAAAAGAACATTGACACCATTAATTATCTTGAAAATCCATGTGCCAAAACCAATTCCTAATAATAGAACTATTATTCTTTGATCCAAAGATATCTTAAAATGTTTTCATCATGCTATTAAATAAGATACATTGCATGAAAATATCACAGGAAAAACTACCATAACACGTTAATGTCCATTTCTTTTCTCATAGTTGCTTAAATTATAGCTAAGACCATGCCAATGTGAATTCACCCAATGGTAATGTAACTCCGTCAAAAATACGTGTTCGATAGAAAACATTGCACCGATGTTTAAAAGAGTAAACATTTGGATTATACAGTTTAATAATATCAAAATTACAAGAGATTATTCAACGAGTTGAGACATGGTTTTCAAGCGGGTCTACAGAATCAAATAAGTTGCCGACGGTTTTGTTAATAAACATAAGGTACATTTTGTAAAGGGATTTTCATAAGTTTGACAAACATTATTATTCTAAAACCTTTTCCCCTATTGTCAACATGGATTCTATAAATATTGTGCTTCTTGTAGATGCCTTTTATGGGTGGCTAGTTTATGAGATGGATGTAAAGAGTGTTTTTTGCATGAAGATCTACATGAGGAGATTTACATGGAGTAACCTGCTAATTTTGTGCAATATCTTTGACTTGTTAGAAGATTGTGACTTTCCTTATATGGTCTCAAGCAAACTCCCAAATCTTGGTATGAGAATATAGATAACTTTCTATTTACATAATGGTTCAACTATTTTCATTTTAGTCATACGTAGATGATTTGATTCTCGTAGGGATATCTTCAACTATGGTTCAAAATGTTAATAAAGCCTTAATGGGACAATTTTGTTTGACAACTTTGGTTTGCTACATTACTTTCTTGTATTACAAGTTCACTAGTCTTTAGAAGGGATCACAATCTTCTAGAAAAGATATTCCCTTGATTTACTTCAATGCTTAGGCATGGTTGGTTGTAATTCTCTCTCTACTCCTTTTAAGTTGGGTGTTACTCTCACCACCAGGTGCACCTCCCCAAGGGTGGATCCTACCTTGCATTGACAACTCGTTAGGAGTCTACTCTATTTAAGTCACACTTGACTTGACATTGCTTATGCAGTAGAGTTGGTTTCTTGATTCTCTTGGGATTTTCATCAAAATCACTAAAAAGAAATGAAGTGTATTCTAAGATATATTTAGGGGACATCAAGTCTTGGAATTCAATATACTGTTGGTTCTCCTAAGCTTGTGGGTTTCACAAATTCTCACTAAGCTAGATCATTTGATGATTGAAGGTCCACCTTTGGTTGTATTTTCTATCTTGGTTTTGATCTTATTGCTTGGTACTACAAAATCTAGTTAGTGATTGCATTATCTATAGCAACATTTATTGACTGAGTTTGGCATTCAACAGTATCAACCCACTATATTATGGTGTGATAATTAGAGTGCAATACATTTCTAAAAATCCTGTGAAGTATCAAAGGACCATACATATTGAGTTCCATATGCACTTCAGTTGCCAACATATTCAAGATGGTGTTCTAAGCCTAGAATATGTGTCTAATAAAGATAAGTTGTAAATATTTTCACAATGTATTTGGCATCACCAAGGTTTCTTTAGTTACAACTAATGCTTGGAGTGAAAAAAGTTGTCCTTGGGGGGTAATCTTGAGTCCTCCTTCCCACATCTCCTTCCTTCTTTATTTCTTTCTTTTCTCATGTAGTTTTTTTTGGGGGGTGCGTGGCGAGGTGGGGCTTTCCTATGAATTTCTCTGTTTATGAGAGGTGGTACATGAGTACCTAAGCAAGCATCCCTAAGTGGACCCATTCTTTGTTTTTTTTTTTTTAATTTCCTCCCTAAGCTTCTGGGTGGTGTAAGTATGGCATGTCCTCCAAAAATAATAAAATAATTTCACTAATGTTGACCAAAACATTTCTTGAATCTTAAATTATATATAACTTGAATCTTTATATTATATATAACTTTTTAATCTTAATAATGGACTAATATTAATTATTAAAATAAAACTATGTATTATTATATATAATTTGAATGGATAATAAATTATCTCATGTGTTTAATAGCTCTTTACTCTTTAGTCAACCCAATACCACTACTTAAATCAAAGGAAAAATGTTAATTCAACATAAAGAATAGAAAATCTTGCTCCAAAATCTTTTAATATTTATCTTAATTAAATATTCCTAAAATGAATCTTTTAAAAGAAAAACCATATATATTAATTGGATGTAGTTTTATTATAAATTTTGTTATCATGCTATGTAAAAAACATCCTTAAATCTAATATTGATATTAAAAGATTAATATTAATAACTTTGGATTAATACACTATTAAATTTAATATAAAATTATTTTTTTTATATTATAATATATATTATTATATCATGATATAGAATTAACTCTAGATATATATGGAGGGAAGAACAAAAACATAGAGTGATAAAGGTGGAGAGATAGAGGGAGTGACAAGGGAGAGATGGAGATAGAATGAAGGAGACGGGAGAGGAGTAATGAAGAGAGAGAGAAAGAGAGGAGTGATAGACGGAGTTAAGGGTAAGAGAGAGAGAGGGAGACACAAAGATGGAGGGGGGAGAGAGGAGGAGAGAGGGAAGGAGATAGTGACAAGGTTGGAGGGAAGAGAGAGAGAGAGAGAGAGAGAGAGATGGGGGGAGAGAGAAGGAGGTAGGAGAGAAAGGGAGTGAGGGGAAGGACCAAAGGGAGGACTTTAGAGGTAGGGACAAAAATATGGAGTTGGAGGGGGAGAGAGGGAGTGAAGAAGAAATACATAGAGGGAGAAACATGTAAAGAGAGAGAGGGAGTGACAAGGGAGAGATGGAGAGAGAGGGAGGGAATGACAAGGTCCAATAAAGATAAGTAGCAAATATTTTCACATAGTATTTGGCATCACCAAGGTTTCTTCAGTCACAACTAATGGTTGGAGTGAAAGAATTTGTCCTTGCGGGGTCATCTTGAGTCCTCCTTCCTACATCTCCTTCCTTCTTTATCTCTTTCTTTTCTCATGTAGTTTTTTTTTGGGGAGGGAGCGGGGGGGGGGCTAGGGGATTTCCTATGGTTTTCTCTGTGTATGAGAAGTTGTACATGAGTACCTGAGAAAGTAGGTAAGTTGTACATGAATACCTAAGCAAGCATCCCCACCTGGACCCATTCTTTGTTTTTTTTTTTTTTTTTCCTTCTAAACTTCTGGGGGGCGGGTGTCAAGTCTTAATAAAGAAGCTTAAACAATCATAAACTTCTATAGCATTTTTATTTAATTAAATTGTTATAAACCCTTTTTTAACAATAAAATGTTTTCACATTCTTTCTTTAATGGTTCTCTCTTTTTAAGAGGTCTTTTAGATTTTGCAATTTGATTTTTGGATGCTTTTCTCCATCTTAGATTACTTTCACTAAAAAATTGACCAGAAAAATGTCAAAAAAAAATCAAAACATCCCATCGTTAGACTAAGCAATGGTTTAACGCCACATATCCAAGTCATTAGCATTGAATGGCAAAAGCAGCTTGTTATGATATATAAAAGACATGGACACATATACCAAGCAAACGACATTAAAATTTACTCTGCAAATCCATGAACTACATCTTGGTATGTTATTTTTACCCCATAAAATAAAATAAAACAATCGGGTTGACCATAGCCAGAATTAAATACGCGTATTAATATCAAAGTAAATAAAACAGTTGATAATCCCTTTCCACTTTGCAGCTAGAATTAAATCACCGTATTAATATCAAAGTAAATAAATCAGTTGATAATCTCTTTCCACTTTGCCAAAAGAGTAGTTAATAAAACATTATGGCGTGAAGAGTTATTGTTTTTTCATCTCATCACATCCAGAACCAGGCTTTTGGTTGCTTTCTCGCTTCGTGTTTCTTAGCTTCTGGATCTGTTTATCTTCGTTTTTCTGGAACGCGTAACATTTGGAAAGAGACAGAATGCCTTAACTCGCTCTACATGAGAAAAACAACCTGCAGCCTTCATGTTTTAATTGATATTAGAAGCCTTCAAGCAATTAAGTTATTGTAAGTCTTTTTTACTTCAGCAATGAAGCTTCTTCTCCTTCTTTCTTAATCTTTCTCCCTTTTAAAAGGTCTTTTAAATTTTACAGGATGTATTTTAGCGCTCTTACAATACTTTCACACAAACATTGACGAGGGAAAATGTCCCAGAAATATCAAAACCTGTAACAATTACACTATATTAAACCAAGCAACGGTTGAAAAGCAACTTGTTATAAAAGACGAGGACCCTTATACGAGGCAAAACCCATTAAAATTTACACTCCAGATCTGTGAACTCTGACCATATTTTAAAAATCAGTTGACCATAGCCAGATTTATCCATTAAAATTTACTGCAAATCTATGAACTCTATCCACATCTTAATATGCTATTTTTAGCATCAAAAAAATAATTCAGGTTGACCATATCCATGTTTAAATCCCCGTAATAATATCAAACTAAATAATACACTTCATGAATCTCTTTCCACTTTAACTAAATAGTTGTTAATGAAAACTTATGGCGTACAGAGTTATTGTTTTTTCATCTCATCAAATCCAGAACAAGGTTCTTCGTTGCTTTCGCGCTTCCTGTATCTTAGCTTCTAGCTTCTAGTTCAAAAACGTCTTAATGGAGTGAATTGATGCCAGCTTTGATACTTAATGGAGTAGATTGTTGGAGGGGATTTCAATATGGTTGAAAAGAAGGGTATTGTTGTGGGTTTTTAGGATTGACAAGTAGTGGTTCATATATGTATGCTGAGTGTCATTGTAAAGGTATGAGTCCTTAGATTTTTCATCCCATTTGGAAGTAAAAGAGGCTAGATTGTAGTGGTTGGTATACTCGGTTTAACTATTGATAAAGAAAAGATAGGAGGTAAGCTTTTTCATATTCATTCTATGGATTTTAGGAAGATTTTAATTTTTCTAGTTAGTCTCATAATATTATGTGATCTTGCTTGTGACTATTTTAGGTCATTTTACAATCCAAACTATAATTTTATTAGGACAATTTGTCAATCCACCTCCTTCATCATTGTTTAAGTTGAATGCATGGTTCTCTTATGGAGGATCTTGCTATGGGTGGAGGTATTTTTAGCCCCTATTTTCATAATATTTTCTCTTAACATATATTGAACCATGGGGTGTTTGCTATTGAAGATACATATTATTGTGTGGTTCTTTATAAGTTTTTTTCTTAGTGAATCACCAAATATGGATGGGACTTATTACGAATTATACAAGTATTTATGGGATTATATTGGTGATGGTTTATATTCTTTTATTTTTGAATTTTTTTTAGTACTATTAAAATATTTGATTATATCAAACAAGGAAAGATTAAGATTATTTTGAAGATTGCAACTGAGGATCCCATTAGTGATTGCATAATAAAAAAAACAGTAAAAGAAATAAACCTGAATTGAAAAAAATGAATAAAGTGATAGAAGCTACCATCAATATACAATTTTTTTGTGGAAAATCCAACAATGGGAAAAACCAATAAAAAAACATAAGTAAAATGATAAATGTTACCAAATCTATGTGGAAACTCTAAAACTGCGGAAATAACTAGTAGTTTTAAATTACTAGCAAATTAAGTACATAACCTTCTGTCATGAGCCTTCTCACTCACTCATGTTTCACCCATTCAATTATAGGCTTCATTTCATGTAATATCATTGCCCAATACCATGGATCACCGATACCACATGTTGAAAATCAAGACTCATTTCACTCCTTAACATTTCATATATATATTTTTTCCATGTCATATATAACAATCCCCCACTTGAGACCAAATGAAAGCTTAATAGAATATTTTTATATTGTTATCATCTCCTTGATAGAAAAAATATTTCTCATATTTCTATATTTGGGTCAAGAGATGTTTTACAACCCAATATGGGGAGATGTGTAAGCCTTAGTTATAATATAAGAAATATTGTCCATCAACATTTTTAAATGTCGAGAAAAATATATATAGAAAAAATATATCAACCTCATATGTTTTAATTACACAGTGATGAACAAGAAAATCGAAAAATCGATTGAAAAATCCAATTCTATAGTCTTGCTTTTGAAGGAGTTAATAAATTGATATTTCAAGTGGATAAATTTTTGTGGGTGGTAACCACTAGTAAGTCTACACTTTTACGCTTCTACTCATGCAAAATTTTAGAGAAATTCATAAATAATGGTGGGAAGTGGCTTTTGATATATATATTTATTTACATATCTAAAAATCATGTGTGAGTACCATAAATTATGGCAAAAAAATATGTGATGGATTTATCGTGCAATTATATCATGCAAACACTACAATAAGACCTTCAAGTTATCCTCTCATCAAAAGTTTGAAAAATAGTTTTTTAAATAATATTAAAAGATAAATATTTATTTTTCAAAGTTAACCATCATAAGTTGCATTGGTCAATACTAAACAAGAAATTTGATTGCTAGATTCCTAGCTTGGCAAACACTAATAATGATTCTCTAACCATATTTAAGTAGGCACTAATAATGGTTCTCTAATCATATTTAAATTTAATTAATAAGCATATAAACATTTAATACTTACTATAAAAATTTTCCATGGATATTATTAACTTGTAAATAGGTTTTGTCAAAATACCAGTAGCCAATACGACATGCCCAAAAACCATAATTTATTTCACAATCAAAACATTTCATAAATATTATATTTTAAGTTAATTTTATAACTTTTTTTAATTAAATCTAAAATAAAAAGAGTTATACTTTTAATATATTTCTAAACTCTCAACCCTAACTATTAATAACAATATTTCTTGGATATTGCATAAAGATTAAATCAAGGTTTTAATATATATATATATATATATATATATATATATATATATATGCAAAATATATATAACGCTGGCACCTCAAGATATTTAATCTCTTTCCCTACTTGGTAGATCCAGAATTAAGATGGATCTATCTATGATTTTTTTTAAATGTTACACACAATGCCATATTAAACATTAAAATAAATTACAAATATTCTCTATACCTTGAATTAGAAAGAACTTATTATAGGAATAAGAACTTCATGACTCTTTCTCTCTATATTTAATGTTAAAATACAATTTTTTTTTTATTAATGTATTTTTTATTTTAAATATTACATGCCAACTAAACATAGAAAAAAAATGTGGAAAATATAATATCAATAGTACTATTTTACATGTAATCTATCAAGTCCATAGTAAGTGGTGAATGAATTACATATCTTTATCATACTAAAAAAAAAAAAAAATATTATATTCTCAATTACTTCTGAAATTAAAGTGGAAATTAATGTATTTTATTTATAAACAATATTATTTTTATTTAGTGAATATAAATATTATTTAATTATTTTTAAATATAGCATTACATGACAATATTTGTTTCATAGAGAGCTCCTCTTA
This sequence comes from Pinus tabuliformis, assembly GCA_031772625.1. Lineage (NCBI taxonomy): Eukaryota > Viridiplantae > Streptophyta > Pinopsida > Pinales > Pinaceae > Pinus > Pinus tabuliformis. The sequence goes on along the minus strand of CM062807.1, from coordinate 629,764,414 downwards.
ACCCATAATTAAAGTAAATATTACCATAATTAAAGTAAATATTATCGTAATTAATATAAAAATTATTTTAAAAATTTTAAATAAATCTTTATATATAATTAATCCCTCAATTAATTTATAACCATATAATTAACCACAAATTAATCATACCACCCCTAAATTTCCATCCAATCTAATTCAGTTGAAAACTCTTCATTTCAATTTGGACAAAAGTCACCTCTAGAATTTATACTCTATACTCTAGAATGTATAATGAGTTTATTCTTCAATATAATTCCCATTGAAAATAAAACTTTTAAACGGCTAATGCAGAAGAAAATATAGATTTTTTTATGCATTTCTAAGCATTCTTTGATCTAAGTTCATCATTCACTTTTGTTCCCATGATGATTGCTTATTCCAAATCTGTAATACCTTATGGATTAATAAGATATTGTTTTCTAAATTGTGTTGAGATTTTGTGAAATAACATTGTAATCAAGTTTATAAATTTCCCAAATCCATTATTTAGAGCTTTCAAAATTGTATATTATTTTCACAATAATCCATGTTCATTTCACTTTGCCCATGCCAATGGTTTGTTATTCATATGTAAAGAAGCTGAACCTCTCAACTTTCCAGCCTTCCCATTTTGTAAGGACCCCGATGCATCGCAGATCCCTCTAACAAAAGTGAAGGTGTGGATTCTGCATGTCTAATGAGATCAAAGTTACGATCAAAAGGCATTCAATTTTAGTCGGACTCTTTTAACATCTCAATATATTATTATAATTATTTTACTATATAGTTGATAAAGATGAATAGAAATCAAAAACTTAACTTTATAAAATAGTATTTTTAATATTAAAAATAACCATATAGAATCATAAAATGTAATTAAATTGTAATTTTATTATTATTAATTATAAAAAAATAAATATTTATATTGTTTTAAAAATTATAATAAAATTTTTAATTATGAAAATTATCTATTTTATTATGAAAATTTTAAATATGTAAATAAACTAAACTACAATGCTATTACTTACTAGTAACACTTACAAAATATCACAAATTATATTAGATAAAAGCTTTTTAAATAAATTAATTAAATTAAAAAAAAAATAACATAATTAATTAAAAAAAAAAAAGTCAACGTTCAATCTATAACAAGTAATAAAATTAAATCTTACTATCAACTAAATAATTATAATAACTAAATTAAAATTATAAAAACCCTAAACACCACTTAATTATCTTTACAAAAATCAACCGCAATTTGGAATAATTTACTTTATCAATGAAAGTAAAGTGCCTGTCAATTTTATACTTTGGGCCGAATTAAAGTGTCTCTCAATATTTTCGCGTCGTTAGCAACCTACGACATAACGCGTACAATCTTGTACCCACACACAGAGCATTAAGACAATGGATGAAGGTCTACCATATTCTAATACGCCATATCCTCCTCCTCTGCTCGTTTCTGCTGCACTAACAGCCCAACAGCTTTTAGTACCATGTAGCATGAAAGTCCGTATGCCAACCCAGCCAGTGGATCAATCCAATTGAAATCATTAATATGGCATCTCTATTTTCGGGTAATGGTGGATTATTATTTTATTTTAATAAAAATTACATAGCAAAATTTTTGGAATGGTTTTAATGTTTATTGAGGAAGAACGATCTGTCTGTTGCTGGATTCTTTGTAAATCGGAATAGCTTGTTTGTTCAAAGGAATAATGATCCGTTTATTAGTGAAATATTGTCATGTGAGATATTATTAAGTTTTATGTGATGGTTTATTTTTATTTATTTTTTAATATTGGATTTCATTTGTGTTGAAATAGTTTTAAAGTTTAAAGTTTGTTGAATAGAAGAATATTTTGTTCATCAGCGAGAAACACTGTAGTGTCCTATGTTATAATTGTTTTTCTTTATGTGTGGCTTCCACTTTATATATTTTTATTGGACTCTCACTTTGAAACTTGATAAATACTCAATTCTAGACCAATCTATTAATTTACACTCCATAAATTAACATTCATAATTATTTTACTTTTTAGGTTTAACTTTTCTTTATTTTGATTTTGTTTTAAATATCCATTAACTGATTTTATCAAGAATCAAACAAAAAAAACTTACAAAGTTAACTTAACTAACTAAAAATTACAATCTCATAAAATATTAATTATAAATTATTTACAAAATTCACCTTCTTTCATATATATATATGCAGAATCATAACTTTATACAAATATTAATATATGTAATTACAATTTTATTTTTATAAAAAAATAAATTGACTTAAATGTATATCAATGTTTTATACACATGAACAAATTCACTCAATTTCATGTTAATAAAAGTTAATTGTTTTTACTTAAATTACACCCTGAAAATGATTTTTCCCTTTCCCCTCAATTTTGGGATTAGTTTCAATGTTTTTTAAATGGAATAATGATCGGCTCATCAGTAAAATATTTCCATGTTTGATGTGGTAGGATATTATCAAGCTCCATGTGATAGTTTGTTTTGTTTTGTTTTGTTTGTTTTTATTTTTTGTTTTTTTTTAATAATGGATTTCATTTATGTTAAAATAAAGTTAAAGTTTAAAGTTTGTTGAATAAAAGAATGAGTTGCTCATCAATGAAACACTGTCAAATTCCATGTGATAGTTTCTTGTCTTTATAGATGGCTCTCACCTTATAGTGTCTTTATTAAACTTTTGCCTTAAAAAATGATAAATACTAAATTCCAAACAAATCAATTTATTTACAATCCATATATTTACATTCATAATTATTTTACCTTTTTATATTTAAGCACCCAACCCAGGATTTTTATATATAAATATTTTTGTATGTAAATACAATTTTATTTTTATAAAAAAAATCAATTAACTTAGTTACATGTGAATAATTTATACAAAAGAACAAGTTCACTTAATTACCTGGCAATAAAAATTAATTATTTTCTACTTAAATTACAGTGATCCGAAGCGTTCACGAGCAGAAGAGGATTTTTCCCTTTCGCCTCAATTTTGGCACATCCACATCTTTCAACTGTTTTTTTGTTCGTGTAGTTTTTGTAGCGGAATGTGGGTTTCCTAATGGTTTTCTCCATTTATAAGAAGTTGTACCTGATTACCTAAACAAGCATCTGTAAGTGGATCCATTTTTGGTTTTTACGTCTTAATAAAAAACTTTAACACTCATAAATTTATGTAAAATTTTAATTTACTATGTCATAAGACTTATCTTCCATTACACTTCTAAATTAGGTTGTTGTAAACCTTTTTTTAATTTAACAATAAAATGTTTTCGCACTCTTTCTTCAATGATTCTCTTTTTAGAATATCTTTTAAATTTTGCAATTTGATTTTTGGATGCTTTTCTGCATTCTTAACTTACTTTCACTAAAAATTGACCTGAAAAATGTCAAAAAAACATCAAAAAAAAAAATCCCATCGTTCGACTAAACAGATTAGACTAAGAAATAGTTTAACGCCATGTATCCCAAGTCACTAGCATTTGATGGCAAAGCAGATTGTTATGATATATACGAGGCAAACGCCATTAAAATTTAGGCCGCAAATCTATGAACTGTCTCTACATCTTGGTAAGTTATTTTTACCCAATAAAATAAAATCAAACAATCGGGTTGACCATAGCCAGAATTAAATCCCCCTAATAATATCAAAGTAAATAAAACAGTTAATAATTTCTTTCCACTGTGCGTAAAGAGTTGTTAATAAAACATTATGGCGTGAAGAGTGATTGTTTTTTCATCTCATGACATCCAGAACCAGGCTTTTGGTTGCTTTCTCGCTCCGTGTTTCTTAGCTTCTGTATCTGTTTATCTTCGTTTTTTGTTGAAACGCGTTACATTTGGAAACAGAAAGAATGCCTTAACTCGCTCTACATGAGAAAAACAACCTGCAGCCATCATGTTTTAATTGATATGAGAAGCCTTCAAGCAATTAAGTTATTGTAAATCTTTTTTACTTCAGCAATGAAGGTTCTTCTCCTTTCTTGATCTTTCTCCCTTCTTAAAAGGTCTTTTAAATTTTACAGGCTTTGCACTCTTATATTACTTTCACACAAACATTGACCAGGGAAAATATCCCAAAAAAATCAAAACGTGTAACAGTTACACCATATTAAACCAAGCAACGGTTGAAAAGCAACTTGTTATAAAAGACGAGGACCCTTATACGAGGCAAAAGCCATTAAGATTTACGCTCCAGATCTGTCAACTCTGACCACATTTTAAGAAGTTATTTTTACTTAAAAAAAATCAGTTGACAATAGCCAGATTTAGCCATTAAAATTTACCTCAGATCTATGAACTCTATCCACAGCTTAATATGCTATCTATTTTTAGCATTAAAAAATTAATTCAGGTTGACCATATCCAGATTTAAATCCCCGTAATAATATTAAACTAAATAAAACACTTCATGAATCTCTTTCCACTTTGCCTAAAGAGTTGTTAATGAAAAATTATGGCGTAAAGAACAAGGCTTAGGTTGCTTTCGCGCTTCCTGTGTCTTAGCTTCGCTTTTCCTGTTCAAAAACACGTTACATTTGGAAACAGAAAGAATACCCCAACTGTGATCTAGATGAGGAAAACAACCTCCAGCCTTCATACCTTAATTGAAATTAGAAGCCTTCTAATGTACCATCTTATTTATCGAGCAAAAGTGACGTACGATTTAGCATTCTGGGGAAGCTTTTAGCGCTGCACACACATATTAAAGAGAGCCGAATAATTGCGTTTAAGCTTTCCTTTAGAAAATCTGAGGGGTAGTGTGATGACAGACATCTTCTTGATCATCATAACAGCAGCTTGTACGTGAAGAAACCCACCAAACCCTAATGTCGTGATCCAGGCTCCCGCTGTAGACACGGCATCCAACCACAGTATCCACAGACAACGCAATGGATTTAACAGGCCCTCTGTGACCTTCCAAAACCGCCAAACAGTAATGCGCGTTTCCTTCTCCTCTTTTCCACACTCTGATTGTATTGTCCGCAGATCCACTGCATAAAAATTCTGCAACTGTCGCCAAGCATAGAATTGCGCGATTGTGACCTCTCAAGGCGCCGGAAACAACCATGTGCCGCTCGCTTTCCTCCCTTTCCCAAACAATGATGGATCGATCACAAGCTCCAGAGTAGAGGATGGAGCCATTGGGGCTGAGAGCCAGTGCATTGATAGCAGATTTGTGTCTTTCAATTATGGCAACCAGAGAATGTTTTCTCTCTCCAAAGGCCTTCGCCCAGATTTTGATTCTAGAATCAGCAGATCCTGTGTAAACAAAACCATCTGGCGAAACCACAAGGGCATTGATGGCATCGTCGTGTGCTCTGAAAGATTCAACGCATCTCAAGTCGGAAGGTCTCCAGATCTTGACCGTCCTATCCCACGAAGCCGAGTACAAAAACCCATTGCTATCAACTGATAGAGCCGATATCGTATCCAGGTGTTCGATCCAGAGTACCTTCTTGTGCCTGCGCTCCTGAAAATACTTCTTAGGTGGTATGGCATTCATCACATAATCCTTCAGTGTCGGCATGGTGACCACCAGCTTATGTTCAGACGGCTGTATGTTCTCAGCGCGTTTCCAAACTCTGATTTTATGATCTTGATGCGCGCTGTATATCCTGCACCCAGAAACCAAAATACACTTGACAGCTCCATCACCGTGACCGAACTTACAGTGCTCACTGAGCTCGGGATGCCTCCATACCCGCATGTCATCACCGGAGGATCCGCTGTAGAGGAGGTTGCCCGCCATTGCTAGAGAAAACACGCACCCACCGTGACCTCTCAATGTAGCTATGCATTGATAAACACCGTCTCCAAGGACGTTGCTCCCTGGAGGCCGATCTATCCCTAAAGAGGGGATCGAGCATATGCTACCCCGTGAACAAAAACTCGGGTGTGATTGGATGCTTCGCGTAGAAGAAACATTCAATTCCGACTGCAGACTTCTTGTAGATCCGTTGCTGTATTCAGAGTGTCCGCTACCCTGCGAAGTGAGAAAGCTCTCGTGCGATTTAGTTTCCGTCTCTGTAGTATTGAGTTTCATAGCTGAAGAATCACTGGTGTTCCGTGACAATAAGGCGCTTGCTCTAAAGGAGGAGGACATATTGTCAAATTGAAATTGAAAACCCCTTGCTGGGAGCCGGAGATAAGAAGGTGATCAGAGTTGAGTAATCCTGTTGTTGCCGGACACATTGCCTTTCCCTTTAAGTTTCTCAGCGAAACTTAGTATTAATGTTTTAGACGTTGGACCACGGATGGTGACATTATTTAATATTATCAAGGTTGGAATATTCTCATTTTCATATAACCTTAAAAAACACAAAACGTTTTTAAGAACGTTGCTGGCTGGATGGCTTTTGAGATGGAGAAAGAAACGCAGCGTAAGTACCTTTTATTTAAAGCTGATATCTTGGGGTTGGATCGTAATTTTTATTATTTAAAAGATATGTTTAATATATAAATGAAATTGAAGAACTTTGGAGTTAAAACACCATACAACGCTGCAATTTGGTGTTAAAACAGATGGAGAAAAAAACGCAGCTTTGGATCGTAATTTTTATTAATATATCTTGGGGTTGGATCGTAATTTTTATTATTTAAAAGATATTTTTAATATATAAATGAAATTGAAGAACTTTGGACATCCGATGGTCACGCGCTACATTAAAACACCCTACAACGCTGCAATTTGGAGTTAAAACAGATAACACATGGCACCGATTTACATGCCTTCATTTTTTTCTATTATAGATAAAGAAAGTAGATAGGCATATTTTCTCTATTACATCTAAAAATTTTAGAAACAAAAGATATCTCTATAGACTTTCTTGCAGGTTCCTGTCCATATTAACTACTGTGTTCGTGGCCTTTTAAGCGAGTGGTATTATTATGTCATTTTATTGAATCGAAATTTATTTACAGGTTAAGAATTTTTATAAGAAAATGAAATTTAGTTACATTATATATATATATATATTTTGATTCATATTAATTTTTTTTATAATTATTAATAATAAAATAATAATATAATTATATTTTATGATTTTTTTTAATTTTGATAATATAAAGGATTATAAAATAAGTATTGTAATATCTTTTAAACTTCACTAACCATATAATTTATATAAATAAACTAATTTATATAATAATAAATAAAGCTAAATATTGCACTCCGTATAAAAATAAAAATGGTTTACTTTATGGGTAAAACAAAAGACGTACCTGTCAATTTTATACTTAGTGGTGAGAATTTAAGTGCCCGTCAATTTTATACTTACATGTGGGGATGGGTTTTGGAGAATTGTTTCCTCGTTAGCAATACGACATAATTGGCACATCGCTAGCTAGTGACAGCGTAACACAGTGCTGATGCGCCACATTCTCCTGCTTTGCATCGCTTCTGCTGCGTCCACAAACGAAGAGCATTTAGTACACTGAATGATTGCCTACCACATTGTATTCTGTTAAAATTGGGATAGCTTTTAACAGTGAAATACTGTCACTTCCATGTGATGTGATACTGTCATGCTTTATGAGAATGGAGACGGTTAGTTTTAACGATGATGAGATTGGAGACAGTTTTAACCATTTCTGAAGGGAGTTGTCTATAATGCGACTTTTTGAAGATTCCGGTGACGGAATCCGGCGAAGAAATTGAGGTCAAATCTTGATTTCTTGCAGTTAAAATGGTTTTTTAACTGCATATTTGGATTCAGCACCCTGAAAAACCCCTGGGACACTTTCATTGTGCAGAAACTAGCTATCAAACTTGCGATTCCAATAATTCCTGCCGGATTTCGACCGGAAAAATCCGCGGGAAAGACTTTCAAAAAGTCGCGTTATAGACAACTCCTTTCTGGAGGCATGGAAAAATATCTGCTCATTAATGAAATATTGTCAGATTTTATGTAATTGTTTGTTTTTTATAGTTGGTTTTCATTTTTAAGACTTTTGAACCTGAAGTTTGATAATGACTAACCTTTATTTAAACTCATTAATTACCTCTCATAAATTAATATCCATATTTATTTTACCTAATTATTAAATATATAATTTAACTCTTCACAATTTTAATTGTTTTAAAAAAATATTTTTGAACCTATGTCTGAAATTTGACAAAAAGATATAGATTTGCAGTTTTCCATTGAGATTAAAAAGTTATTTACAAAATTAACACCATTGCATTTTATATAACTTTGTGTAAATATCTATATATATATCTATATCTATATCTATATATATTATTTTGTGTAAAAAAGAAATTTGCTAAATTACAGGGCATTTGGTCAAAATTTTAGGATATTTAAAAAAAAGAACGAAGTGAAAGTTCTAACATCACTCCCCCTCATATATTTTCAAAATATTCTAGAATTTACAGTTAAATTAAACTCAAATTTAATAGTTTATATAAAATGACAAATTTACTCACTTGCGTGCCAATAAAAATTAATGGCGTTTACTGAAATTACATTGATCTTTCGCCTCTTCATCCTGATTTTTTTCTGGAACTTTTGGTAGTCCCATCTTTCTCTGTCCGACCTTACCAACTGTATATTTTGTTCGTGCAGTCTTTATTAGGGACCCTTTGGTAATAATTTTTAGAATTATGAAGTTCTAACATTTATTTTATGATATCAATTTCCATCCGAATCCTCTCGGCTCTTTATATTACTTAGCCTCTTCTCTTTGTTTAAATAAAAATTAAAAAAACATATATTTTTTTAATTTAATTTTAGATAATGGAAAATATTTAAATAATAATAATAATGAATATTTAAATAATAATAATAATAAATATTTAAATTATAATAATAATAATAATTTGTTAATTCAATTTATGAATAACATTATTATTAATTAAAATAAAATAATCTCTTTTCTCATAAATTAAATAAAAAACATAAATTAAATAAAAAATAACAGACGCATCATTAATCTAATCTATACCAAACTTATTATTTTCCTATAAAAATATATTTAATATGTAGAAATATTTTGAAAGTATTTGTAAATGATCAATACAAACATTTTAAACAAATTGAAAATAATCTATGGAAAACACTATTGAATGCTACATCATTTCGACCAGGACTTGCCACTTTAATACGTCATTATTTTACTTAACCCTTCATAAATTCTTTAACTAATGCATGAAACATTTTGATACCTTTTCTCTCTTTCTTTCTGGCGGAGGGAAATGTATACCAGATCATTCAAACTTCAAATAATTATGGAGCATATATCTCTTTCTTTCTGGCGGAGGGAAATGTATACCAGATCATTCAAACTTCAAATAATTATGGAGCATATATCAGTAAATAATTTAGTGATCATTATTATTATTGACATAATCTAAAATGCATTTCAATATTTATTTTAGGTTTAACCTGTTCACATTCAAATGCTTCATGCTTAAGCAAATTTCGTTTTATCGGTGTTCTATATTAAAAACATTGTGAAAAGTTCAAGTCATTTACCTTTAAAGTTCTCATATTTTATGCTTGAGAAGATTCGGTTTTAAGGGCATGTGTTTTTAATTGATTATATATAAAAGTGTAAAAAGATTATAATTTTTTTAATAAAAATTGTTATATTAATAATAATTGTTGTTGTTTATTATTATTATTAATTTAATGTATGATATGTGTTTACATTTAAGTGATTTAAATTTAAATGTTCTCCAATCACTTAAATGTTTTAAGTTTTAGAAGATTGTTTGGTTTTAGGGATGTTTTGTCAAATATTGTTGGTCAAAATGACATTTTTTGCATTTGAAGAAGCCTAGTACCATGACCATCATTTGAATATAAGTTTGGTCATCAAAAGGTCTAGTTGCAAAGTCAATAGTTGACTCAACTATGATTCCTTAGATGATTCAAGTCCATAATTGGGTTAACAATGGCCCTTGTCAAGTAGCTTCACAGAGGCACATTGACTACCTTGGTGTTGGGTTTACCTATGTACTTCAAAACCCAGGGTTAGTGAGTATGGATGGCCTCGCTCTTTTTGAATAAATTAAACTAGATATCGAGTCTACCTGGTTAGTCAAAATGAACTAGAAAAAGGTAATATCTTACCCTACGTGGGTGGATCACCCCATTAGACATGATATCCCCCAACCATGGGAGAAATATTACAAAAATATCATGGACCATCCATCTCACCTGGATGGATTTGATGCATGAAACCAATTCAATAATTTAAGCTTGTGTTTTCCTTTGGAATAAACATCTCTTTATTTTCATGGAACGTTTGAGAGATGATGCCTTTTAGTGGGAAGATTTTAGTGCATAGTGCATTATAGTGTGTTCACAAGATCTACTCTTTTCATAAAGTTTAGTTTGTTGGTTCTAAGTTTCATAAGATAATGAACTATTGTTGGAATAGCCCTTTTTGGACTTTAGAGCATTTTCAAGGAAGTGGAGGAGACATGATAGTTATCTCTTCCCTTTTTTATATTTTGGTAGTTGTATCTAGTTTGGATGCTGATGATTGGTGTCCATGGATCATACTTTTGATTCTAAAATTCGATGGTTGATTTCCATTTCATTGATGCCCTTAATCGAAGTGAACTGATGTAAGATTTGGTAATGGTATTAGGGGATTTTCCAGGTCTAAAATTGGTCTCCTACGGAAAATAATAAAATAATAGTTAAAATAGGGAGGAGGTGAGTTCTTGGCAGTGGGTTCTCGACTTCCTAGGGAGGAGGTGAATCCTATTACTACTTTTGAGGGTGGAGGTGTAAGCCTTTGGATTCCCTTGTTGATTGATATGCGCATTGTATACTTTTATTTCCTAGTTGAAGCAAATGTGCTTGAGTATGTATGTGGTTGCTATTGTAAATATCGTAATGAGATGTGTTATAAAGCTCCAATAAATGATATGTTTGTCATGTTTTAGCAGTGGTCATTGTAAATACTACAACGAGCTATGTTATAAGGCTCCATGGGTAGTATGTTTTGTTTTTAGTAGTCTTGATGGTTATAGGTAATATTCAACACCAACGACAGTGTTCCTACAATGGGGAGGGTTTTGTAATGACTCTGGTTAAAAATTCATGTAAAAAAATATAAGAATAAGAACATATTTACCGATAAAATAGGAACTATTACCTCAAAACAGGTACTCTAGCCCAAAACCCCCCAAAAAAAACATGAAAAAACAACCCAAAAACAAAAATTGTGTATGCGAGAACAATTTTTTTTAGGGTAAAGTTTCAACATTTTTTTAAATGGAAGTAATTTTTTTTTTGCAAAATGGATGAAAAAAACCCTCAAAAAAATAATTGTTGATGTTGGAACAAAAAAAATCGGGTTACAATTTTGACACCTTTTAAGAATGGAATTAAAGATAAAATATCAAGACTTAAAATCGGGTTACAATTTTGACACTTTTTAAGAATGGAATTAAAGATAAAATATTAAGACTTTGAAACACTGTAAAATTTCAACAATTCTTGGACATGATGTTTAAGATTAAATATCATGTCTCAAATCCTAATAATTCCAACAATTTCCATCCAAGTAGTTAAAGTTAAAATATCTAGACTCTAAACAACCTTGAAATTGTAATTGTTTTCAACAATAGAATTAAAGATAAAATATCATAATTAAGAAAAACCTTAAGATTGTCAACAAATTTTCAACCATGTAATTAAAATTCTAAAGTTTTTAACATATTTCAACCATGGAATTATGGACAAATTATATGACTAAAACAATTTCTAAAAATGAACAAGTATATGAAATATTCATTATTCCAAGAGAACTTTTTATTTCAAAGGCTAAAACTATAGCTGTTTTCAAATTTTAGCCTAAGACAACTTATCATATTGCAACAAAAACCTAAAAATCAATCATCAAAACGAAGTGTCCCTTTTAATGAGGCATTAAAATTTCAACAATTTTAAAACTATCTTATACCAAATGATAGTAATAAATAATATCATGGAAATAGCTCTGTATAATTTAAGAAATCAACATTGATTTCTAATATTTATTTACTTTTAATCAAAATATCAACTTTTGTAGATTGAATATCACATACATTTTATTTTTATAATTCATTATTGCATTCACCGGGGATTCACTAGATATTGTAGGTATCTATTTTTTCATTAACATTTTTTATACCCTTTTATATTTTCTCATTAATTTTAAGCTCCATTTTTTATATTTTCCAATATGAAAACACTTTACCCCCTATATATCCCCCAATATATTATGTCATTTTTTCTTCAATATATATCCCCCAATATGAAGCCACTTTATATGATATTGCTCCCCCAGTGAAGCCCTCCTATTTGCATTGTAGATATTCTAAAGAGATGAATTCTTCATAATTAAAACATGTAATCCAACAAACATAGAAATGACCCATAACCTCATTTTAGATCATATGGAAGTCAAAATATTTATTTCAAGTTACCATGCAAACATCTCTAAAGATATGAATTCCTTTTAATTAAAACATTAAATCCAACAAACATAGAAATGACTCATAACTTCATGTAAGATCATATGGAAGTCAAAATATTTATTTCAAGTTACCATGCAAACATCTCCAAAGAGATGAATTCCTTTTAATTAAAACACATAATCCAAAAAACATAGAAATGACTCATAACTTCATGTAAGATCACATGAAAGTCAAAATATTTATTTCAAGTTACCATGCAAACATCATTTACATCAAATGTCTTAGACATTTATTCAAAATAATCCATAGGATCTGGCATACCATCAGAATCTACCTCTTTAGAAGAATGACTAGATGCAGATGAAGATGGCCCATATTCTTCTCTTTCATCAACTAGAGCCCCATTTCAGTGAACATGCATGCCCATCATTTCAGGTTTCAAAAGTCTTCTAGATCTATGGCTAGGTTCAGTAGGCTTCCTTCTCAACATTGTTCCTTCTCGTAGAAACTTCTTCAAAATATCTATGGTCTTGAAGCGGAGAGTTCATCTCTTTTTCAAATTTAAGTCATAAACAAGTATGTCAACATCCTCCAATTTTAAGAGGTCTGCGAGATGACGATTTATATTTCTACCCTTTCTTTTTCTCTTTCTGTGAATTTGTTTATCAACTACCATATATGGCTTGTACACATCATTGGATGGGTGGGTATTTGTGGTATACCAATGTACCTCAACAATGGTAATATATTCATTTTATTTAATGACTTTTATAACCTTCACAACCCAACATGGATAGCCAAGTGGATCTCCATCTGCTAATACTGCTATCATGCAACCCTCCTTAACATCCTACACAAAACCCCTGTAAAGGTCTTCCATGGCTTCACGTTGTGCACGTGATCTTCTAGAACCAATATAGATTTCTCTTTCCTCTTCCTGTTGAGAATTAATAATGCCTTGAGCTTGTTGTTGTTTAACAATGTGCCTTTCCTCCTATTCATTTGGCATAGTTTGAGGCCAAATAAATGGAGTATTCAAAAGCGCATATTAATTTCCTGATCTTGAAATGACATCACTTTGATCATTGAAAAAAGACTCACCAAAGTGAATCAACAACATCAAAGTACTCATATGTATCTCTAATACATATTTATTTCTTCCAGGCATGCATAATAATTTATCTCTCTCTTATGCCTTCATGCATTATGGAGTTTAGAAACTGATTGTAATAATATTATTCTTGATGAAAATATTGGATGATTTGGAATGAACTTCAAAAATGCTAAACCTGATGAAGGCCCCCATTATGTAACAGTTAAATACTTCTTGCCCCATATAAGTGTTTTTCCATCAATTTTTTTGATACAAAATTGATGCTGGAAGCTAATGTTATTAAGTTGTTCAATGCATTTCTCCTCACCATGCGATCCTAGAATAAAACTTCACATGTCAATTATTTCTTCCATCACATGAAAAACAGGCTCTAGAATGTATGATTTCTTAATACATTCAATTAATGATGGTAGGATCCCAACATCCTTCCTCCTCAATGCTACTGAAAAATGACTAAACATCTTATCAATATGGTCATGAGTGTGCCAAACAAGAAGGAAACCAAAATTTACCATTTTAAAAATTCCCAATTGAACAAACATGTTTAGATATCAAAAAACAACTTGATTTTTGTTTTCATGGCTTGTGTTGTCCAATTGCAGATACAAAACTTCAGGAAGAATACCAGACCAATGAGAAAGCACGTCATGGATTATAGTTATGGTAATATTTCCATCATTATGAATATTTGGGGTTGTGAAGTAAACCCTTGGAAACATCTTCCCATTAAAGACCATACAACCAACCAAGTGAAAATGAATAAAATTTTCTTCGTATAAATTTTTTGTTGTGCAGAAAAAATGTGGTAGAAGTGTTTTCTTTTGGTCCATACCATCAATTATCAAACCCAAATATTTATTTGGATTATCATAACACTCTTTTCGATGGTTATAAAATTTTTGTCTTTCCCTTCTTTGCTGATTGAAATGCCCTTGAAGTGCTTTGGCAATGGAATCCACACATAAAATAAAAGAAATCTATTAATAATATATTTTCATAGTTGATAACTATCCAATTTTAAAAATAATATTATGAATGCATACCTCTTTCTTCCCCTTGACATTTATCCCTTTTTTTATTTAAGAGAAGCACATGTACTGCAAACCCCCATCCTTGTCTTCTTAGGGATACGAACATTGTTGAATTTGTTCTTCCATATCCCTATAAAATATGAATATGTAATAAAATTACCATCTCTTTCAGCAGCCATGTCTTCCTCCAGCCATGTCTTCCTCCTCTGCTCGTTTCTACTAACAGCCGAGCAGCTTTTAGGACCATGTAGCATGAAGTGAGTATGCCAAGTAGTGGGTGGATCAACTGAATTGAAATCATTAACATGGCATCTCTATTTTGGGGTAATGGTGGATTTTTATTTTATTTTAATATTTTTATTTATATAAGTTATATATCAGATTTTTTTGGAATAGTTTTAATGTTTATTGAGGAAGAATGATTTGTCTGTTGCTGGATTTTTTGTAAATAGGAACAACTTTAATGTTTGTTGAATGGAATAATGATCTGTTTATTAATGAAACATTGTTATGTTTTATGTGGTGGGATATTATTATGTGCTTTTTTTTTAATATTAGATCTCATTTGTGCTGAAATAGCTTTAAAGTTTAAAGTTTGTTGAATAGAAAAATAGTTTGCTTATCCGTGAAACTGTCATGTCCCATGTGATAGTTGTTTTTCTTTATAGGTGGCTCTCACTTTATATATCTTTATTAGACTTTCACCTTGAAACTTGATAAATACTCAATTCTAGACAAATCAATTAATTTACACTCCATAAATTAACATTCAAAATTATTTTACTTTTTAGGTTTAAATTTTCTTTATTTTGATTTTGTTTTAAATATTGGTTAACTAATTTTATCAAGAATCAAACAAAGAAACTTACAAAGTTAATTTAACCAACTAAAAATTACAATCTCATAAGATATTAACTATAATTTCTCTACAAAATTCACATTCTTTCATAAAATATTAACTATAATTTCTCTACAAAATTCACATTCTTTCATCATGTATACCCAATCATAACTTTATACAAATATTTATATAGGTGAATACAATTTTATTTTTATAAAAAATTAAATTGACCTAAATGTATGTCAGTGTTTTATACACCAGAACAAATTCACTTAATTTTATGTAGATAAAAGTTAATTGTTTTTACTTAAATTACAGTGATCAACTTGAAAAGGATTTTTCCCTTTCCCCTCAATTTTGGGATTAGTTTCAGTGTTTTTTAAATGGAATAATGATCTCTTCATCAGTAAAATATTTCCATGTTTTATATGGTGGGATATTATCAAGCTCCAATATTTCCATGTTTTATGTGGTGGGATATTATCAAGCTCCATGTGATAGTTTGTTTTGTATTATTTATTTTTTTTGTTTAATAATGGATTTCCTTTATGTTGAGATAAGTTTAAAGTTTAAAATTTGTTGAATAAAAGAATGATTTGCTCATCAGTGAAACACTATCAAGTTTCATGTGATAGTTTCTTTTCTTTATAAATGCCTCTCACCTTATACCGTCTTTATTAAACTTTCACTTAAAAAAATGATAAATACTAAATTACAGACAAATCAATTTATTTACGCTCTATACATTTACATTCATAATTATTTTACCTTTTATATTGAACCACACAATCCAAAAAATACTTCGAATATATAAATATTTTTGTATGTAAATACAATTTTATGTTTATAAAGAAACCAATTCACTTAATTATACCTGAATAATTTATACAAAAGAACAAATTCACTTAATTACATGACGATAAAGATTAATTGTTTTTTACTTAAATTACAGCGATACGAAGCGTTGACAAGCCGAAAAGGATTTTTCCCTTTCGCCTCAATTTTGGCACGTCCACATCTTTCTCTGTCCAAGAGGTTGCCAACTGTCTTTTTTGTTCGTGCAGTCTTTATTTTGTTCCTATGTTAGTGCCACGTTGGTACTATGATACAGAGTAGCATTTATTCGATCATATCAATTTTCATCGGAAACCTCGATCCGCTCTTTGTATTACCTGGCCTCTTCTCTACGTTTAAAGAGAATTAAAAAATGAACTTTCCACCCAGGTTCGAATCGCGATATGTTATCATTATATAATCATAAAATATTAATAATGATATATATATATTTTTCTGTCACACAATTTTCTGAAAAACATGCAAAAACCATAAAAATATATATATATTCTGTTAATTCAATTTCGTGGATGACATTAAGAAACAGCGATCAATTAATTAAAATCATCCACCTATATATCCAAGAACATTACACTTTAAATTAAATTGTAAATTGCAGTGACTATAATAGTTTTTTCTTTAATCACTGGAAAACTCGAAAACTCGTTAGTTTTTTCTTTCTTGAGAAAAAAATTGCAGTGAACTAATTTACCGTACCGAACATATTATCTTTCCACCATAGAATATATGAAAATGTATTTACTAGTTAAAAATATTTTAAGATTTTGAAAACGATCAATAAAAATATTTGAAGATTTTGAAAATTACCAATACAAATAGTTTAAAAAATCGAAAATGATCGATAAACAATACCATTCAATGCCACATCATTTCGACAAGGACTTCCACTTTGATACGCCCTTGTTTCGGTGAAAAAACGATAACCTCCGTAGTCCGATGCACGAAGCATATCTGCATAGATATTATTCAAATTAAAAATAATAATTACTTATCAGAAATAACTAAATAATTTAGTGATTTGTTTGTTTTAATTTTTTCTAATTTTATATTATGTAAATATATTTGTACAAATTATGTTAAGTTTTTCATTTTAGCTTTTTATTTTTTTTACAACTCTCAGATATTAGTAAACTTTCAAACTATTATCATTGTTTTTTTAATTTTTTGAGTGGTTTAACGGTGGATCTCACACGCAGTTATTCCGGGTGGTGGTCTAAGGGTGGATCCCACAGGCAGTAATTCCAAGTATCTATTTGCAATGAGGGTGATTTACTTGTAATGAAGTGAGTGTGAAAATCCAACACTCTCTCTCAAATGCAAATCGAGAATAGAACGTAGACAAAAGCTTTGATACCATGTTAAGTTTTCCATTACACCAAAACCCTCAAGCTCCAATTGTTTCAGAAGTTAAACAATATTCATCAAATATCTTCACGAGACACCGACCAACAAGAAAGGTAATAGAAACTCTTCCAACTTCGCTCTCCGCGTTGTTTCAAGGATTGAACAATATTCATCAAATGTCTTCATCATACCACGACCAACTAGAGAGGTAATAGAAACTCTTCCAACTTTGCTCTCCAGGGCTCCACGCTTTTGAAAGGAAAGTCTTAACAACGATTAATGCGTGGCCTTCCATTCAAAACTCTCAATTTTGTTTTGGCTCCTCCATTAAACATAAATTTTTAAACGCTAAAGCAAAAAATTCCTTGAGCTTGATTTTACAAGATTTGAAAAAATAAAAAAAAAACAAAACAAAAAAAACTTAGATTAGAGTTGATGATTGGTAAATAAAATTCAATGCTTGTAGAATATGAAATAGCTTCTTTAACACATAAAAATAAATAAAGAAAATCAACAAATAAAACGTGTGAGCTCAAACGTGCTGTAAATCTCATATTAAATTAAATCATTAACTACATTTTTATATAGTAAAATTATTACTAATATGATTATCAATTAACTTTGAAACAAATCTACTGACACTACCAATCTTCTGAAAGCTAATTTTGAGCACTGACCTCCCTAATTATTTGTTTCCCTAATTTTTCACAGAGAACACAGAATCTGATGACTAATTTGTCAAGAATTTACATAACAAAATTAAGAATTATTCCCAACACTCCCCCTTAATGATTAACGAGGATTTACTATCTTATCTCCTAGTGCCAAAAACTGAGCTTTTGCAACTGCTTTGGTGAAGATATTATCTAGTTGATCCTAAGTATTTATATGCTTCAATTCAATATCCTTCTTCTGCACCAAATCTCGAATGAAGTGATATTTCATGTCAAAATGCTTTGTCCTACTATGATGAACCAGAATCTTTGCTAACTTGATGGCAGTTAAATTATCACAATAAATCACTGTAGGCTGAATTTGTTTTTCTCCAATTTCTTCCAAATTTTTTCTGAGCCAAAGAGCTTGTGTACCTGCTGAGGTAATTGAAACATACTCCGCTTTTGTGGATGAGAGGGCAACAATGCTTTGTTTTTTTGAGCTCCATGTAATCAATCCAGAACCAAA
Source organism: Pinus tabuliformis (assembly GCA_031772625.1). Taxonomy (NCBI): domain Eukaryota; kingdom Viridiplantae; phylum Streptophyta; class Pinopsida; order Pinales; family Pinaceae; genus Pinus; species Pinus tabuliformis. Next base: position 629,745,599 of record CM062807.1, on the reverse strand, counting down.
AGAGAAACAATTTCTAGATGTGTACTTACGGTCATCAATACTACCTCCCCAATCTGAATCACTAAATCCAACAAGATTGAACTTTTCAAAAGAGTAGTAATGAATACCAAAATTTAGAGTGCCTTTCACATACCTTAAAATCCTCTTGCTGCCTTCATATGTATTTCAGATGGATTTGTCATATACCTTGAAACAAGTGTAACTGAACATGTAATATCAGGCCTTCTGTGGGTTAGAAATATCAAGCTCCCCACAGTACTTTTGTAAGTTTTCTCATCAACTAAATCAGCACCATCATCTCTACATAACACATCTCCATGAGCACTTGGAGTAGGGGATGGATTACAATCAAGCATATCAAATTTATTTAACATATCATGTGTATACTTTGTCTGACAAATGAAAATCTCATCCTTACATTGATAAACCTCCATTCCTAGAAAATATTTCATGATGCCTAGATCTTTCATCTTAAATTCATTCATCATAGAAACTTTGAATTTATCATTCATCTTAGAACTACTACCCATATACAATAGACCATCAACATACAAACTTATGATTAGAATATCAATACCTTCTTTTTTGTAGTAAAAGGTAGGATCACTCTTACTTCTTTGGAAGCCATTTTCCTGAATGTATCCATCAATCCTAGCATACCACGCTCTTGGTGCTTGTTTGAGACCATACAAAGCCTTCTTCAACTTGTAGACATTATTCTCCTTTCCTTCCACTTCAAAACCTTGTGGCTACTCCACATATACTTCCTCTTATAAGTACCCATTGAAGAAGGCACTTTTCATGTCCATATGATGTATGCTCCACTTTTTCTGAGCTGGTAATGAAATCAACATTCTAATGGCCTCTTGTCTTGCTACTGGTGCAAATGTCTCTTCATAATCAATTCCATACTTCTGTGTGAATCCTTTAGCAACTAATCTTGCTTTGTGTCTTTCAACACTCCCATCACTATTAAATTTAGTCTTATAGACCCATTTGGTGCCAATCTTTTTCTTATCATGTGGAAGCTCTGTCAACTTCCAAGTGTCATTCCTTTGAATGGAAACCATCTCTTCTTAGATGGCTTTCATCCAAACCCCATTAGTACATGCATCTTCAAAACATGATGGTTCAAAAGCAGCCTTGGCTAATAAAGCGAAATTGATTATCTCACCTATTGGGCTTTCTTCATGTGCTTGATTTGCACTCCTCTCATAAATATCACTCAATCTTCTTACCTTCCTTGTAGAACTTGGAGAAGAAGTTGGACTTGAACTTGATATTGAAGAAATTGATGAAGTGCTACTTGATGGAGTTAACCCACTAGTTACAGAAACATTAGTGGGCTGCTCATGATTAATATCAACAATTATATCATCATTAAACCAGATTTTGTCTTCTCAACATGGCCTTTTTGATGACCATAAACTCCCCCTTCATAAAAAATTACATCTCTTGAGACAATAAGCTTGTTAGTTAGAGGATTATACAATTTGTAAGCCTTGCTTGTCTCACTATACCCAATAAAAATACATAACTCACTCTTTGCATCTAACTTTTTTCTATTATGATCAGGTACATGCACATAAACCAAAACCAAAAACTTTGCAATGATTAACATTATGCCTTTTTTCATACCAAGCTTCATAAGGATTTATCTTTTCGAGTGCACTGGTGGGGCTATGGTTGAGGATGTACACTATTGTAGCAATTGCATCTCCCCAATAAGAATTGCTCAATCCCTTAGTTTGTAACATGCATCTTTCCATTTCAACCATAGTACGATTCTTCCTTTCAGCTATGCCATTTTGTTGGGGTGTGTATGTCGTAGTATGCTACCTCCTGATGCCATTCATATCACAATAACTCTGGAAAGCTTTTGAGCAGAATTCTCCTCCATAGTCAGTCCACAAACATTTGATCTTGCACCCTTTCTCATTTTCTACAAGGGCTTTGAACTTCTTGAATGTATCCAGGGCCTCATTTTTGGCCTTCGAAAAATATACCCAATAATTTCGTGAGTAATCATCAATAAAAGTGATGAAATATGATGACTTACCCAAACTCTTAGTCTGCATAGGACAACATATGTCTGAATGAACAAGCTAAAGTGGGTGATGAGCCCTCCATGCAGTGCCCTTTGGAAACCTTTCCCTTGCATGCTTTCCTTTAGCGCATCCTTCACAAACCTCCTTATGCTCTTCTACCTTGGGCAAACAAGAAACTAATGCATGTGAGCTCAGAGACTTCAAACTGTGAAAATTTAAATGCCCATACCTGAGATGCCATAACCAAATTGAATCCTCATAAGGCATATTTGCAAGATTGTTGTTATGTTCATCAAACCTCAGGGGAAACATCCTATTTTTTGTCATAGCCACAAAAATGATCACCCTATTTCCCTTATTCTTGTCATAGATAGTACATGTCTTGTTTTCAAAGACTACTTTATAATTTTTCTCACATAGCTACCAAACGCTCAACAAATTATGCTTCAATTATGGAGTATAATAAATGTCATGAATACTCTTTATACCATCTTTTATTTGGACCTCCATAACTCCTTTGGCAACAACCTCTAATGATTTATCTTTACCAAGCCGAATCTTGGATTTGAAACTTCCATCGTTTACTGAAAGCAATTTCTCATTCCCTGTCACATGGTTAGAGCATTCAGAATCTAGGTACCAAACATCTTTACTAGTATTTTCACCTTTGGCATAAGATAAAAATAAGTGATCTAGAGGATACTCACCACTTTCTTGAGCATAGTTAGCATTTTTACTTTCTTTCAATCTGCATTCTCTTTCAAAGTGGCCATACCTGTTACAATAGTAACATTGAACATTTCTCTTATCAAATCTACCTCTACCTCTTCCTCTGAAACTACCTCTTCCTCTTGTGCCACTTCTTCCTCTACCTCTTGAATAATTTTGGCTTTTCCATTTACCTTGACCTTGATTACTTTTGGCACTACTACTGCTTGCATCTTCATGATTTGTAATTTGTAATTTAGAGGAAAAATCTTTCCCTACTATTTCCAGGAAAACTAATCTCTTTCCAGATCTGCTAGTCCCACTAAGAAGGGTAGCTATCTTAGAAACAAACAATTCAAAGTAACTTTTGTTTTCCTTTATGAGAGATAGATGAGAGAGAAGTAGAGAGTACCAACCTCAGTCTTTCGCTTGGCTCCTTGCTTGTTTCCTCTCTCCTTTGATAGAGCTTTCGCCACTCCTTTCTCACTTGTCCCACTTCAAAGAACACCTGTAGAGTCAAAGCAGCAAAATACCATCAAAGCATAGAGATGTATAACCATAAACAATGTAGAATCAGATGTACATTAACCATACAAATGCATACACAAATACAAGATTCAGAAATATGCAAGTATATGGAGGAAAACTCAAATAGCTTTATCGATAGAAGTAGTAGAAGAGAGGATTACAACCTAGCTGTTTGATCCAGCATCATCCTCCCAGCATGAAAGCCCTCTTCACCTCATGAAAAGCAAGATCACCCAACAATACAATGTCTTCAAAGGGAAACCAACGACACTTCCTTACAAATTACAAAATTCGAGCCTTCGGATCTCTAGGATGAGGGATCCATATATAGATATTTGCAGGGGGGTGAGTCAGCTCCTAGGTTTTAATTAGTGTCATTTCTCTGATAGTTCTTGGTTCCACTTGGAGATTTCATGATCTCTTACTCATCCCTGGGCGAATTCAGAGAGGCAAGTGTCATATGAGCAGTTTCTAGAAGATTCTTTGGGTTTCCACCTAGCAAACTGCCTCTGCCATTTGTTTGCTCTCGCTCATCGCACCCTACAGAAGTGATTTTCAGTATGCATCGCGCCCTTTGTATGTATTAGGTGAGATGCATCACACCCTCAGCATGGAGGAGTCTATATGGTCCGGTTTTGACTAGTTCTGAGCACTTTTTCAGGGAGAACTTCTGGGAAATGATGTAATCATTTGAACTTGATCCTTTAGGGTTTGAAACAACACTTTTAGGGGTTTAGAAGCCCTTGGTTTATGGACATATTTGATTCGGGTTGTAGTGCCCAAATATGTCTATAACACCTACACCTTCAAAAGTGTCCTTCAACATTTCTTCATGAGACATCAAGGATCCAACCAATTGATCAAACTGTAGTTTTGTCAAATGCTTACTTTCTTCCATGATTATGGCAACATGATTCCATATATGTGTTAAAAATATCAATACTTTTTTAATTAAAACTTCATTACTTACAGTTTCTCCAAGTGTAGCCATTTTATTGACCACATCTTGACTCTCACACAATAGTCACTAACACTTTCAGCTTCTTGCATCTTCAAATTCTTGAACTCTCGCTTCAATGTTTGAATCTTGACCACCTTAACTTGATCACTACTTGGTAAACTTCTTGTAGAGTCTCCCAAGCATCTTTGGCAGTTTTTTCTCCCTATATTCTTGGAAATAAGCTCTTATCAAGAGCTATCTGAATGTGAAACAAAGCTTGAGCATATTTCTTCCTTGCTTCCTTTCTTGTTGTTCTTTCATTAGCTGTAAGGGCATTCTAATCAATTGGCTCCTCATAACCTAATTCAACAATCTCCCATAAATATTTTCCAATTAAAAAGGTTAGCATCTTAATGCACCAATAATCATAATCGTTCCCATCAAATTCTGGAATGGGCATCTAGTTAGAATTTGACATGATTAACTTTGGCGAAATTCCAACAATAAAACTTTAACCCAAAATAATTTTACCTGCTCTGATACCACTTGTAGAATATGAAATGGCTTCTTTAAGCCAACTGATAAGCCAACATAATTATGAAGAAAATCACATAAAAAAAAAATAACAAATAAAACACAGTCATTGTGTGAGATCAAACCTGTTGTAAATCTCATATTAAATTAAACCATTAACTACATTGTTATATAGTAAAATTATTACTAATATGATTATCAATCGACTCTTAAACAAATCTACTGACACTACCAATCTTTTGAAAGCTAATTTTGAGCACTGACCTCCCTAATAATTTGCTGCCCTAATTTTGCACAGAGAACACAAAATCTGTTAACTAATTTGTTAGCCATATACATAACAAAATTAAGCATTATTCCCAACAATGCTTCTATTGTGCAGCGAAAATGATAGCAATGTTAAATGCCACATAAAACCCAAACATATGTAGTGTTTTGGGAAGTTTTAGTGTATACGGCTAAACACTTAAACCCCTAGAATAGTAGCTAAGTCTAGAACAACAGTGCAAAGCATTCTCTACCTTTTTTATAACCAATAGATTAAATAACATAGTAAAGAAGCCTACCAGTAGCTTTCGCTTACTCCTTGTCTCCCTTGACCAATTCTATCGCTCCTTTCCTTACTTAATCTTCTTGAAAAGTAGCTGCACACAGACAGAAGACAAAAACCAATCAAATCATATGATAATGATCTATTGATTAAACATAGAATGGAATCAAGTTCATAATACACATATGAAAGCATCAATGAAAAATACAAACATATGGAAAACGTTTTGAACACTTTATTAGTAAAAGGAAGAGTTACAACCCAATTTTCTTGATTCAGTGTCACTCCTCTAGCTCAATCCCATCCTCTCCTCATAACAAGCAAGACATTTTGACATCATTACAATACTTGAAACCAACTCAAGTCTCATACTAATAGCATCTCCCTATAATTCAATGATTTATAGCCCCTGATCACTTAGATGAGTGTTCATTTTATAGGTGAATGTAGGAAGTTATGCCATAAATGGTGACAATGAATGCCCTCCCAAACTTAGGATTTAGTTCCATGGAGTAAGGGATAAAGGCATTGATGTTCCTTAACAAACTCCCTCATCCAATTTTGAGCCCAAAGGAGTGGATAGCCTTGGGAAACTTCTAGAGGCATCCTATGGATAAGAATATTCCAAACCCCAATGCAGATTTCGCTCAAATTCGCCCAGCACCCTGGTAGTGTATTGGGTTGCACTGCAATGCGCCTTGGTAGTGTATTGGGCTGCACTGAAGTGCACCCTGGTAGTGTATCTACCTGTGCTGATCCTCTTAGAGACAATTTTTGGATGATTTCAGTCATAGAACTTCTTGGGAAGCTAGGCATTTTGATGGTTGACTTCTTTAGGGCATGTAACAACTGAATTAGGGTTTTTTGGGCCCTAAAGCACTGATCTATAAGATGGGAGTGATGCGCCCAAATGGATCTGTAATAGTTGCCCCCTAAAGCATGAAGTCAAAAATATATATGTCGAGTGAAATGCTTTACCATGTGGAGAGGAGGTTTCGAAGTGGAAGGTGACCTGCATCAATTACAATACATATATCATGATAATTTTATTTTTTCTCATGAACTGCTGAGGGAAGGCATACCCATGCTTAGCTTATAAAATTTCATTACATGTACAAATATAGTCTTCTACAGATATAGACCCATGAATGGATGACCATGAATGTAAGGCCATTGTATATTTGATTTAGTACTCCTAAAAATATCACATCCCGAATGGATGAAACTAGATCCAAGGTCTTCAATCTTGTTCAATCTTTCACTCAAGTACAAGTCTAACCATGTGAATAAATGATCTGAAGTCGAACATGGGAAGACATCGTCTGATTACTAGCCAATAATGTAAGTCGTTAACAGATGCGAGAGGAATCACCGATAATGATGATGACCCTTAAGGTAGAAGAGTACATTTCGCATGATGTGAATAAATGATTTGATGTCGAAAACCATACAAAGTCTTTCGGTCGAAGGTGAGTGATGTCAACCTATCACCAGAAGCAAGAAACCTTCCATTAATGTATGCAAGCCTCAAGGTACTGAAGGGGTGTTTCTAAGTCAACTTCTTAGATAATGTGCTGATGTTGACAAGAAGCAACTCGTCGCAGGAGGGCCTTGATGTATCTCACATCAACGACACAAAACTTGATAAGTGATTTTGGAGATGAAAATCGACTGACGACATAAGGTTCAAGAATGGCAGTCATGAAAATGAAGGTTTACGGTATTGCAAAGGATGTAGTTTGAAATGAATGACTTCTCTTGAACATGTTGGCGACACTAAAATGAGTTGGTAACATTGACCCAAAACAAAGTAATGGATCGTATGATAGACCAACGGTGTGATAACCATCAAGCTGAATGATCCAACCCACATAGTCATGGTGATGAGGTGAAAGTGTCATGTTCAAGAGCGGCTTGCTACCATAAATTGTTTTCCCCTTTTTCCAATTTTCCCTAGTCCTTGCTGACCAGTACCTCTTTATTTTTATCAAGCTTGAGGAGGATAACATATGCTTGTTGTATAATTTCACCCTTTGGGTGAATCCATTGCTATTTGATGCTTTAACGAGTCTAGTGAAGGTGAAACTTGCTCTTGTCTAGATGGACAAGTTTGTTTATATTTAATGTTTTTAACAAGTTTAACGACAAAGATAACTTGGTCCTTTTCATGTTTAGAGAGTTTGAAAAGGGATGAAAAGGAAACTCCATAAGTTCTTTTTCTTAGATTTGTCTCTCAAGTCCGAAAAAGCATAAAACAATACGAGAGAGAACCTATTGATCCTATTTGATCAACGTATTCCTTTTCATAGTTAATCTATCTCAGCCTAAAAAAGGGTTAAACTTATACTGAGTAGATATCAATTCCAATCTTTTAACGAGCTGGAAATGACAAGCACTCGGTAATCTTTTCATGTTTAGAGAGTTTGAAAAGAGCTTAAAGAGGACTCCATTTTCAAGAACGAGTGGTGTCTAGGATAACAACTAGTTCTGGTGATGTTAGAACTTCTCAAAACATGTTGATTTATGTTAAGAGGCTGGCTAATAAGACCACTCATTGCAACTGTTGCTCAAAAAGGGTAAAACAACCAAGTGAAAGCGTATGATCGGCCAAAGGGATGGTGGCGATGGAGGGATAAAAAACCAAGGCTCATCTGATGGAAGAGGTTGATAGAATGGCAATCGTAAGGGTTAAAAATGGAAATGGGTTCATTTTTACACAAGCTTGAACCATAGGGAACTATGCTTGGGTTCAGTCTCATGTTTACACAAGCTTGAAACAAAAAACTATGCTTGGATTCAATTTCATTTTTACGCAAGCTTAAAACAAAAATCTATGCTTGAGATTGGTTTACATGCCCCTAGCATGATGAAAGGGAGAGTCTCCTATAAGCACATAGAAGTTGTTGCGTTGAAGCAGGAAAGTAATCCAACACCTTTTTGGCTTCATCCAGATAGGGACAAAGTTGAATGGGGTGATTCCCTTCACATAACCTATAGGGAAACTTAACTTTACGACTAGGTGCATGCCCCCCAAGCTTCATTACATTCACCTAAGTAGACTACTTGTGGCTATTAAGTGGATGGAATAAAGGTTCTTTTACGAGATCAAGTGAAAGACTCGACTGGGATTTTACGAGATCTAATCAAAGACTCGAGTTGGAACTTGGGACCTTGTTTCATTTTTTAATGAGCTTGACACAAGACAAGGAACTCTGCTCGTACTCCTCGTTTCATTTTTTAATGAGGTTGCACAAGACTAGGATCTATCCTCAAATTCTTTGTTTAATTTTTTTAACGAGGTTGACACAAGACAAGGAACTATCCTCATGGGAGTTCTTTCATTTTTTAAACATGGTTGACACAGTAAAAGAACTAACCTCATGGACTTGTTTCATTTTTTTTAATGAGGTTGACAGAGTAAAAGAACTATCCTCATATTCCTTGGTTTCATTTTTTAACGAGGTTGACACAAGACAAGGAACTATCCTCATATTCCTTGGTTTCATTTTTTAACGAGGTTGACATAAGACAAGGAACTATCCTCGTATCCTTGGTTTCATTTTTTAACGAGGTTGACACAAGACAAGGAACTATCCTTATGGGCCTTGGTTTCACGACCCATACGAGGTCATGAAGGAGAGATCTGGTTCCAATGCCCCCAGTACATGATGTACAACATCACTAAATTGACCGTCAGTTGATGTAGGTATGGAACAGGTTGCCACATAATTAACCCGTTGCGGGGATGATACCATTGGTATAGAAGGACCAATTAGGGAAGATGGTTGACTAGAAGCCATATTTCGATCGGGAAACGAAAGGTGGTCAACGGTGACAATTCTGCCTTCATGCGGGAAATAAATCACTCGAAAGAGTGCTGAAACAATAGCTCCCATGTCATAAACATAGTCACACCTAAGAAGTAAATTATAATCTAAAGGGCCTGGGACTACCATCACGTTCAGATAGACGATTTTTCCTCCCAAAGTAATGGGTAACCGAGGGAGGATCCCTAATGGTTGACTGGTTCTTATGTTAAAATCCAATAGATTCTGGGTAACTGGCACAAGCGGCTACGAAACAAGCGCTTGCCAAGTAGTTGAGGAAAGGATGCTCAATGATGCGTCTTCATCTATAATAGTGCCAGATACAATCATAATACAAACTTGTACTATGATATGGAAAGGCACATAAGAAGGAAGACAGAATCCTGTTAGTCAATTCCAATCAAAGGAACTGATTAGACTACTTGGTGGGGGTCCCTTAGAAATGGGAGAATTAATCCCTTGAGTTACAAGAACTGGAGGATTTTCCTCCTATCTTGATGGAACAGGAGGATTGCCCCCACGCTCATTAGAATATGAAGAAACAAAAGGAACTTGAGTGATATCATATTCACTCTCTTCGGGAAAGGTACGATTAGATGAAGGTGAAATTGGGTCAACTGTTACCTCGAACTTGTTGATTTGGGTCAGGTATAGACTCATAGGATTCACTTTCAGAGAGAGTGGGTTTGACCAATGGTTGATTTTGGTCAGTCAATTCATTAACTAGTGAAGGATTTAGGGAGAGTTTCCTGTAACCAGATGGAAGTCGCTGAGGTGAAGCAGGACAGTTATCCAACACTCTTTTGGCTTCGCTCAGATAGGGACAAAGGTGAATGGGGTGATTCCCTTCACATAACCTACATGGAAAATTAACTCTACCCTTCTTTCCATGAACTTTACTACCACTAGTTGATGGTATACCACCAACATGATCTCGAGAATTTAATGACACAGGATGATGCAAACGGGAAGACCATTGTTCTAACATCCGAGGAATATTAGGACAATTTCAAAGAAGATGGTCTCCCGCACAAAGTTTGCATGGATATCGAACTTTGTGAGGCTTGATGGATGGTTTCTCATCAGATGTTTCATTCAAAGCAATGGTTGCTTGTTTGGCCCTCTATTGAATTTGGTTCTTCTTCTTCTTCTTAGCCACCTGGTTACTAGTACCAATACTTTCATCAGGCGAAGAGGAAGAAGGGGAAGAAGAAACAACTGAGGAAGAAGGCAAGGGGTCAACTTTAGGATCAATTGGAGGTTGATTTTGTCTGGTCAAAGGTGCACTCGATTCAAGGATAATTTTAGGGGCGAATGTTCGCCCTTTGGCGAAATTAAGGGGTTTTAAATTTTTAGTGGGTGAATATTTTGTATCATAGTACATTTTTACAAATCACCTCAAATAGCCCACCTTATTTTAAGGGAGAGGGTAAAAAAGGTAAATTTAGCCCTTGAAATTAGGACTTACAACCTTCCATTCGCCCATTTTCAAGAATAGGTTTTATTTAAGTGAATCCATTCGCCCATTTTCAAGAATAGGTTTTATTTAAGTGAATCCTATGGGCCAAATACCATATTTATAAAAGAGGTATGGTAAATTAATAAAAATATAAATAAATGAGAGGTATGGTAAATAAATAAAACATTTTTTATATTTACTCCATAAGTCACCTTATATACATGTAAGGGTGTAAACAAATAAAAATATAAGTAAAGTGGAGGTATGGTAAATAAATAAAACGTCTTTTTATACTTACTAAAAAGGTATGGTAAATAAATAAAAATATAAATAAACTAGACGTATCGTAAATAAATAAAACCTCTTTTTATATTTAGTCCATAACCCTCGTTCTATTTATGAAGGCTCAAGAAAGAGGTTTTATTTAAGTGAATCCTATGGGCCAAATACCATATTTGTAAAAGAGGTATGGTAAATTAATAAAAATATAAATAAACGAGAGGTATGGTAAACAAATAAAACATTTTTTTATATTTACTCCATAATTCACCTTATATTTACGAACACTCAAAAAATGGGTTATATTTAGGTGAAACCTATGGCCAAAATACTATGGGACAAATACCATGGGCTAGATTGTTATTAATACCATGCAAAAAACCATTATTAACCCTAATATTAGAATTAATAAAAATAAAAATGGCACATGGTATTGACCCATGGTATTCACCAAAATGGCACATGGTATTGACCCATGGTATTCACCTGGAATGTAGCCTGTTTAAATGGGGGAATTAAACCAGCATGTAGCCTATGCTAAGATTCACTAGGACTTTACAAAGTTTTATTATTTAGTGAAAGACTCGCCAAGATCTTACAAGATTTTATAATTGAGTAAAATATTCGCAATGCCTGGTGAGAGATTCGCCAAAATATTATATATACATATTATATTATTGATAAAATCGCCTTCCATTTTTCCTATATACCATGGAGATTCGCCCATTTATTATATTTATAAATTTGGGGGGGTTCTTAAAATTTTCCCTGACTCGATTGCAGAGAAATCATGACATTTTGAACCAAGGAGGTTGAAAACAACCATACTGGCAAGCCAATGGTAAATCCTAGAAGGGAAAATGTAGCCATATATGGAGCACCAATATTTCTGAAAGGAGGAAAAGGACTAAGATTCCCATCAAAAGGAATTCCTTGATCGGTGGACTCTGGATTTGCTGCCATATGTTTCAACCTAAGATCAACTAAGGAGTAAGCATGGAGGATGTTATCCGCAGTCAATTAATTTTATTTTAATCAAAGTAACATAACAAAACAAAAGAGGGATAACCTAGGCAAAAGGTTTACCAAGCAACTGTGAACTGCAGAATACCTCCTGGCGAACCAAGAAGTATGGGCAGGAAATCTCCCTGAATGTTGTGTTCGGTCACAGTTTACAAGGTGGCCGACTCGGTTACTTAAGGATGGATAGAAACTTAGAGTTTTCCTCCCATATATACTCGAAGGTACGTGGAGGCCTAGTCCATATAAGCACTGTCTAATGCAAAACTGCACAGTGAGAGCATTCCCATATACTTTACGTAGTGTAACACCACCCTATATACCTGAAGGTACGTGGACGAGCTATGATATACTCACTTACGTGGAATGAGGTATTACACTCGGGATGTATTGCAGAAAAGTTAGCGACAACTGCTTTGTTTTACGATGTCAAAACACGTCTCTTGCCTAGACCTCTAAATCTTTTTTGTTAGGTGACAATGCTCCAATAGGTAAATTAAGATAAATTTTAAGTTGATCTTCTTTAGAATTTTCCTTTCAAGGTTCGCCACGTGATGTATGTTGAAATTCCTAGGAATGCAACTATCATGATAAGCATTCCTTCCATTCAATTTAATGATGAAAATCCTAGCTACTTAGGGACAGAGCAATCAGATTTCTTTTGATCAAAGAGCAAAGAGCATAATCTAAGTGCAAATTCCCTACACTATTCCTATTAGCACACAAAACGATTTAGGGAGAGTTTCCTGTAACGAGATGGAAGCTGCTGCGGTGAAGCAGGACAGTTATCCAACACTCTTTTGCCTTCGTCTAGATAGGGACAAAGGTGAATGTGGTGATTTCCTTCACATAAACTACATGGAAACTTAACTCTACCCTTATTTCCATGAACGTTACTACTGCTAGTTGATGGTGTGTCACCAACATGATCTCGAGAATTTGATGACACGGGATTATGTGAACAGGAAGACCATTCTTCTAAGATCCAAGGAATATCAGGACAATTTTGAAGAAGATGGTCTCTCGCACAAAGTGTGCATGGATATCGAACTTTTTGAGGCTTGATGGGCAGTTTCTGATCAAATGTTGCATTCAAAGCAATGGTTGCTTGGTTGGCCCTCTGCTGAATTTGCTTCTTCTTCTTCTTCTTCCCTTTCTTCTTCTTTTTAGCCACCTTGTTACTAGTACCAATACTTTCACCAAGCGAAGAGGAAGAAGGGGAAGAAGAAACAACCAAGGAAGAAGGCAAAGGGTCAACTTTAGGATCAATTGGAGGTTGATTTTCCCCAGCGGAGTCACCAATTTGTTTTGGGAAGTTTTAGTGTTTACGGATAAACACTTAAACCCCTAGACTAGTAGCTAAGTCTAGAACAACAGTGAAAAGCATTCTCTACCTTTTCTATAACCAATAGATTAAATAATATAGTAAAGAAGCCTACCTGTAGCTTTCACTTACTCCTTATCTCCCTTGACCAATTCTGTTGCTCCTTTCCGCACTTAATTCACTTGAAAAGTAGCTGCACACAGATAGAAGACAAAAACCGATCAAAGCATATGATAATGATCTATTGATTAAACATAGAATGGAATCAAGTTCATAATACACATATGAAAGCATCAATGAACAATACAAACATATGGAAAAAGCTTTGAACACTTTATTAGTCAAAGGAAGAGTTACAACTCAATTTGATTGATTCAGTGTCACTCCTCCAGTTCAATCCCATCCTCTCCTCATAACAAGCAAGACATTTTGACATCATTACAATACTTGAAACCAACTCAAGTCTCATACTAACAACATCTCCCTATAATTCAATGATTTCTAGCCCCTGATCACTTAGATGAGTGCCCTTTTTATAGGTGAATGAAGGAAGTTATGCCATAAATGGTGATAATGAATGCCATCCCAAAATTAGGATTTAGTTCCATGGAGGAAGGGATAAAGGGATTAATGTTCCTTAAATCCCTCCCTCATCTAATTTTGAGCCCAATGGAGTGGACAACCTTGAGAAACTTCTAGAGGCATCCTATGGATAAGAATATTCCAAGCCCCAATGCAGATTTCACTCAAATTTGCCCAGTGCACCCTGGTAGTGTATTGGGCTGCACTGCAGTACACCCTGGTAGTGTACTGGGCTGCACTACAGTGCACCCTGGTAGTGTATCTACCTGCGCTGATCCTCTTAGAGACAATTTTTGGATGATTTCAGTCATAGAACTTCTTAGGAAGCTAAGCATTCCGATGGTTGACTTCTTTAGGGCATATAACAACTGAATTAGGGTTTGATGGGCCCTAAAGCACTGATCTATAAGATGGGAGTGATGTGCCCAAATGGATCTGTAACATCTAGATCCAAAAATAGATCCGGAATAAAAAATTTGGAGAATACAATAAAATTGAAACCCATTTAGCTCATTACAAAATTAAAAATTTTCAAAAAAGAATTCAATAGGGAAAAAATCTAAGCAGTGAACTTTTAACTAATTATACCCAAAAACCAAGCTCAAAAGATTGGTCATGAATCAAACTATAATGTCCAAAAGGCCATCGATTGAGTTGGTGGTATCCATGTCCATTGCAAAAGATGCGATCAACTAGCAGAGGCAAGACATGTAGGGTGTCTAGGATGTGGAAGATCTCTATCTTGGAGCGGTGTTGTTTCTAATCACTACAATCAACCATCCATGATTTGGTAAAGTAGGTGGAGCTCCTCCATGCAATGGAGGAACTCATTCGTACTCTCATTATGGTTAGACAAGACTTTCTCAACAAGTTTTCAATATGGTGGTATAAATCCACCATGTGTTGGTATTGATTGATTGGGACAAGCTCTTGGTGTGCCTAAATTAAAGACCCAATACTCCACATCCGCCATAAACTATGACTCAAACATTTCATTGCTCTTGTCAACTAGTTTTTTCTCAATGTATGATAATTCATGTTAAACAACCAAAGAAGCATTCTCACAAAAATGGTCCGTTAAGGCTCAAGCTTCAAACTGTGCTTGTGAGTTGTATGGAGGACCATAGCCCCCACCTCCTCTTCTGGAATAGGTTCTCTCCCTCGACAATGGAGAGAAAGAAGGGAAATTGCAAAGATAAGAACTAGAGCATAAGGTGGAAGGTGCCTTGGAGAGAGGTGAAGGAAACCAAGGGAATATGAGGTGAGAGTGCAAAAGAGAGCATGAACAAAAGGGAGATACATGAAGTGGGAATGAACTCTAAAATAGATATTGACTAGCTTGACATTATCAGACTCTAAGCAATAAAAACCAGATTTGATGGGGAATTGGAACCAGAGAAACCAAATGTTCTTTTCCGAATTAAAAAGATCAGCAACGGTTTAAACATCAAGTATCCAATTCGTTAGCATTCAATCGCAAAAGAAACTTGTTACGATACATAAGAGACGTGCCATTAAATTTTAGTAATGTATAGACTCTTTTAACATCTAAATATACTATTTTAACATCTAAATATACTATTATAACTATCTTAATATATTAAGATTATTATAATTATTATAATATATTAATATAATTATATAACTATTTATATTAACATTATTATAACTATTTTAATATATTAACATAATTATATAATTCAAATAGTTAGTAAAAATCAATAGATATAAAAAAATTAACATTATAGAATAATATTTTCAATATTATAAATAATGATAAAATTTAATTAAATTATAATTTTAATTTAATTTTTATTATTATCATCCATTATGAAATATATATATATATATATATATATATATATATAAATTAAATATTTTATGATATTATTCTAATAAATTAATTAAATTAAAAAAAATAAAAATAACATAATTAGTTTTGGAATAAATTTCAATGTTCAATCCTTAAGATATAATAATAAAATCAAATCTTACCATCCACTAGATAAATAACGGTCATAACTCAATTAAAATTCTAAAAATCCTAAACACCACTTAATTTTTTACACTGAGCGTGGGATGGGTCGAAGAATTGTCGCCTCGTTAGCAAATGACAGGATACGACCTAACCCGTACAAACTTGTAGGTTTCGAAAATTATGTCCAACCAAATACAATGTTGATGCGTCGCTCTCCTACTTTGCATGCTTCTGGTCCACCCACAGACAATGGAAGGGGGCCTACCACATAGTAATACGCCATATCCTCCCCTGCTCGTTTCTGCTGCACTAACAACCGAAATAATTACAATCTTTTAAAATATTCAATTATAAATTATTTACAAAATTCACATTTTTTAAAATTATGTATACAAAATTCTAACTTTATAAGGATATTTTTATATGTAAATACAATTTTATTTTTATAAAAGAACCAATTAACTAGCGTGTGAATAATTTATAGAAAGTAACAAATTCACTTAATTAAATGCCAGTAAAAGTTGATTGTCTTTTACTTAAATTACAGTGATCCGAAGCGGTCACAAGCAGAAAAGGATTTTTCCCTTTCGCCTCCATTTTGGCACGTCCACCGACTGTTTTTTGTTCGTGTAGTCTTTATTTTGTTCCCATGTTAGTGCCACGTTGGTAATGTGATACAGTCTTCTGAACTTCAGCATTTATTTTATGGTATCAATTTTCATCTGAAATTTATTCTCTTAATTCAATCTTTTCGAAAAATGTTCTTTAGTGATCAAAAAAGGTAAAAAAATTAGCTCTCAAATTCTTCACACTGTAACCAATTTTTCCATTGCTTGTTTTCTGGGCTTTTTACGTGGTTGAAATCTAAAATGTAAACTTTCCCATTTCACTGTGATTTTTCCTTATCCGTGGACACCATACTCTCGCAGTTCACATCCTCTCTTATTGAATCAAAAATCCGTTTGTGTGGGTAAACTACCTCATCTTTATCAATTAAACCTGACATAAATGATTTTTCCTTATTCGTAGATGCCATAGTACTGTTGCAATTCGCATCCTCTCTTATTGAATGAACAATCCGTCTCTGTCCGTAAACTACTTCATTTTTATTAGTGAAGCTTGAGAACATGATTGCAGTCATGTTTTTCATGTATTTCTCATATTTCGTGTAGCAGGATCCATCGAATTTGTGCAACATGGGTACTCCTTAGATGAGGTATCAAATTATGCATCCAACGAGTTTCCGCTCAAAATTTGATTAAACCTACAAGGAGATAAGTTGAATTATTTCCACTATTATTTTATAATTTCCTTAGGAGGACTATATTAGATCTCAAAAATCCCCTAATGCTTGAAACATGTTGCCAAACCAAAATCCCCCCAAGGATACATTCATCAAAATTGGGTCACAAATCACTAGAGGCCCATGAGTTTTCAGAGATTTAACCTCTATTCATTCGACCAAGTGGTATTTTATTACTTGCTCACCCACTCATCGCGCCCTTCCCATAAGAACTCCCTAATAATTTTGGCAATTTCACATAATATCGTTGTAGGATCAAGAAGGGCAATAAAAATATAACGAGAGAGTAGATAATACCCGCTTGATGAGAATTTTTCACCCTATTGTGTTCATCGAAATGACTCCCCATTGTTGTAACTTAGCTCTACATTTTGATATAACTCAAGACCATGCAAGGGAAGTCTAGAACTTTAAATATATTAGAGTCCCCATATAGTAAAACTCTTTCCAAGAACCTACGTGATTGAATCCATGAAGGAAAACTAGCTATTTTTATAAATGAGGAGTAATATTAAAAGAATGGATTTGCAACTTTTGATGATGAACAAGCCCACCGGAGGCTAAAATACACTGGTCCAAGACAAAGTTAAAGTGTTCAATAATAATTTTTTAGGCTTATCTCAAAAGGAGCGTATAATTCACAAATTGAGAGTGATTTGTGCTTATTATGCATGAGACATATCTTATCCCCAGTAAGTTTCCATTTCTTCTCTCATGTTCAAGATTCCTACTCAAGGAGTCAACCATTGGAATATAAAGTAAAGGTGATAAAAGGCACCCTTGGCACAAGCCTCTAGTGGCTTTGAAAGATCCAGAGGAGCATCCATTCACCTTGAAGGTGGATATGCAAGCGAAAGAGATGAAAACCTCCACCCATTTTATGAATTTTCCATTAAAAACAAATTAAGAGAGAACCTTATCCACACTTATCCTCCTTTTTTGTTGTTTCCATTGCTCTCCTTCTTTAGTTTTGTTTTCTGATCCTTTAACTTCTTCTTAGACTTCCTTGCAAAATGGTCATATTCATGGCATAATTTGCACTGAAATGAGAATTTATCACAGTCAATATCCTAAATATGAGACCAATTGTCACGGTTAAGATTTATCATTGTTGAAAGCCCTTTATCCAAATCCACCTCTATGCAAATCCTAGCACAAGCTTCAACTCCTTCTTGGGGTTCCACCATATCAGTGTATTTTCCACGAGCATTCCCATTGTTGTGGATAGTCCCCTCATTCTAGAAGTGTAGAGAGGAAAAGGGAAGCTTGACCCAAACCAAAGCCGTAGATGAGAGATTGCATTATAGGTTAAAAATTATACTCCTAAGATCCACATATAACCCTTGGGCTCCCATGAAATAGGGGCCACTTTTGACTTTAAGGTCCAAGTTTGTTTTATCTTCACACAAAATTTGGTAAAAGCCTCACCAACATAAGGACATAGAGACCTTTTTTTAATCATGGGCCTCTATTTTTTGTCGATCCAGGCACACAGAGTCTTTGGTGATGGCCAAAGACCCATAAACTATCCTATTAATCCTATATCTTCAAGCTTCATGGTAATAGGCCTAGATTGAGCAACGTTAACATACACCTTTGAAATATCATCAATCTTCTTTACGAATTTGCAAGTCTTGGCCTCTTGGAACTGTGGCCTTCCAACCACCAGCAAATTGAAAGTAGTTATGTATGGAGCGGGAAGTGGGGGAAGGTGGAGGAGGGTCATCCTAAACACAATACCACTATCAGCGTGAGCACAAGTGAGAGACTCGGGCTGAGCGACGCACACCAGGGTGCAAAAAGTTGCAAATTCTTATCTTTAAAACTTAAAAAGTAAAAAAATTATGAAATAAAAATAAATTAATTATATATATAAAATTTAAAATTTATAAAATTATAAAAAAAATTAAAAAGTTAAATAGACAAAATTTACTTTAAAAATATAAAAATAAACAAATAAAAATAAAATCTAATTGAAAAGCTAAAAGAATATATATATATATATATATATATATATATATATATATATATATTTGTAAGTTAGATGTCTCCTCCGAGAGCGCGTGCTTAGCATCTTGGGGAGGTTTGAACATAGGTCTCCTTGCTAACGAAACCTTTTCTCAACTGGTTGTACTATAAGGACTTGACTAAAACAATAAAAAAAATAAAAATAAAAACAAAAGCAATATAACTTATATGGAGGGGGCATGCAGTTACCGCACAAATCGAGTGAATATCGAGTTTACCACTGCATAGCCAGTGGGGGACGGGGAAACATGAATGTAAAGTGGTTTCTGCACAACCCAAGTGAATATGGGGTTGGCAACCACACAACACGGGCT
Source organism: Pinus tabuliformis (assembly GCA_031772625.1). NCBI lineage: Eukaryota > Viridiplantae > Streptophyta > Pinopsida > Pinales > Pinaceae > Pinus > Pinus tabuliformis. The sequence continues at coordinate 629,726,177 of CM062807.1, read as the reverse complement.
ATGTGGTGGTAACATGGGAGAGGGGTGATGCTCACTTCATATCATTTATATCGCTTTTGTTTTTCATTTCTTTTCTTTTTTCCTTTATTTATTTATTTATTTTCTTTATATGTTTTTTCATTTTTTTACATATTTAATTATTATTTTTTAATTATTTTAGTCTTTTTTAATTATTTTTTCTTATTTTAAATTATGTTTTTATTTTTTTTAATTATATATTTTTAAGTTGTTTATTTATTTATTTTTGGATAAGTTGTGTGAATCCTAAGATGACTTCACACTTAACCTTTGGATTGAGAAATGACGACCCAAGGGCATCTAAACTATAAAAATCACATGGGGTGACACCCAACGTGGGCCACACCAGCCCTTAACATGGTTAGATTTTTGCCTGTGGAGTTTTGAACCAGTGACCTTCACATCATGGAGTGGCTTAACAATACATCCCATTAGTGTATATTCTACATCCCCTAAGCATTTTTTTAAGTTTTTTAAATGAGAAATGTGTTTTTTCCTATTCTATTCTATTCTATTTATTTATTTCAATGTTGGATTTTCTTTCATAATGTTTTTGTTTTAATTAAATTTTAGTTTTTCATTTTTATTTTGCTTTTTAAATATGTATTTTTATTCTTCCATTTTCTATAATATATATAGTTTTATTATTATATTTTATATGTATTTTTTAGCTATTAATTTTTTATTTTACTTTAAAATTCTTTGCATTTTAGTGTTTTTTATAACTTGTTTCAGATTTATAGCTTGTTTTAGAATCTCCTTAAATTTTTTGGTTTTTAATCTATCTATTTATATATATATATAGTTTGGAAAATTTCTTTTTCGAAATTACTTATTTTTTTCTAAATTAAATTTTTTAGGTTTAAAATAATTTGTGTTATATCAAATTTATCTTTCAGTGTTTTTTTCATGATATTATGTAAACAAGTAATTATTTATAAGCTATAGTTTAAAAAAAAATATCCCAATTTTAGTGCCCCATTGAAAATATATCAACTCAACTTAGAATAGATCTCGAAAGAGCTATACTTTTAGACTTTGGAAGAACAAAATGCTCTTAATAGAGAAACTCTTTGATTTAGATGCTTCTTTTTAAGGTTTTCTTAGTCATGCTATTTGGATTATAATACTAGATTTGAATGTTGCTAAACTTTTAATGGTGTTTTTACTTATGATGCTTGGCTTTAATTCCATGGTTGAAAATGTCATGATTTTTAGGTGTTTTAGTGTCATTCTATTTGATATTTAATGCCATGGTTGAAAATTTTTGGAATCCCAAGGCTCTCCATAATCATGATTTTGGTTTTTAATGACATGGCTGAAATTTTTTTGAATTTTAACCACTTAGAAAAGTGTGATGTAGCATCACCACTTTTCAATTTCAAGGAGTTTTTTTCATATTTTTTTATGCAAAAATAGGATTTTTTTGGGATAGAGTTCTTGTTTTGAGGTTATAGTTATCGCTAAGTTGGTAACATCATTTAAAATGTGAGAAATGTTGATGATAACTTACATAGCAAAAATAGTAGAATCATTAAAGCTTTTTCCCTTTTGCATTCCTCGACTAGCCGACTAAGTGATATATGTCACTATCGAGAATAGGCAACCTTTCCCAACCCACCCTGTATGTACATCAAGTCATTTTAGAAACCTCATACCATTAAACTAGAGTCTCCATTTTCATCTACCGTGTAAACGCATAGGAGAGAATAAATGCCTCAATGTGCCTTTACTTAGGGAAGGTTCAACCTCCTCATAATCTGATGTGCAAGTGGACACCTGACACTTTGAATATGTTAGATGACTCTCTGATGGAACATCATCCTACATGTTCCTCAATTTTATTTAAGGTGCACTGAGGCACTTGTGTGCATTGGGGGTTGTCCTCATGGCTTAGTTCATGGGCATGGGTCACCCCCATCGAGGTGTCATAGTCTTCCTCTAGGAGATATTGGCATTCTTGGAGCCCTTGGAGATCTAGGGAGGAGGGACATGAAGAAGTTGTGTTGGGAACTTGCTCAATGCATCCTCTATTTGAAAGGTAATCTATGACTTTATTAGCATATATTTTGACATGGGAGGGAAGAATCACAAGAATGTTGGGGATGGAGGATTTGATTCAAGTGACGGAGTGTTCAATCCCCCAACTAACTAATTTTTTTGGGAGTTTCCTCCATTTACGAGGTGTTTCATTTTACCAATGACCATATTGGTGTTTACTTTAATAATCATCTTGGTATAGTATATTTGGATGGCATAGGTGAGGCCTCTTTCTAGGAACAAAATTTGGCCATGTTATTAGTGTTGCGACATAAGGTTCTGAAATAATAGAAAACATGTTCCTATTTTTTTTTAAATATGCTTCCATAGCCTACAAGACATGAATTTCCTTTAGAGGAACCCTTAAAATTTAAACTAGATAAAGGAAGGGGGAGGGGGAAATCTTAAAAAATTGGAGGAAGGGAAGGGGCAGAGGGGGGAGATGGTGGAAGGAAAAAGAATTTGTAGAATGCGAATTTGAGAAGAATGGGAAGTCCAAGCATCCAGAGGCCAGTGGTGAATAATAGAATATTCCTTGATATTAATTAAAAATGTGGGACCAATTGTTAGGGCTAGGGAGGTGTTGATCTTTGAAGATGCAATGGTTTAACTCATTCTAGGTATTCTAGAGTAAGAGGCATGGAGTTAAATAAAAAGCTATGTTCACGATGGGATTTTTATATTTGGATGGTTCAATTGGTGATTATGTTGGAAATTTCATACTTGTTCATATTTTAATGTTCAAAGAGAATGGCCATAAAATCCCACTGATCTGCAAAATAACTGCAAGTGTTAACTAGGTGTGTAGGACCTTCTTCTCCACTATTTAATAAGTAGAAGAAGGAGGGTCCTTCAATACTTAATGTAATAAGTTTTTATTATGAGAGGGTTTATTTCCTAATTAGGAGCCATAGGAAGTGGGCCACCTTTGGCCATAGATTCTAGGACTAGATGTGTTTCCATTGTTTTTAGACTAGGAGATATTTATGACCTATAGCAAGGGAATAATATTTCTAAATTGTGAAGGTACCATTGGGTTGATTCCAGCAACTAAGTTTGTTTGTTCTATTCTACTATGGTATTTTCCTATTATAAAGATAAATTCGTAAATGTTGTGAGTTTTCATTTTCTTCAATGTGTAGCCATTAACCTTTATCTTTCCATATGTTATAAGAAGTTGTGGTTGGGATTTCCTTCCTGTAATCCGCCATCTTAATCCAATGTTGATCTTGTAGAATGTTTTGGATCTCATCATTGGATCCATTATTAATGAGCTTAGGAATTTTATTCCATGAGTCTTCTCATAATAGGGAAGACTTACCATTGATTATATCCCAAAAACTATGCATTTGAACGAGGTCTTTATTTGCATTACCATGATTCCATATTAAAGAGCCATGTGGGTGGGAGAGTGTCCTTATTTTTTATTGGAGAGTGACATCATGGTTGTAGTTTTGTGTTTGTATCTGCTTCCAAATTTCAACACCTCCCTATGTCCATCTCCACTAGATATTTTCTCCAAATAATTTATTGAATGTTTCTCGATATATGAGACCTAATCCTCCTTTCAACTTGGTTAAGCATAACTTATCCCAAGTTAGCAAAGGCCATTTCTTTTCCATGGAGGCTCAATCCCTTAAGAAGGGGCATTGAATTTTCCTAATGGGCTTGAGGTTTTCTTTAGGGGCTGTTTTGGTAGCAAAGAAGAATATAGGGGTACATTTCAACATAAATTTAAGGAACACAACTTGCCCCACAATGTTGAGGAATCTGAAATTCACACAATTAACTTTATCCTTAATATTGTGAAGGAAGTCCTTCCCAGTGTTTAGATTTTAAGGTGGATTCCACTAGAGTGGTCCCCAAGTCTTTTTTTAGCAATTGGTTTATTTGGTAAGAAAATATGCAAGCTTTGTGTCTTTGGATGACCACAAGGGTATTGAAAAAGAAGATCTTGGATTTGGCAAGGTTTATAGTGGTTCCAAAGGATAAATATAAGTATTATATGATATTTTTAAGAGCATAATTTTCTTTGATAGTGGGTGTTCCCATTAGAAGGGTATTGTCAAGAAATTGTTGTTGGGAGATGGGAAAATTATCTCCCAAAATTCGAACACTGTAACATGCCCCATTTTTTTTTAACTTTTTCATTTGCTTGAGTTACTTTGTTATATTTTAACATTTCTATACATAAACATGTCATTATAATTGCACTTTTTATATATTTAAACTTCTTTATATTAGTTACTTGGCATATTGACTTTGGGATAGAGCATCATGATAGTGTTCAAAAATTATTATTTCTTTCATGTTGTAACCTCATACCATAGAAATTATATTTAATTGTACGCAAGACATATGCTTTGTCATATTCCCAGATTCGAAGTTTCAATAGATATGTATATATACGAAGGTGCTCACATTACTAAATTTTATCAACTACATGTTTTGAGCATCCTTGCAAATTATGATTTTATGTTCTTCCAACAGAGATGGAATCAAACTGCTGTTAATAACACAATCAGTTCCCTAGGAGAATTAGCAACACTATCAATTCCTTGTTGTAGGATCTAGTTCAAAATACAAATTTCTTTTACCATATTCATGATTGCATGTTATGATAATGTTCTTTGGTGTGTTCTTCGATGAAGCATTGAGTAAGGTATTTCCTTTTAATATTTCAGAGATCGGGCTCATAGGTTACAATTCTTCTTGTAATTTTTTATCATATTAATTTGTCGTTTCCTAGAAGTCTTGAAGTTTGTACGAGAGGTTTTGGTTCCTTTGATCAATTTATGTTCATTAATGTTAGAGTAATCTGTTTCCAAGTACATTACTTCTGGGAGCTTCTAAGCAACGTGGAATTAATATATTGTGATGCAAAAACTGCAATTCTAACCCTCGACTGATAGAGTTTAATGATATGATGGTTCAAAATGTTTAGGGAAGTTATGGGTGTAACTTCCCCTTCCCTTACCACTCTGGTACCTCATTCTTGCTGTTGAGTGCTTGGCAAAGTTAAGCTCCAGCGAACCTAGGCCATTGAATTCTATCTACCAAGGTAACAAATTACTATATTTCAATGTTTGTTAGTTATGGTATAGGACAGTGAAGCTTTTTTCTAACTTTCTTTGGCTTGTAAAAGCAGAAATGGGGTTTTTGCATTGCAACAACATTGTTGGTTTCTTTTCAGAACTTAATTCTTTTAACTCTTATCAAGGAAGAGATGGTATAATTATTTCCCATCATTTTACCACCACACTATAAGTTCATGCTTCACTTGCTTATGCTTACTAGAGTGTTAACCTTATCGGATTTCCTAGGTGCAAATAGGAGACTCTAGAATACCAAATAATCAGGTATTGGTAGCCATTCCACTTCTCTTTCCTTTAATTAGCGTCCCTTATTGATTCTTATCCCCTTTCTAACTAGTCTTTAGGATTCTTTGATAGGTTCTCTCATCGTGGAGTCCCTTATTTATTTAATTTGGAGTTGGGCATTCAATTATTCAATCAATTTGGGGTTTATTCCCCTCCAGGTTCTTAACAAACTTTGTTTAACTTGTTATAGGTCTCATCCTTAAGACCACCCCGAAGCGGGTTCTATGTTTTAAACTGGTCATTTAACCCAGACCCTTAAGGGGTTAATGTAACCATCTAGATATTTAGCACTTGACATATTTCCACCCAATTAGTGTTTGCATTGTGATAATTATAATTTATAGGGCACTACCCTGTTCTTCTAAGCTAGTGAGTCCACTATAATTTTAATTCTAATAGTTAATACAATTTTTGTGGAGGTTACCTTGGATGTCATGTATTTTCTCATCTAGAAGATTGAAATAAAATAATTTTATGAATGAATAGTCTTTCCCATATTTGTACCAATTTTAATATTTAATAATGTAACAACTCTCTCTTTTCCCTCTATATTTACGACATGCATTCCATCAACATCTTTTTTCCCTTGCATATGTATTTATAATAATTCATGGTAGCTTCTAACCCTATAATATGGTTTTATTCATGAATTTATATAATAGTTTTTATGGTTCTCACTTACTGTTGAGTTCACATAATTATGTTTATTTGGGCTCTGTATTTACGACTAGGCACAAAGTAATTGATACTGGGGTTTACAATTAGAGGAATTGTTTCTAGGCTGCTGAGAACAATTGGCCCATGAACTAACCCACCCAGTTATTCTTTCATTTCCACAATGGACCAATATGCATTATATATTTTAAATAGAATAATATTTGTGCTCGGTACTTTCTCAAGCTTATGTTTCCTACAGGTTTTGTAATTTGAAAACGCTTTTTTTTTGTTATAATAAACGGATGGTTCTGGTTACATTTCTGGTGAGTAAATACTAAAGTGTATAGTTCCAGGCATGGTTTAATTTCCTTTGAATATACAGTTCTCAGCTTGCACGGCCGTATTCATCAAGCTTCTGACTAGCTTTTGTTTTGCACAACATTCAGAGTTGTTCTCAGTTGCTGATTTTTTGTCCTTTATTTTCTAGATTCTTTTTTGATTCCTTTTATTTATTATTATTTAGTGTGATAATAGTTCCATTGTTAGGCAGGACTCGACTTTATTAAGACCTTTCCAATCATTGGGAACATATTGTGTTAATTATATAGAATAGGGACAGTTCTGGATGACATCTCCTTGTTAACCAGAACTAATCCTAGTTCATATTGTTTCTCATTTAAATTTTCTCATGTTACCACTAATAACTTCCAGATTTTTGTACCAACACTTTCATTATTGATATAATTTACAGATAATTTCATATGACAATTAGTCTTCGACTTCGTGACTATTATCTAACTAGTCTAGCTTAAAAATACTCTATTTCACTAGTTTGAATCATAAAAATAGATTTTAGCCTACAACCATACACAGAGATTCATTAAAGATACATATATACATTTCAACGAGCTAGATTTATTCCCTTTCATACAGGAAATAATTATCACTTGTAATAGGTCAATACTTATCTTTACTTAACTGCTTTACCAACCACAAATCATCGAGAAAGGGAGTACTCCGCCCAACCAATGAGTTTTGTGTATACACACCATGAATCCCACCAAGCCAATTTATTCTCATAATAGTTTCATATGAAGAACCTTCACAGGTTCACCCCAGACCACCTGGTCCCAAACAACTACATTTTGGAGTCTTTAGTCTAAGAACTTAATCTTTAAATATTGTTTGACTAGCCAACCAGCTCAAGCACTTTGTGCCTTAGTAAAATCCTTCCTCTCCCTACAACATCCTTCGAGAGATTTTAGTCTTACAGTCTCTCGTCCTCAAGGTTTCCTCAGGTTATCCTTCCTCCCTCTTGGTTCCCTTGCCCCAACTGATATTATTTATCTCCTGGGAGAGGAATAACTGAGTAACTGTCTTCCAACTGTTCTGGTGAATGAATGTTTCTCTTTTATCACTTTGTCCCATAATTTGATGGCTGGCTAGAGCAAGAATAAATAAAATAATATTTATGATCCATTTTATGCCTTTACTTGGACCACAATTTTACCAAGTTATTTGCGGTAAAACAAAAACATTTACAATTTTATTGAGGGGTGTTACATCTTCCCCCCCTCGAGCGAAACACCATCCTAGGTGTTTCTTAGTCGTCAAATAATCTAGAATACACTTCAAGTTTATAATTCTAAGTTTTCCTAGGTAGCCTCTCCTGGTTGAAATAGTTTCACTGTACTCAACCTGGGTAACCGAGAATGTGTCAAGGTTCAACCAAGATTACTTGACTTGTTATACCTACATCCATAATCACTATGGTCATTAGCTTCCAATTGTCAATATATATATATATATATATATATATATATATATATATATATATATATATAATTTCAATCCTCATTACAAACACTACCAGTTTTTATTTATATACCAAGCAAAGATCACCAACATTCATCACAACGTAACTTGCACTCTTTAAGAGTTAGAAATATCATTATAAAATTATTATTGTAAATTATTTTACTTACCCAATGGGTATGCCAATTGGTAAAGAACCCACCATGGGGTTCCACTATAAGCTTCCAACCATAAAGGTATCCATTCTGTCTACACAATTTGCTTAACAATAATAACATGTTCAATCATTTATTATTCTTTTATGAGAAATTACGGCTAGTGCATTTTGTACTAAATAAAATTATTGTACTTTATCTCAATTCAAATGCTACATATGTATTAGTCGGCCATGAATATAGTTTATGGTAATTTCTTGTTCATAGTCAAGATGACCATATGTTCAAGTAAATTTAGTTATGCCCACCTCGGGATACTTTTCTATTTTTCTTTAGTGTCACCCACACACACACACACACACACATAACTTTGGCCCCTTGTCATATTAAATTATAGGTTATTAATATAAGAATTACACTATTTGCTTCCATATATTGTTAGGAGACTTCTCTATTTTATGCTCATATGCATATTGATTGTCCCATACTCACCATGTTACTATAATATGGTTATGTTCTTATAAATCGGGTCACATTCAATTCCTTTGACGAAATATTAATGTGTAAGGCTCAATTAAATATTAATAGACAATAACTCTACTCCAACCTTAGAGTAATTGGTTATCCTATTATCCTCTCATATAGTATCCTTTCTTGTCATCATAACAAGGAAGGGCTTATTGCTTTATTCCCATGATGGCCTGCAACCGATGGTTTGTTTCTTTAGCATCATCATACTTTTATGATGTCAAATATGTCACAACAAAATATTACCAGGCTCTGCGAATTACCTCAACTTACCACTTTCATGGTAACTATTATCTTGTCATTTGTGCAAGTGGACCCCATTATGCCTACGTCACTTATCCAATGATAATTTCATGCAAAATTTAGGACTCCATAATTCAGTTGGTTTTCTTTATTGTATTGTTTTCCTTTTGGTATTTCCTCAATAGATCATTGAGGTTAGAGACACAAATTGGTAATATTAGAAGAACTCAAAGGCACAATCTTGTTTCAAACCAACAAAAGCTAACCAATAAATTACACCACCAAATATTACCAACATTTCTTAAAAGATTTATTTTATTTTATTTTATGATGTGCCACAAATTTCTTTGATTACCTTGCTCCACTTATTCATTTGTTTCCTTATCACATCCCCCTATACCCATTATCAATCCTTTAGGTCATGTTAGGAAATAAAATTTTGTAGGGTATTACGACATATACTTTCATTCTCAGGTGTAATATATATATATATATATATATAGGTTATCCTTTTCCCATCTATGATATTGTCATCATAAGTTACCCTCCCTTACATCCATCAGGTACAAGACTCAACTAATTCTATATTCTCTATACAACTACTAAATTTGATGTAAAACTGATATCCTTTTAGGTATCAGTAACATTGTTTTGATATGCTTATATGCTTACTTAATATCTCATAGCAACCTGGATAATATTATCATGTTACTTTGAATTACGAGTCTCATATATGCCACTCATTTCAATATTTACGAGACTAGTATCCCTTCCATCTCAAATTACTACAATGAATTTCCACAACTCCTATTTTGTTGATTTTTATTTTTTTTAAATGGATATTTTATGTGGTAATTCTTTTAAAATTCCCAATTACTTGATTTTTGCAATCCTTCATGCTAGGATTGGTGCCAATTACTCTAATTTTGTAACCCATATTTCTGTGGATTTTCTCTATTTATGAAGAGGCTTATCGAGTAAAGAAGCTCATCAATTCTCTTATTTGTTTCTTCTCGTCAATCATGAATTCATTTACCATCAAGTTAATACCATACTAGTCTTATTTATTCCTGACTTATACTATTGACATTTAAATTTTTTCTTTTATTGTCACCATTATCGATGTATGCCATATCATTTTCTAATGCTCAAATAGATGGAAGGATTCTCATCTTTGCCACTAATGACCCAAACAACTCTGATTAACTCATTTTTATACATGTACTGGTAATCGTATGTGTCTTATATTTTCAGTTACTCTTTGATGGCAAGGCTTCATTTGGTATATCAATACCTCAAATATTTTGCTGAACTTTTCCTAATCTATATATACTTTGTTCTGAGTATTCCCCTTTCATTTATGGTTTGATCTGAAGCCCTTATCATAAAATATTTCCTTTTTATCTTGTTTTCCATACATAGTTAGATTGACTCTCCGGTGGGGATTTAGAATTAGTTTTACTTCATAATATTTCTTTGAATTCAGTCTTTCATGTAGCTTCTTCGTCAACATCCAGGTGTGAGGAGGTAAGTATCCCAACCAAATAATTACTTTCTAATTAAGAGTATTTCTTGCCAATAATACCTTTTGATTCATTTTTACCTATCTCTTCTTCAATAATTCATACTAGAGATTTTAATTTAAGACATTCTTATGGTTATCGACCACATAGTTTATGTGTCTAAACATAATTATATATATGATTAACAAAATGGATCACAATTAGAAACAGGTAATTAGCATGCGTATAACCCTGAACCTTCTAGTGAGATTTCATATGCAACACACAATATTCTTTTTAACCAACCCATGTGAGACTTTTATAATCGCGTGATAGTATGTGAATTAATACTTTACTTCCATTATCCACATACATATATCCTCTAATTTGTCTACCCACACACTTCCCTATAATTATAAATTACAACTTCTCACGATTCATTATCACGTCATGATTTTCTAATTAACATGTGCCAATACTTAAGTAATCCAACCACGCCCACCATTCCAATTTTCGCAAGTAACAATGGTCTCAACAACAAATCAATTAGTAATTGATAAATTTACTTAAATTTACTTAAAAATTGATCTATTTTATTGCTCATTGCTAGCACTTGATTAGTACTTTCTACACCCCATTCTGCATTTTTTTTTAAACAACGCAATGGATATGGGTCGAGGTTCTTCACCTAAACCCATATTTTCAAGATTCAATTTATGTAAGAGTGTAGAACCAAGTCCTTTAGGTGGAGTTACCACATTCCAATTCCTATTTATGGTAAAACATGACACAATGTACTATTGTTTACCCTTCATTAGGCCACAGTGTTGAACCTTTTAGCTCTAATACCACATGTTACATGCCTTGATTTTTTTTTTTTTTTTACTTTTTCATTTTCTTGAGTTACTTCATTGTATTTCAACATGTCTATACATAAACATGTCATTATAATTTCACATTTTATATATTTGAACTTGTTTATATTAGTTACTTGGCATATTGAATTTGGGATAGAGTGTCATGAAAATGTTCCAAAATTATTATTTCTTTCATGTTGTAACCTCATACCATAAAAATTATATTTAATTGTACACAAGACATATACTTTGTCATATTCCTAGCTTTGAAGTTTCAACAGATATGTATATACATATAAAGGTTCTAACATTACTAAATTTTACAATGTTTTGAGTATCCTTGCAAATTATGATTTTAAGTTCCTCCAATAGATAGGGAACTAAACTACTCTTAATAACACTACCAGTTCCCTACGAGAATTGGCAACACTATCAATTCCTTGTGGTAGGATCTAGATCCAAATACAATTTTCTTTTACCATATTCATGATTCGTGTTATACTTCGATAAGGTTCTGCGGCGTGTTCCTCGATGAAGTATTGAGTAAGGTATTTCCTTTTAATATTTCCGAGATCAAGCTTGTAGGTTACAGTTCTTCTTGTAAACTTTTATCATATTAATTTTCTGTGTCCTGGAAGTCTTGAAGTTTGTACAAGAGGTTTACGTTTCGTTGATCAATTTATGCTCATTAACGTTGAAGTAATCAGTTTCCATGTACATTACTTTTGGGAGATTCTAAGCAACGTGGCGTTAATATATTGTGATGCGGAAACTACAATTCTAGCCCTCAATCAATAGTGTTTAATGATCTGACAGTGCAAAACGTTTGGGGAAGTTATGGGTATAACTGCCCCTTCCCTTTCCGCTCTGGTACCTCATTCTTGCTATTGGATGCTTGATAGAGTTCAACTCTAGTGGTTCGAACCTATGCCATCGAATTTTGTCTACAAAGGTAATGAATTACTACATTTCAACCTGTGTTAGTTATGGTATTGGACATTGAAGCTTGTTTCTAACTTAATTTGACCTGCAAAAGCGGAGATGGGGTTTTTCTACTGCAACAATGTTGTTGTTTGCTTGTCAAAACTTTTCAATTCTTTTAACGCTTATCAAGGAAGAGATGGTATAATTGTTTCCCATCCTTTTACTGCCACACTATAAGTTTATGCTTCGCTTACTTATGCTTACCAGAGTGTTAACCCTATCCGTTTTCCCAGGTGCAAATAAGAGACTCCAGAATACCAAATAATCAGGTATTGATAGCCATTCTACTTCTCTTTCCTTGAACTAGTGTCCCTTATTGATTCTTATCCCCTTGCTAACCAACCTTTAGGGTTCTTCAATAGGTTCTCTCATGGTGGAGTCCCTTATTAATTTACTTTGGAGTTGGGGATTCAATTCTTCAATCAACTTGGGGTTTCTTCTCCTCCAGTTTCTTAACAAACTTTGTTTAACTTGTTACAAGTCTCATAGTCAAGAACACCCCGAAGTGGGTTATATGTTTTAAAATGGTGATTTGACCCAGTCGCTTAAGGGGTTAATGTAACCATTTGGCTATTTCGCTCTTGACATATTTCCACCTAGTTAGAGTTTGCATTGTGATAATTGTAATTTATAGGGCGCGACCTCATTCTTATAAGCTAGTGAGTCCACTATAGTTTTAATTCTAACAACTAATACAATTTTTGTGGAGGTTACCTTGGCTGTCATGTATTTTCTCATCTAGAAGATTGAAATAAAATAATTTATGAATGAATAGTCTTTCCTAGATTTGTACTAGTTTTAATATTTAATAATGTAACAACTCTCTCTTTTCCGTCTGTAGTTATGACATGCTTTCCATGAGCATCTTATTTCCCTTGCATGTGTATTTATAATAATTCATGGTAGCTTCTACCCCTATAATATGGTTTTATTCATGAAGTTATGTAACAGTTTGTATGGTTTTCACTTACTGCTGAATTCACATAATTATGTTGATTTGGGCTCTGTATTTGTAACTAGGCACAAATCGATTGATACTGGGGTTTACTATTAGAGGGACTATTTCTGGGTTGCTGAGAACAGCCAGCCTGGGAACTAACCCGCCTAGTGATTCTTTATTTTTGATAATGGAACAATATGCATTATATATGTTAAATATAATAATTTTTGTGCTTAGTACTTTCTTGAGCTTATGTTTCCTACAGGTCTTGTAATCTGAAAACGATTTTTTTTTTGTTATAATAAACCAATGGCTTTGGATACTTTTCTGGTGACTAAATACTAAAGTGTATAGTTCCAAGCATGGTTTAATTTCCTTCAAATATACATTTCTGAGCTTGCACAACTGTATTCATCAAGCTTCTAACCAACTTTTGTTTTGCACAACATTCAGAGTTGATCTCAGTTGCTGATTTTTTGTCCGCTCTTTTCCAGATTCTTTTTTTATTCCTTATAATTATTGTTATTATTTAGTGTTAGAATAGTTCCATTGTTAGGCAGGACTTGACTCTACCAAGAGCTATCCAACATTTGGGAATGTATTGTGTTAATTATATAGAAGATGGATGGTTTTGGATGGCAACTTCTGCTTGTTAACCAGAACTAATCCTAGTTCATATTGTTTCTCATTTAAATTTTGTTACCACTAATAACTTCGAGAGTTTTGTACCAACACTTTCATTACTGATAAAATTTATAGATAATTTCAGATGAAATTTAGTCTTCAACTTTGTGGCTACTATTTAAATAGTCTAGCACAAAAATAGTCTATTTCACTAGCTTGAATCATAAAAATAGATTGTAGCATACACCCATACAAAAAGATTCATTAAAAATACATATATAAATTTCAACATAGCTAGGTTTAGCCCCTTCCATACATGAAATAATTATCACAGGTAACAGGTCAATACTTATTTTTTCTTAAATTGTTGGAAATAATACTGAGAGGGGGGGGGGGGGTGAATCATTATTACTAAATCAATTATTTTTATTTCACAATCAAATCTGTATACGCTACTTCAGCTATGGGAAACTACGTATATACACTACTGTGTCTAAAGAAACCAGCGTATATCAGAAAACTTAAGATTCATTAATTGATGATCTTTAATCAGTGCATCAGTACTTGATTAATCATACGAATAGTAAATAGGAGCAGTAAAAAAAAACAGATCATCACACACATGGACACAAAGATATAAGGTGGAAACCCAATGTGGGTGAAAACCACCTATTGCAATTCGTCTCTATCTTCTTTTTATTAAAAACTTCTTCTTACAATGATTCTGTACTGGTGCAGTCTTATAACAGTACGCAGGCTGCTACCTGCAGAAGGCTACAACCTTCTCTCGTTCTCCAGCTTCTTCTGGAAGGGAGCTACAACCCCCTTAGCTCTTGTACTACCTGAGGTACTAGTACGTAGGTGCTGACCTACAGAAGGCTACAACCTTCTCTTTTCTTTTAGGGACCACGTTTCATAAATTTTCAGACTGGATCCATGAATAACATCAATCAACCCTCAAGTATATCTGCATCTACCAATCTCTTTTGCACCAAACAAAAATTGAATCAAATAGTCACTTCTCTGAATATTGTACCCAAAAAATAGTAACAGTAACCAGACACCAATTTTGAACCTAGAACACTGCAACAATAAACAGAAGTAGCTAAAACATGTTTCAAGAGACGTACACTACTTCAATGTGTACAACCTGCATGCATACGCTTATGAGTTAAGGCCAACCAGTGTATACACTATTCTACTTTACATAACCAGCGTGTATACATGCCTTTTCTTCACTGAACCTGCGTACAGATCTATAAAAGATAATTTATCCTTTTCACTTATTCAGACATTCGTTATACCTAGATTATCATATTTATAGATCAAGTCATGCGCCAAAATAACAGATCAAAATCACACAAAGATACTACTATTCAAGCCTTAAGATCTTGATCCATCAATAGTACTTATCCTTCTTCTTGCGCTCAGGTTCCTCCTTGATTCAGATCCAACTATGCACCATAACCCAATGACCAGTATTCTAGATCTAGTTTTTTTGTAAGATATTCAATACTTGAGACAATGCCTTTGCCTAATGATCTCCTTCCATTTTTATAGTCTTAGGCCTTACATAATACCATGGTCCAACACCTTATAATATCAATACCTTGGACCAAATACCTGGGTTCAACACTTCAGACGAGATGCCATGGTCTAAAACCATAGGTCCAAATACCAAGGACTAAACACCATGGACCAAAAATAAGTTTTCCCATACGTACGCGCTTTTTCGTGCATGCAAGTGCATGCATACACATATGCGACTTTTGATTGGCAATCCGGCGTGTATACATGACTTCGTTAAAGGGAACTTGCGTATGCCTCTTTTCTTTCATTCTGAGAGCCTGAACAGTGATCTGCCATCTGAGTGAATTGTCATCAAGGACAACACCTGTGTCATAGTGCCAAACCTGTGTCATAATGCCAACAATCTCCCCCTTTGGACTTGATGGCAACCCCAAGTCACTCAAAGTCATTCTCGCCCTTTGATATCAAGGGTAAAGGGTTATGCTCCCCCTGAGTTCATGCTGAAATCTCTACTCTTCTGTGTTGTCCATGCTCCCCCAGACTGTAGGCAAGGTCTGCAAGAAGATGTGCTACAAGAAGATACATAACTTTATACATCATAAATGACCTCCCTACCACCAAAGAATCATACATACATCCATCTCCCAACCAAGTGGGGATACACCAAAAGTTTACACAAGATTAAACAAGAACATTACATTATTCATCCCAGGCATAGTGGGGAAACCAAAGTAGATCGTTACATGAATGAAATAAATGACATAGAGACGAAATAATACTATGATAGTTATCAACAACGATCTTCAGTAGCATCTGTCAAACATTATTTAGACTAGCAACCATGTTCTCCTTCTACACCTGTTCACTCTGAAATCAAAACACTGTGAACTTAAACCAATATCTTCTAGGATAATGCCAACAATGCATTATTAGAAGAATATATATATGCTCCCCCTGAACTTGTGCCAGATGGTCTCTGTCAGACCCATATCAGACTCCTTTCATCCTGAGCCTGGCCCACCGTTTGTCTTCAAACCAACATATACGCGACTGTATCCACATAAACCGGCGTATGTACGTGGATTCTCCTCATTAAGCTCGCGTACAACCACTTTTCTCTGAACCAGACAAGTTTCAATAGCAAGATGATGCATCAACTACTCCCAGCTTCTGTATGAGGTATTCAAAAGTCTCCCTGGGTAGTGGTTTGGTGAGTATATCAACAACCTATTCCTTGGAGGGAATATACTCCAATTTGACCTTATGTTCAAGCACTTGTTCTCGAAGAAAATGATATTTGATAGGTATGTGCTTGGTCTTTGAATGCATGACTGTATTTTTTGTAATACTAATTGCACTTGTATTATCACATAAAATGGAGATAGGTGGAGTACAAGTGATTTGAAAATATTGCAAAATTTGCATCATCCAAAGGGGTTGTGTGCAACAAGATGCAGCAGCCACATATTCTGCTTCAACTGTAGATAAGGCAATTGAACTTTGTTTCTTGCTGAACCAAGATACTAATCTGGAACCCATAAAGAATGAACCACCTCTAGTGCTTTTTCGGTCATCCACCCTTCCTGTCCAATCTACATCTGTATATGCATGAAGTGTGAGATATGTATCTCTAGAATACCATAAGCCATAGTTTTGTGTCCCTTGAAGATATTTGAAAATTCTTTTAACTACCTGAAGGTGTGCTTCTTTTGGATTTTCTTGGAATATTCCAACTATTCCCACTGCATGCATGATGTATGGTCAAGTACCTGTCAGATAGAGCAGACTACCAATCATGGATCTATAGGTTGGTTGATGAAGTGATGCTGAATCATCATTTGCGCTGAGGCTGCATCCTGTTACCATAGGGGTACATACTGGTTTTGAATCTTCCATGCCATATTTCTTCAAGATCTCGTTGAGGTACTTGGTTTGTGATAAAAAGATACCGTCTTTATTTTGTTGGACTTGTAAACCAAGAAAATGTGTCAGCTCACCAAGCAAGGACATGTCAAATTCTTTTTGTATCATCAAGGAAAAATTTTGACTCATGGCTTCTTCATTGCTCCCAAAGATGATACCATCAAAATACACGACAAGTATTAGCAATTTATCATTATCAATTTTTACATGTAGTTTGCTATCTGTTGATTCTTTTGAAAAACCTTGTTGATGGAGGTATTTGTCCAAACGATAATACCAAGCCCTTGAAGCCTGTTTAAGACCATAGAGTGCCTTCTTAAGTCTGCATACAAGTTTTGGATCATTTCCAAGGATGAATCCATCTCGTTTCTCAATATACACTTCTTCTTCCAAGTCTCCATTTAAAAAGGAAGATTTCACATCCATTTGAAAAACTTTGAACTTCTGAAAGCTAGAAAGAGAAAGGAACATTCTTATGGCTTCAAGTCTAGCAACTGGTGCAAAAGTTTCTTCAAATTATATGCCTTCTTGTTGAGCATACCCTTTATAAACTAGTCTGGCCTTGTTTCTAATAAAATTTTCTTTTTCATTCAGCTTGTTTTTGAATATCCATTTTGTCCCTATGACATTCTTATCGTTTGGTCTAGAGACCAGCTCCCAAGTGTTATTATTTTCAATCTGCTCAAGTTCTTCATTCATGGCCTTGACCCAGAATTCATCTTTGCATGCTTCTCTTAGATTTTGTGGTTCAGTGGAGAAGAGCAATGGTAGATAACTTGAAGCTTCTGAAATAGTTCTTCTTGTTTGTACACCTGCCTCTTTCTGCCCCAAAATTTTGGTTTTTGGATGATTCTTCTGAACGTACTTGGATGGAGTCTTTTCTTCTATCCTTATTTGTTCTTCTGGTGCCTGATGGGTTTCTTCTTCATCATAAGTCTAATTTGATGTTGAAGGATAGTCCTCATCATCTTCGAAATCTTCGGATTTAACCTGCCAAGGAATGTTTCCTTCTTCATCAATCACTACATAAATACTTTCAACATTTTTTCCTAGTCTTTTATTGTAACACTTATATCCTTTATTGTGGGGAGCGTAACCAAGGAGAATGCCTTCATCTGCTCTAGGTTCAAACCTACCAAGGCTTTCATCAGTCCTTTTGATGTAACATTTGCTTCCAAAAATTTTGAAGTATTTAACCATGGGAGTCTTACCATACCAAATTTCATGAGGAGTTTGAGTGTTGTTCACCCGGATTTTTTTCTTGTTGAGAATAGTAACCGCAACAAATGCAGCTTCACCCCAGAAGGTTGTGGGAGTTCCAGACTCATCAAGCATAGCACGAGCCATTTGTTGAACCGTTCTGTTCATCCTTTCCACTACTCCATTTTGTTGAGGAGTCATTGCAATAGAGAATTCCCTTCTTATTCCATATTCTTCACAAAAATAGAAAAATTCATCTGAGGTAAATTCCCCTCCTCTATCAGACCTGAGGCATTTGATTCTATGATTTGATTTGTTTTCAACCAAGGCTTTGAATGCTTTGAACTTTTCGAAAGCTTCGTCTTTATGCTTTAGAAGTCCTATCCAACACATCCTTGAAAAGTTGCCAATGAACAATATGAAGTTTTCTTCTCCTCGAGGTGACCTCTTCCTAGTTGGACCACATACATCAGTATGGACAAGTTCAAGTGACCTACTAGCTGATCCTTCCTTCTCAAGGAAATTAGTTCTGGTTTGCTTCCCAAACTGACATGATTTTCATATTGTATTATCTGGAATTCTGATGTCAGGGAGATCACGAACCACCTGATATTTGCATGCTTTCCTTATCTGAGAGAAGCTTAGATGCCCCAATCTTCTGTGCCATAGCCAATGTTCATCATTCTTGCTTAGATAGCATTGTTGTTGTCCTCCCTTGAGTATGTATAAATTATTTGGTGTTCTTATGCCTTTGATCACTGTTTCTCCTGTATCAAGCTCACGAACAATACATCCATTTGATCGAAATATTACCTCATTTCCCTGATCACACATTTGACTGACACTCAGTAGATTATGCTTTAAGTCATCAACATACATAACATTTCTAGCTTTGACCTTTTCTTTTAAAAGAACAAAACCTTTACCTTTTATGAATGCAGGGGTGTCATTTCCAAATGAGACCTTCTTTTCCTTTTCTAAGGCACTATATGATTGAAGTTTTTCTTTATCACCTGTCATATGTTTCGAGCATCCACTGTCGATGTACCACTGATTTTCCTACCCTTCCGCATATAATTCTATACCACATCTTTCTGGTTGCGGTTCTTTCTTCCTCCATGCTTTGGGACTCAATGAAGCTTGCTCCTTTTGAGTTGTTTGCCGAAACCTACTCCTGCATTCAGAATCTTCATGACCGAAGTTGTTACAAATAGAACATTCTATTTCATTTTCAAGAGAAAAAAAGTTATTATAGGTTCTTTTCATGATTCCAGTCACACTCATTTGATTTCGTGCTTCTTTGGTCATGATGGTATTGTAGGCAACACATTGAGCTGCTTTGTGTCCAAAGTTATGACTAGAGAAACATTGGCCATTGAAGAAATTCTTGCGATTATCAAACCTTTCATCCAGGTGATTGTAATTTCCATAGCCATTCGTTCTTGAGGCAAATTGAGAATGATTTACCTGTGGTTGGTTGTAGCTTTTGTTCATCCTTGAAGTAGAGTGCCCTCGATTTACTTGGTGATCTCTATTCATTCTTGAAGTAAATTGTCCCTGATTTACCTGGTGATCTGCATTGTGCCTTTGTTGTCGATTGTCAACTTGTTCACTTCTTCTTGCTGCTTCAAGATAACTTTTGGAGGTAGATGGCTTCTGTGTTTGAGATGCTTCTTCAGTATACCCAAGACCTGTCTTGATTAGAGGAGAATGCTGCACTTTGATAATCTCATCTAAAGTTCAGATCCTTTAGCAAATCTAAGATTAAGAGCTTTTTTTTTCTCAATATCTTTTCTAAGTCCCAAAATTTCACATTCTAACTTTTCATTGTGTTTTTCCCTTTCAGCAAGTTGGAATGTCAGAGTATCTATAATCATATTATTTTCTTCTAAACAAATTTTAAATTTAGAAATTTCTTCATAAATACCTTCTTCATCTATAGCATCCAAGAAATCGTCATCTTCAAAAGCCATCAGAAGTCTATACTCATTACCTTGTTCATCTTCATCAATATTTGAAAATCCATCACTGTCTTCATGTGTATAATAGCTCTTCTTACTTACATTCTGTTTTCTGCTCCATCTAACTGGTTCCTTACCTTTGTCAAGCTTATCTTTATGTGGACACTTGGCTGCACAGTGACCAACTCTTCTGCAAGAAAAGAATTTAAAAGGTAGCTTACCTCTGAATCTTCCAGAACCCCGTTGAAGGTTCTTGACAAAGTTTGATTCTTCCTCTCCTTCTGACATATGTCCTCACCCATTGTATTCTCCTTTTCACGAGGCTTTGAATGTAGATTCTCTCATGTCCAATGGTCCCCCTATTCTCATTTTGAAAGCAGTTAGAATTTTGTGCATCTGTGACATGGTAATGCTTTGAAGATTCTGCTTTTCTTCTATGGCCGAAAATTTTGATTCAAACTTAGAAGACAAATATCATAGAACCTTTTCAACCAAAGTAGCTTCTTTTATCTCTTCACCCAAGTTTTTCATACAATTAACAATCTCATCTATACGTAAGAAATAATTAGCCACACTTTCATCATTGTGCATTCTGAGATTTTCATATTGGATTCTGAGAGTTTGTAGTTTTGCACGCTTTACCTAATCATCTCCTTCATAGCTCAGAACGGTCTTGTCCCATATTTCTTTTGCGGTTTTTAGCTGCATAAACTTGACGAATTCTGATTGATATAAACTCACTAATACAGTATTGACATCCTTTGCATTTGTTTCATACTGCTTCTTACCAGCCGTATCTGTAGGAGTTGCTGATGGAAATGTGTATCTTGTTTCCATGATATCCCAAACTTCTGTACCAAGAGATTGAAGATAGGCTATGATTCTTACCTTCCAATAGACGAAGTTGCTTCCATCAAAGATTGGTGGCCTGATAGATGCCTCCTTTTCGTAGTTGCTCATGATGATAGACCTTCCTTCAAGCGATCAGGCTTCTTTTGAAGGACCTGCTCTGATACCAATTGTTGGAAATAATACTGAGAGGGGGGGTGAATCGATATTATTAAATCAATTATTTTTATTTCACAATCAAATCTGTACATGCTACTTCAGCTATGGGAAACTACGTATATACACTACTGTGTCTAAAGAAACCAGCGTATATCAGAAAACTTAAGATTCATTGATTGATGATCTTTAATCAATGCATCAGGACTTCATTAATCATGAGAACAGTAAACAAGAGTATTAAAATAGAACATATCATCACACACATGGACACAAATATATAAGGTGGAAACCCAATGTGGGTGAAAACCACCTGCTGCAATTCGTCTCTATCTTCTTTTTATTAGAAACTTCTTTTTATAATGATTCTGTACTGGTGTAGTCTTATACCAGTCTACAGGCTGCTACCTGCAGAAGCCTACAACCTTCTCTCGTTCTCTAGCTTCTTCTGGAAGGGATCTACAACCCCCTTAGCTCTTGTACTAGCTGAGGTACTAGTACGTAGGTGCTGACCTACAGAAGGCTACAACCTTCTCTTTTCTTTTAGGGACCATGTTTCATAAATTTTCATACTAGATCCATGAATAACATAAATCAACCCTAAAGTATATTTGCATCAACCAATCTCTTTTGCACCAAACAAAAACTGAATCAAATAGTCACTTCTCTGAATCCTGTACCTAGAAAATAGTAACAGTAACTAGACACCAATTCTGAACCAAGAACAGTGTAGCAATAAATAGAAGTAGCTAAAACATATTTCAAGAGACGTATGCTACTTCAATGTGTACAACCAGCATGCATACGCTTTTGAATTAAGGCCAACCAACGTATACACTATTCTTCTTTACCTAACTAGCGTGTATACGTGCCTTTTCTTCACTGAACCTGCGTACAGATCTATAAAAGATAATTTATCCTTTTCATTTATTCAGACATTAGTTATACCCAGCTTATCAGATTTATAGATCAAGTCATGCACCAAAATAACAGATCAAAATCACACAAATATAATACTATTCAATCCTTAAGATCTTGATCCATCAATAGTACTCATCCTTCTTCTTGCGCTCAGGTTCCTCCTTGATTCAGATCCAACTATGCACCATAACCCAATGACCAGTATTCCAGATCTAGTTTTTTCATAAGATATTCAATACTTGAGACAATGCCTTCGCCTAATAATCTCCTTCCCCTTTTATAGTCTTAGGCCTTACACAATACCATGGTCCAAAACCATAAAGAATCAATACCTTGGACCAAATACCTAGGTTCAACACTTCAGACAAGATACCATGGTCCAAAACCATAGGTCCAAATACCAAGGACTAAACACCATGGAACAAAAATAAGTTTTCCCATATGTACGTGCTTTTTTGTGCATGAAAGTGCGTGCATACGCATATGCGACTTTTGATCGGAAATCCCACGTTTATACGCGACTTCATCAAAGGGAACCTACGTATACCTCTTTTCTTTCATTCTGAGAGCCTAAATAGTGATCTGCCATCTGAGTGAGTTGCCATCAAGGACAACACCTGTGTCATAGTGCCAAACCTGTGTCATAATGCCAACATAATTGCTTGACCAACCACAAATCACCAGGAAAGGGAGTGCTACACCCAACCAATGAGCTCTCTTTCTGTACACCAAGACTCCCCCTAAGCCGATTTATTCTCAAAAAAGTTTTATATTAAGAACTTTCACAGGTTCACCCCAGACGACCCGTTCCCAATCAACTATAGTCTGGAGTCTCTAGTCTAAGCACTTAATCTTTAAATAGTGTTCGACTGGCCAACCAGCTCAAGAGCTTTGTGCCCTGGTAGTGTCTCGCCTCTCCTTGTAGCATCCTTCCAGAGATTTTAGTCTTACAATCTCTCCTCCTCAAGGTTTCTTCGAGTTATCCTTCCTCCCTCTTAGCTGTTAGGTCCCTATAATACTAGTGATGCCCCCATTAATATTATAGTTGTATCCCTTATTAATATTGTTCTGCCCCTATTGTCTCCATATTGTTATTACTGTGCCCCACAGAATCCCTCTATTGTTATTTTCGTGCCCTCATATGATTATTGTTAGGTCGGCTTGGTTATATTGTGACCCCTTAGACTCCTATATATAGAAAGGAGGTTTTGTCATTCGAATCATCCAAGAATTGTTCATTTATGTAATGTAAAGGAGGCTTCCCCCTCGAATAGGCTGAATTCTAAGGCGTTGATCTATCTTTTCTATCTTTTTATAAGCTGGTTTCATAACGTTCGGTATCAGAGCTTTGGATTCTAGGGTTTCGTTGCTCCAAATAGGTCATCGTGGCATTTTCACTATAACTTTTTTTCTGCGATGTTTCAAAAGAAAAAAAAAACCCATTTGAGATGAAATCGCATTGAACCTTGGGTCCGAATTTTAGAGCTCTTCACACTATATTTGTGGAGATATAATCAGAGGAAGTTGGTCTTTCTGCAGACTCATGAATTATATTCCAAATAGGTGACCTGGGCAAAATCGTCATAACTTTCTCTCTGAGCATCGGTTTGAAATTTTTGTAAGAAGGTATAGAAAGAGGATGGATGATAGTGTTTTGTATATATTTTCTAGAGCCAAAGGTCAAAACAGTGACACGTGGCACTTCATACAAGTTCTCTCTTCTTGAAAGGTCTATAATCAGGTCATCTTGGGTGATTGTGCATAACTTTTCCTTGGAGAATCCAATTTGGATCAGACTGGTGGCATTAGAAAGAGGACATAGAGGGCTACTACAGGTTGCAATTTCAGAACTGGATGATTTGAAATTACAGAGATACATCAGATTCAATATCAAGCTCCTACAAAGTGAAAAAAGGTGTGTAGTTTTTTTTAAATTTTTGCATAAGCTTGGTTTGAAAAATTAGTTTGAAGGAATTCAAAGGGCATAGTAAAGCATTATTATCGGTAATTGATGCCCCGAGGAAAGAAAATGCAAACACTTAGTAAGCAAACTAAAAGCTCTAGCATGACTCATGAAGAAGAGGAAGAAATGAAACATGATATATCAAAATTACGAGACCAAGTGCAACAAGTATCACTTGCACAAAAAGTAACAGAATCTAAGATGGATGGTTTAAAAAAAGATGTAGAAGCTAAGATGGATGGTTTAAAGAAATGTGTAGAAGCTAAGATGGATTGTTTAAAGAAAGGCGTAGAAGCTAAGATGGATGGTATGGAAGCTAAGATGAATGGCAGGGACGCTAAAATAGATGGCATGTGTGATAAGATGGAAGAATTGAAGATAAATATGAATAAGTTGCTACAAGAAATGGTCACTAATGGTGGAAGGGTAGTAAAGGAAACTCATGATGAAAACAAAATAAATGTTAATCATGATTCCATAGACTCTAATGTTGGATCGAAGACCCATCATATTCCAAAAATCGATATGCAAAAGTTTGATGGCAAGGATCCCGCAACATGGATATTACAGATGGAGCAATTTTTTGATCTCAATAATGTGCAAAACACACAAAAGGTATGTATTGCAACTTTATATTTGGAACCAAATCAGTTTGTATGGTATCAATGGCTTTGCTCTTGTAAACAAATTATCACTTAGGCAATTTTTACGGAAGAATTGACAGCACATTATGAGGATACAAAAAGCAACACTTTTTATAGCCAATTGATAAGTCTCAAACAAAAGGGTTCAATAATGGAGCACATTGAGGAGTTCCAAAAATTGAACATAAGGGTAAAAAATATTCCAGAGGAGCATAGGATTGATGTGTTCATAGGGACTTTAAAGGATAATATCCAACATGATGTTCACCTTTGGGAACCTGATTCATTAGAGAAGGCATTCAGGTTAGCAAGGAAAATGGAAAGCAAAATTATGGCAACCAGGAAGCATACCACTCACAACCTATAAGGTTGACACCACAACAATTGGAAGAAAAAAGAGCAAAAGGGCTTTGTTACAGTTGTGATAGCAAATACACTAAAGGTCATAAGTGTGCTGAGAAGAAATTATTCTACATAGATTGTGAAGAGGAAGAAGAAAAGGAGCAAGAAAGGTCAAAAGAAGAGGATATACTCCAGGAACAAAGCCTAGATAAAGAAGAAATGAATCCGACCATATCTTGTAATGCATTGGCTGGAATTACCACTCCTCAAACCATCAAGATAGAAAGACAAATTAAGAAGAAAAAGGTAATAGTGTTGATTGATTCAGGAAGTACCCACAATTTTATTCATTGTAAGATAGCAAAAGAATTAAATTGCTTCCTATATCCAGCACTAGAGTGTCAAGTGATGATTGCAAATGGAGGAACGATAAATTTCTTTGGAAAGTGCCATAATATCAAGCTATCCATGGGAGAATATGTATGGAAAAGCCCAATGCTTTCCATTCCAATGGGAGGTGTTGATGTTGTACTAGGAGTCCAATGGCTACAATCCTTGGGTACAATAGCTTTTAACTTTCAATAACTTTTCATGAAATTTTATGCGGAAGTAAATGAAGTTGAATTAAGGGGTATTGTAGGGAAACCGGGAAAGATAATAAGCTCCAACAGTATGACAAAGCTTCTAAAAAAGGAACAACAAGGTGTAATTTCACAATTATGTTCACTATATGTTTCCACATCGAATTCATCTATTGCTCCAGATCTCCAAAAAGTCTTGGACAATCATTCCAAGGTATGTGAGACTCTTAAAGGTCTCCCACCTACTTTTGATCATGATCATGCTATTCATTTGATTCCAGGAAGTGTTCCTCCAAACATCAGGCCGTACAGATATCCTTATGCCCAAAAGAGTGAAATTGAATGTGTGGTTGAAAAAATGCTTGAGGCTGGTATAATTCAACCTAGCCAAAGTTCTTTCTCTGCTCCAGTAGTATTGGTGCACAAGAAGGATGGATCATGACACATGTGTCCGGATTATAGGGAGCTCAACAAGCTCACTATTAAAGATAAGTTTCCCATTCCTATCATTGATGAATTATTGGATGAATTGCATGGATCAATTTACTTCACCAAGTTAGATCTTCGAGGATATCATCAAATCAGAATGAAGACTCAGCACATTTTGAAAACAACATTTAGAACTCATGAGGGTCACTATGAGTTTTTGGTCATGCCTTTTGGCCTTACCAATGCACCTTCTGCATTTCAAGGTTTGATGAATTCCATTTTCAAACCCTTCCTTAGGAAATTTGTGTTAGTATTTTTTGATGATATACTAATCTACAACAAGTCTTGGAAGGATCATGTTGAACACGTTGACAGGGTGCTACAACTATTGGAGGAGAAACAATTATATGCAAAAAGATCCAAATGTTTCTTTGGAGTACAAGAGGTCGAATATCTGGGTCATATTGCATCTCATGAAGGAGTTAAGGTAGACCCTAGCAAAATTAAAGCCACTAAGGAATGGGAAATCCCCACATCCATAAAGCATTTGCGAGGATTTATCGGGTTGACAGGGTATTATCACAAGTTTGTTAGGAATTATGGGAAAATAGCAGCACCTCTAACAACATTGTTGAAGAAAGATGCATTTTCATGGACTCCAGAAGCAACAAAGGCCTTCGAAGATATTAAAGAGGCAATGTGCCAAGCACTGGTCTTAGCTATAGCAGACTTCACAAAAACCTTTATTGTGGAATGTAATGCTTCTGGAAATGGAATTGGTGTTGTTTTAATGCAAGATGAAAGACCCATTGCTTTCAAAAGTTGTCCAATCAAGGGAATGTATTTACACAAAGCTATTTATAAGAAGGAAATGTTTGCAATACTACATGCACTTAAGAATTGGCAACCCTACTTAATGGGAAGACACTTCAAGGTAAAAACGGATCATGATAGCCTTAAATACTTTTTAGAACAAAGATTATCCTTTGAAGAACAACAAAAATGGGTCACAAAGATGTTGGGTTATGACTTTGAAATCATATACAATAAAGGGAAGCATAATCTTATGGATGATGCACTCTCGAGAAAGGATGAGGATGTGGAAGCATTGTTGTGCGCCATTTCTATTATCCAACCAGATTGGATAAACGAAGCAACGGAGGAATGGAAGAATGATGAAGAAGTGTGGGAACGTATTCGAAAGTTACAACAAGATTCGAGTACATCTGATACATTTAGCTGGAAAAATGATTCGTTATGGTACAAAGATCGCTCATGCATCTGTAAGAATTCCCAACTCAAACAAAAGTTTCTTTTGGAATTGCATGCTTCTCCCTTAGGAGGGCACTCAGGATTTTAAAAAACTTACCACAAGGTTAAGAAGGAATTTTTTTGGGATGGCCTTAAATCAGATATTCAAAAGTTTGTGGCGGAATGTTTGGTATGCCAACAAAATAACACTGAAACAATTAAGACACCAGGTCTATTACAACCTTTATCCATTCCAAGCCAACATTGGGAGGAGGTTTCAATGGATTTTATCAAAGGTTTACCCAAGTCTAAGGGAAAGAGTGTCATCATGGTGGTAGTTGACAGACTTACCAAGTATGTACACTTTTGTGCATTATCACATCCATTTAATGCCAGTACAGTTTCTACGGAATTTATGGAAACAATTCAAAAGCTACATGGAAATCCAAAAATTATTGTAAGTGACAGAGATCCCATTTTTATAGGAAATTTTTGGATAGAATTATTTTCTTGTCTTGGTACTCAATTAGCTCATAGCTCATATTATCATCTAATGGGCAAACGGAGATAGTAAACAAATGTTTGGAAGGATATCTTCGTTGCTTTGTATCTGATAAACAGACACAATGGGTCAAATGGTTGCCTCTGGCTAAATGGTGGTATAACACTTCCTTCCATACTGCAACAAAAATGAACCATTTATGTCACTTTATGGATATCAGCCACTATCCATCACATCATATTTAAGAGAAAATTCTAAGGTTCAAGCAGTGGAACATCACATCGAGCATCAACAACAAGTTCTCCAACTCTTAAAGGATAACCTTGTGTTGGCACAGAATAGAATGAAACAACAGGCAGATCAACATCGCAGTGAAAGAAGTTTTGATGTAGGTGATTGGGTATTCCTACAGCTACAACCATATAGACAAATGTCCCTCAAGCAAGCTAAGAAGGATAACAAATTGTCACCAAAGTATTATGGTCTGTACAAGGTGTTGCAAACGATTGGTACTATGGCATACAAATTGGAGCTTCCTCCAGCTTCTCGAGTGCACCCAGTTTTCCATGTTTCATGTTTAAAGAGGGTTATAGGCAACAAGCTCCCAGTTCAAACAATATTGCCAGAACTTGACGAGGAAGGAAAAATTATATTGGAACCGGAAGCAATCATAGAAACAAGAACTTGACAAATACGAAATTGATCCATTTTAGAGTATCTCATCAAGTGAAAGAACTTATCCGCTGAAGATTCCACGTGGGAGGATGAGAATTTTATACAGAAGCATCCAGAACTACTCAAGCGTTGAGGACAACACTTTTTTGAAGGAGAGGGGCATGTTAGGTCCCTATAATACTAGTGATGCTCCCATTAATATTGTAGTTGTATCCCTTATTAATATTTTTGTGCCCCTATTGTCCCCATATTGTTATTACTGTGCCCCATAGAATCCCTCTATTGTTATTTTTGTGCCCTTATATTATTATTGTTAGGTCGGCTTGGTTATATTGTGACCCCTTATACTCCTGTATATAGAAAGGAGGTTTTGTCATTTGAATCATCCAAGAATTGTTCATTTATGTAATGTAAATGAGGTTACCCCCTTGAAGAGGCTGAATTCTAAGGCATTGATCTATCTTTTCTATCTTTCTATAAGCCGGTTTCATAACATTAGCTCCCTTGTCCCAACTACGATTATTTATCTCTTGGGAGACGAATAACTAAATAACTCTCTTCCAACCATTCTGGAGAAATAAACTTTCTCTTTTAGCATCTTTTCCCATAATTGTATGGCTGGCCAGAGCAAAAATAAATAAAATAATATTTATGATCCATTTTATGCCTTTACCTGGGCCAAAGTTTTACCAATTTATTTTTGGTAAAACAAAAACATTTACAATTTTACCAAGGGGGTGTTACAAAGACATTTGAGTGACCCTTGATTGGTGGATTGAGTGATAATGTGGCCTAGTCCTTTAGCAACCAAGATAAAAAGTTAAGGGGAGAGTGATTCCCCTTATTGAATACTCGAGGAGGAGGAAAAAGTATAAGTGGGGGAGCCATTAATAAGAATGAAAAGAAAGGTGGAAATGACTAAAGATCCCACCCATTTTCAAATCAATCACCAGAGAAATCAAAGGCTTGAATAACTTGATAAAGATATCACCAACTCTACTTGTCAAAATATTTTGATAGATAGATTTTGATTTTATTAGTTTTTTCTCGGAGATTGAATGACTTCATGTGCTACCACAATGGCATCCAAAGTTTTCCTTCCTTCCACACCCTGTGTTTTCTAGGAAAATTAAAGCTGGGACGATGGGCTTCAGGTGATTTGCAATTATATTTTTTATTATTTTGTAGATAATGTTGCACAATTCCATTGGCCTAAATCCCCAGGGATCATTGACCTTTCTAGACTTTGGGATGAAACTAAGGAAAGTGGTGTTGAGAGCTAGAAGCATTCAAGCAGTTTCCCTTGAATCCTCACTAGATCATGAATTTTGTGCTTGAGAAAGGGCTAATATGTCTGACAATAGTCCATTGTAAAGTCATCTAATATATGGGATTTTATTTTGGCATGCTCATGACTAATTCCTCTACTTCTTCCAAGGATATTAGTCTTGTTAATGCTATGTTGTTCTCCACTTGAACCATATGTGCGATGGAACTCGTAATTCACCTAGAGGTTGTATATCTCTGGTCTTGGGGCTCATTGAGTAGATGACGATAGAAGTTAAGAAATTCCTTCTCCACTTCCTAATGATCTGTGAGATTTTCACCCACTTTATTCTAGAGAGAGAAAGTTCTATTTTCATGATGGCAATGCTTGATCATGGATTTATGAAAGAAGATAATGTTTTTTTGTCATCTTTAAGTCGTCTGGTACATGAATTTTTCCTCAAAATAATTTTTTCTTGAATATGGCATTTACCTTCAACTTTAACCAATTCCTTCATGCAACCTTCTAGTATAATTTTCCACTGTATTTTCCCCATGCAAGATTCGAGCTCCCATTTGACTTGATGGATGTTTGCAAATTCGTCCTAGTTCCATTTTTTATTTTGAACATCAAAATTTTTAGTTTTTGTTGTAATTGGATAATGGGGGGGGGGGGGATTCTGCAGCCACCATTGATGGATTTTATCCAAGAATGAGTTATCTTTAAGTCACAAGCTCTCAAAATGAAATTGTTTGTTCTTGGGACTAGCTCTAATATCAACCTCCAGGAAAACCATATAGTTTTTGGATGCTCAACAAGGCAAGATGAAAGACTACACAAAAATGTAATGTTCCTAGAAATATTTATAGACGAGGAAGTGATCCAACCATGAAGCAATTTGATGATGCCCTCAACATCTGTCATGAGAACAAATCAACCTGTGTTAGCTAGCATGTCATTTTCTTCTTCCAAGAGAACCTTCCTACTTTTCCCTCCATGGCTTTATAGTCTACTCGAAGTTGTGGGTTTGAATACCTTGATTCGATGAATTGAGTTGTTGGGAGGCCGATCCATTATTGTTGTAGAGGTTTAGGTAGGCTTGTTAGAACTATTGAACCTTATACTCAGGTACTTTCTACACATATTTGTGTTTTAACTCTTCAAACATTCTTGCTAAGGTGGCCTCATCTACATCCATTTATTCTTATCATCTTGTGTTCCTTCTAGAGAGGATTCCTATACTTTTTTATTGTCTTCCTTTGGCTCCTCTTGACTAGTTTATGGGGTTCTCCTTTTTCTTGAGCTATGTTCTAAATTAGGATTTGTTCAAGAAGGTTTTATTGATCTAGTAGATTTGTCTTTTCATGGGTGTCACTAAGGGTGGAATACCTGTCATTAGATTTAGGTGCTTCCTTGGCTCTCAAATCCTCCTATTGTCATTGATTTCTTATGGAGGTAGCCACAACTCAAAACCATCAATGTCCTTTTATCCCTTTTACTATTGTAGAGGATACCTTTGGTTTAGACCTTGAAATTGAAGAAAAAGTAACCATATTCAAGATGGTGGCAACAAAAAAATGGAACATGCTCATAATCTAGGATTTACTAATGGATTTCATCACAATAATAAAAATCAGTGGAAGTCAATGAGTGTTAGGAAATTTATATATAAACACAACTGTGAGTGTAGGAAGTATGCTTGGATCACTTTCAATATTTTGACAAAATTTCCTATTATGTTGTTGATTCCTTCTAAGACCTCTCCTTTCTATAATTCCTTGGGGTCCACTGAAAAGATTCAAACCCATATAGCTCCTACTAGGAAATATTATTTTTCCGGGTTGTATCCCTCCTTCCAGAAATATATGAATAGTCTAGAATTGTTGATGAAGTAGGGTCTATTTTCGAAGACCCGAGTTCTATCCTCCATATTTCTAAAATTTATTGTAAAGAATGCTTTGACTACCAACTACAAATCCATGTCACCCTTCTGTTTCCATCTTCTTTGGATCCAGTTTATGAGGGATTTCTGTATTTTACATAGACTAATGAGCTTACAAATCAATCTATGATACTTGATATATTGGATGCAATCCCCTAGCATCCTAGTTTCGACCTAAAATTTTTGGGGTTTTATTGCTTTTGGAAGGTATCTTCCATAGTTGTGATATTTCTCAGAAATCTCCCATAGGGACATTGTCCTTCCCATTGTGAATTGGATCCTTGACTTGGGTCATCATCCTAGGGGGTGATTGATGAGGTATTGCATCTAATGGTCTACAAGTAGTAATATATTCTAAAACCACAATGTGATAGGAGGGGGTTGTTCCTCCTCTAGGGGTTTGTGTCATGGAACAACTCAATAGAAAAATGTGATGTGAGAGCTTGGAGAAATTGTAAGTGGGTTGAAAATTTAGAAAGTGCATGGAAAAAAACTCAATGCACAAATCAACCTTCCTTCCTAATTTGATAGAGAAGCATTCCCATATCACCACAGTTTTTTTCAGTTAGAAAACTTAGTGACCATTAATATTGATATAATGCATGATGCATTTCAATTTTTATTTTAGGTTTAACTTGATCACCTTCAAATCTTCATTCTTTATGCTTAAGAAAATTGGTTTTATGGGTGTTTTCTCTTGAGCACATGTGTATTAAGTGAAAGGTTTAAGTTGTTTACATTCAAACCTATTATGTTTTAATGTTTTATGATTAAGAGGATAAATTTTTATAGGTACTTTATTTTGAATATATATATATGAATGAGAAAAAATACATATATATATTTTTTAATTTTTTAAATAGGAAATATATATTATATTAATGATCGGTATTGTTAATATAATAATAATTAGTAATTGTTAATGATTGTTATTATTCATATGTTAAAATTTATTATTATTATTAATATAATGCTTAACATAATTTTACATTTAGGTTACTCGAATTCAAATGTCTCAAGTTCTAGAAGATTTGGTTTTAGGGATGTTTTCTCAAATGTTTTTGGTAAAAAATGAATTTTTTTACATGGTAAGAGGCCTTTCATCATGACCATAACTTCACTGCATGTTCATTGATCATCAAAGGGTCTAGCTAAAAATTCAAGAGCTCACTCGATTATTATCCCTCTGATGGCTTAACTCACAATTTTGTTAATTGTGGCTCTTATAAATAAACTTCAGGGAAGTGCATCACCTTGATGTCGGATTCACTTATGTACCTCAAAACCCTGGGATAGTGAGGATTGATGCTTCCACATTTTTTGAGTCAATTGACATGGATATTGAATCTACTTGGTTGGTCAAAATGAATGAGAAAAATGTGATCTCTTCTCTTATGTTAGTGGATATCCCCACTTGAGATCATATTATGCAACAATGGGAAATGATGAATCATCTGTCTCTATTGGATGGATTTGAGACATGAAACCAATTAAATAATTTAGGATTTCATTTTCCCTTGGAATAAACATCTCTTTATTTTCATGGAATGTTTCTGGGATGGCACTTTTTAGTGGGAATATGTGCTCGACTAGATGTACTATTTCCATAAAGTTAAGTTTAATGGTTATGAGTGTCATAACATAATGAAATATTGTTTGAATGAAAACTTTTTTACTTTAGAGAAGTTTCAAGGAATTGGTGGTGTCATGAGAGATATCTCTACCTTTTTCAGAGTTGTGTAGTTGTATCTAGTTAGGGATCCCATTAGTGGTTGCACTAAAAAACAATCAACAAAATAAAATTGAATAAAAAATGATTAAACTGATAGAGTCTACTAACAACACACCAAATTTATGTCGAAATTCCAATAATGGAAAAAATAAAATAAAAAAACTGAGTGAAATTATAGAAGTTACCAACATCACACCAAATTTATGTGGAAAATTTAGTAATAGGAAAAGCCATGGGGAAAGGTTGAAATGCTTTAATTTACTAGAAAAATTAAATACATAGCCTTTAATCATGAGCCTTCTCACTCTCTCATTTTTCACCAATTCACTTATAGGCTTAATTTCATGTAATACCAACTAGCACCATGGATTACCAATACCACGTGTTGAAAATCATGACTCATTTCATTCCTTTTATAACATTCTAGAATCATGAAGAAGTTAAGGAAATATTATTTTTATGTATAAAAACCTTCAAACCTTGCAACTTATAGTGAGAGAAAACTGATCACAAAAGACACAATATTTCTCTACCAAAAATTTACAGAAAGAAAACAATGAATAGAAACACAATCACACATAGATCAATCACACATAGAAATTTATATGGGGAACCCAACTAGAAACTATCTCTGCCATTCACAACATCCTGGAAACTATGCCAAGATTTTTGAAGCCCAATAATAGAAAGGCTCACAAGCTCTATTGGTGGAACTATCTCTCCAACACCTCCAAGTTCATCCCTCACTTGAGAAAATTTGGATAGATATGTAACAATGGGCTCATCCTTGCCCATTTGAATGCTCCTCAATTTTTTCTTCAAAGAAATTTTTATGGCATCACTACTTCTTTCGAAAATATTAGTAAGGGATTTCCACATATGGAATGTAATCTCCTTCCCATGAAAATTTGGAGCAATATGATCTCTAACGCCTTCTAGGATCATCCTCCCAGTTGTGGAAGTGTCCTTCCTCCACTAAGTCAGTTGTTTTACATATGATGTAGGAGGTTTCAGCATATCAGTCTCGATGTATTTCAAAACTCCATTATCATCTACCAAAACCTCCATTACGTCCTTCCATCCACAGAAATTTGAAGTCCCTTCTAGGGCATGGTCTCTTCTCAAACCATAGGATGACATGATTCCTACACTTGTAGAATTCCCGCACTAACTAATCTTCTCTCCAACGCTTTTTGAATCTTCTCAAGGAACTCATTCTCTATCTTGTTTCCAGCACTGATACCATGTATAAAATCCTTGAAACCTTGCAAGTGCCAATAAGAAAAAAATGATAACAAAAAACACAAGATTTCTCTACCAAAAATTTGCGGAAAGGAAACAATGAATAGAAACACAATCACACATAGAAAATTTCACAGGAGCTCAACTAGGAAAACCCCCTCTTTCTTGTATTATCAACTGACAAATTTGATCTATTACAAAGAATCTCCTTCAAGCCTGAAGCCCCTACAATATTTATCAACTCTTCAGAGAATTGCCCAACACTTAGGAAAATAAGCTTGCTAAGAAGCTCCTATTTCCGAGCGCAAATTTGGCCCTTCAAAATAGGAAGATCCTATTTCCTTGTGCAATTTTCAAAATATAGTTACCAATCAAACAAGAACTATACCGAGTTCTCACTTTTTTAGAGATAGCAAAAAAGCATAGTATTTTGAAAAGTGTTGATTTAGAATACACCTTTTCTTAAGCGTAATTTTCGCACTTTAAAGTTTATTAATAGTCAATTTTTTTTAAATGTTAGTGATTTTCATGCCGATTTTGAATGTTGGCATTATGACATAGGTTTGGCGCTATGACATAGGTGTTTTCCTTGATGGAAACTCACTCAGACGATAGATCATAGTTCAGGCTCTCAGAATGAAGTAAAAATAGATATACGCAGGTTCCCCTTAACCAAGCCTCGTATACACGTGGGTTCGCCAACCAAAAGGCACGTATGCATATACACGAACTTTCAAGCAAGGAAAAGCGCATACATGTTGGAGAATTTGGTTTTGGTCCATTGTATTTGGACCATGGTATTTTGACCCATGGTATTGGTCCAAGGTATCTTGTCCGAAGTGTTGAACCTAGGTATTTGGTCCAAGGTATTGATTCTAAGTGGTTTTGGACCATGGTATTGAGTAAGGCCTAAGACTATAAAAGGAGGAGGAGATCATTAGGCAAAGGTACTCAAGTAATTGAATATATAATGAAGAGAAAGATCTAGAATACTAGCCATTGGGTTATGGTGCATCGCTGGATCTGAATCAAGGAAGAAACTGAGCGCTTGAAGAAGGAAAAGTTCTATGGATGGGTCAAGATATTAAGGCTTGAAGAGAAGTATATTTATGTGGTTTTAATCTTTTATCTAAATAATTGGTTCATGTCATAATCTATAAATCTGATGATCTAGGTATAACTGATGTCTGAATAGTTGTAAAGGTTAAATCATCTTTTACAGATTTGTACGCAGGTTCATTACAGCAAGGGCACGTATACATGTTGGTTCAGCATTTCAAAACAGCGTATACGCAAGTTTGTCTTGAGAAAAGTGCGTATGCACGCAGGTTCAACACATTGAAGTAGCGTACACCTCATAAAATATGTTTTAGCTACTTCTGTTTGTTGTTGCAGTGTTCTGGGTTCTGGCTTGGGTTCTAGTTACTATTACTGTTTTCTGGTTACAACATTTAGAAAAGTGATTGTTTGATTCAGTATTGGTCGGTGCAAAGGAGATTGGGTGATGAAGATATATTTGATGTTTTGATTGATGTTATTGATGGATCCAGTCTAAAAATTTATGAAACGTGGTCCCTGGAAGAAAAGAGAAGGTTGTAGCCTTCTGTAGGTTAGCACCTACGTACTAGTAAACACATCAGCTAGTACAAGAGCTAGGGGGTTGTAGCTCCCTTCCAGGAGAAGCTGGAGAATGAGAGAAGGTTGTAGCCTTCTGCAGGTAGAAGCCTGCGTACTGGTATAAGGCTGCACCAATACAAAATTTGTAAAAAGAAGTTTCTTATTAAAGAAAGATAGAGACGATTGCAGCAGGTGGTTTTCACCCACATTGGGTTTCCACCTTATATCTTGTGTTCATGTGTGTGATTGCCTATTTTGTTTACTGCACCTGATTACTGGTTATATGGTTTTAATACACAAATTAAAGATCAACTAACTAAATTATAAGTTTGCAAGGTATACGCTGGTTGAATTAAACACAGTTGCGTATACACGCATGTTTCATTAACGTAAGTAGCGTATATAAATCTTTTTATGAAAAGAAATATTGTTAAATTTCTAATATTGATTCACCCCCCCTCTCAGTATTATTTCCAACATTGAAAAGTGTTGATGCAACATCAACCCCTTTTTTTGGGGGACTTAATTTTGACACTTCAATTTTTTTTAAGTTAGTGATTTTCATTCAGATTGTGAAAAGCTTTGATGCAACATCAACCATTTTATTTATTTTTTTCAAGGGAATATTTTTGACAATTTAAATTTTCCTATGTCCTAACTATTGATGAAAAGAGATCTTGGGTATTTGACAAAATCCCCTTTCATATATAAATCTCAACCCTTGACCCTGTGGGTTAAGACCCACAAAGCCTTATCAGAAGCGTTCTAGGCTATAAGTCTTCAAACCATGGACTTACAACTATAATCCCGCTTTATAACTTTCACAAACATTACAATATATGCATTAAGCCTTAAATCCCCACGACCACACACATATATTAATACACGGGAAATACCATAAAACCCCGCTCCAATTCACATATGCGGATTCCAAATATTATATGCCCGCCCCTATAATTATCGGCGGTTCCGTCCATTCGGCGATCGCAATAAACACTTGACTCCCCTTCCTTTCTCCGATGCGATAGTCGCATATCGCTATCGCGAGGTCTAAAGCATCAATACTTGGGTTGCGGACCCGACACCCCTTTACGACCCGTCCTATAATGATTTTGGGTCCGGACGATTTCGGGTTATAATGATTTCGGGTTCGTTATCCCGACCTCCGATGCGATGTAATGGGTTCTGCGGACCCGACACCTCCCTTACACTCTGCTTTATAATGTTTCGGCTCCGGAATGTCGGAGCTTTCCCATAGCAATTCTAAAGGCCCTCTTCTCCGATGCGATATTTGGGTCGGACCCAATATCGCATGAACCCAATTAATAATGTCTCAAATCCAGAACAGTGTCCCGCCAAGGAATTATCGCACATTCTCTGTAAAACAACATTCGGAATAAAAGATTCTAGTCTTCTGTTCCTTCGCCGCGCGCTCTTCCTTCTGGGCTTGAACTCTTCGCTCTCCTTTAATCTCTGTCCTTCTTGCAGAGTTTTAATGGATTCAATGCTCCACTTCGATTCTTCTGAATCGCTACAACTCCTCCTCCAAGGTTGTTCTGCCTTTCACTTGGATTCAAAAGTCCACTGTAATTCCTCTTAATCACTTCGTTCCTCTGTGTCCTGCAGAATTTTGTCTGCAACCTGCAGAGCCTACGAATTCATAATAATTCATACATCCATGAAATATTCTCCAACATAATTGACACAGACAGGAATTAACTCAAATATATATTAATGTAAAAGCAGGGTTACATCCGAGACTCCTTGGCCTCGCCACACACATACACAGACACACAGGCCTAACATTCAATTATGCAGGGCCTCTCTCTCTCACAGGCCTGATTATCAACACTAGTGGCCTCCCTTCTGCCCATAGGCTTACATATGGTTATATAGAACTGGAATTGGATTACTAATTCCATCCTTTCTCTAAATCACTCAAATAAAAGCTCTAAAGCTCTACATGCAATGCATACATATGACAAAAACATCTTGAGGCTTTATTCAATCTTTTCCCTGTTTTAAAATAGAAAAGCCTCCTTATCACTTAATGGTCCACATCCATTCCTTTTATGCCTAAAAGCTCTCCCTAGTTCCTATGTTCTCATTTATTTATTTTGAAACCATCTAATTAAATCACACTTAAAAGCCTAAATATTAAACTGACTTGGAACTTAGGAAAATAATTCCAAAATTGCATGACCCCCTATGTCTACTATTTATAATGATTTCCCTTGGGCTGAATGCACCTGCATCTGACTCCCAAAGTAGAAAATATTCATGATCTCCTAATCATGTGTCTTCTGGTCTTCGTCTTCCTGGATCCCACACTTTGTTCTGCAAGTCATCGTGTGCTATTGCTCGCTGCCTTTCTCCAGGTTTCCAAATCTTGTTCTGCATCCTGCCTCCAGCTATGTTTTCATACTCTGCTTTTGTCTTTCCTTTGCTGAAATTCTTCTGCTTTCTTGCTGTTGTCTGCTGCCTCTGAGACACCTTCATCATCAGTCTTCTGATGCTTTCAATATCTATGTCCAGCTTACTGCTGCTGTCCCCAATTTCTGTTAATTCAGCTGTTGTAGTTGCTTTTGCTGTGACTGTTGTTACTGCTCTTCTTGTTGCCAACATTGATGTTGCTGCTGTCAATGCTGCCTCAGCTGCCACCATAGATGTTGCTAAC
Source organism: Pinus tabuliformis (assembly GCA_031772625.1). Taxonomy (NCBI): domain Eukaryota; kingdom Viridiplantae; phylum Streptophyta; class Pinopsida; order Pinales; family Pinaceae; genus Pinus; species Pinus tabuliformis. The sequence goes on along the minus strand of CM062807.1, from coordinate 629,687,030 downwards.
ATTGATGTTGCTGCCTCCCAAACTTCCTGTCCCTCTGCAACATTCTTTTTCTCATCACCTGCAAATTTATCTTCAGAAAATAAATTATCATTTAATTCTCTTCCTGCAGTAACGTATCCATTTATTTTTGTTTGTATACTAGTAAGCAAAATCAATTTTAACAAACTAGTATCTGCTCCTTTTTCAACTTCAGGCAAATTTGTTCTAGTATCTGCAAATTCTTCTTCAGGTTCAAATGTCTCCAACAAACATTTCAGCCATTTCTTCTCAAGCATTTCATCAACATGCTGTAAATTAGTTCCAGCATAACCTTCGTCTTCCCCTTTGACAATCTTCAGTAATTGTCCATCATCATCTTGATTGATTCTGGCAATCAAATCAAGTTCTTCAACCACTGTAGTCTCATCCTCTATCACTGTAGCAGTTTCAAAATTCTGCCCCACAGTTCTCTCTTGGCTATTTAGGCAAGCCAACTCTTTATTGTCACCCATGGAAACAAGTTTCTGCATATGAGACATGACTGTCTCATCTTCTTTCTGCAACAGTTCTTCTTCCCTCAAGACAATTCCAAGTGATGGACTGTCTTCTACATCACCTGCATTCACAAAACACTTGTTAAAATTAAAAACATAAGGCTGTTGTGCCTTATCTTCTTTTGGCAACAATTCAATTTGCTGCTCTGTTTTCTCCTTCTCCTTTGTCAGCATATCAACATGCTGATTCGAATTCTCAGCAAAATTCATGAGATTGTCCATTAGTCTCTCTTCCACACCATTTGTTCTAATGATGCCTTCCTACTCTTGTCCACTGTAGTGAACTTCTTCTCCCTTAACCTGTTGCTGATTATCTTCACTTTGAAATTGTTTGATTCCTACTGCTTCTTTACCATCTTCAAACAATCTCTGCTCAATCTCTTTGATCACATACTCATACTCATTCATGCTGTTTAATGGATCTGCAAACAAATTATTGCATCTTCCTATCTCCATGCCTGCTTGAGACACATCTTCTTCTTCAGAAGCTGTGACTGCAACTTCTGTTCTACCATCAGGTTCTCTCATCAGTTTCTCCAGCAGTTTAATCTCCTCTTCACACTTAGCAAGCACTTCATCACAATGCTCTCTTCTTCCAGCTTCATCCTTCCCATGCTGTGTTACAATATTAAAATATTGTCTTCTTTTGACCCTTGTAATCTCAAGGTCTTTCTGTTGTAGCAAGTCACTACTTCCCTCCTTCAAGAGGTCTTCTCCATCATACTCTGTTCTCCTAGAGTACTCCTCCAGACTTTCGACATCTTCAAAAGATTGTCCACCCTCTTCAAAACACTTCTTTGTTAGTGTCCTTTCTCCCTTTGCTAAGTCTTTTGCATAGACTTCTTCCTTCTTAACATCTTTTAGTAGATGTCCAGCTTCCCTACTGTCTATCTCAACAGTTTCCATGGCTATCTTCACTGTGCCTATCATCATAGTGAATTGATGATCCTTTACTATGTTTTCAGCTAACATAGTCTCTTCTTCTTCAGTACATTTTGCCTTGATGTCCCTCTGTAACTCTCCTCCCAGAGTTATTCTTGTCTCATCATCTTCAAACCATCTTTGTCTTTCCCCAATGACATTCATTGGATCACTTTCTTGGGACAACATTTCTTCAGTCTTCATTGAAATAAGACTGTCCTCTTCCTCCTCTAAGAGAGTTTTTTTATTCTGTTGCCTACTCTCAGTCTTGATCTGAACAGATTTAGGATTTTGTTCTTTCACTCTGACAAACTCTAAAGTTTGTTCATCCTCCTGTGATGTACCTGCAATCAGCCACAAACTATCAGTTTTAAAAATATAAGACCCTATGGTATCACTTGCTGGTTCAACCATCATATCTCCTTGTTGTGCTAAATCATTCATATGATTCAGAAATTCTTTGATGGTTTCTTCTTCTGTCTCCTCAAGTCCTTCACTTAGTTGCTTGATATCTTCCACCAGCTGTATATGAGATCTATCTACCTCATCTTCTTCCAGAACAAAATTTTGATTCTGCTGGTCTTTTTCCTTTTTTATGATAATATCAGCCAATTGTCCTTCACCTGCAAACATACACAAATTATCAGATTTAAAATCATTAGACCTCTCGGCCTTACTTGAAGTTTCAGTCTTCAAGTCTTCATCTTCACTTTCTCCTAGAAATTCTCCTTGTTCTGTTTCACAAATGGACTTTTCCATTTCAAATTCTTTGAGTTTTCCCTTCAACCACTTCACTTTCTTTTGTTGCAGCCTTCTCTGCAACTTATGCCCCTTTACTGGCTTCTTACTTAAGACCCAACCTAGTCTCTGGCTTTCCTCAAGCATTCTCCTTAATGCATTGAGTTGTTCTTTTAATTCAGCAACCTCTTTGTCAATTTCATCTTGACTCTTCTTCTTGCCATTTGCCTTGGCATCCTCTTTCTTATAGCCTCTACTGTGGCTTTTCTCTGAACCTCTGCTATGACTATCAGTAGTCATCTTCTTCCCTTCTTTCTTCATGAGCTCTTTTGCAACAAGCCTCTGCAACAGCTAGTCCTCCTGGCTGCAATCTTACCTCACTAAGCTCTCCTCACTCAGTCTTTTGGTAAGCACGGGTCCTCTGTCTAGAACCTCTTCTTGAGCAACACCTTTGCTCCTTCTAGGCTTCTGCAATCCCTCACTCTCTCTTGAGAACACTTCAGTTGTCCTCTATGTCCAATCTCTTGTTGGATTCTTCAGGTTCACTGCCACTTCTCTATAAGAGTATTCTCCTTACACTGTCTTTAAGAACTCACTTGGTTCTTCTCTCACAACTTCTCTTGCTATCACCTGCGCATTAGCATAAAACACACATTCTTAATTTAAAACAAAACATACCTTCAAGATCTCAGCATGATCTTGTTCCACCCATTCTTCTGCACTTTGAATGTCTTGTCCTCTGGTTGGTTTCTAAAGTCATTTTTCCTTCAGAACTTGCATTAAGAAATCTTGTTTTCTCTTTCCTTTAAGGAATTATCTATTCATGTTTGCTCCAAGCCTCTGTTGGAACTGCTACAATCTCCCACTGTAGTCTTTATCATTTAGCACATTACCTTTTCCTGTGTGCAAGTTTCTTTTCACAGAAATCTTCCCTGCTTTATTTCTGTTCTGACAATAATGCTACCTTGATCTCAATTCTTCTCTGATACCAAATTCTGCTTCTCTGGAATCCTTCTCTCCGCAGGAAACTTTCCCGACTCTGATACCACTTGATGATAAGAGATCTTGGGTATTTGCCAAAATCCCCTTTCATATATAAATCTCAACCCTTGACCCTGTGGGTTAAGACCCACAAAGCCTTATCGGAAGCGTTCTAGGCTATAAGCCTTCAAACCATCGACTTACAATTATAATCCCGCTTTATAACTTTCACAAACATTACAATATATGCATTAAGCCTTAAATCCCCGCGGTCACACACATATATTAATACATGGGAAATACCATAAAACCCCGATCCAATTCACATATGCGGATTCCAAATATTATATGACCACCCCTATAATTATCGGTGGTTCTGTCCATTCGGCGATCGCAATAAACACTTGACTCCCCTTCCTTTCTCCGATGCGATAGTCGCATATCGCTATCACGAGGTCTAAAGCATCAATACTTGGGTTGCGGACCCGATACCCCTTTACGACCCGTCCTATAATGATTTCGGGTCCGGATGATTTCGGGTTATAATGATTTCGGGTTCATTATCCCGACCTTCGATGCGATGTAATGGGTTCTGCGGACCCGACACCTCCCTTACACTCTGCTTTATAATGTTTCTGCTCGAGAATGTCGGAGCTTTCCCATAGAAATTCTAAAGGCCCTCTTCTCCGATGCGATATTTGGGTCGGACCCGATATCGCATGAACTCAATTAATAATGTCTCAAATCCGGAACAGTGTTCCGCCAAGGAATTATCGTGCATTCTCTGTAAAACAACATTCAGAATAAAAGATTCTGGTCTTCTGTTCCTTTGCTGCGCGCTCTTCCTTCTGGGCTTGAACTCTTCGCTCTCCTTTAATCTCTGTCCTTGTCGCAAAGTTTTAATGGATTCAATGCTCCACTTCGATTCTTCTGAATTGCTACAACTCCTCCTCCAAGGTTGTTCTACCTGTCACTTGGATTCAAAAGTCCACTGTAATTCCTCTTAATCACTTCATTCCTCTGTGTCCTGCAGAATTCTGTCTGCAACCTGCAGAGCCTACGAATTCATAATAATTCATACATCCATGAAATATTTTCCAACATAATTGGCACAGACAGGAATAAACTCAAATATATATTAATGTAAAGGTAGGGTTACATCCGAGACTCCTTGGTCTCGCCCACACACATGCACAGACACACAGGCCTAATATTCAATTATGCAAGGCCTCTCTCTCTCACAGGCCTGATTATCAACACTAGTGGCCTCCCTTCTGCCCGTAGGCTTACATATGGTTATATAGAACTGGAATTGGATTACTAATTCCATCCTTTCCCTAAATCACTCAAATAAAAGCTCTAAAGCTCTACATGCAATGCATACATATGACAAAAAGCCTCTTGAGGCTTTATTCCATCTTTTCCCTGTTTTAAAATAGAAAAGCCTCCTTATCACTTAATGGTCCACATCCATTCCTTTTATGCCTAAAAGCTCTCCCTAGTTCCTATGTTCTCATTTATTTATTTTGAGACCATCTAATTAAATCACACTTAAAAGCCTAAATATTAAACTGACTTGGAACTTAGGAAACTAATTCCAAAAATGCATGACCCCCTATGTCTACTATTTACAATGATTTCCCTTGGGCTGAATGCACCTGCATCAACTATCCACATTTTTTTAAAATGTTAGTTATTTAACCATTTTTCAGGTTGTCTTATTTGTCTTCTTTTTCTTCGTGAGATGTTTGATTTTTAAGGGTTTTTTCAAACTTATGTTTTTTGTTTTTCTTTGCAATATTTTTATAATGAAGTATTCAGAAAATTTGCAAATTTAAAAATAAAATTATAATTAATATTTTGAAGTGAGGATTGTATATATAATTAATATTTTGAAGTGAGGATTGTATATATATATATATATATATATATATATATATATATATAATCCTGACTTCAATATATATATATATCTATATATATATATATATATATATATATATATATATATATATATATAGATATATATATATATATATATATAATTTTAAATAATAATTTTAAATAATTAACAACACGCATTTTTTGCATAGATATAATTAAAAAAATATGCATTTTTACACTTTTTTTTTTCTAAAAATGACATGTTTAATAAAATATTTTTATAGAAAAAAATTGAAAAATAACAAATTTTATGATTTTTTATGCATTTTATCTCAAAAACTGATAACATTGAAGTTGTTTTCCCAAAAATAATGATTCACATAAAATTTTAAGTAAAAAAATACATTAAAAAAATTAAAAACATATATATATATATATATATATATATATATATATATATATATATATATATATATATATATATATGATGATGGTTAACATCCATTGAGACCAAACTTTGGTCTATCAGACCTAAAGAAATGAATTATTTAGTTTGATTTAAGATTCTATTCCTATGTTCAAAACGCTTGGAGAGAAACCTCTCGAGCTCACTATAATTTTGACATCGTAAAAGGCTAGGAAGGTCAGTATTGCAACAAAGATTATGAAGTTGAGATCTAATGTGGTTGTATGTGGGGCACTCTAAAAGGAAGTGATTTTCATCCTCGATGTTCATATTCTCACAGAGATGGCAGATCCTTTCCATCCATGGTGTTTTAGGAATTGCCCAATGACCTGTTTCACTATGGAGCTCATGAGAGTTCGTTCTAATCTTGGCTATATTAATTTTCTTTTTTGAGCTAGTTAAAATAGAGAGATACTTTTGATCTTCTAGGGTGGGGTTGATGACCTCCTTATAATGTCTTAATTTTCTTTTATCTGCCAAATATTTCTCACACCATATTTTTTATTTGAACTTAGAAGTAACAATATTTTTAATGTTATTAATGTTTTGCAATGCAACATTCTCGCCGATCTCCCAATGGTTTAACCAGGCCCTGATGTCTTTATACCAACCTTGTTTGAGCCTTAGGTGATTTTGGTTGGAATTTAAAGCTAGCTTAGCAAGTCTATGGTCTCCTATGTTATTGAGTTTGTGTTTGTACAACAAAATCCTAGTCATAGCTATGCTCTCGACATAGCTAGGCTATTTTTGGATCTTTTATATGTTTTTTTTTGCTTCAATTTCTTTCTTTCTTTTTCTCCTTTTTTTTTTTTTTTATAATTTTATATGTTTGATTTTTTTTTTCTTTTTGGTTTTTTTTGTATATTTATTTATTTATGATATTTTTGGTCCTTTTTATTTTTTTTACTCTTTCTTTTATGTTTTAATTTTTTTTTTAATTTTCTTGTTTTAGTTTTATTTTTTTACCTTTTTTTTGTTTTGTTTTTTAAATTTTATTTATTTTTCTCTTTTTTTTTAATCTTTTTCCTTCCCCTTTTTTTCATGCAGGGTTTGTGTCAATGCTCAATTAGCAATTGGACCCTACTATTTGCAAATTTGATAGTTGATTTTAACATTTTCATTGCAATAGATCAATTATGTTGCCATCATGTGTCAATTTCATGGTTGATTTTTAAGTTTTGATTGCAATGGATCAAGGTCAGCACCACTGCATGTCAATTTGATGGTTGATTTTTAATTTCTTGTTGCAATGTCTCAACTTGTCTTATTCTAAGATTTTAAAAGATAAATACTTTTATCATTTAGACGTGAAATTACTTTTGGTATAATGACTCTTTGATTTATATATTCACTTTTGAGGGTTTTTTAGTCATGGTATTTGGTTTTAATTATATGGTTGAAAAATGTCAAAATTTTAAGGTTTTTCGGAGTCGTTATATTTTAATGCCATGTTTGAAAAATTTCAAAGTTTTTTCTTTGATACTATGGTTAAAAATTATGGCAATTTTTAGGTTTTTTTAAAATATTGATATTTAATATTTAATGTTATTATTGAAAACTATTAGAATTTTAAGGTTTTTCAGAGTCATTATTTTTTTTAATGACATTGCTAAAAAAAAGGTTGGAATTTTAACAACAACAAAAAAGTGTTGATGCAAAATCAATTTTTATTATTTGAGAGCATCTTTTCATGTTTATTTTATGGAAAAAAATTGATGTCATTGTTACAAAAATTTGGAATTTTACCTTCAAAAAAGTGGTGTTGATGCAGCATCGAAACTTTTTATTCTCAATGTATTTTTCCTGTTTATTACACAAAAATTTTGGTTTTTATTGTCGTAACTAGAATTTTAAACCCAAAAAAAAGAGTTAATGCAACATCAACACTTCTTGTTTTCAAAGTTTTTTTCATGTTTTTGGGACAAAACTAGGTGTTTTTTGGGCTAGAGTTCTCGTTTTGAGTTTATAGTTTTCATTTGATTGGTAACTTTGTTCCAAGAGAAATTGCTCTGCTTCATCCTCAAGCCTCTTTCCCTTCTTTCTTCTCAATATCTTACACAAAATCCTTTGTACAAGGAATAAATAGATGTGTGCCTTCATCTAGTCTCAATAGGAAATTTGAATTGCATGACCTACTAGGGCTAGATTTGGTAGTTGAAACTAGTTATTTGAGAGTCAGTTTAGTTAACAATAGTTAGACTACTGAACTAAACTCAAGAACCCAAGTATATCTCTATTCTATAACTAGAGATAAGTTAATTGGCAAACATTAGAGTTTATCTCCACTAGATAGCTAAATTTTAGCTATCCACTAGTACACAACTCACTGAAAGCCATCTAACTTGAATTAACTAACAATATTTCAGCGATAGGCCATATCACACATGTTAACTAATAACTAACTCAAGTAACTATGAGATTGAATTTGAATTAGCATCTATGACTAAAGCACATGTCAAAGCAACCATTCCTTGCTACAATGTCAACAATTTATTCATTCCATTTCATTTGGTATCACATATAACAATTCCCCACTTGATACCAAATGGAAGCTTAATATAATATTTTTCTAGTAGAAATATAGTATCAAAACACCTTTCATCATGTTAAACACATTTTATCATGTTTTCTTTAAAAAACCAAAGTTATGTAAAGCTCTTTCTTATTATTTAGAAAAAAAATTGTTAACATATTAGATAAAATTTATTCTCTATGTATTTTATCCAATTATAGCAACACATCATCTAGCACTTGATGAGTCCAAAGGTATTTGAAGCCAATGTGCTTTGTCTTAGAATGATATGTTAGGTTTTTTGCTACTGAATTTTGCTTTGACTGTCGCAACACATCATATATTTGTCTTGTTTTATTGCTAATTCTCGTAATACATTTTACAACTAAAATATCTCTTTGAAAACTTCTTCTACAACTATGTAATATTCCTATGCTATTGAGAGGAAAGTTTCTTATTGTAGTCTAGACACCTTAGAAAATGCTACACCTACAAAATAATATAAATAACTAGTGGGGGAATTTCTACTCTCCACGTCTTTAGCTAAATTTGCATTTATATAACCTTCAAGCATGACATTATTATTACCAAAACATAAAAAAATGAATAGTACATTTAAGATACTTCAAAATGCACGTTACCACTTGCCAATGTTGTTTGAATAGATTTGTTAGGAACACACTCACCACTCCCAAGAAATGTCAAATATTTGGTTGGGTACATACCATAACATATATCAAGATTCCAATATTAAATCATAAGGAAAATTACTCATTAAACCATAACAGTGTTGGAAATAATATTGAGAGGAGGGGGGGTGAATCAGTATTAGCAAATCAATAACCTTTTCATTCCATTATCAGATTCATATACGCTACTTCAGTTAAGGAAACCTACATGTATATGCAACTGTGTTTAATGCAACTAGCATATATCCAACAAAATTATGATTCAGTTAGTTGTTCTTTAATGAGTGCATCAAAACATTATTAACCATATAAACAGTAAACAGGTGCAGTAAAACAGAACAGATCATCACACATAAGAAGCACACATGAACACCATGATATAAGGTGGAAACCCAATGTGGGTGAAAACCACCTGCTGCAATCGTCTCTATCTTCCTTTTAATAAGAAACTTCTTTCTACAATTTTGTATTGGTGCAGACTCATACTAGTACGCAGGCACCCACCTGCAGAAGGCTACAACCTTCTCTCATTCTCCAGCTACTACTGGAAGGGAGCTACAACCCCCTAGCTCTTGTACTAGCCAATATGTTTACTAGTACATAGGCGCTGGCCTACAAAAGACTACAACCTTCTCTTTTCTTCCAGGGACCACGTTTCATAAATTTTCAGACTGGATCCATCAATACAAAACAATAATTATTCGAATACAACCATCAACTATATCTTCATCATCAATCTATGAATCACCCAACAACTGAATCACTGAAACCCTGTCATCAAAACACAGTCACCAAAACACAGAGCAGAACCCAGAACTCTGTAACAACCACTAGAACCAATAGCAACCTCAAATATCAAATCTCATAATGTATACACGACTTGGATGTGTTGAACCAGCATGTATACGCTCTTTCCCCAAAGGGAACCCTTGTACATATATGAAAATAATTACTTATACCTTTGCTGCAATTTTCAACTTCAGATATACCCAGAACATAAGATATAAAGATAATACATGCATCAATATTCAGATCTAATCATGATCATACCATATAATGATAATGCATTTTAGTCTTCACGATCCCGATTCATCAACCTTCATTTGCCACATAGGTGCATCCTTAACAAAGCATCACATACCCATAACTTGCATACTAGATCTCACCCTTTATCAGATATTCATCACTTGCACACTTGCACTTTGGCCTAATGATATTCTTCTCCTTATATAGGTTTAGGCCTCTCTCAATACCATGGTCCAAAACCATGTAGGACCAATACCTTGGACCCAATACCTGGGGTCAATACCTCAAACCAAATACCATGGACCAAAACGTAGTTTTCCAGCATGTACGCACCTTTCCTTTTGTGAAAGTGCGTGCGTACGATATACGCGACTTGGTATATAGGGAACCTGCGTGTATACGCAACTTGGTATATAGTGAACCTGTGTATACCTTTATTTCTTCATTCTGAGAGCCTGAACTGATCTATCATCTGAGTGAGTTGCCATCAAGGACAACACCTGTGTCATACCTATATCATAATGCCAACAATCTCCCCCTTTGGACTTGATGGCAACAACCACACCAAGTCACTCTCCCCCTTTGACATCAAGGGCAAAGGGTGGATCAAGATATTTTCTCCCTTGATATACATTCTGTTGTCCATACTCCCCCTGAGTACATGCTGAAATCTCTGATTGAGCTCCCCCTTTGTACATGCCAAGATGTACCAATCCATCCACGCTCCCCCTAAGCACATGCAGAGTCTACAAAGATACTTTTCAAAAGAATGACATTACTCTACAACTCAACTAAGTGAGTATCACCTATGACTCATACATACATCCATCTCCCAACCGAGTCGGGATACACCATTTTCACTCATCCACCCAACCATGTGGGGATATACCAAATGTTTATACATGACTAAAATAAATATTATTACATCATCCTTCCCATGCAAAGTGGGGTTACAAATTGGGTCTTTTCATGACCTTTACATCAAATGATATACATGACTTTTATAACAATGAACAACAATCTAAATAAGACCATGATAGTCATCAGCAACTATCATACAGCATATATGATCTGCACCATAAGCATCTATCACCAACATCAGACTTGTAACCTGCAATATCATTCTCTTGGCCAAACAACAATAAGTAGTAAGATGTATCATAAGCATCATTACCAAAGACTTCTAACCATAATGCCAACAATGCTTAAACCATATCAGACTTCTTTTCCTGAGTCTATCCTGCTGCTTTTTCTTCATAGCTCCATATATGCGACTCTGAAGCCTCTAACTCGTGTATATACATGACTTCTCTTCATAATATCTACATATTCAAATTGAAATACTGAAGGTCTACACTTTTAGTTTCCCCTGTGTCTGCTATGTCTGCTAACTGTGTTATGCCACATCTTTCTGACTCTAATTCTATCTTCTTCAATACCTGGAATTGTGATGATGTATGATCCTTTTGCTTTAGTGTCTGAATTTTGCTCATGCATTCCTTTACTTTATGTCCAAACTTGTTACATGCATAACATCTTACATGTTTCATATTCCTTTTATTGCAATCAATAGCTTTGTGACCAAACATACTGCAAGCAAAACAATATCCCTTAAAGTACCTAGAATGTGATGATCTTTCTTGAACCATTCTACTTCTACATCTCGCTGCAACATGTCCAATATTATGACATTCATAACATTCAACATTATTCATCGGAGGAAATAACCATCTATCACTTCCACATTTAGGAGCAAAAGATTTTATTTGAAGAATTTATTTCCTTGGTTGTTGTTGAGGTTGACCTCTTATTTCCTTGTTGAGCATTTCAGGTTTTGCATTAGAGTTCCTTGCCTCACCCTGTGAGCTAGATTCACCTTCAATAGTTTCATAGAAACCAAGACCAGTTTTGATAGAAGGGGATCTTTGACTACTACGAATATCATCCAAAATCTTAGTATTGTCTTGAAATCGTAATAGTTTATCCTTTTCTTCTAATTTTCCTTTTAATATATTTACCTCAACATGATGTTGTTCTTCCTTTTCCAGATATTGCTTCTTTATGTTTTCTTCAGCTTTTCTTCCTTCTTCCACTTGTTGCCTTAATTCGAGCACTTCATGTTCTTGTTCTTCAAGAGCTTCTTCATTCTGCTTCTTTGATTCTTAAATATCTTCTTTTAGAGAGAGGATTTTAGATTCAAGTCTCTGAATTGTTATACTTTGATCTTTTACTATATCCTGCAGCTGCTCCCTTACTCTGGTTATTGTCTCCAACTGATCTTTTAATATGGTATCTTCTTCTATTTCTACGTCATTATTTTCATATGCCATGAGAAGTTTAATTTCTTGATTATCTTCATCACTATTGGACAAGCCATCACTATTATCATGAGTATAATAACTTCTATTACCTTCTTTAGATATCTTTCCTTTGTTATGAGGGCATCTAGCAGCGTAATGACCAACTCTACCATAAGAAAAACATTTGAAAGGTAGCTTACCTTTGAACCTTCCAGATCCCTATTGAAGATTCTTGACAAAATTTCCCTCATATGAGATGTATCCTGATTCACTGAGTTTTTCTTTTCCCTTTGTTGATACTTTGAATGTGGCTTCTATCATATCTGATGGTCCTCCTTTTCTCATTTCAAAGGCAGTTAAGATTCTGTGAAGCTGCATCATAGTGATATTCTGCAAATCCTCCTTTTCTTCTATGGCAGATACCTTGGATTCAAATTTAGCAGACAAGGATCTCAAAAATTTCTCAACTAAGACAACTTCCTTAATTTCTTCACCCATATTCTTCATACAATTGACAATCTCATCTATATGTAGGAAGTAATCAACTATGCTTTCATTACTATGCATCTTAAGAGTTTCATATCATATTCTAAGAGTTTGAAGCTTAACACGTTTTACCTGATCATCTCCTTCATAGCTTAGAATGATTTTGTCCCATATTTCTTTGGTTGATTTGAGCTGCATGACCTTGACAAACTCTGATTTTGACAAACTTCCCAATAAGATAGTAACAACATTAGCATTGAGTTCACATTGCTTTCTACCTGCCATATTTGTAGGAATTGTTGATGGATAGGTATATCCTCCTTCCACGATTCCCGAAATATCCATTCCAAGTGATTATAGATAGGTTGAAGTTCTTATCTTCTGGTAAAAAAATTGCTCCCATCAAAGATTGGTGGTCTGATGGATCCCTCTCTTTCTTGATTACTCATCTTGATGGATCTTCCTTCAAGCGATTAAGCTTCTTTTGAAGGACCTGCTCTGATACCAATTGTTGGAAATAATACTGGGGGGGGGGTTAATCAATATTGGCAAATCAATAACCTTTTCATTTCCATTATCAGATTCATATACGCTACTTTAGTTAAGGCAATCTACATGTATACACCACTGTGTTTAATGCAACTAGTGTATATCCATCAAACCTTTGATTCAATTAGTTGATCTTTAATGAGTGCATCAGAACATTATTAACCATATAAATAGTAAACAGGTGTAGTAAAAGAGAACAGATCATCACACATAAGAAGCACATGTGAACACCATGATATAAGGTGGAAACCCAATGTGGGTGAAAATCACCTGCCGCAATCGTCTCTATCTTCCTTTTAATAAGAAACTTCTTTTTGCAATTTTGTACTGGGCAGACTCATACTAGTACGTAGTCACCCACCTGCAGAACGCTACAACCTTCTCTCATTCTCCAGCTACTACTTGAAGGGAGCTACAACCCCCTAGCTCTTGTACTAGCCAATTACGTTTACTAGTATGTAGGCGTCGGCCTACAAAAGACTACGACCTTCTCTTTTCTTCCAAGGACCACATTTCATAAATTTTCAGACTGGATCCATCAATACAAAACAATCATTATTGCAATACAACCATCAACTATATCTGCATCATCAATCTCTGAATCACCCAACAACTGAATCACTGAAACCCTGTCATCAAAACACAGTCACCAGAACACAGAGCAGAACCCAAAACTCTGCAACAACCACTAGAACCAACAACAACCTCAAATATCAAATCTCATAATGTATATGCTACTTGGCTGTGTCGAACCAACGTGTATATGCTCTTTCACCAAAGGGAACATGCATACAAATCTGAAAATAATTACTTATGCCTTTGCTGCAATTTTCAACTTCAGATATACCTAGAACATAAGATATAAAGGATAAGACATACGTGAGTATTCAGATCTAATTATGATCATACCATATAATGATAATGCATTTTAGCCTTCACGATCCTGGTTCATTAACCTTCATTCGCCACATAGGTGCATCCTTAACAAAGCATCACATATCCATAACCTGCATACTAGATCTCACTGTTTATCAGATATTCATCACTTGTACCCTTGCACTTTTCCTAATGATGTTCTTCTCCTTATATAGGTTTAGGCCTCTCCCAATACCATGGTCCAAAACCACATAGGACCAATACCTTGGACCCAATACCTGGGGTCAATACCTCGAACCAAATACCATGGACCAATACCAAAATACCATGGACCAAATACCATAGACCAAAACTTAGTTTTCCAACATCTACGCGCCTTTCCTTCCGTGAAAGTGCATGCATACGATATACGCGAATTGGTATATAGTGAACCTGCATGTATACACAACTTGGTACATAGTGAACCTGCATATACCTTTATTTCTTCATTCTGAGAGCCTGAATTGATCTGTCATCTGAGTGAGTTGCCATCAAGGACAACACCTGTGTCATACTTGTATCATAATGCCAACAAACAGAAAATACATAAATACAACAACACATGAACACCATAAATTGTCTTGGAAACCTTTATGGAAAAACTAGCTATGAATAAAAGATATATTATTCTTCGACATCAAGGCGTCTTAGAATGGAGTGATGATGCCCTTAAATAGGCTACATTACATGAAATTAACATGGGTTACCAAAACCTTGAGCCCATTAATTGCTAAATGTAAATTGTACATAACCATATCAAATTGAATCTATGATGAAGTCAAGTATACCCTAACTACCCTAAAATTTACTCCTTTATACTTTACTTTCATAGATTAAGTTGCGAAATATATCTTTGTCTAAGTCCATATAAAAAAGTAACGATCGACTAGAATATATCGGTAACTAATCATTGAATCTCCTAGTTTTCTAGGAAACATTTTCTTGTAGATGATTCATTAAGAAACACGTCCTAAGATCTCATATTTACCATTCAATATATCATGTGAATAAACTTTCCACTCTCTTAGCTATTCAAGTGATCCATTCCATAGCTTTATTAAATATGTAACTCCATGTGCCACTGCACTACAACATGTATTCTTGAATAACAAGTCTTACTAAAAATAACCTCAAGCTAGTATATGAGTACACTTTCCACTCTCATACTTATTCATGTGATTCATTTCATAATTTTATCCTCCATCCTCTCTATGCATCAAATAGATGACACCATGTGCTATTGTGCTACAACAAATATATCTAAATAATAGGTCTTACAAGGACCTTGGGGAATGCATCCTGCCTATGGCTAGACTTTAGAACTTGGTCCAATCACCCTAGCGTGTCCATGCATTATTGTGTCTCTCCATAACATTTTGGCTCATTCATACCATTAGCACTATTGACTCCATCTACGTTCTCTTATCCACACAACTATATGACATTTCTCATGCTGTATCTCCAACATATGTTGATACATAATTTGTTCATACTCCTTAACCTCCACTCAACAATCATATATAATGGTTATATCACCTTCACCCACCCTTCTTAGTGTATATTGACTATACTATACATTACCTACATTTTCTACACCCATCTCTCCTTGGACCATGTACAACCACATAATATGTGCTACATATCCCTCAAGTTTGATACAAATATGACACCAAGATAGATAAATAAAAACATAATATAGAAACATAAAGGAAACAATACATCCGCACCATAAATTATCCTTAAAAACCTTATTCCAAATCGAATTCATAATAATAGATCTATTATTATTTGAGCCAAAGACACCTTACAATGTAGCCATCATGCCCTTAAATAGCGTACATTACATGAAAATATCATGGTAAAAGCTACCCTAGCAGGTTGACGGCTATTTACTTTACTCATAGTTGCATAAAAATTATAGCTAATACTTTGACAATGTGGTTGTGGAAGAGTAAATAAGGTTTGTTAAAGGGATATTTACCTATACTATTGTCTTTGTATGAATGATAACCTATAGAATGGGCAAGGGAGACTAGACAAAATACTTTAATATTCAAATTTGGCCTTAAGTAATACTAATAATCAAAAGTATGTGTTTTCCCTTAAAATATATCACCTTCAATCAATTAAAAACCTTCATAAACTTCAAAAAAATATTCAATTCCACCCTCTCCATGTTAACATGATAATTTTGAATTTTGACCATCTCCTTTTTCTCTCTCCCAATAGTCTTTATTTTGTTCCTGCAATCATAATCCCCTTGGCAATGTGATATGAAGCTCAAGTTTTCTTAACATTTATTTTATCATATCACTTTCCATCCCAAACCCCCTATTTTTTATATTATTTTTACACTTCTTAATGTTTAAAGATAATTTAAAAAATCATGGAAAACACAAGAAAATAGATCGTTTCTTTAATTTAATTTTGTGAGAAATGTTCTTTAAAGATTTAAAAACATGGGAAAACATCATGATTGTTGAATGAATATAATCAATAGTTATCAATTAGACAAAATATTATATAAAATGTTATTTTTTAAATTTGATTATTAATTAGATAGAAATCTCTATATATAATAATAATAATTTTAAAGTAATAAGAGACGAATATGTAGAGATGCATATACTCTATTTTTTAGATTTGAACATATTATTTTTTTGGGTAAGGAAACACATTTTCTTAACTATTAAACTCAAAAAAACATTATAATAAAATCGTCTATATATTTTTAATAATTATACAAGCACCTATACATGAGGGTTTAGTCCCTAAATGAGCTACCCTTGGCCTAGAATCAACCTATTTTTTGATTCAATAAAAATAATAAATAAATATTTTATTATAAATATAAAACTTCTTCAAATAAACATAAATGATCAACTACCTTATTTATGTTTCTAAACCCATTATTAATTTGTAAACTTATCATTAAGCATACATTAAACATATCACCCCTAAATTTCAATCCAATCTATTCCATTTTTGTGTGGGAAAAAAATACTTCTATTCGGGACAAAAGTTACCTATATGTGCTTATTCTTTAACATAATTTCCATTGAAAATAAACTTCTAAATTGCTAATGCACTTCCGCGAATATATATATATATATAGAAGTTTATGAAAATAATCAATGTTAACTTCATTTTGTTTATGACAATATGTTTCATTCATACAGAAAAGGTTGAAGATTTCAACTTTTCAACCTTTCCATCTTATCTCAAAGGCACAGACCACGTTGCATCACAACCCCTCATCAACATTTGGATTATGCATGTTTAATAAGATCAAACACATGACGGAGTGTTCCATGAGTTGAGATATGGTTTGCAAGTGGTGGTCAACATTTGGATTATAAGTGTTTAATAAGATAAAACACGAGAGAGTGTTCCATGAGTTGAGACATGGTTTGCAAGTGGATATACATAGCTAAATATTCTTTCAATGGTTCTATGGATAAAGGCAAGACTTGTGGTCAAGATGTTTTCATAAGTTGATTATTTTGAAACCTTGTTCATGCTGCCAAGATGGATTCTATATGTCTTGTGCTTTATGTCGCTGCTAAATAAGGTTGGCTAGTTTACTAGATGGATGTAAATAATGTTTTTTTGCGTAGATATCTACATGAGGAGATTTATATGGAGCAACCTACTAGTTTTTTGCAGGATCCTTCACTTGCTCACAAACTTCAACATTCCTTGTATGGTCTCGAGCAAGATTTTAGAGCTTGTTATGAGAATATGGATAGCTTTATATGTACTTCAGAGTTCAACTACTCATTTTCATCTTATAGTTTACACTCAGATATAGTGCTCTAATATATTGATTCTAGTTATGCATGTGGATGATTTGATCCTCATAGGGAGATATTCATATATGATTAAGACCATTAACAAAGCCTAGATGGGACAATTTTCTATGACTAGGCATAGTCTACTACATTACTTTTTTCGATTGTAGGTTCACCATTCTTCAAAATGGATCACCATATTCTAGCAAAAATATGCCTTTGATTTATTTCAACACTTATGCATGGTTAGTTGTAAGATCGTGCCTACTCCTTTTGAACTGGGTGTTAATGTTAACTCCAGTTGCACCTCAGCACAGGTGGATCCTACCTTGTATTGACAAATAGTTGAGAATATACTCTACTTGAATGACACTTAACTTTCCATTGCTTATGTAGTGGGGCTAGTTTGTTGATTCTCCCAAGATTATCATCAGAGTCACTCGAAATAAGGAAAACATATTCTAAGATATATTTAAGGGAAATCAAGTCTTGGCATTTAGTATATTTTTGGTTCTCCCCAACTTGTGGATTTCACAAATTTTGACAATTTTATATCAGTGGAAGAATGAAATACCACCTATGGTTGTGATTTTTATCTTTGTTATGATCCTACTACTTGGTCCTACAAAAAATAGTCAATGGTTAGATTATATATAGTATAATTTTAGTATCAAGTTGTTTTATCTAAAGTCAAGAACTTATTTGTCTGCGATAATTATTGACTAATTTTGGAATTCAGTGAGAACAACATACTATTTTATTATGTGATAATCAGAGTGAAATACAAAGTTATAAAAACCTTGTGTAGTTTCAAAGGAGCAAAAATATTGAGATCCATATGAACTTCATTCGTCAACTTATTCAAGATGGTGTTCTAAGTCTGAATATGTGTCCATTGAATATCAAGTTGAATATCTCTTCGGAATGTCTTTGGAATCACTAAATTCTATTCAGTTGTGTTGATGCATAGAATGAAGGAATTTTTCCTTTGGGGATAATCTTGAGAGTCCTCCTTCCTTCTTTATTTTTTTTTATTTTTTCATGTATTCTCTTTTTTGGGGGGGAGTAAGGGGCAATTTGTTCCTACTGGTTTTTCTCTCTTTCTCCATTTATGAGAGGTTGTAAATGGGTACCTAAATAGACATTGTCCTTAGGGCCTATTCTTTTTTCTTCGTTATTTTTCTCTCCCTAGGTTTCACTTAATGCGAGGGGGTGCCAAAGTCCCAATAAAAACACATAAAACCTGAAAAAATTACATAGTATTCTCATTTGTTTCTTCCATCGAGTTTATAAGTTAGATTATTGTAAATATTTTTTACTTCAATAATTAAATGTCTTATCCTACTTCCTTCAATCATTCTCTATTCTTAGAAGATCTTTAAAATTTTTCAATTTTATCTTTGGATTTTTTTGCACTCTTATGTTACTTTCACACAAAAATTGATGAGGGAAAATGTCAGGAAAAAATCAAAACATTAAATTCTTAGACTATATTGGACTAAGAAATGAATTAAAAGCAATGTGTTATGCCATATGACATCCCTTTGGGAAAAACTTCCCCAGCTACCACTTTTGCACCACTTTGCACCATCATATCCATTGTTAGACAATTGAACAATCTTTTGTCATTGAATTGGTTCTTGTTGATTGGTTAGAGAAATTATGTATTTCCTTTTTAGGGATTTTCTCTATGATAGTTGAGCACAATCGATAGTCAATTCTAGGTAGTGGTGATGTCTTCTTGGTTGTCCCTTTTGAGTGGCATATTCAGTCTGTATGGCATATCCCATCTACATGCATGTAAATGGCCTCTTGAATCTCTAGGGAGGGTTCCTCTTTGATTCTCCCTTTCTACATCATTTGAACACTGAATATGGATTTAGGGTTTGCAAGGTGCCCCACTTTCATGAAATTCCTCTAATTTCTAGAGCTTGCAAGGAGAATGAAATGCGCAAAACTTCCCCAAGCTACCACTATGAACTGTTAGATCCATTGTTAGATTATTGAGAAATCTTATTTCACCATATTGATTATTCTCAAATGGTTAGAGAAATTGTGTATTTCATTTTTAAGGATTTTCACTATGATAATCGAGCATTGTTGACACATGATGCGAGGTAGCGACAATGTATTATTAGCTATCCCTTTTGAGTGGCATATCCAGGTTGTATGGCATATTCCATCTACATGCATGTAAATTGTCTCTTGAATCTTTAGGGAGGGTTCTTCTTTTATTCCCCATTTCTACACCATTCGAATAATAAGTTGGGATTTAAGGTTTGCAAGGTGCCTCACTTTGATGAAATTCCTCTGATTTATGAAGCTTTCAAAGAGAATGAAATGTACATAAGAAAGGTATTCAATTTCCTTCATTCTCATGAAAAGAATTATGATAGTGTGCCTCACTTTTAGGGATTCTTGGAGCAAAAACTCATGCAATAGAGGGTCCCTGTTCACTCTTGCATTTACTATGTTGGGAATCCCTCGTGGAATAAAAAAATATTGGCGCTTCAACACAACAATGAGCATACACTTTTTATTTGGAAGTTCAGTTGATTAATTTTCTCCTTTTTTTAACACATTTCAAACTCTTTAATTAACTCCATGGATTACAAATTACCCGCAAGCCCATCTATTTCCTATGCTTGAAGGGTTGGTTAAAGGAAGCTTTGGATCTTCTAAATGCCATAAATGAAATGGGTGGTATAATGATATATGGTTTTCTAGTCTAGCAAAGCGAAAAACTACCCAATGTTACACTACAGGTGATTTAACTAGGCTTCATGAGGTTGTAAAAATCCATTTCAATTAGTATGAATTAACCCTAGTGAGAGTTGTATATTGACTACCTGCTTTTACTAGTCTGGCAAACCACGTTCAATTTGATGACTTGAATATTTTCCATTTTTTCATTCTACTTTCTCTGGTTCATTTTTTGCTGCCTCACACCCTTCATATATTATTATGAGATAGTTTGATTTGAGATATAATTGGTTTTTGTCTTCTGATACTCCATTTTAAAATAAAAAAGTTATTTCATCAATTTAATTATAATTTCTCCAAAGGTCAACATATGTCTCTAGCTGGATTTCATACTCGTATTTTTACTTTGATATTATTTGGGGGTATTGATATTTAGAAAAAATAAAAATTGATCTTAATGGATGCCTATGATAGCCTTTTAGCTGGGTTTATTTTTTTTATCATTCTGGATGTTTTTTAGTGTAATATTTATAAACAACTGTATTAATTTTTTTCCCAAACAATTAAATTTACTTATCTTCTACTTGTGGAATAGATATGTTTTGGTTTATTTAGCTTCTAATGGATTTTATGTGGTGTACATTTGTCAGTATATGGATGTTCTTGGTAAAGGCGCCTTCACAATTGTAATTTGTAGGGACTCTAAAATTTATGGCTCTCGAGCTTTATGAAGAGTATTATGATAACTTGGTAACATCTACTATTTTGGTATGTTCCTTCTAGAGATGGTGACATTTATGTATCCATACAACAAATGCAATAATCTAGATCAAATTTATAAAAAAGTGACATTTGTAAGTTATTTTTATGTCATCTCATTGTTAAGTAATTTTCTATTTTAAATCCCTTAGAAATTATTTGATTAAGTTTCACCCAACAGTTCCTTTGTTGATATGCTATGATTATTTGGATTCCTTAAAAGGGTATAAATTGTAATGCCTTGAATAAAATAAAATATCCACAAACAAGGGAATTCATTGAAAAATGCTTGGTTGCAACACCCCAAAGATTTCCTTCAAAGGATATTTTGTTGGATCCTTTCCTTCAATGTGATGGGAATAAAGAGTTTATAAATTGCACCCAACACTCAACATCTACCAACCCATACCAAGAGATAAGAAATAATGTTTTACAACTTTGGAAGAGGAAGGCACCAATGGAAATGATGAGATATCATCAATTTGTAATTATGACATTGTTGTTTCAAATCATCCCTTTGAATATTCATATATGAATACTGATGGAGAGAACTAGATTCCTCCTAGTTCTAAAATAGAGAAAATTGGTTCTAGTCTTCCCTTGGCTAGCCTGGAAGTGCGAAGCTCAATGAATGGTAAAGAATTCAAATTAAAAGGGAAGATAAAAGATAACAGTAAGCTATCTTCACATTTCCGCATTGCAGACCAAGAAGATAATAGATTTCAACTTGTGATAAAATCTATTCATTCATCAGCATATCTTTTCCGGTTCATAGTTTAAATTATTTGGGCATTTTAGTAGTATCATAGTTTAGTTTTTCCTAGATGATTCACAAATGAGATATTTTTGTCTCTTACTCTAGGCCCTGTAAGGAATATTCATTTCCACTTTTATATGGATAGTGATACAACTCTTGGTGTTGCAAATGAAATGATTGAGCAACTTGATCTTCGTGATCAAGATGCGACAAAAATAGTTTAATTGATTGATATGTTCATTGTGGAACCACTACCTCAATGGATGCCTAGGGATCTTGTTTATGAAACCATTAGTGTAAATGAATATCCAGCTGAAAATGTTCCCAATGAGAATGTCTTGTAGGAGGCTAATCAGTACCAAATGAAAAAAATGTCAGATTATGTTTCTACAACTCTCACTGTCGAGGTTGGAAACATAGATGATGAATCCTCTTTAGTTAAACAAATTGTCACTACACAATATTCCTTAGTTGAATTTTTTGCACTTGTCAGATGTGAAGGTAACATACATGGGAGATTTGAAGAATTCATGTATAACCAGAGTGGTTTAGAGTACTCCCCTTCAAGTTTTATTTCACCTATATCTTATATGGAGAAGACCGAGCTTCTCAAGATTCATTGAATTTAGAGGATGCTATTACAGTATCAGGATTTTCAAATATTGAAAATATTGCATTTGACAAACATCAATGTTTGGGCCTGAGTGATGACAATAGAACTGATACTTGCCCAACATCTGACAAAATTGAAAATTCAGGGAAACATGAAATGGTTATAGTTAATCAAGATATTGTTGATGTTGACCATTCTCACTTAAAAAAAAAAGAAAAATTTGGACTGCTAGAAAGTTATTCTTTTCCTTTTGAAGTCATATCGCATTCCTCAAAAGTCCTTACGAAGGGTGTATCAATATTCTCAATGGAAAAATCAATTTGATTGAGCACCGTTATGAGAATGAACTACAATAAGTTTAGAAAAGGCGGAAACAAGTTATATATCAAATAAAAATGATTTGGAATAAGAATAAGCAACCAGCATCTGCCTGTTCCTAGTCTTCTAGATCGTATCATTATAAACAAATTAATGGGCATGCCTCTGTAGGGAACCTGAATGCCAAAAAACTTGAAAATTATACAAGGGTATCTTTAAAGGAGGTCACAACAAAGATGAACAATGCACTTGCTACACGCTATAATATCCCTAGGGATGATGATCTTTCAAAATCTATAAACAGAGAGAATCTAGAAAATGTAGAACTATTGAGGCTTTCTTCAGATATAGATTATCCAAAAGAATCATGTATTGATATTTCCAATGCAAAAATTTTGCACACAAAGCCTTCCACTTCTATAGTAAACATTATACATGACACAAATTTATTGTTAGGACAAATGATCCCTGTGGTGATTTCAAAGATTCACATTTTAGTGCAAAAGGATAGTTCAGAAATATGTGTTTTGTAGAAAGCCATATTTGTAATCCTTTGGAAGTTCCCTCACAGGTTCATGAACAATACAAGGGAATTCTAAAGGAATATTTAACAATAAGTCAAGAAAATGCATCTGATAACTTAGAAAAAGGTCATTCCCTTAAAAAGTATTTGACTAATGTCCACCTAGAAGTTCCTTTGTTGATTCACTATGATAATTTTTCTTCCTTCCTCAGGGTATAAAGCATGTTTCCTTGAATAAAATAAAATATCCACAAATAAGGGAATTCATTGAAAACTGCTTGGTTGCAGCACCCGATCGATTTCCTGCAAAGGATATTTTGTTAAATCCTTTCATTCAATGTGATGGGAATAAAGGATTTACAGATTGCACCCAACCCTCAACATTTGTCATGCCCAAACTAGGAGACAAGAAAGAAGAATTTACTGCTTTGGAAGAGAAGGGCACTAGTGGCAATATGAGATATCATCAATTTCTAATGATTTCAATGTTGTTTCACATCCTCCCCTTGAATATTCATCTACGAATATTGATGGAGTGAACCCAATTTCTTCTTGTCCTGAAACAAATAAAATTGGTTCTAGTCCGCCCTTAGCTAAATTGTAAGTGCGAAGCTCGACAAATGGTAAAGAATTCAAATTAAAAGTGAAGATAAAATATAACAATAATATATTTGTACATTTCCACATTGCATACCAAGAAGGTAATAAATTCCAACTTGTGATAAAATTTATTCATTCATGGGTAGATATTTTTTGGTTCATAGTTTAAATTATTTGGGAATTTTAGTAGTATCACAGTTTATTTTTTCCTAGATGGTTCACAAATGAGATGTTTTTGTCTCTTCCTCTAGGCCTTGCAAGGAATATTCATTTCCACTTTTATATAGAAAGTGATATAACTCTTGTTATTGTAAATGAAATGATTGAGCAACCAAAACAAGCAACCAACATGTGCCTATTCCTAGTCTTCTGGGTCATCTCAATATAAGAAAATTATTGGTCATGCCTCTGTAGGGAACCATGAGGCTAATACACTTGAAAACTTTACAAGGGTATCTTTAAAAATGTTCACAATTACTTTCTACACTTTGTAATATTCCGAGAGATGACAATATTTCAAAAGTTGTAAATAGAGAGCATATGGTAAATGTAGAAATGTTGAGGATTTCTTCAAATATAGATTATCCAAAAGAATCATGTATTGATATTTCTAATGAAAAAAGTTGGCACACAAAGCCTTCCACATATATAGTAAACTATATACATGACACATATGTTATTGTTAAGATAGATGATCACTGTGGTGATTTGAAAGATTCACATTTCAGTGCAAGGAGACAGTCCATAAATAAGTGTTTTCTAGAAAACCATATTTGTAAGCCTTTGGAAGTGCCCTCATGGGTTCAAGAACAATACAAGGGAATTCTGAAGGAATCTTTAACAATCAAGGAAGAAAATGCATATGATCACTTACAAAAAGGTGGTTCTTTTGGAATGCAACAAAAAGTTTTGAATGGGATGATGCCAAAAAAAGAGTTTTCCAGAACATATGATAATGTGGTGTTTGGGTCTATTGAGTGTGAGGTGGAACCTAATCTATTTGAGGTGGTCCAAAAACAGAATGAAAATTCTTTTATTGTACATGCTATACATTTTCCAGTCAATAAGTTATATTTTGTAAGTATGACATTCATTGTAGAAGAAGCATGCAAAGAACCAACAAAAGAGAGAGAGAATCCTCCTTCATTAAGGCTTGAAAAATCAAATTCTCCACCTCACACCAGGGTTGGCTCGAGGCATTAGATCAAGTATAGATTCTGCATTGGAACAATGGAGAAAGGAACAACTTCAAAAGTCAATTGTTGAGCTAGAGGCAAAGATGCTGGAGGGGTTAAAGCACTCTAAAAATGGATATTTGATTGGCCTTCTCCCAAAGAAGTGAGTTGGCACCTACTTTTTCAATGATGATCATCTGCTTCTCCAAATATATTCTTAAATGGCATTATAGCTAATGAAATTTTAATATTGTGTAGTTTCCAACATATCTTTTCTTCGACAAGCAGTGTAAATGAGAAAAAATTTATGCCCTAGTTCTTTAAGATCAGAGAGGTTCTTGTTTCAAGTTTTTATTAGCCTTTGGTTATAGTGCAGCATGTCAGGTTGGATCTCTCTTCTCTTATACGGGTAATCAAGTTCCCAATTATTTTGGATAGAACACATAATTTCAATTTTATTATTTTCTTGTTCAGTGCCAAGTCTTCACCTATATTAGAGAAATGTATAAGTGGTGATGTTTGTAACTAGTATACCTACGTCAAAACCAGACATGCCACTGCAGCACCTTTGACCATCTTTACAACTATTATTTGATATCAAATCTCTTCGCAAATGTACAAATCATATACATGAACGTGACAAATTGCAAGCAATTCGAGTTGATTGGAAATGTAGATATATGCATCTTCACCAATTTATAAATCTTCCACAGTGTTCAATATGCCATGGTTCCCTTGCATTTATGACTAAAAGTATTGAAACTTCCATGGGCAACTAGATTACACCTACACCAAGGAATCTTCATTTTCAAACACTCTGCTTTTAAAGTATAGGACTTATTCTCGCAAACTACTAATCGATTGTTTAAATTGATTGCCACACATGGAACAATATATACTCTTCTATTCTACAATGAAGAAATATACAATGCATGTTTTATGTAGTTTCAGTTCCAATCTGACGGTGAGCAACCAATAATGATTTGCCCAATATTTGGAGATGAAAATGGTTACAGTTTCTTGATGCCATAAGGGAGAATGTACTTTTCATTTCTTTTACATTCAATTATATTATTTTATATAGATCTAATGTATATTTACCACTGCTAAAAAATGCCCTTTGTTATTCTGACCTCTTCCATTATCTATGACTATTGTTTGTTGTATATCCAAGTAGATTCTATTTGATAATCCATGCCCATTTCCATTGTTAGTCAGTTCACTAGTCCTTGTTCACTCTTGCATTCACTTTGTTGGGAACCGCTCATGGAAGAAACAAATCTGGGTGCTTCAACAAGGCAGTGAGGGTACACTCTTTCTTTGGAATTTCGGTGGATTATTTTTCTCCTATGTTTTAAATGCATTTCAAACTCTTTAATTAACTACATAGATCACATAATTCCCATAAGCCCATATATTCTCTATGCTTGGAGGGCTAGTTGAGGGAAGTTATGGATATTTTGAATGCCATAAATGAAATGGGTGATATAATGATACAAGGTTTTCTAATATGGCTAAGAGAATGACTACACAGGCTTACACTATAGGTAATTTAATTGGGCTTCATGAGGCTATCAAAACCCATGTCACTTAGTACAAATTAACCCTAGTGGGAGTTGTATATTAGCTTCCTACTTTTACTAGTCTAAAAAACCACCTTTGATTTGATGACTTCAATATTTTCCATTTTAGTTATAAACCAACATGATTCTATCTAGTCATATAAACAACCTATAATGTTCTATAAGGATTATATATGTGATTTCTAATGATTTTTATCTATAACATCATCCTACTGATAAGCCAATGTCCTTGGGGGATTGAGATCTAACTTCTAATACAAAGTTCACAGTAAAGCCTTGGAATTACAGTATAGGCAGAGACTGAGATCTGGCTTTTTATTTTAATTATATGATAATGTTTCAGATAGTCAAACCTTGGAATTGCAGTATAGACAGAGATTGAGATGAAGAATTTTATTTGAATTACATGATCAGGTTTCATATATATCTATCTGTGCCATCTTGGAATAAATTTTATGACTGTAAAATCTCATCCTTTGTTAATACATTTGAATTACACTAGCTTCCCTAACAAATATTCATTTTTTAATTTGTTGTTTAACAATGGTATAAAATAAAGAATTTTCAAAATTCAAATATTGAGATTGATTTTTGGAAGGCAGAGCCATATTTCTTTAGCATAGGAAATTTATCATTGTGACATAGGACATTTTTCACATTCGACAGGCTCAACATGCATATTCAATGGGAATCATGAGATAGGAGTAAGCGGGAGAAAATTAGAGATGTAAAAATGAAAACACATGTGTTTTTGGTTTCTTTACCCATCTTCATATAATTAACAACATTTTTTTTTTTTTTTTTAGTTTATGGCACATATTTCCATAGCTCACATTCACATCTATGATTTATAGCATTCTATCTAACTAAACTATACGAAATGTCACTCCAAATAACATAGGTAGCCTCATTTCCAGACTTTCTATACACAAGCCATGGAATTATACTAAATATCATTATATACTCATGCCAAAAAACTTTGATAAAGATTCATCTCCAAGAGCTTGATTGATTGGGAAAGCGTTACTCAAATAAGGTATGGAAAAAATGCCAAGTACGAAAGCCCGCCAGGTACAAAATGAGTTTTAAAAATTCTTTTTAAATAAAAGAATTCATATTTATAATTTAAATATTCAATTAAATCACATAACATATCACATCTTCTTTTATTTTTTCTACTCTTCCCTATGTTGCCAGCTTACGTTGTTTCCTTTGCAACATGTGGTGAAATGGCTAGTTATAAAAAACAAGGACCCCTATATGAGGGAAAAGCCATTAAAGTTTGCTCTTGACTATATGAGTTCTAACCACATTTTAATATGTTATTTTTACTTTTAAAAAAATCAATTGACCATAGCCATATTTAGCCATTAAAATTTACTACAGATCTGTGAACTCTATCCACATTTTAATATGTTATTTTTACTTTAAATCCTTATAATGATATCAAACTAAATAAAACAATTGATGAATATCTCTCCACTTTCCCTAAATAGTTGTTAATAAAAATTCATAGTGTGAAGAGTTATTGTCTTTCCACCTTGAATAAGACCTTTGGTTGCTTTTGCACTTCTTGAATCTTAGCTTCAAGGTCTATTTAACTTCTCTTCTCTAAAACATGTAACATTTGGAAATAGAAAGAATGCGTTAAATGTGCTCTAGATTAAAAAAATAACCTTCAGCCTTCATCTTTTGATTGACCATAGAAGCCTTCAAATAATATTGCAATAATCTAACATCTTATTTATCCATGAAAAGTGATGTAGGATTTATCATTATGGGTTATCTTTTAGCATCACACACATATATGATAGAGACAAACAAATAATTGCATTTAGCTTTTTGCTAGAAACTTTCCAGGGTTCTTAAGATATTCTGATGATAGCCATTGATCCAGGGGATCGAAAATATGCTCAAAAATTAAAGTGATCAAAATATACTCAAACTAGTGCCAAATCATAGATCTCATTGTTCTAATTCCAATGACACTTGCGTCACCTCAATCCAACACCATATGAGGAATAAACCACATTCTGAATTTTTTAACAAAAAACAAAAAATCAAAGTGCAGGGTTGATTATGTAGGTATGGGTTCCATGTGGCAACCTGTACAATGAGATAATGTTGATGTCATCCAATGACTAGGCAGTACGAGTCCCAATCAAAGATGGACACATGGTGTGCGCACGTGGCAACATTTGGGTGTTTTTGATTAGTTGAATCTGGGCCAATCTCGTTGTGTCATTGTCCCAATTGGAGGCCACCACATGGCTCAATCAGGGAATGCCATGTGGCCCTCTGTTGTTCATCAAAATTTTGGTTGGTTGTACTTAGTGGGGTTTGAAACCTTGACCTACCACTCGCGAAGTTGACGTTGCACCGTTGGAACAAACATGTTTCTCATTATATGTTATGCAACGGTTTATATTTAAATTAATATGGTGGAGTGGTTGGGGGGATGGGAAAGCTAGTGGGCGTGCCCGACTGACTCGGCCTATGGTTTTTAGTAATGCAATGTAACTATCAACATTACGTTTAGGGGTGGGGAAAGTGGCACCCTGGTCGCGCCCAGGACCCAAAGAATATGATATACATAGGACGGGGAGTTGGGCTAGGGGAGAGCATGTGGCCTTTGTCTTGTGTCCCTCAATCCCATGTGTCCATACAACCAGGCGTGCATTATTCAGAGGGGGATTCGACCCAAAAGTTAAAAAAAATATTATTTAATAATTAATCAACACAATTACTAGCAGGAGGTGCAGGTCAAACCTCTGACCTTCACTCAACTAATTTTGGGTGCCACCAATAGACCACGGGGAGTTTTGTAGCTAGATTAGCAGGGCGAGGACAAATTCCAGAGCAGTTTGTAGACAAGATTGAATAAATAGTCATATTTTTCTCATTTTTCATCCTTTTCAAGCTCAAGAAGAGCATAGACAGAGGCTTTTGAGCCTTATGGACATGATGAAAATGTTATTTTTGCATATTGATGCTTGTATGATGTGTTGAGAATTTTAGAATATAATAAAGAGGTCATAATGAAAGCTAGTCTTAGAGACGTAGCCCAAGATGAACTCCTTTATAAATTTGCATGTGTTTGATGTAGCATGTTTTTCCACTTTTAATTGTTAAAATTTTCCAAAATTTACTTAAGTTTGTATCCTTTTACAATCACGATGCATTGACTAAAAGACATAAACTAGCTTGCAAATTATTTAATGAAACCTTCACTTTCTATTTTTGGATTAGTTCAGTATTAGAGCATGGTTTTTGTGAAGGATTGACCGAATTTGCAAGGTTTTTGAATTCTTATAAGGTTTAAATTGAGAAGAGGAGAAGCAACACTTGAAGAACCTAACCCTCAAATTGGCTCAAGGAGGCCAAAAGCTCCACAAGTCTGGGCACATGAAGAAGGACAAAGACAAGAGATGATGTTTGAGAATGAGAGAGCTTTTAGAAAAGCTTTCTTTTATATGACTAAGATGGTAAAAGTGTTGTACAGTGAGAGATCAACACGATTGCAACAAAGTTACTGATCAAATGATAAAATTACCCATTGCCCGTTTTTCTAAGGTAGCAAAAAAAAGCACCCGATTTTGAAATGTGGTTATTCAGAATAATCTTTCTTTCTTTTAGCATATTTTTCACACTTTAAATTTTCTTATGTAACATTTTTTTTAAATGTTACTGATTTTCATGTTGATTTTGAAAAGCGCTGATGCATCATCAACCCATTTTTTCTGAGGGCTTATTTTTGACAATTAAATTTTTTTATGTATCAAGTATGAACATTTGTTTTAAAATGTTAGTGGTTTTCATGGTAATTTTGAAAATTATTGATGCAACCTCAACCCTTTTTGTTTATAAGGCTTATTTTTTACACTTTAAATTTTCTAATGTATTAACTGTGGATAATTTTTTTTAATGTTGGTGGTTTTTATGTTGTTAAAAAAAATAACGAACATCACAAAAACATGAAAAAATATCTCCAAAAAAACCCATAAAAATATATAAAAGTAAAAACAAAATTACCTTGTAAAAATAAAAAATTTAAACAAAAATAAATAAATAAATAAGGAAAAAATTCAAAAAACACATAATTTAAAGAAAAAACAATTTCTTTTTAAACATAAAAAACAAATAAACAAATCTGGATAATATATATATATATATATATATATATATATATATATAGATATATATATATATATATATATATATATATATATATATATATATATATATATATATATATATATAACAACGAGCCTCTCGTCGAGGTGGTTGCGGGGGCTCGACCTTGGGTGGGCGAGCAGTTGCCCACTTGTGTAGGCTCGAGCCCCCACGGCCACTTGGGCGGGGGGAGGTCAATTCTGGAAATTGACCTTCCACCGCCTAGGTGGCCGTGGGAGCTAGGCCCTAAGGGTCGATTTCAGGAATAGACCTCACCTCGCCTAGGTGGCTGCTGGGGCTTTTCCCTGGGTGGGCAAAGAGGCTTGCTGCTCACCCAGGGCCGAGCCCCCATGGCCACCTGCACTAGGGGAGGTTGATTTTCGCCTCAAGGGCTCGGCCCTCGGCGAGCGGGGAGGCTCCCCACCCACCCAAGACTGAGGCCGATACGGGGAACCGACCTCCCCCTGCCCAAGTGGTCATGGGAGCTCGGCAGTGGGCGGGCGGGAAGCTTCCCATCCCCCCAGGCTAAGCCCCTGCAGCCACCTGGGTAGGAGGCACTCTGTTATGTTTTTCTTTAATATATTTCTTTAAATTCTTTTCATTTTTAATTATTTTAAATATTTTGTTTTAATTTATTCTATATATATATATAATTTTAATATGCAGAGTTTTAATTTGAATTTTTTTAACTTCAAAAAACTGTTTTTTCTTTTGGTTATTTTTTTCCTTTCAATTATGGTTTTTTTATTTTTCTTATATATATATATATATGGTTTTTTTTTTTTTTTTTTTTTTTTTACAAGTTAATTTTGTTTTTTGTTTTTACATTTTTATCTATTTTTCTATTTTATTTATTTTTTATATATTTTTTTACATTTGATTTTTTTTGCCATGTTTTTTTTATTGTTTTCTTTTTTCATTTTCTTTAATGTTTTTTTATAAGTTAAATTTCTAAATGTTTTTTTGTTTCTTATTTATTTCTTTTAAAAGTTTTTTATTTTATTTTTTTAATGGTTTTTATTGTGTTTTTTTTTATGTTTATTTTTTATTTTTAATTTATCTCATGAATATTATTTATTTATTTATTTTGTAAAATTTTTATATTCTTTTCTTAAGTTAATTTTTTTTTAGATATTTTCCTTCTTTTTTTCTTGTTTTTTTTTTAATGTTTTTATTTTTCGTTTCTGTTTTTTGTTTTTTGTTTTTTGTTTTTTTATCTTAATTTTGTTTTTTATTCTTTTGTTTTTGTTTTTTTGCATTTTTATGCTTTTTTTTTTTTTGGTCTTTTTATATATTATTTTATACTATATTTTTTTGGGTCATGTTTTCTAATTTTTTTATGTTTTAATATATATTTGTATTTACTTGTTATTATTTTTTAAATTTTTTGTGGTTTTTAGTTTTATTTTTGTTTTTATTTTTTCAATGCTTTCATATTCTCAATATATTTGAATGGATGCATATGTCAAAATAAAACATATGTAGAACTAATAAGTCTAAGAGAACAATGTTTTGTTAATGGTGTACTTCATTGGTGGTCGATAGGATTTTGGAAAGGACATTTCTTTTTGCATAATCTTTAATATGTTTATTAGTTTCAATTTATTATATTCAAAATAAATATAATTTTATTATTATTATTATTATATGAAAATAAAATTAATATATATATATAGTTTTTAAAAAAACAATTTGCAAATTTCAAAATCTTAAAATTATTTAAAAATAAACTATTTACACAAATTTCCAAAAGAATAAATGTTTTAATATGGAGAGTATCAAAAACTCCAAAATCACATATAAATTTATTTGTTTTATAGGGCTTTTCAGTCATCATAACAGAAGTGTTCCTATCGAGTGACTTCAATAGATTATATAAAAGAATTATTATACTTAATAAATTGTTATTAATATGATAAACCTAAAGCAATAATAGATTAATATAAATTAAATGGTAATTATTTTTTAAATAATATTAACACCGTGGCTAAAAATTGTTGGATTTTAAGGCTTTTCATAGTGGTGATATTTTATCATTAGTGTCATCCTTGGAATTTTAAGGCTTTTTAGAGACTTGATATTTTATCTTTAATACCATGCCTAAAAATCATTGGAATTTTAAGGAGATGTGATATTTTATCTTTAATGCCATGCATATAGTGGGAATTTTAAGGCTTTTCAGAGTCATGATATTTTATCTTTAGTGTCATTACTAAAAAATGTTAACAATTTACCCAGGAAAAAAAGGCATTATTCTAGCATTAAAAAATGGCTTTTACTTCCATTTTAAAAAAATGTTGAAAATTTACCCCAAAAAAAAATATTCTACCACCAACACTTTTCGTTTTTAGGTTGTTTTTTCATTTTTTTGGGGTTTTTTCTATTAGAGTTCTCATTTTGAGGTAATATTTCTCGATTGATCAGTAACTTTGTTTTGCAAGGAGAAAGTTCTAATCAACCAAAAGGTGATGGTGGTAATGGGAGCAAGCCTCCACCTCCTCCTCCTCCTTCACCTCCATCTTCACCTCCTTCCTCACCTCCTTCTTCACATAGACCTACTCCTCCTACATCTCCAAAAGGACATGCAAAGTCTCCTTTGCTTAAGGTTTATGTCAAGTTTGAATTTCCAATATATAATGTAGAAGTAAATGTTGAAAAGTTGGATAATTGGTTTCGTCAAATTGAATTTTATTGCAGGTTTTAAAAGATTGATGATGACATGACAAAAATCCAGCTTGGTTCTCTTCGCTTCGAAGGTGCATCCCTCTTCTGGTGGTAAGTCAAAACTCGAGAAGATTTGAAGAAAAGTGGTAAAATTATCTCTTCTTGGAATGATTTTATAGCTGCATTAAGAACACAATTTTATCCATTAGCTTACATGCAAAAATAAATTATGGATTGACAAAATTTTAGAAAAGCTAAAGGTCAGAGTGTCCAATGTTACACGCAATAATTTAGAAAAATAACATTAATATTGGGTCTTGATTTGACCTCACAAGATACTCTCCTTAAGTATATAGATGGATTTCATAGTTATTTGATACATACCATATGTTTAATCCCACCAATCTAGATGAAATATGTGTTCAGAAAACTCATTTAGAATCAAGAGGCAAAAATGTTCCTCAAGGGTCAAGCAAGAAACCCTTTAAATATGGAGATAAAGGAAAGGGGAAGTTTAAAGCAAAATGTAAGAAGAATGTTACAGTCAAGAAAGAGGGACACAAACTTAATTGTAAACTTTTTTCAAAACATGGCCATGATGAAGACCATTTTTGGAAATTACATCTAAAAATAAGACAAAGGAAGTTCAATAACAAGGGGAAACAAAAGTTTGTTGCTAAAACTCAACAAGATCTAAGCTCTGATTCAGGCAATGAAACCAAAATCACAGCCATGGGAATGAAAGGTATAACTTTCAATGCAAGTACTAGTTCTTCTAACAAGCATGTTGAAGCTCAAAATGGTAAAGAGATAAGTTAGCTTTTTCATATCAAGGTCATTACGGAACATACAAATATTAATACATTATTTGATAGTGGATTTCAAGTCAATCTTATCTTTGAAGCAATTGTCAAGAAACTTAACTTGGAAACCACAACTCATAAAAAACCTTACCCTTTGGGTTGGGTATGTGATGATGCCAACTTACAAGTGACAAGAAAATGTAAACTAAAATATGCCATGACTGCTAATTTTATAGATGATGTAGAGCTTGATGTTGTACCACTTGATATTTGTGGGATTTCCTTAGGGCATTCATATTTATATGGCCTAAAAACCATATTCTATTGTCATGAGAACAAATATCACATTTTCAAAGATGGAGTTGAGTATATTGTTAGAGAACATCACAAGAATATGAACTTATCTCTTGTTAGTGCAAGTCAAATTAAAAGGCTTGTGAATGCTAGTAAGTATTTTGTGTTGGTTATGATTAAAGCTAAAGATACAACTAAATCTGAAGCTTTCTCAGGATGTGATTCTAAAATCAAGCATGAATTGGTTGAGTTTGTTAATACTTATGAAAATATGTTTCAATAACTTGAAGGGTTACCTCCAAAAAGAGGAATCCAACATCAGATACAATCGCAGGAGGATGCACCACTTCCAAATATTGGCATGTATAGAATGTTAATTTTAAAGAATGCACAAATTAAGAAGAAAATTCAATAGCTTCTTGACAAATGGGTCATCAAACCTAACACATTACCTTGTTGGTCTCTCATTCTTTTGGTTTTGAAAAAATATGGTACATGGTGCATGTGTGTGGATTTCCAAGCTTTGAAAAAGATCATAGTAAAGAATCACTATCCTCTTCCTTGCATTGATGATTTGCTATATCAGTTCAAGTATGTTGTTTATTTTACTGAGATAGACTTAAGAAGAAGTTATCGTCAGATAAGGATTGTTGAAGGTGATATTTGGAAAATCTTTTTAGGACAAAACAAGGTATGTTTTAATGGTTAGTTATGTTGTTTGGGTTTTGTAATTCACCTACCACATTCATGAGAGTTATTAATGATGTATTACAATCATTCCTTGATGATGTTGTCATAGTATACTTAGATGATATTTTGATTTTTAGTAAGACTCATGAAGAGCATGCCAAACATGTAAAGCAAGTTATAGATTTCTTGAAAAAGGAAACGTTGTATTAGAAGATGTCTAAATGATAATTTGCGAAAAACTCTTTGGTTTACTTGGGTGATACTGTACGAAGTGGTGAATTGAAGATTAATCCCTCCAAATTTGATGTTATTTTGAATTTGCCTAAACCCAACATTGTAATAGAAGTTAGGAGATTTTTGGGAGTGGCACAATATTGGAGAAAAATTATCACGAACTTCTCATTCATTGCAGCACCATTACATGCTTTGATAAGTGTGAGGTAGGTATTTCAGTGGGGAGGCAAGCAACAAAAATCCTTTGACTCTTTGAAAGAGAAAATTAGTATAACACCACATCTAGCACTTCCATTTCTTAATCAAGCATTTAAAATTCAAACCAATGCAAGCGAATATGCTATGGGAGTATTTTTGATGCAACATGGTAAGCCAATATGTTATCATTATGAAACCGTTTCCAATGCAGTGATTAACTACCCAAATTATGATAAAGAGTTGTATCCTTTGGTACAAAGGGTGAAGAAATGGAAGCACTATTTGATGGGTAAGGAAATGACTATTCATACCGAGCATCAAACTTTGCAATATTTACAATTGCAAACTAAGCTACAACAAACTAGACAGTTCAGATGGATGGGATTTCCATAACAATTTCTTTTGGTTATCAGGTATAAGAAAGGTATATAAAACAAAGTTGTTGATAAGCTATCAAGGCCTACTGTTAATACATTTGTCATTCTTAATCATATCTCAAACATGCTTGAAAGTTATGTTAAACAATATGCATAAGATGAATATTTTAAATATGTTTATGCAACTTGAGTCAAGGAAGTCATGTTGAAGTGTTGGATTATCATGTTCATAACAAGTTGTTGTATCATCTTGGTAAGTTGTGTATTCCACATGGTCAAAGAGTTAGTGTCATAAGGGAAGCCCATAATTATCTTATTGTTGGCCACATTGGTATAGGCATAATATTTTCTCAATTACAAAGGTATTATTATTGGCCTCGTATGAATGAAACTATATCAAGATATGTAAAAGGATGTTCTATGTGCACTACTAGAAAACCAAGTAACAGGAAATTGGATTTGTGCACTCCACTTCATATCCCTCCTCGTCGTTGGGAAAGTATTTTTATGGATTTTGTTGGGGGACTACAAATCTCTAGGAAAGGTCATGATTATTTATATGTTGTAATCGATCATTTCAACAAAATGTTTGTATTGATGCCTTGTAAGAAACATGTTACAACTGAACAAATTGCAAAGATGTTCTTCCAAAATGTATGGGTTCATTTTGGGTTACCTATTTTGATTATTTCTTATCAATATTCTCGATTTATTTGGAAGTTTTTATCAAGTTTATGGGAACTCATGGACACAAAGTTGAAGAAGAGCACAACATTTCATCCACAAACTGACGTCTAGATGGGAGTAGTGAACAGAATAGTAGTGCATCTCCTTTGAGGATATTGTGGTAAGCATCCTAAACTTTGGGAGCGGCATTTTCATTACATCAAACATGCCTACAATTGTGCCAAGAATTCCTCTACACAAGTATCTCTATTTGAAGCTTGTTTGGGTTATTTTCCAAAGTCTTCTTTGGATTTCATCTTTGGAAAAGATATTGCAGTATATGGGCATAGTTATGTGGACAAGGACAAACATTTCATTGAAAAAATACAATAAGTGCATCATAAGGGACAAGAATAGTTGGATAGATGCCAAGCCAAGTGCAAAGAAAGATATGATAAGCATCGGTTGATCATGATTTCCGAGTGGGAGATCAAGTTTGGTTGTACATCAACAAGGAAATATTACAAGGTGAAGATAAAAAGCTCTAGCCAATCAGATATGGTCCTTTCAAAATATTAGAGAAGATTGGCAACAATGCTTTCCAATTAGATTTACCACCTTACATGAAAATTTATTATGTTGTGGATGTGGAAAATTTGAGATTGTGTGAGACTCTTATGATGGTTGATCAAGAAGGGAATGTTCAGATTCCATCTATAGAATATTTTGGTCCTTAATATTTAAATGATCTGTAAGAAGACTTTATTATTGATAGGAGAATAAGAACTTCACATAAAGGCAATGTGGAGTATCTTCGTCTG
Organism: Pinus tabuliformis; assembly: GCA_031772625.1. NCBI lineage: Eukaryota > Viridiplantae > Streptophyta > Pinopsida > Pinales > Pinaceae > Pinus > Pinus tabuliformis. The sequence continues at coordinate 629,649,288 of CM062807.1, read as the reverse complement.
GGGCTCAAAGGTACCATTCCAAGAAAAGCAAGGTGAACATAGATCGGGAAAGTGACAGATTTGTACCCTCACTTACTTGTTAAGTAAAAATAAACTTTTAGTGGTCCAAAAACTTCCAATGGGGAGGAGTGATCCAGGGGATCAAGAAATATGCTCAGAAATTAAAGTTATCAAAATATCTCAAAACTAGCAGCAAATCGTATATTTTGTTATTTTGATTCCAATGACGCTTGAATCGCCTCAATCCAACATTGTATGAGGAAGTTATCATGTTCTGAAGTTTTTGGAAAACAACAAAAAAATCAAAGTGCAGGGTTGATTGTCCATGTATAGACACCATCTTGTAGTATGTATGATCATGTAATGTTGATGTCATCCATTGACTGGGCAGTACAGGACACAATCAAATATTAAACATGGCATGTGTGTGAGGCAACATTTGGGTGTTTTTTATTGGTTGAGTCCAGACCAATCTTGTCGTGCCATGTCACCCAATCACAGGGCACCACGTGGCACAATCAGGGAAGTACATATGGCCATGTGGCCCTCTATTTCTCATCAAAATTTTGGTTGGTTGCACTTGGCAGGGTTCGAACCGCTTAGCTACCACAGACGAAGTTGACGTCGCACCATTGGACGAAACATGTTTCTCGTTATATGTTATTCGGTGGTCTATATTTAAATTAATATGGTGGAAAGATTGGGTGGATGGGAAGGCTGGCGAGCATGCTCGACTCAACCAAACCATGGTTTTTGATAATGCAATGTAATCATCGATGTAATGTTTGGGGGGAGGGGTGTTGGGCATGTTTCCCATGCCCAAGGCCTAGGGCATATCATATACACAAGATTGAAAGCGAGACTAGGGGAGAGTGTGTGACCTTTGACCCATGCCCCTCGGTCGCATGTGTCCATACGACTAGGAGTGCAATATTCAGAGGGTGCTTCCACCAAAAAGTTTTTGTTTTTTAAATAATATTTAATAACCAATCAACATAATTACCGGTTGGAGGTGGGGTTGAACCCATGACCTCCACCCAACTAATTTTGGGCACCACCAATATACCATTGGGATTTTTGTTGCAATATTAGCAAGGAAGAAACAATTTGCGGAGTAGTTTGCATACCAGATTGGAAAAATGACCATATTTTGCTCATCTTTCAACCTTTTTGACCTCAAGAAGAGCTTAGGCAGGGGTTTTTGAGCATTTTGGACATGATGGAATTTTTTTTTTTGCATATCGAAGCATGGATGTTGATGGATTGACCATTTGAGAATATAATAAAGAGGTCATGGTGGAAGTTGGACCTAAAAAAATAGTCGAAGAGCAGTGAACTTTGTTATCAATTTTCCTGTGTTTGATGTTCCATGTTTCTCTGCTTTTAACTGTTAAAATTATGCAAAATTTACTTAAGTTTGTGTGCTTTTGCAATCATAATCCATTTCCTAAAAGACATAAACTAGCTTGAAAATTATTGAAACCTTCACTTTTTATTTTTGGATCAAGCATCTTCGTGATCATCAAAAGAGTTTTTACGTGAAGAAACCCACCAAACCTTAATGTTGTGATCCAGGTTGTCACTGTAGATGTGACACCCCATCACGAGATCTACAAATAATGAAATGGATTTAACAAGCACTCTCTGAACTTCCAAAATTGCCTTACATTGATACACGTTACCTTTTCCTCTTTTCCAACGTCTGCTAATATTATCTGTGGATCCACTACATACAAGTTCAACAATTATCGCCAAGCATAGAATTATGTGATTGTGGTCTCTCAACGACCTTGATACAACCACATGTCGGTTTCTTTCCTCTCTTTCCTAAACAATGATCGTTTTTTATTGAATTAAGACTTCTATGATCCATAATAGTTATAACAAAATATTTCGGTAAAAATCACATCAGAGATATTCTCATTGACGCGTTTCAAACCAGCCAGTGTGGTTCATCTTCAGGACAAGATGAGGAACCAGATCCAGGCAATGAGATAAATAGATGTAGAGAGTTGCTAACTAGCCGTTAGCAGGTAACAACTAGTTTGACTAAGGGTAGAGTCTCTACATCTCTTGAGGAACACGAGATCTGATTTCATCTTTCATACTTGCAAATGTGCCTTTTCAAAAAGATTAACCTTGATAATAGTGGCCCTCCCGTGCAAGGTTGAAATTTTTGAATTAAGACTTTTGTGATCCATAATAGTTATAACAAAATATTTCGGTAAAAATCACATCAGAGATATTCACATCGACGCATCTCTAACTAGCCAGTGTGGTTCATCATCAGGACAAGATGAGGAACCAGATCTAGGGAATGCAATAAATAGATGTAGAGAGCTGCTAACTAGCCATTAGCGGGTAACATCTAGTTTGACTAAGGGCAGAGTCTCTACATCTCTTGAGGAACACCAGATCTAATTTCATCTTAATACCTACAAATGTGCCTTTTCAAAAAGATTAACCTTGATAATAGTGGCCCTCCCATGCAGGGTTGAAATTTTTGAATTAACACTTCTGTGATCCATAATAGTTATAAAAAAATATTTCGATAAAAAACACATCAGAGATATTCTCATCAACGTATTTCGAACCAGCTAGCGTGGTTCATCTTCAGGACAAGATGAGGAACCAAATCTAGGCAATGAGATAAATAGATGTAGAGAGCTTCTAACTAGCCGTTAGCGGGTAACAGCTAGTCTGACTAAGGGAAGAGTCTCTACATCTCTTGAGGAACACCAGATCTGATTTCATCTTTGAAACCTGCAAACATGCCTTTTTGAAAAGATTAACCTTGATAACAGTGGCTCTCCCATGCAGGGTTGAAATTTTTGAATTAAGACTTTTGTGATCCATAATATTGTAACAAAATATTTTGGTAAAAATCACATCAGATATATTCTTGTCGACGCATTTCGAACCAACCAGTGTGGTTCATCTTTAGGACAAGATGAGGAACTAGATCCAGGCAATGAGATAAATAGATGTAGACAGTAGCTAACTAGCCGTTAGTGGGTAACAACTAGTTTGACTAAGGGCAGAGTCTATACATCTCTTGAGGAACACCAGATGGATTTGTCACAACCTCCAGAGTAAAGAATAGAGTCAATGGTGCTAAGATCTAGTCCATTGATGGAATATTTGTGTTGTTGACTCATCGCAACTAGAGGATGTTTTCGATCTCGTGAGGCCTTTATCCAGATTTTGATTCTAGCGTTGTCAAGTCCTGTGTAAAAAAAGCCATCTAGTGAAACCATAAGTGCATTAATGACATCATAATTTTGTGTGAAAGATTCAACACATCTCATCTTGGAAGGTCTCTAGGTCTCCATCATCCTGTCTGAGGAAGTTGAATGAAAAAATCCATTTCTATCACCCAGCAAAGCAATATAGTATCAAAATGTTTAATCTAGAGTACCTTCTTGTGCCTCCTGAGAATACTTCTTAGGTGTTATGGCATTTATCACATAATCCTTCAAGGTTGGCATGGTGACCACCAACTTATATCCCAAGGTTTGTATATTCTCAACATGTTTCCAAACTCTGATTTTATGATCTTAATGCACGTTGTATATCCTATAGCCAGAAACCAAAATACACTTGATAGCTCCATCACCATGACCAAGCTTACAATGTTCAATGAGCTTGGGATGTCTTCATACCCTTATGTCATTTCTAGAGGATCCACTATAGAGGAGGTTGTGCACCATTGCTAGAGAAAACACACACCCACCATGACCTCTCAATTTACCAATGCATCAATAAACATTGTCTTCGAGGTTGCTCCCTAGAGGTCGATCCATCCCTACATAGGGGATCGAGCATATGCTACCCTGTGAAAAAAGACTCAATTTTGATTGGATTCTTAGTGTAAAATAAATATTTAATTTTAATAACAGGATTGTTGTATATCCCTTGTTGTATTTAGACGGTCTTCAACCTTGCGATATGAGAAAACTCACTAGAGATGGAAGAGTCTCGTGCGATTTAGTTTTCATCTTTGTACCATTGAGGTTCATATTTGAAGAATCACTAGTGTTCCATAATAGTAAGGAGCTTGTTATAAAGGAAGAGGACATATTGTCAAATTGAAATTGAAAACCCGTTGTGGGGAGACAAAGATAAGAAGGTGATCAAAGTTGAGTAATCCTCTTGTTTCTCGACACATTTCCTTTCTCATTAAGTTTCTTAGTGAAACTTAGCCAAATGCGTAGAATAATGTGTCAGATGTTGGACCACGGGTAGTGAACGAGCAAGCATGGGCCATGTGACAACATTATTTACTAGCACAACCATATAATTTAAATGGTTGGCAAACACCCATGGACATCAAAAAAGTTACAATAAATAAAATAACTATTTCACATTAATTAATGCAATATCAATAAATTACTACAAATAATATTGAAATATTTAATAAATAATTATTTTGCTTTACTATCTATTTCATTTAAATTTATTGATTGCAAGCAAGCAATAAAAATGGAAATTTAAGAGAAAAATATTTAGGTTTATGAGAGATTTTTCGGCGTAAATCACAAGATCTATCATTTGTCGACACGTTTCGAACCAACTAGTGTGGTTCATTGTCAGGACAAGTTGAAGAACCAGATCCAACTTTGCATGTTAAATAGCTTGAGCAGAGCCTCCAACGGCTAACTAGGCCAACGGCTAAATTGGACTAGGGACTAGGGTCAAAAACCAGTTATTTAATAATTAAATGGAAGTTAGTTATAATAAGGGACCTTACCTCTAAATAAATATATAAATTATATGCATAAAATAATCTAATTTAATTGGTTGTTAATATAATAGTTAGTTAAAAGGTATTAACTATTTAATAAATACATAGAAAATATGTATATTAGAAAAAAAATTATAATTAACTATCTATAGAGTTATAACTAACTAATTATAAATATATATAGAATTATATGTATATAAATATAAATAATTTTAAAATTGGTTATTAAGTTAATAGTTAGTATATATATATATATATATATATATATATAAGAATAAAATAATATTAAGTTAAAAAAAATAGCTAAAAATAAAATAAATAAATAAACTAACTAGAATCAAATAAGATCAAGTTAATTGAAAAAAAAAAATTTAATTATCCAAATTTAAAACCAACGGTATAAATGAATATACCTAAAGGATTAAAATTATATATATATATATATATATATATATATATATATATAATTAATAAATTAATTAATTAAGATAGTAGCTAGTTATAAGGGTACTAATAGTAAAAAAATAATAAAAAAGCCAACGGGGACAGAATAAAATATTTTAACTAATCAAATAAAATAATTGTAAATATTAACTTATTATTATAATGATCTAACAGAACAAATAAAAAGACGAGACAACAAACGAGGGGATGGGAGGGCGAGGGGCAGAAAGGAAGAAAGCGGCTAGGAAGAGAGAGCTGGGACCCAACACCTATTGATTTAATACAACAAATTATCTCACCATAAATATACAATTATTTACATATTAAAAATCTCCATTACAAAATAAAAGCGAATCTCCATAATTAAAATTTTTATTACATATTTCATAATTACCAATAATAAAATAATTTAAAATAAAATTATAATTCAATTAATTTTATATTTTTTTTAATTTTACCAATATAATTGTATAATGAAATAAATATTTAAATTTTAATACATTACTTTATATAATAATAAATAAAATTAAATATTAAATCAATATAAACATTAAAGTGATTTACTTTACAGGTAACACTAAAGACGTACCTATCAATTTTATGCATAATGGTCAAAGTTAAAATGGCTGTCAGCTTTATTGTCTCCTCGTTATCAAAATGACGACATACGACATAACACGCATAATCTCGGCTACTAACAACTTAACACAGTGCTGATGGGCCCCCGGATGCGGGTGCAATTAAGGAATTTAAGGCTATGATACGGGATGACAATGGGTGAGATGGCCACTTGGCCCCCTGCAACCATTCCAAGACCAGCTTAATTAATCCTCACGGCACCTCGCAGGCAACATTTAATGCCTGCTCTTGCCAAGGCAAAATCATCAACTGCATAACCATGGCTCCGGTGATTCACCCGATCATTCTTCCCCTATTTCATTGTGCCTGCCCTTCGTAAGTGGAAGCGTCGACTGAGCGAACCAGTACAAGACGCAGATACTGGCTTCTTTGCTGTCTGGACTTGGGTAATGGCTTCCACCATTCCCATACTAACTTCTGCTCTTCTACTCAGCACTCTGGTTTCCACCACTCCCCTTAGCACTCTATAAATTCCGATCAGCATTCCTCTGTCATCTCTTCTTTCGCCCCTCCTGACTCTACAACTGCGCCTACCTCCACCATGGTCTGCCACCGCATGTGCAGCCATCATGGTGGCATGCGTGGTAGTAGCTCCCGCTCCTCTACTTTACACAGCCACAATTCGGCTTCCCCTGCCTCCATCTGCATTTCTGAAGAGCCTGAGCCGCAAATACCCATGACTACTTCCCTGGAGGAGATGAACAGAGCAGGTCTAAGCTGGCACAGAGACAACATTGACGCTGAATGGTAATGGAGGTCGGCATAGAAGACATGGAAAAGCCACTGCTGGAAGCTTGCATGATGCTTCAGGTGTTGCTAGTGACACGCAGGCTGTGGACAGCCATCTGGAGAACACGTTGCGCTCGCAAGATGCAGATGGCAGCAGGGAGGGAAATCGTCAGGCAGAGGGATGTGGCGGGGTGAACAACCCGGATGACTAGGCATGTCCTATTGTGGAGGAACTCGGCCTAGATGACCTGGAGCCAAGTGTCACTTCCGACAGGTGGCAATTCACTTAGTTCTGGTTTTTTCTATCTTGCTTATGTGTCCTCAAGGACTTTTGATGGCTGGGCGGTCCAGTTAGGACAATTTGTGGTTTTTCTAGTTGGTTTTGCTCGTTTTCAGGGTGGTTTTGCTTTTAGCTTATAGGCTGGTTTATTCAGGAAACTTGTGGGTTAACTTTTGGATGTTTAATGGATTGGTATCCCCTTTGTAGGGGCAGTCTTAGACAATTTTCATGGTTGTGTGCTAATTAAGGCTGGAACCCTTTACGACCTGGCTACTATGTAACTTTTTGGTATTATATCAATAGATTAACCTTATTTAAAAAAAAAACACAGTGTTGATGGGCCACATTCTCCTGGTTTGCATCGCTTCTGCTGCGCCCACGAACGAAGTTCATACTAATGCTCCCCAACAGCCGAGGAGCGTTTATGGCCAATGGAGGACGAAAGCTGGTAAGTGGGTGGATCAATGGAGTTGAAATCATTGACATGCCATCAATATTTTACATAAGTGATATATTATTTATTTATTGTTTTTAAAATTATCTAAATCGGTGATATGTTATTTAATTATTTAAAAAAAAATTATGTATTAAGTATGAACATTTGTTTTAAAATGTTAGTGGTTTTGATGGTAATTTTGAAAAGTATTGACGCAACATCAACTTATTTTGTTTTTTTGTTTAAAGAGCTTATTTTTTACACTTTAAATTTTCTAATGTATTAAATGTGGATAATTTTTTTTTAATGTTGGTGATTTGCATGTTGGTAATAAAACATAAAACAAAAAACAAAAAACACAAAAACATAAAAATATATATATATATATATATAATCCATAAAGATATATAAAAAAAACAAAATTACCTTGTAAAAATAAAATATTTAAACCAAGATAGATAAATAAATAAATAAATAAGGAAAAAAAATCAAAAAAACATGTAATTTAAAACAAAAAAAAAAAGAATTTCTTTTTAAACATAAAAAATAAATAAACAAATCTCGATAATTAAAAAAATAATATAATAAAATATTTAAATAAAAAAATTTAAAATAACTAATATATATATATATATATATATATATATATATATATATATATATATATATATACAAAAATTTTAAAATAATTAAAATTAAAAAAACGAATTTAACTTCCTAGGTGGTTGCGGGGGCTCGACCTTGGGTAGGTGGGTAACTTCCTACCTACCTAACGTCGAGCCCCCATGGCCACTTGTGCAGGGGAAGGTCGATTTTGGGAATCGACCTACCCCACCCAGGTGGTTGCGGGGGCTTAGCCTTGGACGACAGGGTAGGCTCCCTACCTGCCCAAGGTCAAGCCCCCGCGGCCACCTGGGAGAGGGGAGGTTGATTCCGGAAATTGACCTTCCCCCTCCCAGGTGGCTACGGGCGCTAGGCTCTAAGGGTCGATTTCGGGAATCGACCTCTCCTTGCCTAGGTGGCTGCAAGGGTTTGGCCCAATGTCAATCCCTTGCGACCACCTACGTGGGGGGAGGTCAATTCTGGGAACCAACCTTCCCCTACCCAAGTGGTCGCATGAGCTCGGCCCTGGGCGGACTGGAAGCTTCTCGTCCGCCCAGACCTGAGTCCCTGTAGCCACCTACGCAGGAGGCACACTGTTATTTTTTTAATATATTTCTTTAAATTCTTTCAAAAAAAATGCTTTTTCTTTTGGTTAATTTTTTTTCTTTTCAATTATGGTTTTTTTAATCATTTTTTTCTTTTTTTTTACAAGTTAATTTTGTTTTTTTGTTTTTTACATTTTTATGTGTTTTTTTATTTTATTTCTTTTTTATATATATTTTTACATTTGATTTATTTTTGCCATGTTTTTTATGGTTTTTTTTCATTTTCTTAACGTTTCTGGTATAAGTTAGATTTTTAAATGTTTTTTTGTTTCTTATTTATTTCTTTTAAAGATTTTTAATTTATTATTTTATTTTTTAAATGGTTTTTATTGTGCTTTTTTACGTTTATTTATTTATTTTAATATTTTTTTGTTTTTTAATTTATCTCATCAATATTATTTTTTTTTTGGGTAAAATTTTTAAATTCTTTTCTTAAATTAATGTTTTTTTTAATATTTTCCTTTTTTATTCATTTATTTTTTATGTTTTGTTTTTTTGTTTTTGTTTTTTTTTTTAATGTTTTTTTATGTTTTATTTTAATTTTTTTTTATATATATTTTTTAATATTTTATGTTTTAATATATATTTGTATTTACTTGTTATTATTTTTTTAATTTCTTGTCTTTTTAGTTTTATTTTTTCAATGTTTTATTATTCTCAACATATTTGAATGGACACATATGTCAAAATAAATTGTGTGTAGAACTAATAAGTCTAGGAGAACAACGTTTTGTTGATGGTGTACTTCGTTAGAGGTCGATAGGATTCCAGAAACGGCATTTCTTTTTGCATAATCTTCAATATGTTTTTTAGTTTCGATTTATTAAATTCAAAAGAAATATAATTTTAATATGAAATTATTATTATTATTATTATTATTATTATTATTATTATTATTATTATTATTATTATTGTTATTATAAAATGAAATATAGTTTTTAAAAAACAATTTGCAAGTTTCAAAATCTTAAAAGTATTTAAAAATAAACTATTTACAAAAATTTCCAAAAAAAATAAATGTTTTAATGTGGAGAGTATCAAAAACTCCAAAATCACATATAAATTCATTTGTTTTATAAATTTGTTTATTCATCATAACTGAAGTGTTTCCTATCCAGTGACTTCAATAGATTATATAAAAAAAAATATTATATTTAATAAATTTCTATTAATACAATAAACTTAAAGAAAAAATAAATTAATATAAATTAAATGACAATTATTTTTTTAAATAATATTAACACCATGGCTGAAAATTGTTGGATTTTAAGGTTTTTCATAGAGTTGATATTTTATCATTAGTGTCATTCTTGGAATTTTAAGGCTTTTCAGAGACATGATATTTTATCTTTAATATTGTGCCTAAAAATCATTGGAATTTTAAGCAGATGTGATATTTTATCTTTAATGTCATGCCTATAGTGGGAATTTTAAGGCTCTTCAGAGTCATAATATTTAACATCATTACTAAAAAATGTTGACAATTTACCCAGGAAAAAAAAAGACATTATTCTAGCATAAAAAAAAATGGCTTTTACTTCCATGTTTAAAAAATGTTGAATATATATATATATATATATATATATATATATTCTAGCATCAACACTTTTCGTTTTTAGGTTGTTTTTTCATTTTTTTTTGTTTTTTTTTCTTATAGTTCTCCTTTTGAGGTAATAGTTTTCAGTTTATCAGTGACTTTGTTTTGCAAGGAGAAAGTTCTAATCAACCAAAAGGTGATGGTGGTAATCGGAGAAAGCCTCCACCTTTTCCTCCTCCTTCACCTCCATCTTCACCTCCTTCCTCACCTTCTTCTTCACATAGACCTACTCCTCCTACATCTCCAAGAGGACATGCTACGTCTCCTTTGCTTAAGCTTTACGTCAAGTTTGAATTTCCAATATATAATGGAGAAGTAAATGCTGAAAAGTTGGATAATTGGTTTCGTCAAATTGAAGTTTATTGCAGGATTCAAAAGATTAATGATGATGTCACAAAAATTCAGCTTGGTTCTCTTCACTTCAAAGGTGCATCCCTCTTCTCATGGGAAGCCAACTCAAGAAGATTTGAAGAAAAGTGGTAAAATTATCTCTTCTTAGAATGATTTTATAGTTGCATAAGAATACAATTTTGTCCATTAGCTTACATGCAAAAAGAAATTATGGATTAACAAAATTTTAGACAAGCTAAAGGTCAGAGTGTCCAATGTTACACACAAAAATTTAGAAAAATAACATTAATATTGGGTCTTGATTTGACCTCACAAGATACTCTCCTTTAGTATATAGGTGGATTTCATAGTTATTTGATTCATACCATATGTTTAATCCCAACAATCTAGATGAAATGTGTGTTCAGGCAACTCATTTAGAATCAAGAGGCAAGAATGTTCCTCAAGTGTCAAGCAAGAAACCCTTTAAATATGGAGATAAAGGAAAGGGGAAACTTAAAGGAAAACTTAAGAGGAATGCTACAACCAAGAAAGAGGGAGACAAACTTACTTGTAAACATTTTTCAAAACATGGCCATGATGAAGATCGTTTTTGAAATTACATCTAAAAATAAGACCAAGGAAGTTCAATAATGAGGGGAAACAAAAGTATGTTGCTAAAACTCAACAAGATCTAATATCTAATTCAGGTGATGAAACCAAAATCACAACCATGGGAATGAAAGGTATAACTTCTAACGCAAGTATTAGTTCTTCTAACGAGCATGTTGAACCTCAAAATGGTAAAGAGATAAGTGATATTTTTCATATCAAGGTCACTACGGAACATAAAAATATTAATAGATTATTTGAAAGTGGATTTCAAGTCAATCTTATCTTTGAAGCAATTGTCAAGAATATTAACTTGGAAACTACACCTCATACAAAACCTTACTCTTTGGGTTGTGTATGTCATGATGCCAACTTGCAAGTGACAAGAAAATGTAAACTAAAATTTTCTATCACTATTAATTTTATAGATGGTATAGAGCTTGATGTTGTACCACTTGATATTTGTGGGATTTCCTTAGGGTGTCCATATTTATATGGAAAAAAACCATATTCCATCGTCATCAGAACAAATATCATATTTTCAAAGATGGAGTTGAGTATCTTGTTAGAGAACATCGCAAGAGTATGAACTTATCTCTTGTTAGTGTAGGTCAAATTAAAAGGCTTGTGAATGCTAGTAAGAATTTTGTGTTGTTGATGATTAAAGCTAAAGATACAACTAAATCTGAAGCTTTCTGGGGATATGATTCTAAACTCAAGCATGTATTGGTTGAAATTGTTAATACTTATGACAAGATGTTTCAGGAACTTGAAGGGTTACCTCCAAAAATAGGAATCCAACATCAGATACAATTGCAGGAGGATGCACCACTTTCCAATATTGGCATGTATAGAATGTTAATTTTAGAGAATGCACAAATTAAGAAGCAAATTCAAGAGCTTCTTGACAAAGGGGTCATCAAACCCAGCACATAATATTGTTGGTCTTTCATTGTTTTGGTTCTGAAGAAAGATGGTACATGGTGCACGTGTGTGGATTTCTAAGCTTTGAAAAATATCATAGTAAAGAATCATTATCCTCTTCCTTGCATTGATGATTTGCTATATCAGTTCAAGTATGTTGTTTATTTTACTAAGTTATACTTAAGAAGCAGTTATCATCAGCAAGGATTGTTGAAGGTGATATTTGGAAAATTTCTTTTAAGACAAAACAAGGTATGTTTTAATGGTTAGTTATGTTGTTTTGGCTTTGTAATTCACCTACCACATTCATGAGAGTTATTAATGATGTATTACAATCATTCCTTGATGATGTTGTCATAGTCTACTTAGATGATACTTTTACTTTTAGTAAGACTCATGAAGAGCATGTGAAACATGTAAAGCAAGTTATAAATGTCATGAAAAAGGAAAAGTTGTATTTGAAGATGTCTAAATGAGAATTTGGGAAAAACTCTTTGGTTTACTGGGGTGATACTGTAGGAAGTGGTGAATTGAAGATTAATCTCTCCAAAGTTGATGTTATTTTTAATTGGCCTAAACCCAACAATGTTATACAAGTTAGGAGATTTTTGGGAGCGACACAATATTAGAGAAAAATTATTACAAACTTCTCATTCATTGCAACACCATTGCATTCTTTGGTAAGTGTGAGGCAGGGATTTCAGTGCGGATGAAAGCAACAAAAATCCTTTGACTCTTTGAAAGAGAAAATCAATGTAACACCATTTCTAACACTTCCAGTTCTTAATCAAGCATTTAAAATTCAAACTGATGCACGCGAATATGCTAGGGGAGTATTTTTTATGCAACATGGTAATCCAATATGTTATCATTATGAAACCTTTTCCAATGCAGTGATTAACTATCTAACATATGATAAAGAGTTGTACCCTTTGGTACAAAGCGTGAAGAAATGGAACCACTATTTGATGGGTAAGGAAACAATTATTTATACTGACCATCAACCTTTGCAATATTTACAATCACAAACTAAGCTACAACAAGCTAGACATTTCAGATGGATGGGATTTCCACAACAAATTCTTTTGGTTATCAGGTATAAGAAAGGTATATACAACAAATTTGTTGATATGCTATCAAGGCATGTTGTTAATGCATCTATCATTCTTAAGCATATCTCAAACATGCATGAAAGTTATATTGAATAATATGCTTAAGATGAAGATTTTAAATATGTTTATGCAACTTGAGTCAAGGAAATCATGTTGAAGTGTTAGATTATCATGTTCATAACAAGTTGTTGTATCATCTTGGCAAGTTGTGTATTCCACACAGTCAAAGAGTTAGTGTCATAAGGGAAGCCCATAATTATCTTATTGTTGGCCACATTGCTGTAGGAAAAATATTTTCTATGTTACAGAGGTATTATTATTGGCATCGTATGAATGAAACTGTATCAAGTTATGTAAAAGGATGTTCTACGTGCACTACTAGAAAACCAAATAATAGGAAATTAGATTTGTGCACTCCACTTCATATCCCTTCTCGTCCTTGGGAAAGTATTTTTATGGATTTTGTTAGGGGACTACAAATGTCTAGGAAAGGTCATGATTATTTATATGTTGTAATGGATCATTTCAACAAAATGTGTGTGTTGATGCCTTGTAAGAAACATGTTACAACTGAACAAACTGCAAAGATGTTCTTCCAAAATGTATGGGTTCATTTTGGGTTACATAATTTGATTATTTCTTATCAATATTCTCGATTTATTGGGAATTTTTTTTCAAGTTCATGGAAACTTGTGGACACAAAGTTGAAGAAGAGCACAACATGTCATCCACAAACTGACGTCTAGACGGGAGTAGTGAACAAAACAACAATGCATTTCCTTCGAGGATACTATGGTAAGCATCCTAAACTTTGGGATCAGAATTTGCATTACATTAAACATGCCTACAATCGTGTCAAGAATTCATCTACACAAGTATCTCTATTTGAAGCTTGTTTGCATTATTTTCCAAAGTCTTCTTTGGATTTCATCTTTGGAAAAGATATCACAATATATGGGCATAGTTATGTGGACAAAGACAAGCATTTCATTAAAAAATTACAATAAGTCCATCACAGGGTACAAGAATAGTTGGATAGATGTCAAGCCAAGTACAAAGAAAGATATGATAATCATTAGGTTGATCATGATTTCCAAGTGGGAGATCAATTTTGGTTGTACATCAACAAGGAAAGATTACAAGGTGAAGATAAAAAGCTCCAGTCAATCAAATATGGTCCTTTCAAAATATTAGAGAAGATTGGGTAACAATGCTTTCCGATTAGGTTTACCACCTCAAATGAAATTTTTTTATGTTGTGAATGTGGAAAATTTGATATTGTATGAGACTCCTATGATGGTTGATCAAGAAGGGAATGTTAAAATTCCATCTATAGAATATTTTGGTCTTGAATATTTAAATGAGTTGTAGGAAGGCTCTATTATTGGTAGGAGAATAAGAACTTCACACAAAGGCAATGTGGAGTATCTTCATGTGGGGCTCAAAGGTACCAATCCAAAAACATCAAGGTGAACAGAGATCGAGAAAGTGAGGGAGTTGTACCCTCACTTTCCTATTAAGTAAAAATATACTTTTAGTGGTCCAAAAACTTCCAATGGGGAGGAGTGATCCCAGGGGATCAAAAACATGCACAAAAATTAAACTTACCAAAATCCCTCAAAACTAGCACCAAATTGTAAAGCTTGTCATTTTGATTCCAATGACACTTAAATCGCCTCGATCCGACATCATATGAGGAAGTTATCGTGTTCCGAGGGTTTTGGAAAACAAAAAAAAAATCAAGGTGCAGGGTTGATTGTCCATGTACAAACACCATGTGGTAGTATGTATGATGATGTAATGTTGATGTCATCCATTGACTGGGCAGTACAGGACAAAATCAAATACTAAACGTGGCATGTGTGTGAGGCAAAATTTGGGTTTTTTTTATTGGTTGATTCGAGACCAATCTTCTTGTTCCATGTGGCCCAATCGTAGGGCACCACATGGCCCAATCATGGAAGGACATATGGCCATGTGGCTCTCTATCGCTCATCAAAATTTTGGTTGGTTGCACTCCGCAAGGTTCAAACCCCTTACCTACCATCGACGAAGTCAACATCGCACCATTGGACCAAACATGTTTCTCGTTATATGTTATTCGGTGGTTTATATTTAAATTAATATGGGGGAGAGGTTGAGGGGATGGGAAGGTTGGTGAGCTTGCTCGACTAGCCCAGACCATAGTTTTTGATAATGCAATGTAATCATCAGTGTAATGTCCGGGGGAGGGGTGTTGGGCACGTTGCCCATGCTGAAGGCCCAGGGCATATCATATGCACAAGATCGGGAGAGAGACTAAGGGAAAGCATGTGGCCTTTGACCCATGCCCCTCAGTCCCATGTATCCATATGACTAGGCACACACTATTCAGAGGGTGCTTTGACAAAAAAGTTTTTAATTTTTAAATAATATTTAATAACCAATCAACATAATTACCGGTTGGAGGTGGGGTTGAACCCATGACCTCCGCCCAACTAATTTTGGGCACCATCAATATACCACAGGAAGTTTTGTTGCAATAATAGCAGGGAAGAAACAATTTGCGGAGTAGTTTGCATACCAGATTGGAAAAATGACCATATTTTACTCATTTTTCAACCTTTTCAACTCAAGAAGAGCCTAGGCAGGGGTTTTTGAGCATTTTGGACATGATGGAAATGTTTTTTTTGCATATTGAAGCTTGGATGTGGATGGATTGAGCATTTGACAATATAATAAAGAGGTCACACTCGAAGTTGAACCTGAAAATGTAGCCGAAGAGGGGTGAACTTCGTTATCAATTTTCCTGTGCTTGATGTTCCATGTTTCTCTGCTTTTAACTATTAAAATTATGCAAATACTTAAGTTTGTGTGCTTTTGCAATCATAATCCATTTCCTAAAAGACATAAGCTAGCTTGCAAATTATTGAAACCTTTACTTTTTATTTTTGGATCATGCATCTTTGCAATCATCAAAAGAGTTTTTACGTGAAGAAACCCACCAAACATTAATGTTGTGATCTAGGTTGTCGCTGTAGATGTGACACCCCATCATGAGATCTAAAAATAATGAAATGGATTTAATAAGAACTCTCTGAACTTCCAAAATCGCCTTACATTAATGCACGTTACCTTTTCCTCTTTTCCACACTCTCCTAATATTAACTGCAGATCCACTACATACAAGTTCAACAACTATCATCAAGCATAGAACTGTGTGATTGTGGCCGCTCAAGGACCCTGATATGACCATGTGTCACTTGCCTTCCTCTCTTTCCTAAACAATGATGGATTTTTTTGAATTAAGACTTCTGTGATCCATAATAGTTACAACAAAATCTTTCAGTAAAAATCACATCAGTGATATTCTCATTGACACATTTCGAACCAGCCAGTGTGATTCATCTTCAGGACAAGACGAGGAACCAAATCCAGGCAATGAGATAAATAGATGTAGAGAGTTGTTAACTAGTCGTTAGCAGGTAAAAACTAGTTTGACTAAGGCTAGAGTATCTACATCTCTTGAGGAACACCAGATCTGATTTCATCTTTGATACCTGCAAACATGCCTTTTTGAAAAGATTAACCTTGATAATAGTGGCCCTCTCGTGCAAGGTTGAAATTTTTGTATTAAGACTTCTGTGATCCATAATAGTTATAACAAAATCTTTCGGTAAAAATCACATTAGAGATATTCTCATCGACGCATTTTGAACCAGCCAGTGTGGTTCATCTTCAAGACAAAATGAGGAACCAGATCTAGGCAATGAGATAAATAGATTTAGAGAGCTACTAACTAGTCATTAGCGGGTAACATCTAGTTTGACTAAGGGAAGAGTCTCTACATCTCTTGAGGAACACCAGATCTGATTTCATCTTGATATCTGCAAATGTGCCTTTTCGAAAAGATTAACCTTGATAACAATGGCCCTCTCGTGCAAGGTTGAAAATTTGCAATTAAGACTTCTGTGACCCATAATAGTTATAATAAAATATTTCGGTAAAAATCACATCAGAGATATTCTCTTTGATGCGTTTCGAACCAGCCAGTGTGGTTCATCTTAAGGACAAGATGAGGAACTAGATCCAGGCAATGAGATAAATAGATGTAGAGAGATTCTAACTAGTCATTAGCGGGTAACAGCTAGTTTGACTAAGGGAAGAGTCTCTACATATGTTGAGGAACACCAGATCTGATTTCATCTTTGATACCTGCAAACGTGCCTTTTCAAAAAGATTAACCTTGATAACAGTGGCCCTCCTGTGTAGGGTTGAAATTTTTGAATTAAGACTTTTGTGATCCATAATAGTTACAAGAAAATATTTCGGTAAAAAACACATCAGAGATATTCTCATCATTGTGTTTCGAGCCAGCTCGTGTGGTTCATCTTCAGGACAAGATGAGGAACCGAATCTAGGCAATGAGATAAATAGATGTAGAGTGCTGCTAACTAGTCGTTAGCGGGTAACAGCTAGTCTGACTAAGGGAAGAGTCTCTACATATCTTGAAGAACAACATATCTGATTTCATATTTGATACTTGCAAACATCCCTTTTTGAAAATATTAACCTTGATAACACTGGCCCTCCCATGCAGGGTTGAAATTTTTGAATTAAAACTTTTGTGATCCATAAGATTGTAACAAAATATTTTGGTAAAAATCACATCAGATATATCCTCGTTGACGTGTTTTGAACCAACCAGTGTGGTTCATCTTCAGGACAAGATGACGAACTAGATCCAGGCAATGAGATAAATAGATGTAGAGAGCTACTAACTAGCCGTTAGCTAGTAACAACTAGTTTGACTAAGGGCACAGTCTACACATCTCTTGAGGAACACCAGATGGATTTGTCACAACCTCCAGAGTAAAGAATGGAGTCGTTGGTGCTAAGATATAGTGCATTGATGGAAGATTTGTACTGTTGATTCATTGCAACTAGAGGATGTTTTCAATCTCCTGAGGCCTTTATCCAGATTTTGATTCTAGAGTCTACAAATCCTGTGTAAAAAAACCATCTATTGAAACCATAAGTGCATTAATGACATTGTTATGTTGTGTGAAAGATTCAACACATCTCATGTCGGAAGGTCTCCAGGTCTTCACCATCCTGTCCCAGGAAGTCGAATGAAAAAACCCATTTCTATCAGTGAGCAAAGCAATATAGTATCAAAATGTTTAATCTAGAGTACCTTCTTGTGCCTCCTGAAAATAATTCTTAGGTGGTATGACATTTATCACATAATCCTTCAAGGTTGGCATGGTGACCACCAAATTATATCCCGAGGGTTGTATATTCTCAGCATGTTTCCAAACTCTGATTTTATGATCTTGATGCATGTTGTATATCCTATAGCTAGAAACCAAAATACACTTGATAGCTCCATCACCATGACCAAACTTACAGTGTTCAATGAGCTTGGGATGTCTTCATACCCTTATGTCATTTCTAGAGGATCCACTGTAGAGGAGGTTGCGCACCATTGCTAGAGAAAACACACACCCACCATGACCTCTCAATGTACCTATGCATTGATAAACATTGTCTTCGAGGTTGCTCCCTAGAGGTCGATCTATTCCTACACAGGGGACCGAGCATATGCTACCCTGTGAAGGAAGACTCTATTGTGATTGGATGGTTAGCGTAAAAGAAATGTTTAATTCTGATAGCAGGCTTGTTGTATTTAGACTGTCTTCAACCTTGTGATATGAGAAAACTCACTGGAGATGGAAGAGCCTCCTGTGATTTAGTTTTCATCTTTGTACCATTGAGGTTTATATTTGAAGAATCACTAGTGTTCCACAATAGTAAGGAGCTTTCTATAAAGGAAGAAGACATATTGTCAAATTGAAATTGAAAACCCGTCATGGGGAGATAAAGATAAGAATTTGATCAAAGTTAAGTAATCCTCTTGTTTCTCGATGCATTTCCTTTCTCATTAAGTTTCTCAATGAAACTTGCAAAATGCATAGAATAATGTGTCAGATGTTGGACCACAAGTAGTGAACGAGAAAGCATGGGCCATGTGACAACATTATTTAATAGCACAACCATATAATTTAAATGGTTGGCAAACACCCATAAACATCAAAAAACTTACCATAAATAAAATAGTCATTTCATATTAATTAATGCAATATCAATAAATTACTACAAATAATATCTAAATATTTAATAAATAATAATTTTTCTTTACTATATATTTCATTTAAATTTATTGATTTTAGGCTACCCAAAAAAATGGAAATTTAAAAGAAAAATACTTAATACAACAAATTATCTCACCATAAATATATATTTATTATTTTTCTAAGTCTAATCATAATTGTTAATTAATTATTTATTGTTTTTTCCGAGTCTAATCATAAAATTATACCGTTATGAAAGAAATGAATTTTTAATAAATCTTATTAGTCATTATTACTCCATCTATAACATAATTCAATATTCTATGTTAATAAGTAAAATTCAAATAGTAATCAGTTGAGTGATTGGCAGTAACTGTTAAAAAGACTTATCAAATATGAAACTTCAAATTTAATCTCATAACTTTGCTTTCCAATAACTTGTAATTTGGTGTCATGTGTTATTGGTGTCTTCCATCTATGAGTATATTTGGTGTCAAATGCTATTGGTGTCTTCTATCTATATGTATATGAAAGATATTCTTTATGAACTCCAAATTTGTATTTACATTTTAATCTCATAATAAAAATTATTTCCCATCTACAAAGATACTAACATAGATTCCATGTATGTTAGATTGCCATTGATACTAATATAGATTCTAGGTATGTTAGATTGCCATTGGTACTAACATAAATTCCATCTATGATTATGCGAAAGATATTCTATACCAACTCTACATGTAAACCTTATTATAAATTTACTATCAAATCGTAAATCACGAATTCAAATGATCATTTTAATTAAAAATGTTATATGAATATATGTTATAATTTTTTTAAACATGTGATATTAATAAGTCATAATATTAAAACATGATTTATTTATCTTTTAAAAATTTCTATTATAAAATAGAAGCGAATTTTTATAATTAAAAATTTTATTACATGTTACTAATAATAAATTAATTTAAAATAAAATTATAGTTAAATTAATTATATATATATTTTTAATTTTACCCATATAAAATGTATAACGAAATAAATATTTAAATTTTAATATAAATACATTACTTTATATAATAATAAATAATATTAAATATTAAATCAATATAAACATTAAAGTGATTTACTTTTAAAGACGTCCCTGTCAATTTTATGCATAATGGTCAAAGTTAAAATGGCCGTCAGCTTTATTGCCTGCTGCGTCCACAAAGTATTCTCATTCTTTGCGCGTTTCTGGTGCAGCAATAGCCGAACAGCATTTACGACCATGGAGGACGAAAGTCAATGAGGCAAGTCGCGATCATTATTTTCCATTAAAATTAAAATTAAAATTTTAATTAAAATTATATATATATAGATATAGACCTACATTATTTTGGGAGAGTTTTTTTGAATGATTGTGAGTGGAATTTGTTTAAGGTGGGACAGCTTTCAGGTAGGTTTGAACGGAATAAAGATATGCAGATCTGCTTTTCAGTGGAATACTGTCATGTTTTATGTGATGGGACACTGTCATGTTCTTTGGTTGGGACACTGTCATGTTCTATAGTTTCTTTTTCTTATAGTGGATTTTTGTTGAGGTTAGGGATAATTTTAAAGATTCTTAAATGAAAGAATGATCTATATATTGGTGAAATATTGTACTGTCTCATGTAATGGTTTGTGTTTTTTAGGTGGTTTTTATTTGGATTGTGGTTTTTTATAAGGGGTTTTTACTTTTAAATCATTATTTTTATAGGTGGCTCCTATTGTCACTCTTAAACCATCATGAAGATGTTTGACTGTGAATTTGATATTGACTAAACTCCATATAAACTTATTAATTTAGGCTTTATAAATTTGTATCTATAAGTATTTTATTTAGTTATTAATACATATTCTAATTCTATTTTAGTTGTTTCTATGAGATATTTTAAACCATATTTAAAATTAGAAAAAAAATTATAAAATATATTAATTTATTTAAAAAATAAAAAATATTATTCATAAAAATAATTCAAACACTCTCACTATTAATTTTTTTGAAAAAAAAGCATATTTTTCACACAAAAATTTATCATCCAACAACATTTTGAAAATTTGTAAATTATCTCTAAAAATGTTTTTTTTAATTAAAAAAAAAAAACGATAAACAATACCACGGAATGCTACATCATTTCAACATGGACTTCTATATCATTTCAACATAGACTTGCCAGTTTAATACGTCATTGTTTTCATTAAAAAACTATAAATTCCTTGACCCATGCCTAAAACATTTTGCATCGATACCTTTTCTCCCTTTCTTTTTAGAGAAGAGAAAAGTATACAAGATCATTCAAACTTGAAATAAGTATTCAACAGAAATGAGTAAATAATTTGGTGTTCATTATTATTGGCAGGATCCATTTTTAATGTTTATTTTATGTTTAAGTTGTTTACCTTCAAATGTCTAGATCATCGAGTTTGAAAAGTTTAAGTGATTTACCTTTAAATTTTGTGTGCGAGAAAATTTGGTTTTATGGTTATTCTATGTAAAAATAAAAACAATTGTTTTATTAAGAAATATTATTGTTAAGATAATAATAATTTGTTACTATTATTATGTTAATGATATATTTTTAAGTTTAAGTTTAAATGTTTTAAGTTTTATAAGGTGGTTTAGTTTTAGGGATTTTTTTAAATGTTGTTTGTTATAATGATATTTCTTATATTTTAAGGGACATCGCATCATGTTCATCACTTGACTGTAAATTTGGTCATTAAAGGGTCTATTTGCAAAGTCAATAGTTGATGTTATAATGATATTTTAGATGACTCCAATCATAATTGGGTTAGTTTTAAAGGAGCTTCATGGAAGAAAATCTACCTTGGTGGTGGGTTTTCCTATGTACCTGAAAACCCTAGGATAATGAACATGGATGACTCCTCTCTTTTCGAATAATTGAAATGGATATTGAGTCTATGTGGTTGATCAAAATGAACACGAAATAATGATCTCTTTTCCTATGTGGGTGGATCACCCCACTAGAGATCATATCCCCCTTCCATGGGAATACTATTACAAAAATATGATGGACCATTCATCTCACTTGGATGGATTTTAGACACGAAACCAATTCAATAATTTAACCCTTCATTTTCCCTTGGAATAAACATCTCTTTATTTTCACCGAATGTGTGTAAGATGATGCTTTTAGTGGGAATATTTTATTGCATAGTGCATTGTAGTGTGTTCACAAGATGTACTATTTTCATAAAGTTAATTTTGTTGGTTATGAGTTTCATAACATAATGAACTATTGTTGGAATGGCCCTTTTGTGTTCACAAGATGTATTCTTTTCCTAAAGTTAATTTTGTTGGTTATGAGTTTCATGACATAATTATCAATAGTTGGAATGACCCTTTTTGAGCTTTAGAGCATTTTCAAGGGAGTAGAGGTGTCATGATAGTTATCTCTTCCTTTTTGTAGAGTTCTGTAGTTGTATTTAGTTTGAACGTTGATGATTAGTTTGCATGGATCATACTTTTGATTCTAAATTGGATGGTTGATTTGTACGTCAATTATACCCATAATTTCAAAGTGAATTGGCATAAGCCTTGGTGCTAGATGGATTCATTTATTTCAGTTATGGAGTGGACTTTTGGGGGATGTAAATATGGTTGAATGGAAGGGGGTAGTTGTGGGCTTGTAGGCTTTATGGTTAGTGGTTCAAATAAGCATGCTTGGTGTCATTGTAAAGGTATTAGTCATATTTTGCATCCCAATTAGAAGAAAAAGAACTAGGTTAATGTGGTTGGTATACTTGGTTTAACTATCGATAAGGAAATGATATAGTAAACTCCATGAGAACCATTTTATGGGCCTTGAAGATTTGACTTTTTTTAGTTAGCTTCATCTTATTGACGTGCTCTTAGAAGTCACTATTTCAAACCATTTGCTAATCCAAACTATAATTCCCTCTAAACAACCTGTTAATTGACAAGTTGAATGCAAAGTTCTCTTGTTGAGGTTGTCGAGGATCTTTGTAAGGTCAGAGGTATGTTTAGCTCCCATTCTCATAATATGTTCTCTTATTATACTTTGTATGATGGGGGTGTTGGATATCCATAAGGTTTTTTCTTAGTGAATCTCTAAGTATCACTAGGATGCATTATGACTCATAAGGATTTATGTGATTTATTATGACTTCTACAACCATTTATGGGATTCTGTTACTCATGATTTTTGTTCCTTTACCTTTGAAGTTTTTTCTACTAGTCAACAATTTGATTTTATCAACAAGGAAAGGTTAAGCTAGTTGAATTATAACTAGCATGACCATATAAACTAAATGGTTGGTAGACCTAAATTATAATTTTATTTTAAATTATTATTATTACTAATTATAAAAAGAATTAAACAAGATTTCTTAACCATGGAAATTCACCCCCACTTTACCATGGAGATTCTCAACCTAAAAATAGTTTTTGTTACAATACCATGGGCCAATGTCATGGCTTATTAATACCACATTCCTAAAAAACCATAACTCATATTCATATAAAAAATGTTCATATGAATTTTTTTTGTTTAATAAATCAATTTAATTGAATAAAGTAAATAAGTGATAGAAACTACCAACAATACACCATATTTATGTGGAAAATCCAACAATAGGAAAAAATAGTAAAATAAATTGAATAAAATAAAAGTTACCAACAACACACCAAATTTATGTAGTAAACTCAGCCATATGGAAATTATTAGTATCTTATATTTACTAGAAAATTAAATATATATAATCTTCCTCATCATTCTCACTTAATCAATTTTCACACATTCAATTATAACTTATTTTCGTATTATGATACAAATCACACATTGTATCTTTTATTGATGTCAATGGTTACATATTTATAATACATAGATCATTGATTATGACAAATCTAGATCGTACGAAAGTAGATCTAAATAGCTAATACAACTCACACATAGGAAAATGACTACTTCTAGATTGACATCTAGGAGCTCACACAACAATCTAAAACACATGGAAACATTAGTAACTTCCAACAAACTCCCTTAATGCTTACATGTAACAAATATAGAAAACACACATTACAATAACAATATGAACCTCTATCACATTTGTCTAATATGGTCATCAATAACACTCATATCCACTCTAAAATTTCACGGTTTCTTCTCTTTATTTCACCACACTTTAGAGATTTCCACTAGATCCATTTAAGACATAACCACTTTAGACAATCATTGATGCTACTCTCTTGAAGAACAATCTTGATACTGAACTACCCAATGGATCAACTCCCATCTATCAAAATGCATCAAACTACATTTTTGATAGTTGTATAGGTGAGTTGGTACTGAGTGTATCTAGCTTTCAATTATGCAACTAACTTTTCTACATACAAGGATCTCATAAAATAACTTGTAATTGATACTCTTGAAACTCAAAGAACAACAAGATCCATCATCATATATTAACATATTCATATAATCAAATTAGCGATATGTTCTCTCTGCACCAAAAAGCATTAAGAACTACTAATTTAATTATATTCCTTTATTCATTAATTAGTTATGAGCTTTATTTTTTACCAAAAATAATATACATAACCAAAATGTAACATATATGACTAATAGCTATAAAATGTATCATAGGCTTCGTCACGACCGTAAACGAAAGTGAACCTTTGAATCGTTCTGTTACAACTAGCATAATAATTACTCTCACAGCGCACATCTGTATTGCACTTCTTGAAGGGTGCGTTGAACCAGTAGGTATCCAACCCTCCGCTTGTCGCCCAACGGAAACACGTATGTTTTCTGCTCCTTTGCACGAGAACCTTTGATTATGATCATTATGTTGTTGACCTTCTAACTTAACTCCCCACTGATTGGACTCGATCATTCCTCGTCGATGGTATACTGTTCAAACCAAGACTGACTAATTAGAGTACATCACCCATGGTTTTGATTTAACTGGTCTTTATTTGGAGCCAACCTCAACTTCTTGTTTAGTTTCTCTATATTTTGAGCCAATCGTATCTCAATTCAATTGACAGAAACAATTTCAAATCATTGCAAAATATGCATAACGATAAGAAGACTTGCACTATCCCAGATTGTCTCTCCTATATCCTTCGAGAGACTCTTAATGGAATTCTTGCACACATCTTCTTCAAGAGGATGAGAAACGATAGCGTTAACCCAATCGACATGTGTTCCTTCTAACTGACCAGGTGAAATTACGTCAGCAGAATTTGTCACCTGGTTTTCTGTTGCAAAACCCAGTTTACGTAGATCATAGCAAAGGTACTAGTTATTCTACCAATGAACTTGCCTCCTTTAGCTAAAGCCTTCGTGAATGGAACCCAATCCATTCAGACGATAAATGTCGCAGCTCCTCCTTAGAGTTAACATTCGCCCATGGAGCAATGCAACGGATGATGATTCATGCTTTGATCTGCACTGGCACCCTCGCACTCACAACCAAGAAACATTATAACAGTTAGACAATTCTTGGACGCAATCACACCCAACAAACCACACCAGAAATTATCAAACTCAACACTCCAGTAATCAGAAAATAAACAATCTCACACACTAAATAATCTATGTACAAAATATAATAACTTTCAAGTCCCCGTCAGGGAATCAGGCGAAAATAGGCGCTGATATCATGATAGAATTTGAGAGATAAGCAGAGAGCAAGATTGTTTACAGTATAAATCACACATTATATTTTTTATTGATTTTAATGGTTATATATTTATAGTATATAAATTACTGACTATGACAAATAGATATTTTAAGAAAGTAAATC
This sequence comes from Pinus tabuliformis, assembly GCA_031772625.1. Taxonomy (NCBI): domain Eukaryota; kingdom Viridiplantae; phylum Streptophyta; class Pinopsida; order Pinales; family Pinaceae; genus Pinus; species Pinus tabuliformis. Next base: position 629,623,304 of record CM062807.1, on the reverse strand, counting down.
TAGATAGCTAATACAACTCACAAATAGGAAACAATTACTTCTAGTTTGACACTTAGGACTTACACAACAACCTAAAACACATGGAAGCATTACTTTCAACATATTATACTAGGGTAGTCATATAAATTAAGATGATGCTAAAGTCTCAAAACATTTACTTCATTATACATCTAATATTGCTAAAATTAAAATAATCATAAAAACTAACTAATTTATAACTTTATTTTAAAACAACCTAGATCCATCTTAACTCTGAACCTATTTAGGGGTCAAATCTCTTGTGATGCAAAAAATTCCTCAAAACTTACAAAATTTGACTTTAAAAATTTAAATTTTAGCTATTGGATAATCATAATTTGAATCAAACTATTAAAAATTATTAATTTACATATTTAATTACAAAATAAATTATTTTTTTAAAAAATTATCATCTAAATTATATAAACTCTAATAATTAATATCCAATTTTCTGATATTTTAGTTTAATTAAAAAAAAACTGCATATTTGAACTACAAACTTTAAAATTTCAAAATTAACACTGATAATTGTTCTTTCACTCTAACAAACCAAATATCCTCCTCTAAAAAGAGATTTTTAAAACTCCAAAATGTGAGTAAAACACACATGAAATGTGACAAAAATAAATAAAAATGTGCAATCATTTTCAATACTATACCCAAGTTGGCCTATCTGCCATTTCCTTAATGTCCGCAGTTTTTATCTCTTGGAAATAGCCCCAATGCAGTCTGCAAACAGCCTTATCCGGATTTTTTCTCATTCGTGGTTGAACGCGGTTATCTGCTGTAGCTCAAGACCAAGCTAATTAATACTGGGGTTTACATCTGGTACTGATAAGCATTTTCTCTGTTAACCTTTTCCACATACAATTTATTTTAAAAAAAAATTATGAATGATTCAAGAAAAGCTGCATATTTAAAAAGAAAATGAAAATTAACACTGAGTACTCTTTTTTCACTCCAACAACCAAATATTATCTTCTAGAAGGAAATTTTAAAAACTCCAAAACGTGAGTAAAACACGCCTAAAATGTCATGACAAAAATAAGTAAAAACTTGCAATAATTTTCAACACTATCCATGTTGGGCTATCTCTCATTTCCTCAATGTTTGTAGTTTTTATCTCTTGGAAATAGTGCAATTCAATTCAGTTTGCAAACAACATTATCCAGAAGTTTTTCTCATTCTTGGTCAAAGGCGGCTATCTGTTGTGGCTCCAAACCAAATTCATCTTTAGTAAGGTTTACATCCAATATTGATAAGCATTTTCTCTGTTAATCCATTACACATTAAATTGTATTATTTTTTAAAATTTTATGAAAGATTGTTTTTTCTTCTTTTGCAGTTTGTAAAACGCTATGTAGGCGTTCTCAAAATACCCAATTGGCTTGCATTAATTTTTTTCATCCCAAAATTCAGGAGACAACCTACATTCAGTTGGTTTCCAGTCAAAATTCCATCTTATCCATGGACATTGATGGGGTCTTTGAGCAACAGGAAATCCCCTAAGTTAGATTGGAAACGTGTGAATTCTGATATCATGGACGTTGTACTGTTTCGACTACCCATGAGATCCATAGTTAGGTCTATCATGGAGGAGGTTGTACTGTTTCGACTACCCATGAGATCCACAGTTAGGTCTTAGTTCATGTATCGTCTACCAGCATTACAATGCTGGGCATTTGTGCTGGGCTTCCACCCTAATCAAAGTCTTTTTTTGGGAAAAAAAAGAAAAATCATTAGAATTTTATGGTTTTAAATAACAGTTAGGTCTTAGTTCATGTATCGTCTACCAGCATTGTAATGCTGGGCATGTGTGCTGGGCTTTCACCCTAATCAAAGTTTTTTTTAAGTTTTTTTGTTTTTTGGAAAAAAAAAATCATTAGAATTTTATGGTTTTAAATAACAGTTATAGCAAGAACCATGGGTTCTAAAAATAATTTACATGACATAACAACATGCTTTTCATAATGTGCAAGAGCACTTCTTAATGTAATTATTATTATTATTATTATTATTAATTAAAAAAATAATATATCAGCTAATCATATATACATTTAAAAAAATATGAAATAAAATTTTTAATCATTGAGATTTACTCTCATTTTACCGTACCAACTACCAATATCATGGCTTGTCAATACCACATACCAAAAAAAAAATAACTCACTTCATATCACGTTTGTTAATATGATTTTTTTTAATTAATCAATTTAATTAAAAGAGTATAACTACTTTGGTGATAAATATCAAACACCAGCGCAACCATATAAATTAAATATATATTCTAGAATATTATGTGGAAGTTAAATATCTACCATCCATTTAATAATTATTGATAATTAAATTAAAATTCTAAAAACCCTATTCCAAAATAGACACACCATAATTATTGGTCAATAGCACGGATCACCAATATCATGAGCCAAAAACCATGACTCATTTAACTCCTTCCATCCACAATCATGAAGAAGTCAAGAAAATAGTATATTTATTTATTTCATTTCATTTCCTGTCACAACCAAAGTTATGCAAAGTTCTTGGTCATCCTTTAGCAAATTTTTTGTTAATATATTAACTAGATTATATTCATTGTGTATTTTTGCCAAATATAGCAACCCATCATTTAGCAATTGCTGAATCCAACGATATTTGACATCAATGTGCCTTGTCATAGAATCCAACGATATTTGACATCAATGTGCCTTGTCATAGAATGATATGCTAGGCTTTTTCTAAATGAATGATGCTTCAACGTGCCCTATCATAGAATGATATACTAGGTTTTTTCTAAATGAATGAGGCTTTGACTGTCACATTGGAACACATATTTGTCTTGTTTTATTCCTAGCTCTCCTAGGAATTATTGCACCCAACTTTGCAAGCTTATGTTTCAACTATGTAATATGCCTCTACTATTGAGAGGGATCTTATTATTGTAGTCTAGAGACTTGAGACACTACTACACTTGTAAAAGGAGATAAATAACTAGTGGTGTTGTGTCCACATATCTAGCCATATTTGCATTTATATAACTTTCAAGTATGAAATTATTATTACCAAAACACAAACAATGATTAGTCCCTTTGAGATACCTCAAAATCCACGTCACCACTTGCCAATGTTCTTTGCCTATATTTGTAAGCAACCCACCCAACACTCCCAATGAATGTGAAATATTTTGCTAGGTACATAACACTACATACATCAAGTTTCCAATGCTAAAGCATTGGGAATTTTACTCATTAAAACATAATTGTGAATATATAAAGGCAACAACACATGAACACCATAAATTGTCTTGGAAACACTTCAGGAAAACCAATTTCGAATAAAAAACTATTATTCTTTGACAAATAACAAAACATAAAAACAACAACACATGACCATAAATTATCTTTAAAACCCTTATGGAAACCCAAAGCATTCTTACATATGATGCCCTTAAATAGGCTACATTACATGAAAATATCATGGGTTAGCAAAACCTTGAGCCCATTAACTACCAATAGTAAAATGTATATGGCCATAGCAAATTGACTCTATCACCAAGTCAATTTTACCCTAAATACCCTGAAATTCCCCCTCTTAAGCTTGACTTTTGGAGAATAAGCTAGTCTAGATATCTTTCATGAAGTCCATCTAAAATAGTTTCCATCCACTTGAGTATATGGAAAACTAGCCATTACAACTTCTAATTTAATAAGACATGTTTTCTTGTAGATGAATCATCAACCATCTCATATCCTGAGATGGCACATTTCCCATTCAAGTTAGCATATCAGTGAACTTGCCACCCTTGTACCTGTTCAAGTGGTTTATTTCATAGCTTGATTAAATACTTAACTCCATGTGCAACTAAACTACAAGATGCATTTCTTAATAACAGATCTTACAACAAACTAACCTCAAGCTAGAAAATGGGTACACTTGCCACTCTCATACTTATTCAAGTGATTCATTCCACAACTTGATCCTTGATCCTCTCCTTTCACAAAAGAGATGACATCATGTGCTACTACGCTACAGCATGTATACCTAAATAATAGGTCTTACGACAACCTTAGGAAATACATATAGCTTACAGATAGGCTTTAGAACTTAGACCAAACAGTCTTGAGTATTCGTGCAATATTGTGTCTCCATATTGGCTCCTTCACTAAGCATTGACCCTATGACTCCATCTATGTTCTCTTGTCCATGTAGCTACACGACCTTTCTCTTTATATATCTCCAACATATGTTGATCGATACTTTCTATGTACTCCTTAACCTTCACTCAACAATCATCTATTGTACTTGTATCATCTTGACCTAGCCTTCTTATTATAGCTTGACTATCCTTCACATAGCCTGCATTTTCTAAACCCATCTCTCCTTGGCCATGTACAACCACATATCTTGTGCTACATTTCCTTCAACTTTGATACCAAGATTATACGGAAATAAACACATAATAAAAACATATAAAAACAAAAATACATTAACACCATAAATTATCTTGAAAACCCTTACAACAAAAACAACTCCTAATGATAGATCTATTACTCTTTGAGCGAAAAACGTCATAGCGCTGAGCCATTATACATTTAAATAAGCTACCTTATATAAAAATATCCTGGACAAAACTACCCTAAAAAGGTTTGACATATTTCTCTCACTTGATTTACCACCAGATTTTACTCTGCGAATATCTTGAGGAAACGCAAGTTGGCTCGACCAATGAGAGAGGAGTTTTATGCCCATTTTTCATTTTGTTTCCAAGCCAATAATGAAGGCTTCATACTCCGATACATTATTAGTAGAATCAAACTAAAGCTTGAAACAAAGGTGATGGTAGTTTACTTTGTTCATAATTACATATAAATTATAGCTAAAACTATATTAATGTAAATTCAATCAATGATAAAATACGTGACTCTCGAAGAACAAATAGAACTTGTCCCTGCGGTCTTTATTTTGTTATCGCAATCATCGCCCCCTTCGTAATATAACATAAATTTCGAGATTTTCTTAACATTTATTTTATCGCAAGTTTTTCCATCCAAAGCCTCTCTGTTTTTTATATCATTTTGACTCTTCTTAATGTTTAAAGAGAATTCAAAAAATCATTAGAAATACGAGAAAATATATAATTTTTTTCATTTATTTTTATGAAAATGGTAGTTTAAAAATAAAAAAATATGAAATTGCAACTTGATTCGTAAATGATGGTAATAAATAACTATTAATTATATAAAATAATATATAGATTATTATTTTGTAGATGTTATTATTAATTAAATATTTTTTGTTTTTGTTTGTCAAGTTGTCTGTGATAGCTTGAGGAGCCATGACCCAGAGGAATCTAAGCTAACAAAGTCATATGGGGATCACACGAGTCCTTAGTTGACTGGATTTTTTTAGCATGTCTCCTCCCCCTAGCACAGGGTACAACCACCCCCCGTGAGGTTTGATCCTGGGTCGCCTTGTTGACAAGTCTCATCCTAAAAAATATTGTGCTAGTAGGACTTGACAATTAAATATTTTTTTAATATATATAATAATAATTTGATTTTAAAATTATAAATAAATTTATTAAAGTGTACATCTTTCATTTTTTTAATTTAAAACTATATTTAAAAAACACATATTCTTAATTATTAAATTTAAAAGATAATTATATCAAATTATAAAAAAAAATTGCTCACGGGGCATAGAATAGACAGTGATGGGGTGTATTGTTAAGTCACTCGGTGATGTGAAGGTTACTAGTTCAAAATTTTGTGGGGAAGAAACCAATCACGTTAAGGGTTGGTGTGGCCAAGGCTAGGTGCGATCCTTGGTGATTTTGATGACTTACATGCCCTTGGGACACAATTTCTCAAGCCAAAGGTTAAGCTTGCGATCATCTCGAGACTCAAACAACTTGACAAACAAAAAATTTAATATTTTTTTTAATAATTACATGGCGAGGTCAAATAACATGGATGACATGGGTGAGGTCAATTATTTGACATCGCCATGTCTGTCGAATCCAGAAATATTCTAGGAATTCAAAATCCACTTAAGCTCAGGGCATAATGCATTTGTTCTTCAAAATAATTCTCATTGAAAATAAAACTCACAAATAGCTAATGAAGCTTCCAAATGTGACAAAAAATAGTAAATAAATGAATATGTGGATTTTCATGTATTTCTAAGAATTGCTTGACCTAACTTCATCACAATATGATATAATGTCACTCACTTTTTTTTGCATCATGATCGATTGTCCTCAATTTACATTTAGAGTAACTTATGTTAAAAATGGATTAGTAACATATTTTCACTTCATTTATGTTAAAACATTTTCAAATAACATTAATGAACTTTAAAAACTTTTTGTAACACCCCAACCCACATTTACCCACTTTCACCTACTTACCATGGTAACTATGAGCTGACAATTACTATGCATGACACAAAATCCAAGATCGAGTTATAGAAATGGGGTCCACTTAGCCAAACCTTTTGTAACACCTAGAGACACATGATCATACTAGCATCAACCTATCTTTTTAAGTGATCACTGTCTTTGAACTAGAACCTTTCTTCAACCTTGCTTTACATCCCAACCGCAATCATGGATACCTATCCATGCGGCCAGAGGCCTCCAGTCGCACGCACAACCCATCCTCAATGCAACTACAACCAAACTTTCCCATTTCTATGCCTGCGTTGAGGGACTCTGTTCTATATTTTAAGGCCTAACCTACAAGCCAACTACCCAAAATTGCCTAGAACTTCCCAACAAGGTTCCCGAATCTTCTCATCCTGTTTCTAGGCTCTTGTATTATTCAAGCATGCTAAGCACATATTAATCATTTAGACACACATAATGTAAACATAGTATCGGTGGATCAGGAATGCATATCTATTCACTGATTCACTAGTTTCATCAGAGGTTCATCAAGAAGGCTTATTTCCCTCTCAATCTAGCTACAACAAACACTTATTAGCTCATGCATTCATAAAGTTATTCAATAAGTTGTCAAAACATGCACAAGATCAATAACAAGAGCAACTCATATAATAGGAGATATACCATGCCTGTAACCAACATTCAACCAAAGTGAAACCATGACAAACCAGTCATAAAATCACACATTAAACCAAAACATGTGCTCATTGATCTCAATAGGAAATAACACATAATATGATATGCATAGTACCAACCAAGGTAGGGAATTCCACGTACCATCTGACCATATATTAGGACTAAAGAAATTCTTTCTTCTAGCCCAATCACTCTCGTGTCATATTTCAAGCATGAATGTGGGATCACATGGGATAAACCAAACACAACCAAATATGGAATTCAAATATTAAACCACCTCCACCTTCAAGCCACAATTATTTCACCTAAACCGGTCCAAAAATCACCAAAACCAATACAAGTTTCGATGCCTTCGGATTTCTTCACCATACCTAGAGAAACTTTCGTATCTCCACCCATCTATCAAGAGCTTCTTGGAGAAAACCATCTCCACCCCAACCCTTGGTATTTTCTTAATGCCACCTCGATCGGTAATCCAAAGCTCAACCAAAATGAAAAACCACTATACAATGGTTATCGAGGAAATGGGAAAGGAAAGGTTGTACATCACTATCAATCTAGGAAAATTCCATGCTAATAACAACAAACATGACCAATAAAATAATGCATAAACTATGCACTCACATCCCAAGAAGATAATCAAACATGCAACCTATTATCTGCAAAATCCTCTTGTTGGTTGCTCTTTATTTGCTTTATTTTTTCCCTTTCTTACTATTGTCCAATCTTCTTCTTGGCTACTATTAGCACTCTTTGAATTCCCTAGGATGAGGAGAGAAAATGAAGAGGTAACCAAACACCACTTCTAGGTCTGAATCTAGCCCTTCTTGCCTTGGAGAGGGCTCTCTCACTTAGGTTACTCAACAAATATGATATTAGGCTAGATAATAAGTTCAACAAGGTTTGATTTTTTAAAGGTATATTGAGGATAAAAGAGACAGATCCATTGGGTATGGAGTCATATCAAATCATTTTTTTATCTAGTGATATGAGGGGAAAGAGAGGGTTTCTCGATAGGGCAAGGTAGGCAGCTTTGGTGGTGGGAATTAGGTAAAATCGTTGTAGGGGGTGAATGTAAAAAAGGTGAAAGACAACACATTAGAGCATCAAATCATGGATGAATTCTAAAATGATGCTTTAAGCTGAAAACATTGATAGCTTGGAAAAACTAAAATAGAGCACCATTAAGATGAATTTTGAATCAAACATATGTTTTTTTTTTCCAAACAATAAGATACAAATTTAAGGGATGTAAACACAGAAGATAACTTAAAAGGGTAAAGGAGCACAAACCATCAAAACAATGACAGAGGAATCCATCCAAATCACCTTCTAGTTCATTCATTCACTAGCAAAGCTTTCAGAAAAATATAGTGCACAAGAGTATTTCTTCTCTAATCTAACCAACAGAATTACTTACAATGATTTTTATCTCTTTATACATCATGAAGGATTTGATCTGCTACCCTAGGTGGTCGAAATAATTGACCAAAACAAACTTCTAACTAGATACATAAAAAATATGGTGCATATATTGAAAAATAGGAGTAGTTTTCCTTACAACCAATCCATGTTTAAAACATCATTAACTTGGAATATTGACAAATAAACATTAAATCCAGCTCCTAAAATAATTTTCCACCTATCTACATGATCGAAACCACTTCTAGAAGTAAAAAATTTGAAATTTAAAATGAAAAGTTCTAACTGTCCAAACTTGCAGTGCATTAGCCAATTTCACAACAAAATGAAGTAGCCTCCATGTTATGTACAATTGCATCCCCTTATAAAAAAATGAAGCAAATGGGTATGCCTCAAATACCTCTATGATTGTGTTGAACCTCTTAAGTAAGATTCAAAATGCCTGCAAATGTCCTTTTGACTTGTTTCCCACTTTTGCAATAAGACTGTCTACTTTCGCAACACCTCCAAAAACTGAACATATGGTGACTCTTTTATTAATTTAAAGTGTTGGAAGCATCAATGTGGATGTTGGAACCTTCATATAACTCTCCCCATGACAAAAAAGCTTCCAGCTTCACTATCTCACCATTAACAAAATTTATATAAAAAGTGCAACAAGCCACTTGCTGTGCTTTTGCAAATTTCATCAAAATTTACCTTTTATTTATCTCTTGAGCCAAAAAAAAAACTTCAGAGCTTAGTTGAGATTTCCTACTGGATATTCTCCTTTGTACTAACCTCTGCATGCATGTCCAACTTACCTCTCTTTCTAATTCTTTCATATTCCTTGACTTCAGCGAGCTTCTTCTACACCAACTTGAGTCTTCCTTTTAGGAGCAAGTTCTGTGTATATATATTTTTCACCTGCCTATGTCGAGGCAAGGTCCACTTCAATTTTTATTTTTCCTTGTCAAGGAAAGGCTCAACAACTTCCAACTTCCTAAACAAATACAACTTATCCATGTGATCCTTTTCTTCAAGCTGATCCACCTATTGTTGAACTCCATAAAGTTGTTATAATAGTTTTTGAAATTATTTTTTCTCATCAAAAACAATCTTTTGTTCAAGTAGAACAATCTCCACTACTTGCATTTTCACCTTGGTAGTGGACCTAGTTCTAGATCTCCTTGACTGCTCAACTGCCTCCTTCAACTCTTCTACATCAATTACAATTTTTCCTTTGCCTTTGGCAACATGTGCCAATCTTTCCTTTGATGGATCTCCTTCACTAGGCTGAATAGTTTCTTGTGATATTTTATGCCTAAGTTCCCTATTCTCCTATTGCAATTATGCTATTGTCAAATGGGCCTTGTCCAACTGATTTTGTAACTCTCCAATTTTCTCGTTCCTTTCATCAATTTCCACTTCCTTTTGTATGCTCTTTGATTCCATAACTTGAATAGCTGAAGATGGAGGATCTACGTGCAATTTCTTGGCTGCAACTCTTGTTGTTGGTACCCTTTCCACCTTTTCTACCTCAAGTGATAAATGCATCTTCTTAGCACTTTTATTATCAACTGGTTTGTTTTTAGTTAAAGGATTTTTTTACTGAGGTTACTATTGGGTGAAGATTCTTTAATCACAAATGATGGGGTGTTTTTCTTGGTTTTCTGGTTGTTTGCATGTTGTGCTACCCATCCTAAATGTAGGTTTTAACCCTATAGAGAGATTAGCTGCATACGAATTCTAAAACATAGAAAATAAACAATGCGAGAGCATAACACATAAAACACATATACACGGAGATTTCCTCGATCCAAAAATCGGGACTACCAGCTTGATTTTTCATTATGTTCCTTTCAATGTTATAATTCATATTTATACATGACGAAGCATCCAATACCATGGATCGAAAACCATCGCATCCAATACCATGGACCGAAAACCATCGTGTCCAAAAAACTTGTGTGAAAATCATGCACAAAACCATAGGTGGGTCCGCCCAACCTAACATAGGTTCCAAAACCAAAATTTTCCGAGGCGCTGCCCTGGACCCCATAAAGTGGGGTTACAAGTACACCTCAAACCCCCTATGACTCCACCCCCGCTACACAATCAATCCAATGAAGGGGGTCTCCACCCCCCCCCCCCCCCCAACCCCCGGTTAACTATGTGGTCTAGTCGTGGAAAGAATATAACACAATCCAACATTATCCCACTTGTTGTTTTCTTTCCACAAGGGGCCACAAGAGAGCTTAGTCATTTCTCCAGCCCTGAAATGCCCATTGTCTCTCTACACCAAGAGAACTTCTTAGAGCTCACAGATTTTGTCAATGCATCTATAGTATTCTTCAAAGTGTCCACCCTTACCAGCAACACCTTTTTGTTTTCTATCATATTCCTCAGAAAGTGATAATGAACATCAATGTGCTTTGTCTTTAAATGATATGCGGGGTTCTTTGCCAAGAAAATTGCACTTTGGCTGTCACAGTCTATCCTTATAGATCCCTGTACTAATCCCATACTTGAACACAATCTTTGCAACCAAACTACTTCCTTGCTTGCATTAGTGGCTGCCATGTATTCTGCCTCTGTAGCTGATAGTGCCACTACAAATTGTTTCTTACTCATCCAACTGACTGCACCTCCAAATAGGTTAAACACATACCCACTTGTAGATCTTCTTTGATCCAGATCTCCAACCCAGTCTGCATCAACAAAGCCACGAATATCCAACATTTTGTCCAACCCTAATCTTCCTTAGTAGCACAAACCATAATCATTAGTGCCACGAAAATACCTGAAAACCCGCTTCACTATTGTCCAATGCTCCTTCCCTGGTTTTGACATAAACCTGCTCAATACTCCCATTGCATGTGCAATGTCTAGTCTAGTACAAACCATTGCATACATCAAGCTACCGACTGCACTTGCATATGGAACACATGACATGTCCTCTTCCTCTTCTTGTGTCTTGGGACATTGTTTAGCAGATAACCTCACACCTACAGGAATAGGAATCTTCACCGATTTACTATCCTGCATATTAAACCTCTGCAGTATTGTCTCGACATACTTCCTCTAGTTCAACCAGAGCTTCCTCTTTGCTCAATCTCTTTTAATTTCCATGCCCAAAATATAGTTTGCAGCACCAAGATCTTTCATGTCGAATTTGGAGGACAATTGGGTCTTCAAATCCTAGATAATTTCTTTGTCATCTCCAACCAGCAACATATCATCCACATATATGACCAGATAAATAACATGGTCACCAAATAATTTAAAATACACACACTAATCTGCTTTGCTTCTGGTGAAGCCAAGTCCCCGTATAAATGTATCAAATTTATGATACCACATCCTTGATGGTTGTTTTAACCCATACAGAGACTTCATTAACTTGCATATCAGTTCTTTCTTACCCTTCACCACAAAGCCTTCAAGTTCCTTCATGTATATTTCCTCTTCCAAATCCCCATGAAGAAATGTTGTCTTCACATCCATCTGTTCTACCTCAAAATCAAAAGCAACAACAACAGATAAAAGTAATCTAATAGAAGTTACCTTGGCAACAAGAGAAAAAATATCACCAAAATCAATTCCCAACACCTGGGAATAACCTTTTGCTACCAACCGAGCTTTGTATTTCTCCACCATTCCTTCTGCATTTGTCTTCTTCTTGAACACCCATTTGCTTCCAATGGGTTTCCTTCCAGCCGACAACTCCACCACATCCCAAGCCTCATTTTTGTGCAAAGATGTCATTTCATCAACCATGGCCTCTTTCCAAAGTTTGCCATCCTCTGAATCTACTAGTTCCTTCACAGTTCTGGGATCATCGTCAGTAATAGATAAAGAAAAATTTGAACATAAAGCAAATGGACTATACCTCTCTGGTTGCTTTCTTTCTCCAACTGATCTTCTCATACCTGGAGTTTGTGGCTCTTCATCTTCTGGTTCCTCATCTGCTGTAGATTCTGATTCTTCCTCCTTAAGCTCAAACTCTATCTTCTCAAGTTCCTTTGGTTGGACTTCGTGTTTAATAACATCTTTTACCTCTCTGAACACCACATCTCGACTGTACGCAACCTTCCATGTGACTGGGTTCCAAAGCTTATAACCCTTTAAACCATCCTTATACCCAATAAAGATGCACTTTTCAGATTTATTGTCCAACTTGGTTTGTTTCTCCTTTGGAACATGTACATATGCATCACATCCAAATACACTCAGATGTGAAAGAGAGGGTTTCTTACTAGTCCATACCTCTTGTGGAGTCTTCTCCTCCAATGCTGATGAAGGTGACTTGTTGACCAGGTAACATGCAGTATCCACTGCCTCTGCCCAGAATTCCTGTCCTAACCTGGCACCATTGAGCATGCTTCTTGCCCTTTCCATCAATGTCTTATTCATTCTTTCTACAACTCCATTTTGTTGACGTGTATTTGGAGTAGTCCTTTGTCGTGCTATACCACACTTCTTATATAATTCTTCAAATTCCTTGCTGCAAAACTCTCCACCATTATCTGTCCTCAGCATCTCTATCTTCTTCTCTGTCTGATTTTCCACGAGAGCCTTAAATTCTTTAAACCTATTACAGACTTTAGATTTCTTCTTAAGGAAATATATCCATGTATTCTTTGAGAAATCATCTAAAAATGATACATAGTACATAGACTTACCTAGTAACGGAACCTTCATAGGTCCAAACACATCATTGTGCACAAGCTCTAATATCTGTTTCGCCCTCTTATCACCGGAGGGGAAACTCACCCGATTCTGCTTCCCATATACACAATTTTCACAGAAATCAAAGGCCAAAGAGCTATTACTCATACCTTCTACCATACCTTTATCATGAAGTATTCAAAGGCCCTTCTCTCCAATATGTCCAAGCCTTTGATGCCACAGCATGTTCTTCTCTCCAGAGACCACTAGATTTTCTGCTCCACTTTTAGGAACCACAGAACTGTTGCACCCATCAACAATAGTGCTACCTTGCAGCTTATACAGAGTTCCAATCCAAACTCCCTGCATCAATGCCAGTGCTCCCCAAACCATCTTGCAGGTATCTTTCTCGAACACTATATTTACACCTGCATCATCCAGCTTGCTTACAGAAATCAGATTTCTAGCCAATGAAGGAATATGTAAAACAATCGGAAGTGTTCTAAACCTTCCACCTTGCAATTTCAACTTTACTTTTCCACGACCAATGATTCTAGCCTTCCTGTCATCCCCCAAGAAGACATCACCACCATCATATTTCTCATACTCGCAGAACCACTCTCTATGGGGAGTGAAGTGAAAGGATGCACCTGAGTCAATCAACCATGCCTCATGATCTACATGTGTACTTGAAGAAGCCAAGTACACATCCCCACCTTCATCTTAGGTGTTTTTTTCCTTTGCAGAAGGAGCATCATTAGATCCCTTTCATTATTCAGGAGCTTTAGATTTACAGTCCCTTTTGTAGTGCCCTTTCTTTCCACATTTCCAGCACACCACCTTTATAGTTTTTCCTGGAGATTTAGATCTCCCAATAGATTTAGATCTCCCACTCGATGACTTATTTTTACTTCTGTTCTAGGATCATCCTCGTACAGACAAGGCATTGCCATTCTGGCTCTCCATATTTTTCCATCTCATCTCCTCCGTCAGCAAGGATGAGACTATTTCATCAAACTACAAGGCAGTTGCATTGCTACCTATTGCAATAACCAGACTATGCCATGAATCTGGTAGAGAACACAATAAACTGATGCACTTATCTTCATCTAAAATTTTAATATCAACAGATGCTAATTGACTTACCACAGTATTAAATGCGTTCAGATGTTCTGTCACCGAGTCTCCATCTTTCATCCTCAGGTTATATAGCTTTTTCCGCAGGAACAATTTATTCACCAGAGACTTAGACTGGTAGAAAGTCCCTAACTTCACCCACAAAGCCTTCGCCGTAGCTTCCCCTGATACATTCATCAATACTGAATCTGAGACACACAATCGTACTATGTTCTTTGCCTTCTGATCCAACTTCTTCCATTCTTCATCAGATACTCCCATTGGTTTAGTACCCGGATCTACCGCGATCTACTGATCTTTATCCACCAACTGATCCTCCATCTTGATTTTCCATAACTCAAAACTTTGACTATTAAATTTCTCAATCTCTATCTTTCCACTGCTCGCCATCTTCTTTCACCACCAAAATCGATCTCGCAGATCTCCCACTAAATAGGGTCTACCACAGGCCCGAGCGAAAACCCCTCAGCAACAAAGGCGTCCCCTTGAAGCCAAAACAACTCTAATACCAAATGTAGGTTTTAACCCTGTACAGAGATTACCTGCATACGAATTCTAAAACATAGAAAATAAAAAATACGAGAGCATAACACATAAAACACATATATACAGAGATTTTCCCCTGGATCCCAAAACTGGGACTACCAGCTTGATTTTTCATTATGTTCCTTTGAATGTTATAATACATATTTATGCATGCCGAAGCATCCAATACCATGGACCGAAAACCATCGTGTCCAAAAAACATGTGCGAAAATCATGCACAAAACCATAGGTGGGTCCGCCCAACCTAACATAGGGTCCAAAACCAAAATTCTCTGGGGCGCTGCCTCAAACCCCATAAAGTGGGGTTATGGGTACACCTCAAACCCCCTATGACCCACCCCCACTACATAATCTGCGCTACGAAGGGGGGCTCTGCCCCCCCTCTAACTCCCCAGTTAACTACGTGGGCTAGTCGTGGAAAGAATATAACACAAGCCAACACAGAAGAAACCAAAAACTCCTATCATGACAACTCCTTTTTCTCTAGCTCCTTCATTACCAGCAATTGAGTCAATGAAAAATGAAACAAACTAGCTTCAACTTGACTTCCTTTTGTTTGAACTCAGTCAACCATCTTACATAGACTCCTAAATAAATAATAAGGAATATTCAAAGATTTCTTGCTAGTAAAATGCATTAAAAGACTAATATGATAGTGATGCACCTTACTAAACGTCCCTTCACATGTGAAGTACCTTTGGATCACCTCCAATATTTTATTATGGTGATCTTGTAAATAACTCATTGTAACAATAGAAACCATACCCTTTCCATTGTTTTGGCTTGAGAAAGTCCTTGAACTCAACCAAATCAAGATTTGTACCTTTGAACCATTCCTCTCCACTCAAAGGAATCTCAATGGCCTTAGCTATTGATTGAGCTAAGAATGGAAAAGTTATACTTCCCATCTTTCCTTGCACACCATCAAAACCCTTAGAAAATTCCTTTGTCAACTGTAAATGATACCCCTAAATTTTCTCATAGAATCTCATACACCCTACTTGCTCAAAATCCATTATGATGGTTGGATCTGCATTGATGGTTTTGATATCATGTGGTTCAAAATGTACAATGGCTCCCTCTTTCTGCATTTTTTCTTCTAGAGTTGACATAGTTTCTCTTTTGCAACAATCAATAGTTTTAGGGTTGTGCGCAACTTGTTTGTGTAACAATGGAGATGTTATGGTATTTAAATCTTCTGACAATGACTTAAGATATAATCCAACAATTACACCAAAAATTACAATTACATACTTTCTTAGGAAAACATTATAGAACTTGGAATTTAATAACCGTTGGGAAGAATTTAAACTAGGGACAGTCGCAGCGCACAAGGCAGAAATGTAGCGCTAAAGAAAATTGAATTTTTTAAAACACTTTTGAGCATAAACTTTAAGGGAAACAACTTTGTTATATTTTTAAGACCAAGGGACTTATTTCATGTAAGGGCTCACACAATGAAAAGGTGAAATGACAGCGAGAAAAAGGGATATGACCCACTACGTGGAATCACAACAGATTAGGATAAAACACAATGCAAAGGAAGAAAACACAATGAATTTCGAAAGATAAGCAACATTAATTTTATCCCTTTTGTAGGCTTTAAATAGTTTATGCTGGCTTCTATATACAATTTTGGAGTTCTTTCAAGACTGAAGGATAAAGATAGAGCTATATTTTCACCTTTGAAGGAATTTTGACCATCGACATGCGAGAATTTGAGCACTGTGTGAACTCATAGTGCCCCTACCTCCCTTTCACAACAACTGAAATGAGCAACCCAAGCTTTCTGATGTAGATGATGAAGAGTTGAATGATATAGGATGAAGAGAAAACTTCAAATGATCATGTTGAATGGCTTGGAGCGTAAATGAAGGGGTTGATCATGATTTAGA
This sequence comes from Pinus tabuliformis, assembly GCA_031772625.1. Classification (NCBI taxonomy): domain Eukaryota; kingdom Viridiplantae; phylum Streptophyta; class Pinopsida; order Pinales; family Pinaceae; genus Pinus; species Pinus tabuliformis. The sequence goes on along the minus strand of CM062807.1, from coordinate 629,606,558 downwards.
AAGAAAATCATGAATGCGCAACACTTTCTGAAAACACAACGCATTGGCAAAAGGAAGGACTGTCCTTCTGACCACTATTCCCTGCTAAGATCATGATTCAAATTGATATCAAAGAGCCTCCTAATCTATGCTGAAATCATTTCTTGATTTATTTTGATTTAGACATAGCCTCTAGACTTAGGTGACCCACTAACAATGACTTAGAGGGTGACCAACTTACAATAACCAAGGATATGCATAACATGATTTTTGTAATGTGGCAAAATACTTCCCATGATTACCCTTTGTAAGGAAAACACATGACTTGGGGAGATTGGACTCTTAAGAAAATAAACACCTTTACATGACACCCAATCCAAACCTAGAACTATTTGAACAATATTAGTGAGGTGATCATGACTAATATTTACAAATTTGATGTTAGATCATAACAAGACTAACATGAGAAAGATTCCTAGATATAGGACCCTAACAGCTACCACATAAATTCCTATTACGCTCCTTGCTTTCCTTGCTTGTATTCAAGTGTTGTAGCTTCACTCTTGTTATTTTTACAAAAATGAACCCCTACTATAATGAACTCACTCCCCTTTTCTTTTCTTTCCCTTTCCTTTTTCTTCAATTTCCCTTGTATTCATATTCTTGTCTCTTCATCTTCCTTTTCTCTTATTTTCCTTTATTCCTTGAATTAATTGTCATTTATTGTCTTTTTCCTCTTTGCAATGCTAATGCCAATTTCTGTTGATAAGTGGTTGTCATTGATGTAAACCCAAGCAGCACCACGGGCTACCCTGATCTTGCATGGGAATTTTGACTTGAAACTCATCCTATTTTGATTCAAGGATTTTCTAGATGTATTCTACTCGTCGAGATGTTTCTATAGCACACCATGTAGTTCTTCACGATTTGAGATTTATTTGTGTTTGAAGTTAGTAACCCCAGTTAGTGGGCTAAAACCCCATGGGGTTGTGGCATGGAATTCATCTTTTGTTTTGGGCATTGAATAGTCAATAATTAATAATCTTTTATGCTCCTAAAATCCCTCCAACGTTCACTTGTTGAGGATCCTCTCAACTCAAGACATTTCTATAAATAGTGATCCTCATATCCTTCTCTAGCAAGCACTTTTCAACGAACTATCTTGTGAGAAGACCTCTATAATTTTGCAGCCCTCATGAGATTCTAATGTAGGATCTATTGTAGGGATTTTAAGCTTTCGTTGACGTCTAGTTAGGGTACAAAATTATGATCAATTTTGAAGGTTTGTTTTGAAGCAAACATAGAGCCTTGGATTCTTGGATTTCGCTGCTTCAAACAGGTCATCGTGGCATTTTCACTATATTTTTTTCTACGAATATTCAGAAGCTGAAATTAAAACAAAAATTGAGCTGAAATCTTGATGAACCTCATGATCCAATTTCAGATCTTGGTTTGCTATATTTTCGGAGATATGATCTGAGGAATTTAGGGTTTTTGGAGTCTCTCAAATTCCATGTTAAATAGGTTACCTCGAGAAAAACGACATAAATTTCTGTCTGCGCATCAGATTCAGATTTCGTAAAAATTGACAGAAAGATGATAGACTCTAGTTTGTTAGGTATCATTTTCAGGGCTGAAGGTCGAAACAATGACATGTGGCACTTCATACAAGTTCTCTATACTAAACGAGTGTATAATCAGGTCATCATGGGAGATTGGGCATAACACTTTCTTGAAGAATCCAATATCAATCATACCTGTGGGGTTGGAAAGAGGACTCATGGGGGTACCACAAGACTAAATTTCAGACCTTGGAGATCCGAAATTACATAGATAAAACATATCCAATATCGAATTCCTAGAAGGCAAGAAAAAATATGCATTCAACTTAGGATCACTGCAGTAAGGACCACACATCAACAATCAAGGGTAGGTCTCCTACAACAAGGTATGTATGATTAGTGTTTGCATTTGAATTTTGAGTATCATCTCTGACAAAATTTTTTTGTAGGACAAGGTAAGTATATTGTTTTGTATTTGTTTGGATCTTTCTAATGCATGTGCAGGAAGGATGGCTCTTTAGAAAAAATCGGACACATACTAGAAGGACATGCAATGCCAAAGTACCATTACTTGAGGCAATCACAATAGTAACTCAGTAGCTGCAAGTGATCCAAGAAGAAATGTCGATTCAAGTGTCACGTCTTGTCAAAAATCCAGTGTTGTAAAAGAGTTATCATTGTAAATTTGTAAAAGAGACATCATTAAAAGATTCATTATTGTAAAAGAGTCAATCTGCCTAGATTTGAAGAGGCATTGTTGGGAGGTATAAGAGTCACTTTTGGGATGATGTCATGGTTGGGTTGCAGGTCATAGTGTGATTGGGTGTTTGGTCCAATACAAGAAAATGATTGTAAATAATATTGTATCGTGGATCATTGCCCCTGGTACGAGAGTGCACACTCTTGTATCACTTCTGATCATTATAGGGTGGTAGGGAGGTTCTAGACAGGTGCATGAAGTCGCCTACAGGTTGGAGACAATGAACACTTCAGGGTGGTAGGTTGGTCTAGGATGCAGGTGCATCCATTCAGTTGACTACTAAATAAACCAGGGCATTGGGGCATCCTTCCAATGGGAGCTAGAGAAGAATGATTTTCTAGAATTCTGGGAAGTTGTAACTTTCATTTCAGTTGGGACCGAAGATTAAAGAATTTATTAGAAAAGTGTTCAATGGTTTTTGACTCAGAGGGGATTTTCCACCTAATATTCTTGTGCTTATTGTGTTCTTTTGTTTCATGTTGTTAATGGATAAACATTAATAATAATTGAATATTAACTAATGCTCTGAAAAGATTTAAAAGTGTTAATTACTAAGGGATGTTGATTCACCCCCCATCTTAGTATTTCCAATAATTTGCATAGCCAATAAATAATTAATTAACTGCATTTGGATCCCAATATAATGTCTTTCCTCTCATTTAGCTTGGAATACGTGTCACATGGCCTTGGTATTGTTTTTTCTTTTACAGTGCCCATTTAATACATGGAAAGTTAAGTTGAGGTTGCTACAAAACCCTCCCCCTTGGGGGAACACCATCCTTGCTATTATTATGGCACTAACAAAACTATTGAAAAACATGACAACATACTACTTATGGAGCTTTATAAACATAGATCGATGTAATATTTACAATCAAATACTGCTTATTGGAGCTTTATAAACATATCTCAATGCAGTATCTATAATGTGACACACACACACACACACACAAACATAGATATACCAAAACACATTTACTTCAACCAATAAATAAAGAAGGATGTACTACCTGCATCTGATTAGTCATCTCGCATGTAGCTTCATCGGGCCCAAAGTGCTACCACTGCACTTTAACTTGCTCTATTTCTCAGTTCTAGAGCATGAACTTCTTCTGCTATAGGATTCATTGAGGCTCTAGCTAAAACTCTCCTTCTAGTTCCACGAACAATACAGACCAATCAATCACGCGATCAACATCCTGTATATATATTTAAATTAATGAAACATGCAAAACACCATGGAATTTCACTGATGGAGGCAAACCAAGTCTATAGGCCACTCGTCCAACCATCTCAAGGATATCAAAAGGTTCACAATGTCAAGGTGCCAACTTGGCATATGATCTAATGTTCAAGGAGCTCTTCTTGGGATTGATACAAAAGTACACCTACTCTCCAACTTGAAACTCCATGAATACCTTATGCTTATCTGCATAGCTCTTCTTCATATCCAACATTGCCTTGAAATTCTTTTTAATGACCCACATCTCCTTCTTTATCTCTCTCAACATATTTGGTTCAATCAACACCTTTCTTAGTGGATCACTCTAGCTAATAGGATTATTACAACTCCTCCCATAAGAGACTCAAATGGACTCATCTTCAAGGATTCATGAAACCCATTATTGCAAGCAAATGCCACCATTGGAAGAGATTCATCTTACTTCCTTTGTTGATGCATGACATACATTCTCAACATATCCTCAAGGATCCTGTTAATCCTCTCTATATTCCCATATGTCTTCGGATCATAAGTTATACTGAAGGCTAAATTTGTCCCCAAGCCTACAAAAAACTCCTTCAAAAACCTAGAAGATAACTTGCCATATCTATCTAATATAATCCTCTTGGGAACTCCATGTAACATGTCTATCTCCTTAATGAATATTTGAGCCACTTCGCTACCCGAGTTAGTGGAATTAACTATAATTAAGTGAGATACCTTACTCAATCTGTCAACCAAAACCATGATGGAGTCATGTTTCCTTGATGCCCTTGGTAATCCTATAATTAAATCCATGGAAATGACCTCCCATTTCCATTTCATAATCAAAATACGTTGCCAAAAACCAGATGGATACCACCTATGTCTTCAAGTGAGGCCAATAGTAGAATTTGTTTTATAGCTATCGAAGTATTCTAGTATCTTGGATGTCCTGAGTATGGATTGGCATGAAACTTTCTCAAAATAAGCTTCTCCAACTCACCATTGTCAGGCACATAGATCATGCTCCTGAATCTAACCAGGCCATCTACTGCAAGGTTATGCTCCTTGTCCTTATCACCCTCACCTTGTTGCTGCAATCTCTGCTTCATCTATTGGTACCTTTCATCATGTTTCCCTGCCTGTAAGATCCACTCCTACAAATCTGTCCCATAAGAGCTCATACTTGAAATATGATTCACTTGCACTCTCCTGCTAACATCATCTGCAACTAGGTTCTCCTTTCCTTTGATATACATGATTTCAAAGTAAAACCCACTAAGAGTAGCCAACCATCTAACTTGCCTTGTGTTCAAATTAGGTTGGTCAAACAAGTACCTCTGTCCACTATGATCACTCATCGAAACAAACCTCATTCCAAGGAGATAATGTCTCCACATCTTCAATGCATGAATGATAGCTTCCAACTCAAGATCATTAGTCACATAATTCTGCTCTTGCTCATTCAACTTCTTTGATTCATAGAAAAATATTTATCATTGCTGCATCAAGACTCCATCAAGTAATTCTTTGCAAGCATATGTACAAAACATGAAGTCCTTATCACGATCTGCAATCCTCAAAACTAGAGCATTGGTAAGAAACTGCTTCAACTAGTCAAAACTAGTTGAACACTTAGTAGTCCATTCAAACTTATTCCCTTTCCTCTGCAAAGATCTAATAGGATATCCAATCTTAGAGAAATTTTTCATTAACCTCTTGTAATGACCTGCTAGTTCCAAAAATGATTTCACCTCATCCACATTCTCCAAGTATGGCCACTCCACGCTAGCCTTAATATTTTCTCGATGCACTATTATCCCTTCCCTAGAAACAACATGTACCAAGTAATGAATCTCAGTCTGAAATAAAATACACTTGTTGAGCTTGGCATACAACTTATGATCTCTCAACAACCTCAATGCCTCTGCCAGGTGCTCCACATGCTCCTCCTCATTCTTTGAATATACCAATATATCATCAACAAAGACTATCATAAACTTATCCAAGTAAGGGTGTAACACATTGTTCATCATACACGTGAAGGTGGATGGAGCATTCGTAAGACCAAAAGGAACCACTGCAAACTCATAGTTCCCATACCTTATACGAAATGGAGTCTTATAGATCTTTTCTTATTTGATGTTCACGTGATGATATCTTGATATCACATCTATCTTTTAGAATATTGCAACTCCCTTCAGCTGATCAAACAAATCATTAATCTAAGGCAATGGTTACCCATTCTTAATAGTCGGCTTTTTCAACTGTCTTAAATCAATGCAAAATCTGAGAGGACTATGCTTCTTCTTTACAAACAACTCGGGTGCACCCTAAGGATACACACTTGGCCTTATGTATCCCTTATCAAGCATCTCTTTAAGTTGCAACTTCAATTCCACCAACTCAGGAGTGCTCATCTTGTATGGTGCTTTACATTCTAGTGCTACTCCTGGCATAAATTCAATATAGAAATCCACCTGTCTATGAGGAGGTAGCTCTGGAATCTTTACATGAAACACATCCTGAAATTGTTGTAAGATAGGATATCTCATCAGGACTTCACCATCCTCATCCTCCTTCCCCTTTTCACTAGAATCATATACTGCAAACAATAAACATCCTTTCCTCTAATTGCATTAACTTGTGTGGCTATAAGCATCTTCACTGATCTAGCCTTCATCATTCCCTACAACCCCCATCCCATCACTCAATCACCTTCTCATAGAAATCCACTTTGTTCATGTGAATAAGAAACCAATCCATGCCCAAAAGAATACTATATGCACCCAAAGGAATAAAATTCATATTTGTTGATGTAGGCATGTCATTAAGCTCAAATGCACAAGACTTCACCCAATGATGAACTCTTCTCTTCGTCCCTATAGCCAACTACAACAACTAAGATTTTGCATCCACTTCCTTCTTCAAACGACACTGATCCACTAGGTTAGGATTAATATAGCTATAATTCAATCAAGAATAAATCAAAATAGAAACAACTTGATCACAAAGCTTACCTTCCATCTCAATAATGGATTCCTAGTGGTTTGCCTATATGTTATCAACTACTACATAGGTCTGCGAAATTCTCTGACCTACATCCCCAAATGTTTGCATCTCCTGAGCACTATATATTTGAGGTCTGCCACCCTAATATGAAGGACAATCCTTCTTGAGATGATATCTACAACAAATCCAACACTTCAACGTTCTCTCCCACTATCTTTACTCTGTTTCTCCACAAGCTAAGGTCTGTTTCTTTTCTTTACTACATTGAACTGCTTATGCGAAGCCACATTTTCCTTTTCACCTGCATCCTGAGATCTTCCATGCTTCTTAGGCAATTTTCCTTTAGTCTTCTCATTACCCTTCATGTCACGCTTGAACTTAGGTTTGCACTTTGACTACTCATAATAATTATTCAACATCCTCATGGTTTCCTCTTAGAACTAAGGCTGATCAAAGTCAATCCAATCTTTGAATGATAATGGGAATCGGTTGATGAACCTCTGGATCTTTGCTTTCTCATCCTTGAGATATGACACACATCTCAACAGCTCTACAAATATGTTTGTATATTATTCATCTGACATCAAAACCATCCCGAGCTCATAAAATTCCTTGGTCTTTCCATCATAATATCTTTCAGACAGGCACTTGTTCCTAAAGAGTCTTTCAAATTCTTCCCAAGTTGACTCCTCTTCCTGGATGTCTGACATACTTGACATCTTCCCACTAGATATCTTCTTTTCCTTTGAGAATAAAAGTATCTATCTTGGCTTTTATATTCTCTTAGGAATCATGAAGTATAAACATTTTGTCATTCCAAGCAACCATGCTTCTACATCGTCTGATTTAGTCGTCTTTCCATCAAAAGTATGAGGATTACCTTTACTGAATTCTTCTGGAAAATACCCCTTCCCACCCCTCCTATAATGATGTTGGTGGTGATGTCTGCTAGAAGTAGAGCCGAAATAAAATCCATGTGTAATATCCCTCCTCTCAGGTGTATCCAAGAGTATGCCATTGTTTATTGTATCATCCTTATCCATCATATACCTCTTCTGAGACCTGCTTCCATCTGCATCATAAGTTTTTTTTTCATGTGTATCTCCATGACTAGTCCCTATTTGTCCCTACTTCTATAAATTTGGAAGGCTTTGAAGGATGACTGCATTAACCTCTTCTTGCTTCTCTTGATCTTTTGCAAGCCTTTCCTATGATTCAATCAACATATTGTTATCTACTTTGGAACTTATGATCTCTGCCTTTAGATTTCTCAATGTATCTATCAGATCAAGAGAGGACAAATTTATCGATCAAATCATAACAATGAACTCAAAGCGCTAACTCTAGCAAAAAAACAAACCCCAAAAAACATGAAAAAATAGCTTGAAAATGAAAAGTATTGATGTTGCATCAACACTTTTTTTAGGGCTAAATTTTTAACATTTTTTAGAAGTGATAGTAAAAGCCAAAAAATTTTGTCAAAAAAAAACCCTCAAAACTAAAAGTGTTGATGCTACATCAACGCTTATTTATTTTCGGGCCAAATTTTCAACACTTTTTAGCAATGACATTAAATATAAAATATCATGACTCTGGAAAAACTTAAAATTCCAATGATTTTCAGGCATGACTTTAAATATAAAATATCATGTCTTTGAAAAGCCTTAAAATTCCAACAATTTCCATCCATGGTGCTAAATATTAAATACTTATAATTGTTTACAACCATAGCATTAAAGATAAAATATCATGACTCATAAAAACCTTAAAATTTTGACAATTTTTCAACCATGGAATTAAAACCAAAGATCATTACTACAAAAAACCTTAAGTTTTCAACATATTTCAGCCATGGCATTATGGAAACATTATATGACTAAAAAAAACTATAAAAATGAATGCATGAATGAAATAAGCATTATACCAAAAGTACTTTCATTTTTAAAGGATAAAAGTATAACTCTTTTCAAATCCTAGCCTAAGACAACTTATCCCATTGCAACAAAAACCTAGAAATCAGCCATGAAAATGAAGTATTCCCTTTTAACGAGGCATTAAAATTGCAACATTTTTTTAACTATGGTACATCAAATGATAACAATAAATAATATCATGACAAAGTCACTGCATAATTTAAAAATTGAAAATTAATTTTCAATATTTTTTAACTTTTAATCAAAATATCAATACTAATAGGTTGAATGAAACATAAATTATTTCTCTAATTTATTGTTGCATTGTGGATATTCTAAACAAATGATTTTTTCATAATTAAAAAATATAATCCAACAAACATAGAAATTACTCATAAGTTCATGTAAGATGATATGGAAGTTAAAATATTTATTTCAAGTTACCAAGCAAACATGATTTACATAAAGCTTCTTATACAATTGTTCAAAATCACTCATAGGTTCTAGCACACCTTCAAAATCTACAACATCTTCAGATAAATGACTGGATGTAGATGAAGATGACCAATGTTCTCCTCTTTCATCAACTAGTCCCCCAGCTGAGTCAACATGCATGCCCACCATTTTAGGTTTCAACACTCTTCTAGATCTATGACTGGGTTCAATAGAATCTCATCTTAACGCTGCTTCTTCTAGTAGAAACCTGTTCGGAATCTCTATGGTCTTGAAGCAAAGAATTCCTCTATTTGTTAAATTGAAGTAATAAACAAGTATGTCAACATCCTCTAATTTTAAGAGGTCTGTGTAGTGACGATTTATATTTGTACCCTTTATTTTTCTCTTTCTTCCAATTTGTTTATCAACTACCATCTCTGGCTTGTACACACCATTTAATGGGTGTGTATTTGTGGCATACCAATGTACTTTTACAACTGTAAGATATTCATTTTATCTAATGACCTTTATAACCTTGGCAACCTAGAATGGATGGCCATGTGGATCTCCATCTGCTAACACTACGATCATGCAACCCTCCTTAACATCCTACATGGAACCCCTGCAAAGATTTTTCATTGCTTCATGATGTGCAGGTGATCTTTAAGAACCATTATACATTTCTCTTTGTTCTACCTGTGAAGAATTAAGAATAACTTGAGATTGTTGTTGTTCAACAATGTTTCTTTCCTCATGTTCATTTGGCATATTTTGTGGCCAAATAAATAAGGCCTTAAAAAGTATATATTCATTTCTTGATCTTGAAATGATATCACTTTGATTATTGAAAAAATATTTCCACCAAACTGAATCAACAACATCAAAGTACTCATATGTATCTGTAACAGATTTTTTAATTTCTTCCAAGAATTCAGAATAATTTATATATCTTATGTCTTCGCGCATTATGGATTTCAGTAACTGATTATAGTAACAATATATTTGATGAAAATATTAGATGATATGGAATGAACTTCAAAAATTCTAACCCTGATTATGACCCCCATTCTACAAAAATTGAATACTTCTTGCCCTATATAAGTGTTTTCCCATCAATTTTTTTGATACGAAATTGATGTTGGAAGCTAATGTCATTAAGATGTTCAATGCATTTCTCCTCACCATGTGATCTTGGAATAAATCTTTGCGTGTAAATAGTTTCTTCCAACAAGTGAAAAATTGGCTTTGGAATGTATGGTTTTTTAATACATTCAATTAATGATGGCAGGGTCCTAACATGATTCCTCAATGTTACTAAAAAACAACTGGACATCTGATCAATATGGTCATGAGTGTGACCAACAAGAAGGAAATCAACCTTTACCTTTTTAAATATTCCCAATTCAATGACATGTTTACATATCCAAAAACTTTTTTATTTTTGTTTTCACGACTAATGTTCTACAATCATAGATACAAAACTTTAGGAAGATTACGAGACCAATGAGAAAGAACAACATGAATTATGGTTATGGTCATATTTTCATCATTATGAATATTTTGAGTTGTGAAGAAAACCCTTGGCCACATTTTCCCATTAAATACCATACAATCAACAAAGTGAATCGGAATAAAAGTTTCCTCCTGTAAATTTTTTGGTGTGCGGAAAAAATGTGGTACAAATGTTTTATTCTGGTCCATACCATCAATTATGAAACCCAAATATTTATTTGGATTATAATAACATTTATTTCGATGTTTATACAACTTTTTCCTTTCACTTGTTTGTTGATGGTGATCTTATGGAAGTGCTTTGACAATGAAATATGCACATAACATAAAACAAAACTATTAATAAATACATTTTCATAGTTGATAACTGTCCAATTTTTAAATATAATGTTATTAATGCATACCTCTTTCTACCCCTTGACATTTATCCCTTTTTTATTTAAGAGAAGCACTTGTATTTCAAACCCCATCCTTGACTTCTTAGGAATACAAACATTGTTCAATTTGTTCCTCTATATCCATGTAAAATATGAATATGTAATAAAGTTACCATCCCCTTCAACACCTTCTACATATTATTTGTATGTGTTATAGATTTTTAGTCTTGAGAAAATATCTAGAATATATATTGTTCCTTTATTTCGCATACACCCTCCATGATTTGAAAATAAGTCTTACATCCCTGACATTGCAGTATTTGTTAATGGCCCAAACTCTCATCTATGACATACTTCTAAATAAAATGTTGGATCTTTTTCCAATCTTTCTTGGATTCTTGACAAATGAAAATTACCAATTGAATAAAACATTTTGAAAGGTTTTCTACAAAGCAATAAATTCTCAATATGATGTTCATAACCTATCAATGTAGATTACATGCACCCCACTAAACATGAACTTTGCATGCTTTTATTCATTGATAAATATCTCTTCCTTTTATCCATTGCAAAATTGAAATCCATATGTTTCAAGCAATACTTTTGACAACATTCACTTGAAATCATATCAATGATAGAAATTCTTCTCGTGAGGTATTCTATCATATCCCTTGTATCACTAGAATATATTGGATTGATATGAAAAGTTCTACTCCTACTCCTAGATACAATATTTTTTGCAACATCTCAATCATTTCATTATCCCTTCTATAAACATTTTCATCATCATTAGGAGGAATATTATCCTCACTATGACCATTCTGAACATAGTTAGGAATTTCATCACCATCATTTCTTGGAAAATATTCATTACCATCCTCACTTGAAAGAAATTCTTCACTACCATCATCTGTTCTTTCTAAATCTTGACTTAGATGAAATTATTCAACATCTTCATCCATGTTTTCTAAATCCTTGCTTGGAGGAATTTCATCATCATCATTCCTACCTTTAAAATCATTGTTTGGAGGAAATACTTCAACAACCTCATCTTTACTTTTGAAATCCTCGCTTGGAGGAAATTTATCATCAACATGAGTGCATTTGAAATCTTGACTCAGGGAAAATTCATTATCCACATTTATGCCTCTAAAATTATCATTTGGAGGAAATTCTTCATCCTCCCATTTGTTAATGGTGCTCTAGTAAGCCTTAGGATTAAGACTAATTGGAACATTTGACTCTCTATTAATAGTAAAATTATCATTTGTGTGAAATTCTTCTTCCTCCCCTTCGTCAGTTGATCTCTCATAATCTTTAGGATTAGGATTAAGTGGAAAATTTGACTCTCTATTCTTAGTAAAATTATTGTTTGTAGAAAATTATTCATCCTTCCCTTCATCAGTGGCGCTCTGTTGTAGATCTGATCCAAAAATATAAGATAATGCAAATAACCGAGAAATAAGATGAAATGATTCTTTATTGATCAAACCCTTAAGGTAGGGAAACACCATACATTCACTCCTTAAGGAAGGAGAACACTCGACAAGCCATATGCCTGTTCATAAAATAATACTTCACTTCATATCTCTCCATGTGGAGTCTCTAGCCTCTATATAGGCCTCATACATACAATACCATGCATCGTTACCATGGTTCCCTCATACCATCAACTAATACCATGGGCCCACTAGATTCTTTGTGGAGTCCCTAGATCTAACCCAGAAATATTATAGATCAGATATGAAAATATAAGACAATGCAAATAAATCCAGAAATAATATGAAATGATTCTTTATTGATCAAACCCTTAAGGTAGGGCAACACCATACATTCACTCCTTAAGGAAGGAGAACACTCCACAGGCCATATGCTTGTTCATACAATAATACTTCACTTCATATCTCTCCATGTGGAGTCTCTAGCCTCTATATAGGCCTCATACATACAATACCATGCATCATTACCATGGTTCCCTCATACCATCAACTAATACCATGGGCCCACTACATTATTATTAACTACTTGTGGTCCCTTACATGACATGGGTTAACCACCTTATTTATTACTATGGCCCATCCCATTATTACATTATTACCTTGGGTACCTCCCTTGGTACCCCATATTAACCCCCCTAGGTATATAACACGCTCTAATAATCCTTAGGATTAGGAGTAAGTGGAAAATGACTCTCTATTTAGTAGAAATTCTTTATCCTCCCCTTCATCAGTGGTGCTCTCACAATCCTTAGGATTAAGACTGTGGAAAATTTGACTCTCTCTTTACTGGAAAATCTTCATCGTCCCCTTTGTTAGTGGTGCTCTCATAATCCTTAGGATTAGGACTAAGTGGAAAATTGGACTCTCTATTTACTAAAAATTCTTCATCCTCCCCTTTGTTAGTGGTGCTCTCATAATCCTTAGGAATAGGACTAAGTGGAAAATATGGCTCTTTATTACAGAAAATTATTGATCCTCCCATTCGTTAGTGGTGCTCAAATAATCCTTAGGATTAGGACTAAGTGAAAATTTTTACTCTCTATTTACAGGAAATTCTTCATCCTTCGCTTCAATAATGGTGCCCTCATAATCCTTAGGATTATGACTAAGTGGAAAATTTTACTCTCCATTCATAGTGAAAGAATTCATGTTATATTCATCAATATGAATAATTTTATTACATGAGGAAGATGTTGATGTTGCAGAAAGAGAAACTTCACTATCAAAAGAATCTATGACTTTTCACAGAAGATGTTAAATGATACAAATTCAGTCTCTCCCAGTGACAACTTATAGCTTAGAGAATGAAAATTTCCCTCCAAAGTTCCCCCCAATTTATTTATTTTTTCCAAAAATTCTCTCCAAAAATTTCGTTTGAAATATTTCTCTTTAAAATTTATTTCAAAGCATTCTACTAAAATTTTGTCTTGAAGATTTTAACCCTACTTTCTATTCAAATTTTCCACACAAATTTTCCTTTAATGCATTCATTTGAAAATAAAATAAATTTTTTACTTAAATTATTTAACATTAACTAGGTAATTAAGTTAATTTTTATAATTTATATTTTATTTTTTATTTTTTATCTCACATTTAACAAAATTTGATCTAAACCTATAATATTAACTATCTGTTAATTTTTCTTAATTTTAGTTTTAATATCACATTCAAGAAAAATTTAAGTAATCTCACAATCTTTGCTAAATAATAACTTTCATTATTTCTATTCCTTACATCACATCAAGTCTTCTTGAGGATTCGCTAAAAGCCTTGGAGCAATTTTGCGGAGGAGCTACGTTAGCGTCATTTAGCGAGAGATTTTTGCATTTCAAAGGTTAGTTTTCCTTATATTTTGACCATTTAAAGAGGAATTTGGGGAAAATATGTTGTTTTATTGTTTTCCTATATATATATATATATATATATATATATATATATATATAGAGAGAGAGAGAGAGAGAGAGAGAGAGAGAGATAATATAATATTTTCAGAGAAAAACCACATAAAATATCAATTTTTTTAGATTTTGTAGAGAAATTAAAAAAAAAAGCTCATATTTATAGGATTTTTAGGAGAAAATATAAGAAAAATCATATTTTTTAGCGGTTTGAAATGGAAATACCAGTGTTAAACTTTTTTTATTTGAAATTCAAAATTTTATTTTATTTTCTTTTCATCTTTGGGGGGCAGTGCAATTCATTAATTCGAAATTTATGAAATCGTTGAAACAAGGCAAACCTAGGTTCAAATACCACTGAGGTAACCTAGTTTATGGTAAGTAGGATAGGTCGTAAACCCCCATAGGTTTAATAGTAGTTATGTATTAGGTGGCTTGTTGGGTTCCTCTGAGATAATAATAATAATAATAATAAATAATAATAAAAATAAAATAAAATAAATAAATAATTAAATTAAATTAAATTAATTAATTAAAAAAATTTATTCCTTGAAAAAAATACATTTATTAAAAAAATGGAGAATTTGTTTCTCAAAATTAAAAAATCGCATCAATTACATCATCTACAATTGTTGTTGGACCCTCTATGAATATTGTTGAACGAAATCGAACTGAGACACATGGTAAAAGTCAAGCAATTAACTCAAATCCATTGAATATTATTTTAGAATGGAAGAAGGCACGAGAAATAGATAAAACATAATTTACATGCCATAATCAAGGTAGATAAAGCAACAAAGGTGTACAAATATATCTATATTGTTGTATGAATTGCAATGATGGAAATTATGAGCTTATTAACAAATTACGAGACATATGTTTGGTGCCGAATACAAATATTGTTTATGTTCTTGCAAAACTGCCCAAGGCACATGAGAAGGTTATATGTCATCTCTTAAAGATCAAGTGTGACACGAATGAATATTATACAAAGATGTGTGAAGAAATCTCAATCAACATTGCAAATAACATTGTAAGTTTTCTTATTTATATTTATGTGTTATGGAGTATTGTATGTATCATTATATTTTTTATAACTTATTTATCGTTGACATATTATATTTTGTTTGATATGATTTTCCTTAGAGTCTTTGAATTATGTTGGAGGGAATTTATTATCTAGAGCCAAATATTATAAATGTGATCAATAGTTTTGCACACAAATACAAAATAAGATAGGATAAAGAAGCGTAAAGCAATAGTTCATGAAACTACAAGAGTACATAAAGGGGATCAACAAAGAATGACTAAAGTGCATCAATCTAGTAAAGCTAGACATGTTAGTTTTGAAGATGTGAAAGTTTAAGCTCAAGTATATGTTGTTATTAGTGATTATGAGATTAGAACTACTATTGAAAAGGAGAAAATCCATAAAAGACAAAGAAAAAAAAATGTCCATTGATGTCTCTCTTCTAGCTGATGATGAAGATTGTTTATTTAGAAGAAAATTTGTTAACCAATAGGAGAAAGAAACCAAAAGTTTTTCATTCTAAAAAAATCATGGGCATTAGTGACTATCATAATGAAAGCTCTAAAGGAAGCAGGGAAATCATAATATTGGGAGTTGATTTAGAGGATGTAATTATTAAAACTAAACAAAATTCCATTAGAAATCAATTGACGATGAGAAAATTAATTGATGGCGGCCATACATTTCATCTTAATGTCAACCAATTATTAAGCCAAATGAAGGACAATATAAATTTCAAATTAGAAATCCACGCCACCTGCATGTTCATAATTTGAAAACATTGATTATGTACAATCCATATGCATATGTGATTGATTATGTTGTTCTTGTGGATCTAATTCAAATTACCAACAAAGAGGAATTTTATAGGTCAAGATGTTTTGAACACAAATATTATGTAATTTGAGGAACTATTTGTTGAGAAATGACAACAAGAAATTCTAGTTTAATTTGTCCTTGAATTAAATTGAGAATTAAAATCGAATTATATTCTCATAGCAACTTGTAAATAGTTAATTAAGTTTAATTAACTTAATTGGCTTAGGAATTTCGAGTTGGAAGTCTTTATGAAGTTATGTATATGTTCTCCCTAAGTTTTAGGGGTCCAGGATGAGTTTAATTGTGAGTTGTAATTAGATAACTCAGTTTACTGAGTTATGTACAGTTAAATTAGTTCCAATTTTTTTGTGTAACTAACAGAGAGTTAACAGCCAGTTGGTGCACTAGTGCATCCACAAGTGTCACTCTAGTTAACTGAATATTCCCTAAAGATAAACTCATGCATGTCAATTCTGAGAAAGACCCAGTTGATACTAGAGTACAGGGACAGTATACTATTAGTTGTATGATTTATTGAGTTGTAAATTTCATGCATGCAATCAGAGAAGGAACTATGTTTGGATTGTACAATTTTGGAAGCATGAATTACCTTTAAATACGAGCTATTCATCCTAGGAATTATGCAAGAGATTAGGGGCTTGGAGAGCTACAGAATTGACTAAGTGTTGGCCAAGAGCTTGCTTCTGAGCTAAGAGAGTTTAGCATACTTGTGCGGAATTTTTCTAGTGAGAACAAGCTTTGTATCTTCACTCATATTTCTGATATATGCAATACAGATAGCAGGGTTTTGAATAGTGGATTTTCCCAGATACATCTTATGTTATGTTCCATTGATTTAACTTCTTCTTGTTCATATTGTTTCCATTGATCTATTGGCTTCCGCTGGTTGAAAGTAGAAGTAGATTCTTGTCCTATACTTTAGTAAATTGCATGAGCTTGTGAATGTATGGGATTTTCTACATGGTATCGTGGCTGAGAATAGTATACTAGAGGAGATTTCAAAGTTTTGAGTTTTGGGTTACAGGTGAAATTCGAATTTTCAATACATACTTCAATATTGACAGATGGCGTTCTACGGTTTATCGCTCGAGTATGCCTTGGAAGGTAGTTCAAATTTTATAGCTTGGAGGGACATAATGGAGGTTGTGCTAGAGTATAATGGCTTGAAGGAATTTGTTGATCAAGAAATTCCTAAGCCAACAACATCAGATGCACATAATTTGGCCAAATGGAAGAAGTGTGTGGCAAAGGCGAGGTGGATAATCCTTAAGGGAGTTTGAGACCACATTGTCTCGAATCTCCATGGAAAGGAAACTCTGTATGCTATGTGGAAAACATTGATGGACTTGTATCAGAACAACAATGACCAATGGAAATTGGCACTGAAGGACAAAATTCGAAAAATCAAAATGGAGAAAGGCGAGACGATTCCAAAATACTTGACCAAGTTCACTTAATTTTGTGATGAACATAGAAGTGTTGGAATCATAGTTTCTAAGGATGATATTGTGAGTCTTTCTCTCTTAGGACTCCCAAAGATTTGGCATAGTTATCAGGAATTTGTCAATGATCAAGAGAAGTTACTAGATTGGGAATGACTGTGGCTGGATTTGATGTAGGAGGAGATCAGGAGAAACACCAGGGATGGCTCTTCATCAAAGACTGATGATGAAGAGAACCGTGCCTTAGAAATTAAGGCAAAGAAGGGGAAAGGGAAAACTTCCCATTCCAAATTAGATTATTATTGTGGAGGTAAGAAGAAAGACATGATGAATGTTAAGTGCTTTCATTGTCATGAGTTGGGCCATTTTGCTACAAATTGTCCACTCAAGAAGTCCAAGAAGAAGTCCTCAGGAGGAGTAGTGGGTGAGGCTTTGGACTCTCAATTCGAATTAGAAATTTCCCTCATTTCATTCATGGTGTCATCAATGATGGGAAGTGTATGGTACTTAGACAGTGGAGCTTCATTCCACATGAGTGGCGATAAAGAGTCATTCAATGTCCTAGAGGAGAAAGATATCTAGATGAATATCGAGATGGGTGACGACGGAAACTATAGTGTTATTGGATTGGGCATGATTACTTTTCAGAGGGAGCATGGGGCTCCACTCACCTTGAAGAATGTTATGTATGTGCTCAGGCTGAAGAAGAAATTGGTATTTGTTGCCATGATTGAGGATAGAGGCTATGATGTGATCTTCTCGAAAGGAAAGGCATTCCTTCAACACATAGCCACGGGTCAAGTAAGGAAGATAAGGATTCGGGTGAAGAATCTCTATAAGGTGAAGGTAGAGGAGTGTGTTGCTTTGAGCACAAAATTAGAAAGGGTGCAGAGCCGAGATGTTGGTGAGTTGTGGCACAAGAAATTGGGCGACTTGCATCATAGGGCTTTGAAGATATTGCAGCAAATCTCTACCGGTCTTCCCAATGGTACACTTGAGAAAGTTGATGCATGCAAGGGATGTACTTTGGGAAAATACACCAAGTCTTCCTTTCGCGATAGAGACATTTGAGTAGAGGCTATTCTAGAGTGAGTCCATTCAGATGTGTGTGGACCATTCTCGACAGCATCCACAACCAAACACAAGTATTATGTTATATTTGTTGATGACTATTCTCGTAAATGTTGGATACTTTTAATGCATAAAAAGAATCAAACTTTCACAAAGTTTTGTGAGCATAAAGCATTGGTGGAGAAAGAGTCGAGAAATAAGATTAAAGCTATATGGAGTGATAACAGTGGTGAGTATGTCTCAAATGAGTTTAAGAACTTCTATGCAGTGGAAGGGATTAAACGGGAGTTGACGACACCCGATAACCCTCAGCAAAATGGGGTGGTCGAGAGGAATAATAGAAGCATAGTAGGGGAAGCGAGGGTGATGTTGCATGATCAGGGCCTACCAATACACTTGTGGGCTGAGGCATGCAACACATAGGTTTATTTTCAGAATTGTAGCCCACATTGGATACTTGAGATGAAGACACTAGAGGAGGCTTATTCCAGTAAGAGGCCAAATGTT
The DNA here is from genome assembly GCA_031772625.1 of Pinus tabuliformis. Classification (NCBI taxonomy): domain Eukaryota; kingdom Viridiplantae; phylum Streptophyta; class Pinopsida; order Pinales; family Pinaceae; genus Pinus; species Pinus tabuliformis. Next base: position 629,587,517 of record CM062807.1, on the reverse strand, counting down.
GGTCACTTCAGGATTTTTGGGTCATCGATATATTTCCATGTGACCAAAGATGCACAGAAGAAGCTTGATCCGAAAGCAGAGTTGGGGATATTTGTGGGGTACACTGATACACCTCACAACTATCAGGTGTACTTGTTGACCAGCAGGATGACAATGGTTTGCAGGGATGTCAAATTCGATGAGGAGAATGTCATGCGAGTTTCCCTTGATAGGGAGCTTGAGCTAGATGTGAATGAGGAGCTTTTAGCTCCTAAGGTTGAGGAGCCTCAGATTGATGTTGAGCAACCTCATGCAGAGGATTCAGGAGTGGAGACTTCTACTCAGGAAGAGTATTCCAGAGACGGAAGAAAGTGCACTAGAGAGGTTGATAGATTGTTGGATGATGCACGGGAGAATGTGGGAGCACCCACTTCTCAGCACAAGCAGAGAAGGTGACCTGAGAGGTACACTAGATACATGGCTCTTATGGGCGAATGTGTTGTGGCAGAGCCATATTCATTTAAGTAAGTAGTGCAGCAACCGATTTGGGTTGATTCCATGTTGGAGGAGCATCACTCCATATTTTTTAACAGTGTTTGGGAAGTGGTCCCAAGACCGGAGGACAAGTTAGTGGTGAGCTCCCACTAGCTTTAAAAGGTAAAGAAAGCTACAAATGGTATTATGGAGAAGAATAAGGCCAGATTTGTGGCCCATGGTTTTTGATAAGTAGAGGGGATTGACTATGACGAGACCTTTTCTCCTGTTGCAAGGTACTCGTCAATCATATCTATATTGGCACTATCAGCACAGATGGGTTGGAAGATACATCAGATGGATGTGAAGACAACCTTCCTTAATGACATGATTGAGGAAGAGGTGTACATAGATCAACCTGGAGGTTTTGAGAGCTTTGACCGTGAGTTGTATGTGTGTCAGATCAAGAGAGCATTGTATGGGATGAAGAAAGCACCCCGTTCTTGGTACACTAGGATAGATAGCTACTTTACCAGGTTGGGCTTCATGAAGAGTGAAGTGGATGTGAACCTGTACCACATAGTGGTTGAAGGTAAATTCTTAATCATTGTACTTTATGTTAATGATCTCATACTGACAGGTGATGATCATTTGATCAAGTCTTGCAAGGAGGACCTTGCAAGAGAGTTTGAGATGAAGGAGATGGGGCCCATGCATTACTTTCTTGGCATGGAGGTATGGCAACGAGATGGGGAGTTTTTTGTGTCTTCGGGCAAGTATGCCAATGAGATACTTAGGAGATTTTTCATGGAGAGGAACAAACGCATGGAGACTCCTCTAGCAGGTAACTGGAGGAAGGAGGATGCTACTTTAGGGGAAGTAGTGGAAGCTATTATTTACAGGTAGCTTGTAGGTTCACTCATGTACTTGGTGAACATAGGACCAGATATGTGCTATGGAATTAACCAGCTTAATCAAGTGATGGTTAGTCCTACCAAGCTGTATTGGAAGGAGGCAAAGCATGTGTTGAGATACCTTAGGGACACTTCTCAATATGGATTATGGTATAGATGGACAGAGGGAGTGAAGCTTCAAGGCTTCACCGATGCAGATTGGGTAGGGATTCCATCCAATAGGAAGAGCACATCAGGAGGGATCTTCAGTATTGGGTTAATGACAGTTTCTTGGTACATTAGGAAATAGAGATCGGTTGCACTGAATTCGGCAAAGGCATAGTACATGGATGCGAATCAGGAAACATGTGAGGCCATCTGGATGAGCAACCTGGTTGGTTTTTTTTGCGAGCAGATGGATCCAATTGTGATTTACTGCAATAATCAGAGTTGTATCAAACTCTCTGAAACCCAATTTTGCATGATCTGTCCAAGCATATTGATATCTGATATCATCATCCCATAGATTGTGTATTGAGGCAGATTATGTTGTTAGAGTACATTCCCACGGAGGAGCAAGATGTTGAAATTTTGACAAAGGAATTGTCAAGATGTAAATTCGAGGTCCACAGAGACAATATCGGGGTAGCTAATAATCCCTTTCTTGTTGAGAGGGAGTGTTGAGAAATGGCAACAAGAAATTCCAATTTAATTTTTCCTTAAATTAAACTGAGAATTAAAACTAAATTCTATTCTATTCTATTCTCGTAAACTAAGAATTTAAAACTAAATTAAAACTTGCAAAATGCATAGAATAATGTGTTAGATGTTGGACCACGGGTAGTGAACGAGAAAGCATGGGCCATGTGACAACATTATTTACTAGCACAACCATATAATTTAAATGGTTGGCAAACACCCATGAACATCAAAAAGCTTACCATAAATAAAATAACCATTTCATATTAATTAATGCAATATCAATAAATTACTACAAATAATAACTAAATATTTAATAAATAATTATTTTACTTTACTATCTATTTCATTTAAATTTATTGATTTAAGCTAGCAAAAAAAATAGAAATTTAAGAGAAGAATACTTAATACAAAAAATTATCTCACCATAAATATACATTTATTTTATTAATTATTAATTAATTATTTATTTTTTTCTAAATCTAATCATAATTGTTAATTAATTATTTATTGTTTTTCCGAGTCTAATCATAAAATTATACCGTTATGAAAGAAATAAATTTTTAATAAATCTTATTAGTCATTATTACTTCATCTATAACATAATTTAATATTCTATCTTAATAAGTAAAATTCAAATAGTAATCAGTTGAGTGATTTGCAGTAACTATTAAAAAGAATATCAAATATGAAACTTCAAATTTAATCTCATAACTTTGCTTTCCAATAACTTGTAATTTGGTGTCACATGTTATTGGTGTCTTCCATCTATGAGTATATTTGGTGTCAAATGCTATTGGTGTCTTCTATCTATATGTATATGAAAGATATTCTTTATGAACTCCAAATTTGTTTTTACATTTTAATCTCATAATTAAAATTATTTCCCATCTACAAAGATACTAACATAGATTCCATGTATGTTAGATTGCAATTGATACTAATATAGATTCCAGGTATGTTAGATTCTCATTGATGCTAACATAAATTCCATCTATGATTATGCGAAAGATATTCTATACCAATTCTACATGTAAACCTCATTACAAATTTATTATCAAATCATAAATCAGGGATTCAAATGATCATTTTAATTAAAAATGTTATATGAAAATATGTAATATGAATATAAGTTATAATTTTTTTAAACATGAGATTAATAAATCATAATATTAAAACAAAATTTATTTACATGTTAAAAATTCCTACTATAAAATAGAAGTGAATTTCAATTAATTTTACATTTTTTAATTTTACCAATATAAAATGTATAACTAAATAAATAATTAAATTTTAATATAAATACATTACTTTATATAATAATAAATAAAATTAAATATTAAATCAATATAAACATTAAAGTGACTTACTTTTAAAGACGTACCTGTCAATTTTATGCATAATGGTCAAAGTTAAAATGGCCGTCAGCTTTATTGTCTGCTGCGTCCACAAAGTATTCTCATTCTTTGCGCGTTTCTGGTGCAGCAATAGCCGAACAGCATTTACGACCATGGAGGACGAAAGTCGATATGGCGAGCGGCGATCATTATTTATATATATATAGATAGATATAGATATACATTATTTTGGGAGAGTTTTTTGAATGATTGTTAGTGGAATTTGTTTAAGGTGGGACAGCTTTCAGGTAAGTTTGAACGGAATAAAGATATGCAAATCTGCTTTTCAGTGGAATACTGTCATGTTTTATGTGATGGGACACTGTCATGTTGAGGTTAGGGATAATTTTAATGATTCTTAAATGGAAGAATGATCTATATATTGGTGAAATATTGTCCTGCCTCATGTGATGGTTTGTGTTTTTAAGGTGGTTTTTATTTTTAAATTATTATTTTCATGGGTGGTTCCATTTTCACTCTTAAACTATTATGAAGATGATTCTGAAACTTGATATTGACTAAACTACATATAAACCTATTAATTTTCACTTCATAAATTTATATCTATAAATATTTTATTTAATTATTAATACATATTCTAACTCTTTTAAATTTTAGTTGTTTTTAAAAGATATTTTAAACCATATTTAAAATTAGGAAAAAAAATTAAATATAAAATATATTAATTTATTTAAAAAATAAAAAATTATTATTCATAAAAAGAATTCAAACGCTCCCACTATTCATTTTTGAAAAGAAAAAAATGTGCATAATTTTCACACAAAAATTTATCATCCAACAGCATTTTGAAAATTTATAAATTATCTATAAAAATGTTTTTTTAAACTAAAAAAAATCGATAAACAATACCACGGAATGTTACATCATTTCAACATGGACTTGCCAGTTTAATACGTCATTGTTTTAATTAAAAACCTATAAATTCCTTGACCCATGCCCAAAACATTTTGCATCGATACCTTTTCTCCCTTTATTTTTAGAGAAGAGAAAAGTATACAAGATCATTCAAACTTGAAATAAGTATTCAACAGAAATGAGTAAATAATTTGGTGTTCATTATTATTGGCATGATTCATTTCTAATGTTTATTTTAGGTTTAAGTTGTTTACCTTCAAAGGTCAAGATCTGATTTTTAGGTTTAAGTTGTTTACCTTCAATGGTGAAGATCTGGTTTTATTGGTGTTTTTTTTTATTGAAAGCATATATAGTATGTGAAAAGTTTAAGTGATTTATCAGTATGTGAAAAATTGGTTTTATGGTTATTTTATGTAAAAATAAAAAATATATTTTAACCAGAAATATTATTGTTTAGATAATAATAATTTATAATTATTAATAATTTGTTATTATTATGTTAATGATATATTTTTAAGTTTAAGTGGTTTAAGTTTAAATGTTTTAAGTTTTAGAAGGTGATTTGGTTTTAGTGATGTTTTTTAAATGTTGTTGGTTATAATGACATTTGTTTATTTTAAGAGACATCACATCATGATCATCACTTGACTATAAATTTGGTCATTAAAGGGTCTAGTTGCAAAGTCAATAGTTGATGTTACAATGATTTTTTAGATGACTCAAATCTATAATTGGGTTAATTGGGGCCCTTGTTAAGTAGCTTTATGGAATCAATTTAGATGACTCAAATCCATAATTGGGTTAATTGTGGCCCTTGTAAAGTAGTTTCATAGAAGCAAATCTACCTTGGTGGTGGGGTTTGCCTATGTACCTCAAAACCCTCAGACAACGAACATGGATGACTTTGCTCTTTTTGAATAAATTGAAATGAATATTGAGTTTACTTAGTTGGTAAAAAAGAACAAGGAAATAATGATTTCTTCTCCCATGTGTGTGGATCATATCCCCTTCCATGGAAATATTATTACAAAAATATGATGGACCATTCATCTCACTTGGATGGATTTTAGACATGAAACCAATTCAATAATTTAACCCTTCATTTTCCCTTGAAATAAACATCTCTTTATTTTCACGGAATGTTTGTAGGATGATGCTTTTAGTGGGAATATTTTATTGCACAATGCATTGTAGTATGTTCACAAGATGTACTATTTTCATAAAGTTAATTTTGTTGGTTATGAGTTTCATAGTATAATGAACTATGGTTGGAATGACCCTTTTGTGTTCACAAGATGTATTCTTTTCATAAAGTTAATTTTGTTGGTTATGAGTTTGATAATATAATGATCTATAGTTGGAATGGCCCTTTTTGAGCTTTAGATCATTTTCAATGGAGTAGAGGTGTCATGATAGCTATCTCTTTGTTTTTGTGAGTTTTGTAGTTGTATCTAGTTTTATTAGTGTGCACAGATCACACTTTTGATTCTAAATTGGATGGTTGATTTCTACATGAATTATACCCATAAGCCTTGGTACTAGATGGATTCATTTCTTTCAGTTATGGAGTGGACTTTTGGAGGGGATTTAAATGTGGTTGAATGGAAGGGGGTTGTTGTGTTCTTGTAGGGTTTATGGTTAATGGTTCAAATAAGCATGCTTAGTTTCATTGTAAAGGTATTAGTCATATTTTGTATCCCAATTAGAAGCAAAAGAACTAGGTTAATGTGGTTGGTATGCTTGGTTTAGCTATCGATAAGGAAAGGATAAGGTCTAAGCTCCATGATAACCATTTTATGGGCCTTGGGAAGATTTGACTTTTTTTAGTTAGCTTCATCTTATTGATGTGCTCTTAGAAGTGACTATTTCGGGCCATTTCTTAATCCTGCTAAGGTTAGAGGTATGTTTAGCTCCCATTCTCATAATATTTTATCTCATTATACTTTGTATGATGGGGTGTTTCATATTACATATGCCTATTATTGTGTGTTCCTCCATAAGGTTTTTTCTTAGTGAATCTCCAAGTATCACTAGGATGCATTATGACTCATACAAGGATTTATGGGATTTATTATGACTTCTACAACGATTTATGCGATTCTATTACTCATGATTTTTGTTCCTTTACCTTTGAAGTTTTTTCTACTAGTCAACTTGATTTTAACAACCAAGGAAATATTAAGCTAGTTGCATTATAACTAGCATTACCATATAAACTAAATGGTTGGTACACCTAAATTATAATTTTATTTGAAATTATTATTATTGCTAATTATAAAGAGAATTAAACAAGATTTCTTAACCATGGAAATTCACCCCGCTTTACCATGTAGATTATTAACCTAAAAATAATTTTTGTTACAATACCATGGGCCAATATCATGGCTTATTAATACCACATTCCTAAAAAACCATAACTCATTTTCATATAAAAAATGTTCATATGAAATTTTTTTGTTTAATAAATCAATTTAAGTGAATAAAGTAAATAAGTGATAGAAACTACCAAGAACACACCATATTTATGTGGAAAATCCAACAATAAGAAAAAATAGTAAAATAAATTGAATAAAATAAAAGTTACCAACAACACACCAAATTTATGTAGAAAACTCAGCCATATGGAAATTATTAGTATCTTATATTTACTGGAAAAGGAAGTATATAACCTTCGTGAGCATTCTCACTTAATCAGTTTTCACCCATTCAATTATATCTCATTTTCATATTATGATAGAAATTGAGAGATGTGTAGACAACGAGATTGTTTACAACACAAATCACACATTATATGTTTTATTGATGTCAATGGTTACATATTTATAGTATATAGATCATTGACTATGACAAATCTAGATCCTAAGAAAGTAGATCTAAATTCCATCTTATCCATGGACATGATGGGGTCTTTGAGCAACAGAAAATCCCCTAAGTTAGATTGGAAACGTTTGAATTCTGATATCATGGACGTTGTACTGTTTCGACTACCCATGAGATCCATAGTTAGGTCTATCATGGAGGAGGTTGTACTGTTTCGACTACCCATGAGATCCACAGTTAGGTCTTAGTTCATGTATAGTCTACCTGCTGGGCATTTGTGATGGGCTTCCACCCTAATCAAAGTCTTTCTTTTCTGGGAAAAAAATAGAAAAATCATTAGAATTTTATGGTTTTAAATAACAGTTAGCTCTTAGTTCATGTATTGTCTACCAGCATTGTAATGCTGGGCATGTGTGCCGGGCTTTCACCCTAATCAAAGTTTTTTTTAAGTTTTTTTGTTTTTTGGAAAAAAAAAATCATTAGAAATTTATGGTTTTAAATAACAGTTATAGCAAGAACCCAAAAATAACTTACATTACATAACAACATGCTTTTCATAATGGGCAAGAGCACTTCTTAATGCAATTATTATTATTATTATTTAAATAAAAAATAATATATCAGCTAATCATATATACATTTAAAAAAATATGAAACAAAATATTTAACCATTGAGATTTACTCTCATTTTACCATACCAACTACCAATATCATGGCTTGTCAATACCACATACCAAAAAAAACATAACTCACTTCATATCATGTTTGTTAATATGATTTTTTTAATTAATCAATTTAATTAAAAGAGTATAACTACTTTAGTGATAAATATCAAACACTAGCACAACCATATAAATTAAATGTATATTCTAGAATATTATGTGGAAGTTAAATATCTACCATCCATTTAATAATTAATGATAATTAAATTAAAATTCTAAAAACCCTATTCCAAAATAGACACACCATAATTATTCTTCAATAGCATGGATCACCAATACCATGAGCCAAAAACCATGACTCATTTAACTCCTTCCATCCACAATCATGAAGAAGTCAAGAAAACATTATATTTATTTATTTCATTTCATTTGGTGTCACAACCAAAGTTATGCAAAGTTCTTGGTCATCCTTTACCAATCTTTTTGTTAATATATTAACTAGATTATATTCATTATGTATTTTTGCCAAATATAGCAACCCATCATTTAGCAATTGTTGAATCCAACGATATTTGACATCAATGTGCCTTGTCATAGAATTATATGCTAGGCTTTTTCTAAATGAATGATGCTTCAATGTGCCTTATCATAGAATGATATGCTAGGTTTTTTCTAAATGAATGAGGCTTTGACTGTCACACTGCAACACATATTTGTCTTGTTTTATTCCTAGCTCTCCTAGGAATTGTTGCACCCAAAATATCTCTTTGCAAGCTTATGTTTCAACTATGTAATATGCCTCTACTATTGAGAGGGATCTTATTATTGTAGTCTAAAGACTTGAGACACTACTACACTTGTAAAAGTTGATAAATAATTAGTGGTGTACTTTCTAGTGTCCACATATCTAGCCATATTTGCATTTATATAACCTTCAAGGATGAAATTATTATTACCAAAACATAAACAATGACTAGTCCCTTTGAGATACCTCAAAATCCACGTCACCACTTGCCAATGTTCTTTGCCTATATTTGTAAGCAACCCACCCAACGCTCCCAATGAATGTGAAATATTTTGCTAGGTACATAACACTACATACATCAAGTTTCCAATGCTAAAGCATAAGGAATTTTACTCATTAAAACATAATTGTGAATATATAAAGGCAACAGCACATGAACACCATAAATTGTCTGGGGAACACTTCAGGAAAACCAATTTCGAATTAAAAAACTATCACTCTTTAACAAATAACAATACATAAAAACAACAACACATGACCATAAATTATCTTTAAAACCCTTATGGAAACCCAAAGGATTCTTACATATGATGCCCTTAAATAGGCTACATTACATGAAAATACCATGGGTTACCAAAACCTTGAGCCCATTAACTACCAATAGTAAAATGTATATGGCCATATCAAATTGACTATATCACCAAGTCAATTTTACCGTAAATACCCTCAAATTCCCCCCTCTTAACCTTGACTTTTGGAGAATAAGTTGGTCTAGATATCTTTCATGAAGTCCATCTAAAATAGTTTCCATCCACTTGAATATATGGAAAACTAGCCATTACAACTTCTAATTTCATAAGACATGTTTCCTTGTACATGAATCATCAACCATCTCATATCCTGAGATGTCACATTTCCCATTCAAGTTAGCATATCAGTGGACTTGCCACCCTTGTACTTGTTGAAGTGGTTTATTTCATAGCTTGATTAAATACTTAAGTCCATGTGCAACTAAACTACAAGATGCATTTTTGAATAATAGATCTTACAACAAACTAACCTCAAGCTAGAAAATGGGTACACTTGTCACTCTCATACTTATTCAAGTGATTCATTCCACAACTTGATCCTTGATCCTCTCTATGCACGAGAGAGATGACATCATGTGCTACCGCACTACAACATGTATACGTAAATAATAGGTCTTACGACAACCTTAGGAAATACATATAGCTTAAGGATAGGCTTTAGAACTTAGACCAAACAGTCTTGAGTATTCGTGCAATATTGTGGCTCTCCATAACATATTGGCTCCTTCACTGAGCATTGACCCTATGACTCCATCTATGTTCTCTTGTCCATGTAGCTACACGACCTTTCTCTTTATATATCTCCAACATATGTTGATCGATACTTTCCATGTACTCTTTAACCTTCACTCAACAATCATCTATTGTACTTGTATCATCTTGACCCAGCCTTCTTACTGTAGCTTGACTATCCTTAACATGGTCTGCATTTTATAAATCCATCTCTCCTTAGGCCATGTACAACTGCATATCTTGTGTTACATTTCCTTTAACTTTAATACTAGAATTATACAAAAATACAAAAATAAACACATAATAAAAACATATAAAGACAAAAATACATTAACACCATAAATTATCTTAAAAACCCTTACAACAAAAACAACTCCTAATGATGGATCTATTATTCTTTGAGCGAAAAACGTCATAGAGCTGAGCCATTATACATTTAAATAAGCTAACTTATATAAAAATATCATGGACAAAACTACCCTAAAAAAGTTTGACATATTTCTCTCACTTGATTTACCACCAGAATGTCTTGAGGAAACGCCAGTTGGCTCGACCAATGAGAGAGGAGTTTTATGCCCATTTTTCATTTTGTTTCCAAACCAATAATGAAGGCTTCATACTCCGATACATTATTAGTAGAATCAAACTAAAGCTTGAAACCAAGCTGATGGTAGTTTACTTTGTTCATAAATACATATAAGTTATAGCTAAAACTATATTAATGTAAATTCAATCAATGATAAAGTACGTGACTCTCGAAGAACAAACAGAACTTGTCCCTGCGGTCTTTATTTTGTTATCGCGATCATCGCCGCCTTCGTAATATAATATAAATTTCGAGATTTTCTTAAAATTTGTTTTATCGTATGTTTTTCCATCCAAAGCCTCTCTGTTTTTTATATCATTTTGACTCTTCATAATGTTTAAAGAGAATTCAAAAATTCATGAGAAATACGAGAAAATATATTATTTCTTTCATTTATTTTTATGAAAAATGTAGTTTAAAAATAAAAAAATATGAAATTGCGACTTGATTCGTAAATGATGGTAATAAATAACTATTAATTATATAAAATAATATATAGATTATTATTTTGTAGAGGTTATTATTAATTAAATATTTTTTCTATTTTTGTTTGTCAAGTTGTTTGTGATTGTCTACACTTTGAAAATATGTTATTTCTTTCATTTATTTTTATGAAAAATGTAGTTTAAAAATAAAAAAATACGAAATTGCCACTTGATTTGTAAATGATGGTAATAAATAACTATTAATTATATAAAATAATATATAGATTATTATTTTGTAGATGTTATTATTAATGAAATATTTTTTTTTTGTTTGTTTGTCAAGTTGTCTGTGATTGTCCACACTTGCACTTGTAGCTTGAGGAGCCATGACCTAGAGGAATCTAAGCTAACAAAGTCATCTGGGGATCACACCAGTCCTTAGTTGACTGGATTTTTTTAGCATGTCTCCTCCCCCTAGCACAGGGTACAACCACCCCCGTGAGGTTTGATCCTGGGTCGCCTTGTTGACGAGTCTCATCCTAAAAAATATTGTGCTAGTAGGACTTGACAATTAAATATTTTTTTAATATATATAATAATAATTTGATTTTAAAATTATAAATAAATTTATTAAAGTGTATATCTTTCATTTTTTTAATTTAAAACTATATTTAAAAAAATACATATTCTTAAGTATTAAATTTAAAAGATAATTATATCAAATTATAAAAAAAAAATTGCTCATGGGGCATAGAATAGATAGTGATGGGGTGTACTGTTAAGTCACTCGGTGATGTGAAGGTTACTAGTTCAAAATTCTGTGCGAAAGAAACCAATCACGTTAAGGGTTGGTGTGGCCAAGGCTAGGTGCAAAACCCGGTGATTTTGACGCCTTACATGCCCTTGGGACATGATTTCTCAAGCCAAAGGTTAAGCCTGCAATCATCTCGAGACTCAAACAACTTGACAAACAAAAAAATTTAATATTTTTTTTAATAATTACATGGCGAGGTCAAATAACATGGATGACATGGGTGAGGTCAATTATTTGACCTCACCATGTCTGTCGAATGCAGAAATATTCTAGGAATTCACAATCAACTTAAGCTCAGGGCATAATGCATTTTTTCTTCAAAATAATTCTCGTTGAAAATAAAACTCACAAATAGTTAATGAAGCTTCCAAATGTGAAAAAAAATAGTAAATAAATGAATAGGCGGATTTTCATGTATTTCTAAGAATTGCTTGACCTAACTTCATCACAATGTGATATAATGTCACTCAAATATTTTTGCATCATGATCGATTGTCCTCAATTTACATTTAGAGTAACTTATGTTATTAATGGATTAATAACATATTTTATCTTCATTTATGTTAAAACATTTTGAAATAACATTGTAAGAAGTTTAAAAACTTTTTGTAACACCCCACCCCACATTTACCCACTTTCACCTGCTTACCATGGTAACTATGAGCTAAGATTTACTATGCATGACCTAAAATCCAAGATCGAGTTATAGAAATGGGGTCCACTTAGCCAAACCTTTTGTAACAACCAGAGACACATGATCATACTAGCATCAACCTATCTTTTCAAGTGATCACTGTCTTTGAACTAGAACCTTTCTTCAACCTTGCTTTACATCCCAACCACACACATGAATACCTATCCATGCGGCCAGAGGCCTCAAGTCACATGCACAACCCATCCTCAATGCAACTACAACCAAAATTTCTCATTTCTATGCCTACGTCGAGGGACTTTGTTCTATATTTTAAGGCCTAACCTATAGGCCAACTACCCAAAATTGCCTAGAACTTCCCAATAAGGTTCCCAAATCTTCTCATCTTGTTTCTAGGCTCTTGTATTATTCAAGCATGCTAAGCACACATTAATCATTTAGACACACACAATGTAAACATAGTGTCGGTGGATCAGGAATGCATATCTATTCACTGATTCACTAGTTTCATCAGAGGTTCATCAAGAAGGCCTATTTCCCTCTCAATCTAGCTACAACAAACACTTATTAGCTCATGCATTCATAAAGTTATTCAATAAGTTGTCAAAACACGCACAAGATCAATAACAAGAGTAGCTCATATAATAGGAGATATAGCATGCCTGTAACCAACATTCAACCAAAGTGAAACCATGACAAAACAGTCATAAAATCACACATTAAACCAAAACATGTGCTCATTGATCTCAATAGGAAATAACACATAATAGGATATGCATAGTACCAACCAAGGTAGGGAATTCCACGTACCATCTGACCATATATTAGGACTAAAGCAATTCTTTGTTTTAGCCCAATCGCTCTCGTGTCATATTCCAAGCATGAATGTGGGATCACATGGGATAAACCAAACATAACCAAACATGGAATCCATATGTTAAACCACCTCCACCCTCAAGCCACAATTATTTCACCTAAACCGGTCCAAAAATCACCAAAACCAATACAGGTTTTGATGCCTTCGGATTTCTTCACCATACCTAGAGAAAATTTCGTATCTCCACCCATCTATCAAGAGCTTCCTCGAGAAAACCATCTCCACCCCAACCCTTGGTATTTTCTTAATGTCACCTCAATCAGTAATCCAAAGCTCAACCAAAATGAAAAACCACTATACAATGGTTATTGAGGAAATGGGAAAGGAAAGGTTGTACATCACTATCAATCTAGGAAAATTCCATGCTAATAACAACAAACATGACCAATAAAATAATGCATAAACTATGCACTCACATCCCAATAAGATAATCAAACATGAAACCTATTATCTGCAAAATCCTCTTGTTGGTTGCTCTTTATTTGCTTGATTTTTTTCCCTTTCTTAATAATATCCAATCTTCTTCTTGGCTACTATTAGCAGTCTGTGAATTCCCTAGGATGAGGAGAGAAAATGAAGAGGTAACCAAAAACGACTTCTAGGTCCGAATCTAGCCCTTCTGGCCTTGGAGAGGGCTCTCTCACTTAGGTTACTCAACAAATATGATATTAGGCTAGGTAATAAGCTCAACAAGGTTTGATTTTTTAAAGGTATATTGAAGATAAAAGAGACAGATCCATTGGGTATGGAGTCATATCAAACCAATTTTTTGTTTAGTGATATGAGGGAAAAGAGAGGGTTTCTCGATAGGGCCAGGTACGCAGCTTTAGTGGTGGGAATTAGGTCAAATCATTGTAGGGGGTGAATGTAGAAAAGGTGAAAGACAACACATTAGAGCATCAAACCGTGGATGAATTCTAAAATGATGCTTTAAGCTGAAAACATTGATAACTTGGAAAAACTAAAATAGAGCACCATTAAGATGAATTTTGAATCAAACATATGGTTTTTTTCCAAACAATAAGATACAAATTTAAGGGATGTAAACACAGAAGATAACTTAAAAGGGTAAAGGAGCACAAACCACCAGAACAATGACAAAGAAATCCATCCAAATCACCTTCTATTTCATTCATTCACTATCAAAGCTTTCAGAAAAATACAGTGCACAAGAGTATTTCTTCTCTAATCTAACCAACAAAACGACTTACAATTATTTTTATCTCTTTATACATCATGAAGGATTCGATCTCCTACCCTAGGTGGTCGAAATAATTGACCAAAACAAACTTCTAACTAGATACATAAAAAATATGGTGCATATACTGAAAAATAGGAGTAGTTTTCCTTACAACCAATCCAAGTTTAAAACATCACTAACTTGGAATATTAACAAATAAACATTAAATGAAGCTCCTAAGATAATTTTCCACCTATCTACATTATCGAAACCACTTCTAGAAGTCAAAAATTTGAAATTTGAAATGAAAAGTGCTAACTATCCAGACTTGCAGTGCATTAGCCAATTTCACAACAAAATGAAGTAGCCTCCATGTTATGTACGATTGCATCCCCTTCTAAAAAAATGAATCAAATGGGTATGCCTCAAATACGTCTATGATTGTGTTGAACCTCTTAAGTAAGATTCAAATTGCCTGCAGACGTCCTTTTGACTTGTTCCCCACTTTCGCAGTAAGACTGTCTACTTTCGCAACGCCTCCAAAAACTGAACATATGGTGACTCTTTTATTAATATAAAGTGTTGGAAGCATCAATGTGGATGTTGAAACCTTCATATAACTCTCCTCATGACAAAAAAACTTCCAACTTCACTATCTCACCATTAACAAAATTTATATAAAAAGTGCAGCAAGCCCCTTGTTGCGTTTTTGCAAATTTCATCAAAATTTACCTTTTTTTAATCTCTTGAGCCAAAAACAAAACTTCAGAGCTTATTTGAGATTTACTGTTGGATATTATCCTTTGTACTAACCTCTGCATGCATGTCCAACATACCTATCTTTCTAATTATTCCATATTCCTTGACTTCAGCGAGCTTCTTCTACACAAACTTGAGTCTTCCTTTTAGGAGCAAGTTCTGTGTATATATATTTTTCACCTGACTATGCTGAGGTAAGGTCCACTTCAATCTGTAGTTTTCCTTGTCAAGGAAAGGCTCAACAACCTCCAACTTCCTAAACAAATACAACTTATCCATGTGATCCTTTTCTTCAAGCTGATCCACCTACTGTTGAACTCTGTAAAGTTGTTCTAGTAGTTTTTGAAATTATTTTTTCTCATAAGAAAAAAATCTTTTGTTCAAGTTGAACAATATCCACTACTTGCATTTTCACCTTGGCAGTGGACCTAGTTCTAGGTCTCCTTGACTGCTCAACTGCCTCCTTCAACTATTCTACATCAATTACCATTTTTCCTTTGCCTTTGGCAACATGTGCCAATCTTTCCTTTGATGGATCTCCTTCACTAGGCTGAATAGTTTCTTGTGATATTTTATACCTAAGTTCCCTATTCTCCTATTGCAATTATGCTATTGTCAAATGGGCCTTGTCCAACTAATTTTCTAACTCTCCAATTGTCTCGTTCCTTTCATCAATTTCCACTTCCTTTTGTATGCTCTCTGACTCCATAACTTGAATAGGTGAAGATGGAGGATCTATAGGAAATTTCTTGGCTGCAACTCTTGTTCTTGGTACCCTTGCCACCTTTTCTACCTCAAGTGATAAATGCATCTTCTTAGCACTTTTATTATCAACTGGTTTGTTTTTAGTCAAAGGATTTTTTACTGAGGCTACTATTGGGTGAAGCTTGCTTAATCACAACTGATGGGGTCATTTTCTTGGTTTTTTGGTTGTTTGCATATTGTTCTGCCCATCCTGAAGAAACCAAAAACTCCTATCATGACAACTCCTTTTTCTCTAGCTCCTTCATTACCAGCAATTGATTCAATGAAAAATGAAACAAACTCGCTTCAAATTGACTTCCTTTTGTTTAAACTCAGTCAACCATCTTACATAGAATCCTAAATTCATAATAAGGAATATTAAAAGATTTCTTGCTAGTAAAATGCATTAAAAGCCTAATGTGATAGTGATGCACATTACTAAACGTCCCTTCACATGTGAAGTACCTTTGGATCACCTCCAATATTTTATTATGGTGATCTTGTAAATAACTCATTGTAACAGTAGAAACCATACCCTTTCCATTGTTTTGGCTTGAGAAAGTCCTTGAACTCAACCAAATCAAAATCCATACCTTTGAACCATTCCTCTCCACTCAAAGGAATCTCAATGGCCTCAGCTATTGATTGAGCTAAGACTGGAAAAGTTAGACTTCCCACCTTTTCTTGCACACCATCAAAACCCCTAGAAAATTCCTTTGTCAACTGTAAATGATACCCCTGAATTTTCTCACAGAATCTCATACACCCTACTTGCTCAAAATCCATTATGATGGTTGTATCTGCATTGATGGTTGTGATATCATGTGGTTCAAAATGTACAATGGCTCTCCCTTTCTGCTTTTCTTCTTCTAGAGTTGACATAGTTTCTCTTTTGCAACAATCAATAGTTTTAGGGTTGTGTGCAACTTGTTTGTGTAACAATGGAGATCTTCTAACAATGACTTAAGATATAATCAGCAATTACACCAAAACTTACAATTGTAGACTTTCTTAGGAAAACCCTATAGAACTTGGAATTTCATAACTGTTGGGAAGAATTTAAACTAGGGACAGTCGTAGCGCACAAGGAAGAAATGTAGCGCTAAAGAAAATTGAATTTTTTAAAACACTTTTGAGCATAAACTTTAAGGGAAACAACTTTGTTATAGTTTTAAGACTAAGGGACGTATTTCATGTAAGGGCTCACACAACAAAAAGGTGAAATGACAGCGAGAAAAAAGGGATATGACCCACTACATGGAATCACAATAGATTAGGATAAAACACAATGCAAAGGAAGAAAACACAATGAATTTCAAAAGAGAAGCAACGATAATTTTATCCCTTTTGTAGGCTTTAAATGGTTTATGTTGGCTTTTATATACAATTTTGGAGTTCTTTCAAGACTGAAGGATAAAGATAGAGTTATATTTTCACCTTTGAAGGAATTTTAACCATCGAAATGCGAGAATTTGAGCACTGTATGAACTCATAGCGCCCCTACCTCCCTTTCGGAACAATTGAAATGAGCAACCCAAGCTTTTCGATGCAGATGATGAAGAGTTGAATGATATAGGATGAAGAGGAAAGTTCAAATGATCATGTGGAATGGCCTAGAGCATAAATGAAGGGGTTGATCATGATTTAGAAAGAAAATCATGAATGCGTAACACTTTCTGAAAACACAACGCATTGGCAAAAGGAAGGACTGTCCTTCTGACCACTATTCCCTACTAAGATCATGAGTTGTCCTTTTGAAATGATGTTCAAACT
This sequence comes from Pinus tabuliformis, assembly GCA_031772625.1. Taxonomy (NCBI): domain Eukaryota; kingdom Viridiplantae; phylum Streptophyta; class Pinopsida; order Pinales; family Pinaceae; genus Pinus; species Pinus tabuliformis. Next base: position 629,569,840 of record CM062807.1, on the reverse strand, counting down.
GATATCAAAGAGCCTCCCAATCTGTGCCGAAATTATTTCTTGATTTCTTTTGATTTAGACATAGCCTCTAGACTTAGGTAACCTACTAACAATGACTTAGAGCGTGACCAACTTACAATAACCAAGGATATGCATAACATGATTTTTGTAATGTGATAAAATACTTCCCATGATTACCCTTTGTAAGGAAAACAAACTACTTGAGGACATTGGACTCTTAACAAAATAAACACCTTTACATGACACCCAATCCAAACCTAGACCTATTGGAACAATATTAGTCAGGTGATCATGGCTAATATTTACAAATTTGATGTTAGATCATAACAAGACTAACATGAGAAAGATTCCTAGATATAGGACCCTAACAGCTACCACACAAATTCCTATTATGCTCCTTGCTTTCCTTGCTTGTGTTCAAGTGTTGTAGCTTCACTCTTGTTCTTTTTCCAAAAATGAACCCCTACTAGAATGAACTCACTCCCCTTTTCTTTTCTTTTCCTTTCCTTTTTCTTCAATTTCCCTTCTATTCATATTCTTGTCTCTTTGTCTTCCTTTTCTCTTATTTTGCTTTATTCCTTGAATTAATTGTCATTTATTGTCTTTTTCCTCTTTCCAATGCTAATGCCAATTTCTGTTGATAAGTGGTTGTCATTGATGTAAACCCAAGCAGCACCACGACCTACACTGATTTTGCATGGGAATTTTTACTTGAAGCTCATCCTATTTTGATTCAAGGATCTTCTAGATGGATTCTACTCGTCGAGATGTTTCTATGGCACACCACGTAGTTCTTCATGATTTGAGATTTATTCATGTTTGAAGTTAGTAACCCCAGTTAGTGGGCTAAATCCCCATGGGGTTGTGACATGGAACTCATCATTGGTTTTGGGCATTGAATAGTCAATAATTAATACTTTTTTATACTCCTAAAAGCCCTCCAACATTCACTTGTTGAGGATCATCTCAACTCAAGACATTTCTATAAATAGTGATCCTCATATCCTCCTCTATCAAGCACTTTTCAACAAACTATCTTGTGAGAAGACCTCTATAATTTTTCAGCCCTCATGAGCTTCTAATGTAGGATTTGTTGTAGGGATTTTAAGCTTTCGTTGATGTCTAGTTAGGGCACAAAATTATGATCAATTTTGAAGGTTTGTTTTGAAGCAAACTTAGAGCCTTGGATTCTTGGATTTCGCTACTTCAAACAGGTCATCGTGGCATTTTTGCTATATTTTTTCTATGAAGATTCAGAAGCTGAAATTAAAAAAAGAAAATTGAGGTGAAATCTTGATGAACCTCGTGATCCAATTTTAAGTCTTGGTTCGCTATATTTTCAGAGATATGATCTGAGGAATTTAGGGTTTTTTTAGTCTCCCGAATTCCATGTTAAACAAGTTACCTCGAGAAAAACAGAATAAATTTCTATTTGAGCATCAGATTCAAATTTCGTAAAAATTGACAGAAAGAGGACAAACTCTAGTTTGTTAGGTATCATTTTCAGGGCCGAAGGTTGAAACAATGACATGTGGCACTTCGTACAAGTTCTCTATACTAAATGAGTGTATAATCAGGTCATCATGGGAGATTGGGCATAACACTTTCTTGAAGAATCCAATATCGAACTCCTAGAAGGCAAGAAAAAATATGCATTCAACTTAGGATCACTGCAGTAAGGAAAACACATCAATAGTCAAGGGTAAGTCTCCTACAACAAGGTATGTATGATTAGTGTTTGCATTTAAATTTTGAGTATCATCTATGACAAAAAATTTTGTAGGACAAGGTAAGTATATTGTTTTGTATTTGTTTGGGTCTTTCTTGTTAATGCATGTCTAGGAAGGATGGCTCTTTAGAAAAACTTGGACACATACTAGAAGGACATGCAATGACAAAGTACCATTACTTGAAGCAATCACAACAATACCTCAACAGCTGCAAGTGATCCAAGAAGAAATGTTGATTCAAGTGTCACATCTTGTCAAAAATCTAGTGTTGTAAAAGAGTCATCATTGTAAATTTATAAAAGAAACATCATTGAAAGAGTCATTATTGTAAAAGAGTCAATCTACCTAGAGTCGAAGAGGCATTGTTGGGAGGTATAAGAGTCACTTTTGGGATGATGTCATGGTTGGGTTGCTGGTCATAGTGTGATTGGGTGTTCAGTCAAGTACAAGAAAATCATTGTAAATAAAATTGTATCATGGATCATTTCCCCTAGTATGAGAGTGCACACTCTTGTCTCACTTCTGATCATTATAGGGTGGTAGGGAGGTTCTAGGCAAGTGCATGAAGTCGCCTACAGGTTGGAGCCTATGAACGCTTTAGGGTGGTAGGTTGGTCTAGGATGCGGGGGCATCCATTCAGTTGACTACTGAATAAACTAGGGCATTGGGGCATCCTTCCAGTGGGAGCCAGAGAAGAACGATTTTCTAGAATTCTGGGAAGTTGTAACTTTCATTTCAATTGGAGCCGAAGATTAAAGAATTTATTAGAAAAGTGTTCAGTGGTTTTTGACTCAGAGGGGATTTTCCACCTAATATTCTTGTGCCTATTGTGTTCTTTCGTTTCCTATTGTTAATGGATAAACATTAATAATAATTGAATATTAACTAATGCTCTCAAAAGATTTAAAAGTGTTAATTACTAAGGAATATTCATTCACCCCCCTCTTAGTGTTTCCAATAATTTCCATAGCCAATAAATAATTAATTAACTGCACGTGGATCCCAATATAATTTTTTTCCTCTCATATAGCTTGGAGTACGTGTCACATGGCCTTGGTCTTATTTTTTCTTTTACAGTGCCCATTTATTACATGGATACTTAAGTTGAGGTTGTTACAAAACCCTCCCCCTTAGGGGAACACCATCCTTGCTGTTATTATGGCACTAACAAAACTATTGAAAAGCATGACAACATACTACCTATGGAGCTTTATAAACATAGATCGATGCAAGATTTAAAATGAAATACTGCTTATTGGAGATTTATAAACATAGCTCAATGCAGTATCTATAATGTGGCACACACACACACACACAAACATAGATATACCAAAACACATTTACTTCAACCAATAAATAAAGAAGGATGTACTACTTGCATCTGATCAGTCACCTTGCGTGTAGCTTCATCGGGCCCAAAGTGCTACCACTGCACTTTAACTTGCTCTATTTCTCAGTTCTGTAGCATGAGCTTCTTCCACTATAGGATGCATTGAGGCTCTAGCTAAAACTCTCCTTCTGGTTCCACGAACAATACAGACCAATCAATCACGCGATCAACATCCTGTATATATCTTTAAATTAATGAAACATGGAAAACACCATGGACTTTCACTGATGGAGGCAAACCAAGTCTATAGGCCACTCGTCCAATCATCTCAAGGATATCAAAAGGTTCACAATGTCAAGGTGCCAACTTGGCATATGATCCAATCTTCAAGGAGCTCTTCTTGGGATTGATACGAAAGTAAACCTACTCTCCAACCTAAAACTCCATGAATACCTTATGCTTATCTGCATAGCTCTTCTTCATATCCAACATTGCCTTCAAATTCTTTTTAATGACCCACATCTCCTTCTTTATCTTTCTCAACATATTTGGTTCAATCAACACCTTTCTTAGTGGATCACTCTAGCTAATAGGAATATTACAACTCCTCCCATAGAGAGACTCAAATGGACTCATCTTCAAGGATTCATGAAACCCATTATTGCAAGGAAATTCCACCATTGGAAGAGATTCCTCTTGCTTCCTTTGTTGATGCATGACATACATTCTCAACATATCCTCAAGGATCCTGTTAATCCTCTCTATATTCCCATCTGTCTTCGGATGATAAGTTATACTGAAGGCTAACTTTGTCCCCAAGCTTACAAACAACTCCTTCAAAAACCTAGAAGTGAACTTGGCATCTCTATCTGATATAATCCTCTTGGGAACTCCATGTAACATCTCTATCTCCTTAATGAATATTTGAGCCACTTCGCTACCCGAATTAGTGGAATTAACTATAATTAAGTGAGATACCTTGCTCAATTTATCAACCAAAACCGTGATGGAGTCATGTTTCCTTGATTCCCTTGGTAATCCTATAATTAAATCCATGGAAATGACCTCCCATTTCCATTTCATAATCAAAATATGTTGCAACAAACCATATGGATGCCACCTATGTCTTCAAGTGAGGCCAATAGCAGAATTTGTTGATAGCTATCAAAGTATTCTAGTATCTTGGATGTCCTGAATATGGATTGGCATGAAACTCTCTCAAAATAATCTTCTCCAACTCAGCATTGTCAGGCACATAGATCATGCTCCTGAATCTAACCAAGCCATCTATAGCAAGGTGATACTCCTTGTCCTTATCACCCTCACCTTGTTGCTGCAATCTCTGCTTCATCTATTGGTACCTCTCATCATGTTTCCCTACTTGTAAGATCCACTCCTACAAATCTGTCCCATAAGAGCTCATACTTGAAATATGATTGACTTTCACTCTCCTGCTAACATCATTCGCAACTAGGTTCTCCTTGCCATTGATATACACGATTTCAAAGTAAAAGCCACTGAGAGTAGCCAACCATCTAACTTGCCTTGCATTCAAATTAGGTTGGTCAAACAAGTACATGTGTCCACTATGATCACTCATCGAAACAAACCTCATTCCAAGGAGATAATGTCCCCACATCTTCAATGCATGAATGATAGCTTCCAACTCAAGATCATTAGTCACATAATTCTGCTCATGCTCATTCAGCTTCTTTGATTCATAGAAAACTACCGATCATTCCTGCTTCAAGACTCCACCAAGTAATTCTTTGCAAGCATATGTACAAAACATGAAGTCCATATCACGATCTGCAATCCTGAAAATAGGAGCATTGGTAAGAAACTGCTTCAACTAGTCAAAACTAGTTGAACACTTAGTAGTCTATTCAAACTTATTTCCTTTCCTCTGCAAAGATCTAATAGGATATCCAATCTTAGAGAATTTTTTTATTAACCTCTTGTAATAACCTGCTAGTTCCAAAAATGATTTCACCTCATCCACATTCTCCAGGTATGGCCACTCCATGATAGCCTTAATCTTTTCTGGATCCACTACTATCCCTTCCTTGGAAACAACATGTACTAAGTAATGAATCTCAGTCTGAAATAAAATACACTTGTTGAGCTTGGCATACAACTTATGATCTCTCAACAATCTCAATGCCACTGCCAGGTGCTCCACATGCTCCTCCTCATTCTTTGAATATACCAATATATCATCAACAAAGACTATCATAAACTTATCCAAGTAATGGCATAACACATTTTTCATCATACACATGAAGGTGGATGGAGCATTGGTAAGACCAAAAGGAACCACCACAAACTCATAGTTTCCATACCTTATACGAAATGAAGTCTTATAGATCTTTTCTTCTTTGATGTTCACGTGATGATATCTTGATATCACATGAATCTTTGAGAATACTACAACTCCCTTTAGCTGATCAAACAAATCATTAATATGAGGCAATGGTTATCCATTCTTAATACTCGCCTTGTTCAACTGTCTTAAATCAATGCCAAATTTGAGAGGACCATCCTTCTTCTTTACAAACAACTCAGGTGCACCCTAAGGATACACACTTGGCCTTATGTATCCCTTATCAAGAATCTCTTTAAGCTGCAACTTCCATTCCACCAACTCAGGAGTGCTCATCTTGTATGGTGCTTTACATGCTAGTGCTACTCCTGGAATCAATTCAATAGAGAAATCCACCTGTCTATGAGGAGGTAGCTTTGGAATCTTTACATGAAACACATCCTGAAATTGTTGTAAGATAGGATATCTTGTCAGGAATTCACCATCCTAATCCTCCTTCCCCTTTTCACTAGAATCATGTACTGCAAACAATAAACATCCTTTCCTATAACTGCATTAACTTGTGTGGCTATAAGCATCTTCACTGATCTAGTCTTCATCATTCCCTACAACCCTCATCCCATCACTCAATCACCTTCTCATAGAAATCCACTTTGTTCTTGTGAATAAGAAACCAATCCATGCCCAAAAGAGTACTATATGCACCCAAAGGAATAAAATTCAAATTTGTTGATGTAGGCATGTCATTAAGCTAAAATGCACAAGACTTCACCCAATGATGAACACTTCTCTTGGTCCCTATAGCCAACTACAACAACTAATATTTTGCATCCACTTCCTTCCTCAAACAACACTGTTCCACTAGGTTAGGATTAATATAGCTATAATTCAATCAAGAATCAATCAAAATAGAAACAACTTGATCACAAAGCTTACCTTCCATGTCAATAATGGATACGTAGTGGTTTGTCTATATGTTATCAACTACTACATAGATCTACGAATTTCTCTGAACTACATCCCCAAATGTTTGTGTCTCCTAAGCACTGTATATCTGAGGTCTGCCACCCTAATATGAAGGACAATCCTTCTTGAGATGATATCTACCACAAATCCAACACTTCAACAGTTCTCTCCCACTACCTTTACTATGTTTCTCCATAAGCTAAGGTCTGTGTCTTTTCTTTACTACATTGAACTGCTTATGCAGAGCCACATTTTCCTCTTCACCTGCATCCCGAGATCTTCCATGCTTCTTAGGCCATTTTCCTTTAGTCTTCTCATTACCCTTCAAGTCACGCTTGAACTTAGGCTTGTGCTTTGACTACTCATAATAATGCTTCAACTTCCTCATGGTTTCCTCTAAGAACTGAGGCTCATCAAAGTCAATCCAATCCTTGAATGATAATGGGAATCTGCTGATGAACCTTTGGATCTTTGCTTTCTCATCCTTGAGATATAACACACATCTCAATAGCTCTACAAATATGGTTGTATATTCTTCATCTCACATCAAAACCATCCTGAGATCATAAAATTCCTTGGTCTTTCCATCATAATATCTTTCAGATAGGCACTTGTTCCTAAAGAGTCTTTCAAATTCTTCCCAAGTCGACTCCTCTTCCTGGATGTCTGACATGCTTGACATCTTCCCACTAGATATATTCTTTTCCTTTGAGACTGAAAGTATCTATCTTGGCTTTTATATTCTCTTAGTAATCATGAAGTATAAACATTTCGTCATTCCAAGCAACCATGCTTCTACATCTTCTGATTTAGTCATCTTTCCATCAAAAGTAGGAGGATTACCTTTCTTGAATTCTTCTGGAAAATACCCCTTCCCACCCCTCCTATAATGATGTTGGTGGTGATGTACCCTAGAAGTAGAGCCGAAATAAAATCCATGTGTAATATCCCTCTTCTCAGGTGTATCCAAGAGTATGCCATTGTTTATTGTATCATCCCTATCCATCATATACCTCTTCTGAGACCTGTTTCCATCTGCATCATAAGTTTTTCTTCATGTGTATCTCCATGACTAGTCCCTATTTGTCCCTACTTCTGTAAATCTGAAAGGCTTTGAAGGATGACTGCATTAACCTCTTCTTGCTTCTCTTGATCTTTTGCAAGCCTTTCCTATGCTTCAATGAACCTATCATTATCTACTTTGGAACTTATGATCTCTGCCTTCAGACTTCTTAATGTATCTATCAGATCAAGAGAGAACAAATTTATCGATCAAATCATAACAGTGAACTCAAAGCGCTAACTCTAGCAAAAAAATAAACCCCAAAAAACATGAAAAAATAGCTTGAAAATGAAAAGTATTGATGTTGCATCAACACTTTTTTTAGGGCTAAATTTTCAACATTTTTTAAAAGTGATAGTAAAAGCCAAATTTTTTTGTGCAAAAAAAATACCCTCAAAACTAAAAGTGTTGATGCTACATCAACGCTTATTTATTTTCAGGCTAAATTTTCAACACTTTTTAGCAATGACATTAAAGATAAAATATCATGACTTCGGAAAAACTTAAAATTCCAATGATTTTCAGGCATGGCTTTAAATATAAAATATCATGTCTCTAAAAAGCCTTAAAATTCCAACAATCTCCATCCATGGTGCTAAATATTAAATGCTTATAATTGTTTACAACCATAGCATTAAAGATAAAATATCATGACTCAGAAAAACCTTAAAATTTTGACACTTTTTCAACCATGGAATTAAAACCAAAGATCATTACTACAAAAAACCTTAAGTTTTCAACATATTTCATCCATGGCATTATGGAAACATTATATGACTAAAAAAAATTTAAAAATGAACGCATGAATGAAATAACCATTATACCAAGAGTACTTTCATTTTTAAAGCATAAAAGTATAACTCTTTTCAAATCTTAGCCTAAGACAACTTATCCCATTGCAACAAAAAACTAGAAATCAGCCATGAAAATGAAGTATCCCCTTTTAACGAGGCATTAAAATTGCAACATTTTTTTTAACTATGGTATATCAAATGATAACAATAAACAATATCATGACAAAATCACTGCATAATTTAAAAATTGAACATTAATTTTCAATATTTTTTAACTTTTAATCAAAATATCAATACTAATAGATTGAATGAAACATAAATTATTTCTCTAATTTATTGTTGCATTGTGGATATTCTAAACAAATGATTTTTTCATAATTAAAAAATATAATCCAACAAACATAGAAATGACTCATAAGTTCATGTGAGATCATATGGAAGTTAAAATATTTATTTCAAGTTACCATGGAAACATGATTTAATAAAGCTTCTTATACAATTGTTCAAAATCACTCATAGATTCTAGCACACCTTCAAAATCTACAACATCTTCAGATAAATCACTGGATGTAGATGAATATGACCAATGTTCTCCTCTTTCATCAACAAGTTCCCCAGCTGGGTCAACATGCATGGCCATCATTTTAGGTCTCAACACTCTTCTAGATATATGATTGGGTTCAATAGAATCTCATCTTAAAACTGCTTCTTCTAGTAGAAACCTGTTCGGAATCTCTATGGTCTTGAAGCGAAGAATTCCTCTCTTTGTTAAATTGAAGTAATAAACAAGTATGTCAACATCCTCTAATTTTAAGAGGTCTGTGCAATGACGATTTATATTTGTACCCTTTATTTTTCTCTTTCTTCCAATTTGTTTATCAACTACCATCTCTAGCTTGTACACACCATTTAATGGGTGTGTATTTGTAGCATACCAATGTACTTTTACAACTGTAAGATATTCATTTTATTTAATGACCTTTATGACCTTGGAAACCTAGAATGGATGGCCATGGGGATCTCCATCTGCTAACACTACAATCATGCAACTCTCCTTAACATCCTACACGGAACCCCTATAAGGGTTTTTCATGGCTTCATGATGTGCAGGTGATCTTCAAGAACCATTATACATTTCTATTTCCTCTACTTGTGAAGAATTAAGAATACCTTGAGATTGTTGTTGTTCAACAATGTTTCTTTCCTCATGTTCATTTGGCATATTTTGTGGCCAAATAAATAAGGCCTTAAAAAGTATATATTCATTTCTTGATCTTGAAATGATATCACTTTGATTATTGAAAAAATATTTCCACCAAACTGAATCAAAAACATCAAAGTACTCATATGTATCTGTAACAGATTTTTTAATTTCTTCCAAGAATTTAGAATAATTTATATATCTTATGCCTTCGTGCATTATGGATTTTAGTAACTGATTGTAGTAACAATATATTCGATGAAAATATTAGATGATATGGAATGAACTTCAAAAATTCTAACCCTGATTATGACCCTCATTCTACAAAAATTGAATACTTCCTGCCCTATATAAGTGTTTTCCCATCAATTTTTTTGATACGAAATTGATGTTGGAAGCTAATGTCATTAAGTTGTTCAATGCATTTCTCCTCACCATGTGATCCTAGAATAAACCTTCGCGTGTAAATATTTTCTTCCAACAAATGAAAAATTGGCTTTGGAATGTATGATTTTTTAATACATTCAATTAATGATGGCAGGCTCCTCACATGATTCCTCAATGTTACTGAAAAACAACTGGATATCTGATCAATATGGTCATGAGTGTTCCCAGCAAGAAGGAAATCAACCTTTACCTTTTTAAATATTCCCAATTCAACAAGCATGTTGACATATCCAAAAACAATTTGCTTTTTGTTTTCACGACTAATGTTGTACAATCACAGATACAAAACTTCAGGAATAATACGAGACCAATGAGAAAGCACAACATGAATTATGGTTATGGTGATATTTTCATCATTATGAATATTTTTAGTTGTGAAGAAAACCCTTAGCCACATTTTCCCATTAAATACCATACAATCGACAAAGTGAAACGGAATAACAGTTTCCTCCTGTAAATTTTTTGGTGTGCGAAAAAAAGGTGGTACAAATGTTTTCTTCTAGTCCATACCATCAATTATCAAATCCAAATATTTATTTGGACTATAATAACACTTATTTTGATGTTTATACAACTTTTTCCTTTCACTTGTTTGTTGATGGTGATCCTATGGAAGTGCTTTGACAATGAAATATGCACATAACATAAAACAAAACTATTAATAAATACATTTTCGTAGTTGATAACTATCTGATTTTTAAATATAATGTTATGAATGCATACCTCTTTCTACCCCTTGACATTTATCCCTTTTTTATTTAAGAGAAGCACCTGTATTTCAAACCCCATCCTTGACTTCTTAGGAATACAAACATTGTTCAATTTGTTCCTCTATATCCTTGTAAAATATGAATATGTAATAAAGTTACCATCCCCTTCAACACCTTCTACATATTATTTGTATACGTTATATATTTTTCGTCTTGAGAAAATATCTAGAATATATATTGTTCCTTTATTTCGCATACACCCTCCATGATTTGAAAATAAGTCTTGCATCCATGACATTGCAATATTTGTTAATGGCCCAAACTCTCATCTATGACATACTTCTAAATAAAATGTTGGATCTTTTTCCAATCTTTCTTGGATTGTTGACTAATGAAACTTACCAATTGAATGAAACATTTTGAAAGGTTTTCTACAGAGCAATAAATTCTCAATATGATGTTCATAACATATCAATGTAGATTACATGCACCACACTAAACATGAACTTTGCATGCTTTTATTCATTGATAAATATCTCTTCCTTTTCTCCATTGAAAAATTGAATCCATATGTTTCAAGCAATACTTTTGACAACATTCACTTGAAATCATATCAATGATAGAAATTCGTTTTGTGAGGTATTCTATCATATCCCTTGTATCACTAGAATATATTGGATTGATATGAAAAGGTCTACTCCTACTCCTAGATACAATAGTTTTTGAAACATCTCAATCATTTCATTATCCTTTCTATAAACATTTTCATCATCATTAGGAGGAATATTATCCTTACTATGATCATTTTGAACATAGTTAGGAATTTCATCGCTATCATTTCTTGGAAAATATTCATTACCATCATCTGTTCTTTCGAAATCTTTACTTAGACAAAATTCTTCAACATCTTCATCCATGTTTTTTAAATCCTTGCTTGGAGGAATTTCATCATCATCATTCCTACTTTTAAAATTGTTGTTTGGAGGAAATAATTCACCAACCTCATCTTTACTTTTGAAATCCTCGCTTGGAGTAAATTTATCATCACCATGAGTGCATTTGAAATCCCGACTCAGGGAAAATTCATTATCCACATTTGTGCCTCTAAAATTATCATTTGGAGGAAATTCTTCATCCTCCCATTTGTTAATGGTGCTCTAGTAAGCCTTAGGATTAAGACTAATTGGAAAATTTGACTCTCTATTAATAGTAAAATTATCATTTGTGTGAAATTCTTCATCCTCCCCTTCGTCAGTTGATCTCTCATAATCTTTAGGATTAGGATTAAGTGGAAAATTTGACTCTCTATTCTTAGTAAAATTATCATTTGTAGAAAATTATTCATCCTCCCCTTCATCAGTGGCGCTCTAATAATCCTTAGGATTAGGAGTAAGTGGAAAATGACTCTCTATTTACTAGAAATTCTTTATCCCCCCCTTCATCAGTGATGCTCTCACAATCCTTAGGATTAAGACTGTGGAAAATTTGACTCTCTCTTTACTGGAAATTCTTCATCCTCCCCTTTGTTAGTGGTGCTCTCATAATCCTTAGGATTAGGACTAAGTGGAAAATTTGACTCTCTATTTACTAAAAATTCTTCATCCTGCCCTTTGTTAGTGGTGCTCTCATAATCCTTAGGAATAGGACTAAGTTGAAAATATGGCTCTTTATTTACAGAAAATTATTGATCCTCCACTTCGTTAGTGGTGCTCTCATAATCCTTAGGATTAGGACCAAGTGAAAATTTTGACTCTCTATTTACAGGAAAATCTTCATCGTTCCCTTCAACAATGGTTCCCTCATAATCCTTAGGATTATGACTAAGTGAAAATTTTTACTCTCCATTGATAGTGAAAGAATTCATGTTATATTCATCAATATGAATAAAGTTATTACATGAGGAAGATGTTGATGCCACAGAAAGAGAAACTTCACTATCAAAATAATCTATGACTTTTCACAGAAGATGTTAAATGATACAAATTCAGTCTCTCCCGTGACAATTTATAGCTTAGAGAATGAAAATTTCCCTCCAAAGTTCCCCCCAATTTATTTAATTTTTCTGAAAATTCTCTCCAAAAATTTCATTTGAAATATTTCCCTCTAAAATTTATTTCAAAGTGTTCTACTAAAATTTTGTCTTGAAGATTTTAACCCTACTTTCTATTCAAATTTTCCACACAAATTTTCTTTCAATGCATTCATTCGAAAATAAAATAAATCTTTTACTTAAATTATTTAATATTAACTAGGTAATTAAGTTAATTTTTATAATTTATATTTTTAGATTTTATCTCACATTTAACAAAATTTGATCTAAACCTATAATATTAACTATATATTAATTTTTCTTAATTTTAGTTTAAATATCACATCCAAGAAACATTTAAGTAATCTCACAATCTTTGATAAATAATAAATTTCATTGTTTCTATTCCTTACATCACATCAAGTCTTCTTGAGGATTCGTTAAAAATCTTGGAGCAAGTTTGCAGAGGAGCTACATTACCATCGAGTAGACATTTAGCGAGAGATTTTTGCATTCCAAAGGTCAGTTTTCCTTATATTTTGACCATTTAAAGAGGAATTTGGGGAAAATATGTCGTTTTATTGTTTTCATGCTAATATATATATATATATATATCATATTTTCAGAGAAAAACCACATAAAATATCAATTTTTTAAGATTTTGTAGAGAAAAATACAAAAAAGCTCATATTTATAGGATTTTTAGGAGAAAATATAAGAAAAATTATATTTTTTAGTGCTTTGAAATGGAAATACTGGTGTTAAATTTATTTTTTTTGAAATTTTTTTTTTTTTTTCTATTCATCTTTGGGGGCAGCTCAATTCATTAATTCGAAATTTATGAAATCGTTGAAACAAGGCAGACCTAGGTTCAAATACCATTGAGGTAACCTGGTTTATGGTAAGTAGCATAGGTTGTAAACCCCTAGAGGTTTAATAGTAGTTATGTATCAAGCGGGTTGTTGGGTTCCTCTGAGATACAAAAATAATTATTCCTTGGAAAAAAATACATTTTTAAAAAAAATGGAGAATTTGTTTTTCAAAATTAAAAAATCACATCAATTACATCATCTACAATTGTTGTTGGACCCTGTATGAATATTGTTGAATGAAACCGAACTGAGACACATGGTAAAAGTCAAGCAACTGACTCCTCAAATCCATTGAATATTATTTTAGAATGGAAGAAGGCACGAGAAATAGATAAAACATAATTTACATGCCATATTCAAGCTAGATAAAGCAGCAAAGGTGTACAAATATATCTGTATTTTTGTATGAATTACAATGATGGAAATTATGAGCTGATTGACAAATTATGAGACATATGTTTGGTGCCGAATACAAATATTGTTTATGTTCTTGCAAAACTACCCAAGGAACATGAGAAGGTTATATGTCATCTCTTAAAGATCAAGTGTGACATTAATGAATATTCTACAAAGATGTGTGAAGAAATCTCAATCAACATTGTAAATAACATTGTAAGTTTTCTTATTTATATTTACGTGTTGTGGAGTATTGTATGTATCATTATATTTTTTATAACTTATTTATCGTTGACATATTATATCTTGTTTGATATGATTTTGCTTAGAGTCTTTCAATTATGTTGGAGGGAATTTATTCTGTTGGAGGGAATTTATTATCTAGAGCCAAATATTATAAATGTGATCAATAGTTTTGCACACAAAGACAAAATAAGATAGGATAAAGAAGTGTAAAAGAATAGTTCACGAAACTACAAGAGTACATAAAGGGGATCAGCAAAGAATGACTAAAGTGCATCAATCTTGTAAAGCTAGACATGTTAGTTTTGAAGATGTGAAAGTTTAAGCTCAAGAATATGTTGTTATTAGTGACAATGAGAATAGAACTACTATTGAAAAGGAGAAAATCCATAAAAAACAAAACGAAAAAATTGTTCATTGATGTCTCTCTTCTAGTTGATGATGAAGATTGTTTACTTAGAAGAAAATTTGTTAACCGATAGGAGAAAGAAACCAAAAGTTTGTCATTCTAAAAAAATCATGGGCACTAGTGAATATCATAATGAAAGCTCTAAAGGAAGCAGGGAAATCATAATACCGGGTGTTGATTTAGAGGATGTAATTATTAAAACAAAACAAAATTCCATTTGAAATCAGTTGACGATGAGAAAATTAATTGATGGTGGCCATACATTTCATCTTAATGTCAACCAATTATATAAGCCAAATGAAGGACAATATAAATTTCAAATTAGAAAGCCACGCCACCCACATGTTCATAATTTGAAAACATTGATTATGTACAATCCATATGCATATGTGATTGATTATGTCCTTGTCGATCTAATTCAAATTACCAACAAAGAGGAATTTTATAGGTCAAGATGTTTTGAACACAAATATTATGTAATTGGGGGAACTATTTGTTGAGAAATGACAACAAGAAATTCTAGTTTAATTTGTCCTTGAATTAAATTGAGGATTAAAATCAGATTATATTCTCATAGCAATTTGTAAATAGTTAATTAAGTTTAATTAACTTAATTGGCTTAGGAATTTCAAGTTGGAGGTCTTTCTGAAGTCATGTATATGTTCTCCCTAAGTTTTAGGGGTCCAGGACAGGGAAATTTTTAAGAACCACCGTAAATTTATATGTATAATAAATGGGCGAATCCCCATGATACATAGGAAAAATGGGAGGCGATTTTATCAATAATATAATATGTATATATAATTTTTTTGGCGAATCTCTCACTGGATTATATTATCTTGTAAAGTCATGGCGAATCTATCGCTGAATTATAAAATCTTGTAAGATCTTGGCAAATATTTCACTAAATAATAAAAAGTGAAGTCTTGGAGAATGTTTTGGTAAAGTATGAAACCATATATGATAATAGGAAAACATATTCATTAAATTGTAATATACTAACATACATGTTTGGAAAAAAGAAACATAATTTTTTCTTCCTACAAACAATGTTGCAAGTTTCCGTGGCCATGTTTGTCAAGATTCTCACTGTACACTCTTTCATATCCTTCTATTAGTTTTGATAATGTTCGACAACAAAGTTCTTGTAGGTGTTGATCTTGACCACCAGTTCTATCAAGGTAGGAGAGATTAATCTTTTCTCTACCACTTTTGTCAAGCTATCAAATTTCTTTCTTATTCCATAGAGTCCAACTACGAGATTAAAAAAACATATTTTGTACCACTTTTTTCAAGCTATCAAATTTCTTTCTTATTCCATAGACTCCAACTGCAAGATAAAAAAAAAAACACATTTTCTTTACCCCAACACACCAACAAGTAGCAAGCCCCAACTATATAATATAAAAAAGTAGTAGGTATCCCAAAGGCCTGAAGGGGATGTAATGGAAAGAAGTGACCGTTGTCAGAAGCCTTCCAATAAATATATTAATATATACATATAGATCTATTATTATTTTAATTGGAAATCTTAAATTAAATAATAAAATCTAATTACGTATCTCCCAATCTAAATTTCTTATTAGCATAATTCACTACCTTCATACGTCTTGCATTTTTTAACAACGTTGTAACATGTGGATTAATTTCATTTTTGGTGCACAATCTCCACCTTTTAGGACAATATGGTGCACTGGTCCAACCCCTACAGATCATTACAACAAATTAAGAAAAATAGAGAAGATGAAAGGTTGTACAAACCAGCATATTTTTCAAGCACTGGCCCAACCCCTACAGATCATTATGACAAATTAAGAATAACAGAGAAGATGAAAGGTTGTACAAACCAGCATATTTTTCAAACAACTAATCCAACATCAATACCTTAACTTTTTCATGAAGATATCATATTGAGAACGTTTGAAAAATGGTAGGAAATATGGGCATTGACTATCTCTCTTCTATGAAGGTGATGCGAAAAGAGTGATAAGATTTCACTGTTTTGATTTTTTTTTTTTGTTAAATTAGAAAAACCAATATTAATGGAGATATTGGTGTTTTTTACTAAATTTTGTGAAGTGACTAAATGTAGCTTTAACCATTCACCTTAAGATGTTTTTTTATAATATAATTTCCTAAGTCTATTTAATATCTTCATTATCATAAAAACCAACCTATCCATCTTAACTCCACTTCTACCACTCTTGGAGGGATGAAATCTATTTATTCCTCTCAGCACTTGGTAGACCCAGAATTCAGATGGATCTAAGCTGATAGAATTTCCCCTTTAAATAGTCTATGCTCACATGAATACCATGATATCACCATGGGTCAATACCATGGGTTATCGTAAACCTGGAGCTTAAAAACTACTATTAGTAAATTATAAAAATTAATAAAATTAATGATTGATTTTTATTTTATTTCTTTATTTTAACCAAATTAAAATGTTTAAGTGACATTAAATTACAAGATCCTTTTTTACCCTTGATCTACCAAGCCCCAGGATCGAATATTTTTTCACTCTATGCTAGTTTGCATATCATGATATTTGATCCCTCTCGGGGCTTAGTAGATCCAGAGTAAGGATGGAAGAATGTAAAATTTGAAACGGGAACTATAAACTCAAAATGGGAACTCTGGCCAAAAAACGCCCAAAAAACATAAAAAACAGTGCTAAAAATGAAAAGTGTGTATACTGGAATGATGTTTTTTTTAAGGGACAAATTTGAACATGTTTTAAAAATGGCAGTGAAAACGAAATTTTTGTGCAAAATACAGTTTGAAAACGAAAAAGTGATGATACTGGAACGCTGATTTTTTTTGGGGTCAATCTTCAAAATTTAAAAAAAAATGCTAGTAAAACCAAATTTTTAGTGTGGATAACAAAATTGTTTATGAGGAAAAAGACACACTAATGTTTTTGGTAGAATAAAATTTTTCTTTCCTAAGTATAAATTCAACATGTTCTCAACTATAACATACTAGATACAAAAGAAATTGAAATTTTTTCAACCATAAAATAAAAAAAGCCATGACATTATGAAAAAATTACATCACTAAATGAATTCAAAAGTCATTATTTGTATATTGAATGAAACATACATTATATCTCTAATTTAATGTTTCATTGTAGATATTCTAAACAATAAAAATTATCATAATTAAGACATATAATCCAACAACATGAAAATGACTCATAACTTCTCATTTAACACTATATGGAGATCAAAAATTTTATTTCAAGATACGATGCATACATCAGTTAGATAAACTGTCTTAAACAATTATTCAAAATCACTCATATTTTCTTACACACCATCAGAATTCACATCTTCAGATGAGTGACTGGATGCTGACGAAGATTTTCCATATTCTTCTTTTTCATCAACTAGTGCCCCATCTGAGTCCACATGCATGCCCATCATTTCAGGTTTCAAAATTCTTCTATATCTACAACTGGTATATCTACAACTGGTTTCAGCAGACTCCCATCTCAACACTGTTCATTCTGGTAACAACCTTTTCAAAATCTCTATCGTCTTGAAGCGAAGAGTTCCTGTCTTTGTTAAATTGAAGTCATAAACAAGTATGTCAGCATCCTTCAATTTTAATATGTATGTGCGGCGATGATTTATATTCGTACCCTTTCTTTTTCTCTTTCCGCCATTTTTTTTTGTTAGCTACCATATTTGGCTTATACACACCATTGAATGGGTGTGTATTTGTGGCATACCAATGTACTTCAACACTTGTAACATCCTCATTTTTTGTAAAGACCTCTATAACTTTAGCAACTCGGAATGGATAGCCATTGGGATCTCCATCTGCTAGCACTGTGATCCTGCAACCCTCCTTAATATCCTGTACTGAAACCCTGTAAAGGTCTTCCATGGCTTCATGTTGCGCGCGAGATCTTCTGGAAGCAATATAAATCTCTCTTTCCTCTGCTTGTGAAGAATTAATAATACCTTGAGATTGTTGCTGTTCAACAACGTTTATTTCTCATGTGCATTCGACACATTTTGTGGCCAAATAAATGGATTTTTCAAAGGTATATCTTCATTTGTTGTTGTTGAAATGATATCACTTTGATTATTGAAAAATTACTCCCACCAAACTGAATCAGCAATGTCAAAGTACTCATATGTATATCTAATACATTTTTTAATTTCTTCTAGGCACTCAGAATAATTTATATCTCTATTTTGCCTGCGTGCATTATGAACTTCACCAACTGATTGTAATAACAATATTTTTTATGCAAATATTGGATGATCTAGAATGAACTTCAAAAATTGCAAACCTGATGACGGTGCCCATTTTGCAGTAGTTGAATACTTCTTGCCCCATATTAGTGTTTTCCCATAATTTTTTTTGATACGAAATTGATGTTGGAAGCTAATGTCATTAAGTTGTTCAATGCATTTCCCCTCACCATATGATCCCATAATAAACCTTTGCATGTCAACAGTTTCTTCCAACACATCAAAAGTAGGTTCTAGCATGTATGATTTCTTAATACATTCAATTAATGATGGCAAGCTCCCAACTTCCTTCCTCCTCAATGTGACTAAAAAACGACTGAACATTTGATCAATATGGTCATGAGTGTGCCCAACAAGAAGGAAACCAACCTTTACCTTCTGAAAAATTTTCAATTCAACAAGCATGTTTAGATATCCAAAAACAACCTGATTTTTGTTTTCACGGCAAGTGTTGTCCAGTTGTAGATACAAAACTTCAGGAAGATTACCAGACCAATGAGAAAGCACGTCATTAATTATGGTTATGGTCAGATTTACATCATTATGAATATTTGGAGCTGTGAACTACACGCTCGGCAACATTTTCCCATTGAAGACCATACAACCGACCAAGTGATACTGAATAAAATTTTCCTCCTGTAAATTTTTGGGTGTGCAAAAAAAATGTGGTAAAAGTGTTTTCTTTTGGTCCATACCATCAATTATCAAACCCAAATATTTATTCAGATTATCATAACACTTCTTTCGATGCTTGTACAACGTTTTCCTTTCATTTGTTTGTTGTTCGTGATGCTCCTGAAGCTCTTTGACAATTGAATCTACACAACATAAGAGAAAGCCATTAAGAAATATGTTTTCATACTTGATGAATATACAATTTTAAAAGTTAAAGTTATGAATGCTTACCTCTTTCTGACCCTTCACATTTGTCCCTTTTTTATTTAAGAGAAGCACATGTACTGCAAATCGCCATCCTTGTATTCTTAGGAATACAGACATTATTGAATTCTTTCTTCCATACCTTCACAAAATATTGATATGTAACAAACCGGCCATGTCCCTTAGCACCTTCTGCATATTCTTTGTATAAGTTGTAGATTTCTCGTCCTCAAAAATTATCTGGAATATGTATTGTCTCTCTATTTGGCATACACTCTCCATGCTTTGAAAATAAATCTTTCATCCATGACATTGCAGTATTTGATAATGGCCCAAACTGTCTTTTATGACATACTTCTGAATAAAATGTGAGATCCTTTTCCAAATTTTCTTGAATTCTCGAGAGACGAAAATTCCCAATTGAATGAAACATTTTGAAAGCTTTTCTACAGATAAATAAAGTCCTAATATGATAATCATAACTTGAAAATGTAAATTGCATGCACCCAACTAAATATGAATTTTGCATGCTTTTATTCATTGACAAATATCTCTTCCTACTCTCTAATGCAAATTTGAAATCCATATGTTTCAAGCAATCTTTTTAGCAACATTCACTTGAAGTGAGTGTGCTGATAGAACTTCTTCTCGTCATATATTCTACTCTATCCCTTGTATAACTAGAACATCTTGCATTGAGACGAAAAGGTCTACTCCTACTCCTCGATACAATATTTCCTGGCAACATCTCCATCATTGGATCATCATTTGTATAAGGATTTTCATCATCATTAAGAGGAATGTTATCCACACTATGATTAGCTGTGCTTTTCAAATACTGACTTGGAGGATATTCTTCATCTTCCCCTTCTTCAAAGCTACTGTCATAGTCCTTAGAATTCAGACTCAATGGAAAATTTGACTCGATGTTTATTGGATATTCTTCCTCATGTGCATTTTTAGTGCTACTCTCATAGTCCATAGAATTAGGACTAAGTGCATCATCCTGTCCTTCATCACTGCTACCTTTATACTCATTAGAATTAGGACTAAGTGCATCATCCTGTCCTTCATCACTACTGCTCTCATAGTCCTTAGAATTAGGACTAAGAGGAAATTGTGACACTCCATTCTTCGGAAATTCATCGTCACGCTCTTCATCATTGTTGCTCTCATAGTCCTTAGAATTAGGACTAAGTGGACACCATGACACTCCATTCTTTTGAAATTCATCAACCCGCTTTATGTTGCTCTCATAGTCCTTAGAAATAGGACTAAATAGACACCGTGACACTCCATACTTTTGAAATTCATCATCCTGCTCTTCATCACTACTGCTCTCGTAGTCCTTAGAATTAGGATTAACTGGACACCGTGACACTCCATACTTTTGAAATTCATCATCATGCTCTTCATCACTGCTGCTCTCATAGTCCTTAAAATTAGGACTAAGTGGACACTTTGACACTCCATTCTTTTGAAATTCGTTATCATGCTATTCATCACTACTACTCTCATAGTCCTTAGAATTAGGACTAAGTGGACACCATGAAACTCCATTCTTTTGAAATTTTTCATCATGCTCTTCAACACTGTTTCTCTCATAGTCCTTAGAATTAGGACTAAGTGGACATCATGACACTCCATTCTTTTGAACTTCACCGTCATGCTCTTCATCATTGTTGCTCTCATAGTCCTCAGAATTAGGACTAAGTGGACACCGTGACACTCCATTCTTTTGAAATTTGTCATCAAGCTCATCATCATTGTTGCTTTCATAGTCCTTCGAATTTAGACTAAGTGGAATCTGTGACTCTTTATTTATTTGAAATTCTCCATCCCCTCTTTCATCAATGCTGCTCTCATAGTCCTTAGGATCAGGACTAAGTGGAAGAAGTGACTTTCTATTCATAGTGGAAGAATTCACGCTATATTCATCCATATGAATAGAGTTGTTACGCGATGAAGATTTTGATGTTGTATAAATAGAACCTTCATTATCAAGACAATCCATCACTTTCAAATAAAAGGTGTTGAATGATACAAATGGAGAGTCTCCTAAAGATATTATATAGTTTAGAGAATGAAATTTTCCCTCCAAAAATTCCCCCCCCAAAACGTTTCGCGATAATATTTCCCTCCTAAAAGTTTGTGAGATTTATTTCTCTTCATTATTTTATTCTATAATTTAATGAAAAATGTAAACGAAATTTTTTTTATGAAATAAATCAATAAAGTTAAAATTTTAAACTACAACTTCTACCTAAATTATTTTAATAGTCAAAGTATATAATATTTACTAAACAATTGAATGTTTTTTCTAATTTTTATAATACATTCTTAAACAAATTAATCCCACATTCACCCCACTGTAAAAAAATTCCATAATATTCACTTTATCATATTTTCCTTCATGGCCATAAAAACATTAACATATTAATTTTCTTTAAAACTAATTAATCTTG
Organism: Pinus tabuliformis; assembly: GCA_031772625.1. Classification (NCBI taxonomy): domain Eukaryota; kingdom Viridiplantae; phylum Streptophyta; class Pinopsida; order Pinales; family Pinaceae; genus Pinus; species Pinus tabuliformis. Next base: position 629,547,715 of record CM062807.1, on the reverse strand, counting down.
CATTCACCATACGGTAAAACATATCCGTAATTTCACCTATATACTAAATTCCATTATCACTATTACTCACATTACATCAAGGTTTTCTGAGGTTCGTTGAAAAACTTGGAGCGAATTTGTGGAGCAGCTACATTGCTATCAACGGCATATTCAACGAAGAATTCTCGCAATTGAAAGGTCAGTTAGAATTTTTTTCCTTGAAAATTTTCATATTAAATTAGTTTAATTGTTACACTAAAAAATGTCACCTTGACTACTCACAGTTAGTATGGCTCAAATCAACGGTCATGCTACCCTCTTAGGCAAGTCTCATGCCTCTGTTATCCATCTCAAACTCAAAGAAGAGAGAAAGTCTTGTAAAAACTATGTTTATCTCTGGGGTCGCAGGTTCTCTCTAGCCTTACCTGCGGGGACGCTGACCATGTTCACAAAATCTGCGTCCATGGACGCTCTGTATGTTAAGGGACAGGTGCGTCCCTCTGTAAAAGGCAAAATGCGCGAGTTTTATCTTGAAAAAGTTACTTGTGGTTACTTCTAGAACATTCTAGAGGTCGGTTTGATGAAATGGATGCGCCTCCAGTTGGTTCATGTATCTCTATTAAGAGGGAGCTTATCCCATCAATAAGGGAGCTATCCCACCCATAGAGGGGGATGATCCCATTGATAGTGGACCTGAATAACCTCTTTACAGCACTATAAATAAAGGCATTGAGCCAGAAGGAGAAGAGGTTGGAGCTATACATTTTCTTTGGGTAAATGCTGCAGGATTTAGGTCTTCCATTAGAGCCTTTGTGAGGAGAGATTGTCTTCACTTGATTCTACTTGGGAGAGGGTGAGCTTTGTCAAAGTAGAGGAAAACCCTTGATGGACCCTGGGAGGAACTTGCACAACACCAAGGCCAGGTTGTAAGAGTTTCTTTGTTTCGTTATTAATACAAACTGGTTTATTTTTCTCAATAGCTTGTGTTAATGAGTTATTTCATGTGTTCCTTGGTCTGCATGTTGAATATATGTTTTCTTATATGAAATGCAAGTGCTTGGTAATTGTTTGATTGTTTGTGGTTGCAGGAATTGACTTGAAGGAGGAGCTCATCCGGATCGTCAAGAACGGACTTCAACAACAGCGTTTTGGAATAAGGTAAGCCTAAACACTTGTAGTTTTCATGTTGTAAAAGGTGTATTTAGAGAAAGATCACTCCTTTTTGTCTTGTTTGTCATTAGAATGTCTTAGACTTCTAGGAAGGTCAGTCGTGTCCGCACCCTTGACAGATTCCGTGTGACATTAATGAAGTAGATTTTTTTTTTTTTTTTAATTAATACTTTTTGTCAGCCAAATTAACCAATACTTCCGTCATGAGCATGGTGGGCCCGGTAAAGTTGGGCACCCCCACCCCGTGCCACCCCGGCGACCCGCTAGCCTGCCCATGGTGGCTAACCGATTCTGAGAATCGGCCAGCCACCCCGAGCGGGCGAGCAGGCCACCGGGGTGGCACAGGGTGGGCGGGCGGGCCGCCAGGGTGGCGTGGGTGTTTCCGGGAAAACTAGTGTCTATTCAGATCTGCTAGTCCCACTAAGACGGGTAGCTATCTTAGAAACAAACAATTCAAAGTAACTTGTGTTTTCCTTTATGGATGATAGATAAGAGAGAAGAAGAGAGCACCAACCTTAATCTTTCACTTGGGTCCTTGCTTGTTTCCTCTCTCCTTTGATAGAACTTGCCACTCCTTTCTCACTTGTCCCGCTTCAAAGAACACTTGTAGAGGCAAAGCAACAAGAAACCATCAAATCATAGGGATCTCTGATGCCATAAACAATGTAGAATCATAAGTACATTAACCATACAATTGTATACACAAACACAAGATTCAAAAATACACAAGTATATGTAGGAAAACTCAAATAACTTTTTTGATAGTAGAAGTAGAAGAGAGGATTACAACCCAGCTGTCTGATCCAGCATCATCCTCCTAGCACGAAAGCCCTCTTCACCTCATGAAAAGCAAGATCACCCAACAATACAATGTCTCAAAGAGAAACCAACAACACTTCCTTACAGATTACAAAATTCCAGCCTCTAGATCTCTAGGATGAGGGATCCATATATAGATATTTGCAGGGGGTGAGTCAGCTTCTGGGTTTTTGATTAGTGTCATTCCACTAATATTTCTTGGTTCCACTTGGAGATTTCATGATCTCTTACTCATCCCTGGGTGAATTTAGAGAGGCAAGTGTCATATGAGCAGTTTCTAGAAGATTCTCTGGGTTTCCACTTAGCCAACTGCCTCTGCCATTTGTCTGCTCTCGCCCATCACACCCTATAGAAGGCCTTTTCAGTATGCATTGCACCCCCCGTGTGTAATAGGTGAGATGCATCACACCTTGACCAAGGAGGAGTCTGTATGGGTCAAAATTGACAGTTTTGAGTAGTTTTTCAGGTGGAACTTCTGGGAAATGATTTAATCAGTTTACCTTGATCCTTTAGGGTATGAAACAACACTTTTAGGGTTTTAAGAGCCCTTGGTTTATCGCCATATGTGATTTGGGTTGCAGTGCCAAAATATGTCTATAACAGTTGCCCCCTAAAGCACGAGGTCGTAAATCTTATGATGCTAGGTGAAATGCTTTATCATGAGGATCCGAGGTTTTTCGAACTAGAAGGTGACCTGTAATAAGATACAATACAATACATTATCTTCATAATATTTTTATGATCTAGCTGAGGCGGGAATTCCCATGCTCAACTTTATAAATTCATTTTCATGTACATAGGATAGACAATCGTCTGCTATTGCAGATTGGTGATTCTGGTAGAGCCATCATCCTTAGCTTCGATGATCATTTGTGCAGCTATGGAGTACATTTGATGTCTTTATTTTCTTGAATATATCGCAGCTCGGATGGATGAAACTAGTTCAGGGGTCTTCAAACTCGTTCAATCTTCGCCCGATGTACAAGTCGATCCATGTGAAAAGATGTTCTGAATTCGAACATGGAAAGACATCGTCTGATTACCAGCCATTGATGTATGCTATTAACAGGCACGAGAGGAATCACCGATAATGATAATGACCCTCAAGGTACTACAGTACAATTCACGTGGTGTGAATATATGAATCGATGTCGAACACCACGCAAAATCTCTCGGTCGAAGGCCATTGATGTAAACCTGTCGCCAGAAGTGAGAAACTTGCCATTGAGGCATGCAAGCTTCAAAGTACTGAAAGGGTTGTTCCTAAGTCAACTTCTTGGATAATGAACTGATGTCAACAAGAAGTGACCCGTCGTAGGAGGGCCTTAATGAATCCCACATCTACGACACGAAACAAAGCAAATGATTTTGTGGAGGTGAAAACAATCTGATGATACAAGGTTCAGGAATGGCAGTCATGAAAAATGAAGAGTTAAGGTATTGCAGTGGATGAGGCGTTATATGGGTTGGTGAATTCTCTGAGCGACTTCTCTTGAACATATCAGTGACATTGAAATGGATTGGTAGCATTAACCCCAAAAATGGATGGTACGGAGTACCAATGGTGATGTGATCACCCAACCCAACTCAATCATGCTGATGGAGTGAAAGTGTCATGTTCAAGAGCGACCTGCTACCAATGAAGTTCTTCAAGTTTTCTTCCCTTTTTCCCCAGTCATTGTTGACCATTACCTCTTTATTTTTGTCAAGCTTGAGGAGGATAACATATGCTTGTTCTATAATTTTCCCTTCGGGCAAACATGTCGCTATGTTTTAGTAAGCCTAGCGATAGTGAAACTCGCTCTTGTCCAGATGGACAAGTTGGTCGTTATTGTTTTAACGAGTTTAACAAAAAAGATAACTCGGTCCTTTTCATATTTAGAGAGTTTGAAAAGGGACGAAAAGGAAACTCCAACAGTCCTTTTTTGTGGTATAATCCCTTAAGTCCGAAAAAGTATAAAATAATATGAAAGGGATGACTTTTTGATAGTTTTAGCAAGCCAAAAAAGACAAGCACTCGATATTTTTGTGGAATGATCCCTCAGGTCCAAAAAGATTAAAATGTAGAGGAGGGATGACACTTAGCTTTCTAACGAGTTGGAAAGGCTAGTAGCTCGGCAATCTTTTCATATTTTACGAGTCTAAAAAGAGCTTAAAAGAGACTTGTTTTTGAGGAACGAGTGATGTTTTCGGGTAGCAACTAGTTCTAGGTAAGTTTGGAACTTCTTAGTCACCGTAGTGTAAGGAGGATGGCTAACAGAATCACTCATCATAGTTGTTCCTCAAAAGGGGTAAACAATCAAGTGGAGGTGTATGATCGGCTAAAAGAGTAGAGGTGACAGTAAGAACACGACAAAGGCTCAAAAGGCTGATAGCAACGCAATTACAAAGGTTATTTACCGAGGGTGGATTCATTTTTTAATGAGCTTGAATATTTAGAAACTATGCTCAGTGTTAGGTTTATTTTTTAACGAGCTTGAACTTTGCGAAAACATTGCTCGTTCCAGTCGTCTTTAAGGGTGTCTCTTATTAGTAGGTTCATTTTTTTAGTGAGCTTGCCCCATGTGAAACTTTGCTCAGTGCCTTTTGTATGCAGGCTAGAAACGACCAACTACAAAACTAAGAGTTAATGAACTACTGAGGTTAGGTAGGATAGTTTCCTACAAAACATTTCCTTTGCTTTGCCGGGGTCTGCCGACAAAGGTGAACAGTGGATTAGACCAATCACCTAACCTAAGTAGTTGAATTAAAAGTGAGACTAAAATACTATGGGGTTAAAGTTACACTGGTTGCTTTTCACTTGTGTAAAAAAGGTTTGCATGCCCCCAGGTATAAAGAAAAGTAGAGTTTCCAGGTTACCATACGGAAGCCCTTATATTTAAGCAAGATTGTTTCATCCGCAGAGCAGACAAAACACTTCCTTGGCTCTGTACATCGAAATAGACAAAGGTGAATGGTGTGGATCGGCACTTCCAATCACATAACCTTCGAGGAGATCCTGTTTCGAACTGATCCCATATCCTATATGGAAATGGCGTTTCAGACTAATCATGTAACCTACGATGAGGAGATCCTGACCCCGACTGATCCCATATCCTACATGGATGAGTGTTTTAGACTGGAAATATAACCTACAAGGAAATCTATCTTTTCATCTGGGTTCGCCTGCCGAAGCAGACCAGGGTGCATGCCCCCTTGGTTTCGTTACATTCACCGAATCACTTGCGGTAATTAGGTGGATGAACTGGAGTATGAAGACACATTCCTTGTGCAAAGAGATCATTTAGTGACGGTGTTTGACTCGTAGCTTTGTTTGAACCAGGAAATGAAAGCTGGTCAACAAGTTGTACCATTCTACCTTCATACGGGAAACACATCACCCGAAAGAGTGAGGAAACAATAGCTCCCATGTTGTAAATGTAGTCATGCCCAAGGAGTAGACTGTAATCTAGTGGCCCTTGGACTACCATTATGTTCAAATGCACAGTTTTCCTTCTCAAAGTTATAGGCAAATTTGGAAGGATCCCTAATGGTAGATTATTTCCTTTATTGAAGCCTGAAAAATTTTGATTCTCAGGCAGAAGTGATGGCGAACCAAGCGCTTTCCAAGCAGTTGAGGAAAGGATACTCACGGAAGCCCCTTCATCTATGATAGCTCCAGCCATGATCATTCTGTAAACTTGTACTATGATTCGAAATGGTACATTATATGGTAGGCAGGGTCTCGCTAGTAGATTCCAATCAAAGGAAACGACTAAATTGCTTGGAGGGGGGACCGAATAAACGGTCGGATGAATCTCTTGAAATGGGGAACTTCCTTCCTGTGGTAAAGGAATGGGTAGATTTCCCCCATGTTCATCGGAATTTGTGTTAACAAAAAGAATTTGAATGGTTTCATTCTCATTCTCTTTGGAGACTGTATCATCTGAAGGTGGACCTTCTGAAGACAAGACTAGGTCGACTGCTGTCTCGACCTATTGACTTTGGTCTAGTGTGGACTCAGAGGGTTTATCTTCAATGATAGGCATTTTGACTGACAACAGAGGTATGTCAGTCGGGTTTTCAACTAGCGATGGACTCAGCAAGAGTTTCTTGTATCCAGGCAGAAGTTGCTGTGGTGAAGCAAGATGGTTATCCAAGACTCTTTTAGCTTCATCCAGAAAAAGATAATGGTGGAGGGCATGATCGCCTTCACACAACCTACAAGGAAATCTAGATCTTCCTTTTTGTCCATTGACTTCATTTTCACTAGTTGATGGTGTACTCTCAACATGATCAACAAAGGTTGATGACACTGGATGGTGCAAGTGGGGAGACTAGTCTCTCCAGGTCCGCGGGATGCAAGGACAATCTCGATGATAGTGGTTTCCTTTGCAAATTATGCATGGAGATTTTGGTTTGGAAGGTGCGGTGTGTGAATTTTCACTGGACGAAGCATGGTTTCCCCCTTGCATGACTGGCTTCTTCTTCTTCTCCTCCTTCCCTTTCTTCTTCTTCTTACTTGGTTTCTAGTATCACTAGTTTCACCAAGCGAAGAGGAAGAAGGAGAGGGACAAACAAACAAAGTAGAAGGTGAGGGAGCAACTCCAGTATCATCTGGTTGCTGATTCGATTGCTGAGGAATTACGGTGTTTTGAACGACAGAGGTCGAGAATAGTCATACTAGCGGGCCAATTGTGAGTCTTGGAAGGGACAATGTAGCCATATAAGGAGCACCAATATCTCCCCAAGAGGAGAAAGGACTAGGATCCCCCCAAGGGGAAATCCTTGATTGGTGGACTCCATTACCTCAACCTAAGATCAACGAAGGAACATGGGTGTTATTCTGAATTAAATGAATTTTATGACGCTTTGATACAACTTTCTTTTTCAATTTTTAAGAGTCGAGAAAAAGCTAAAGGTGACTCTAGTCACCTTCGATTTTTAATGAGCCTGAAGTGACAAGTGCTCAGATGGACCTTTTCTTTTAGGGAGTCGAAAAGGAACGAAAGTGACTACTCTAGAAGTCTAGACAGAGGGATTACCAAACCAATCACAAAACTGCAATATACACCTTGGTGGTAAATTAAAGAGAAATTACCAAGGATTTTACATACGGCAGTCAATCTTCCCGAATGCTATGTTCAATGCGTTGTGATTGATAGGCCAGCAGACACGACTTCCTAAGGGTAAATGATATCAGTCTATTGTGGTCTCCCAAAATATACTCGATGGTACGGGGAGCATAAGTCCATACTGGCACTTGTCGTATCAAAGAGCAGGAATCACCCAACCTTCGATGAAAATGATAGTTACCAGGTTTTACGATTCCGGAATACGTCTCTAGCTTAGACTTCTAGATGTTGTGCATTAGGTTCCAAAGAGTTTTTATTTTCATTGTGGTTTATTTTAAAGTTGATCTTTCTTAAGAAGTTTTCCTTTGAAGGTTCACCATGTGATGTAGATGAAAAATTCATAAATATGCAATCTAAAATGATAAACAGTCGTTTGTTTTCTTTTAGCAATGAAAATCCTAGCTACTAAGGAAAGAAAGGTACAATTCTTTCAACATAGAGCAGAGAGCACACACTAAATGCACTTTTCCTAAATCATTTTCCACATTCATTCTAAATGAAAATGCACATGCATGTATTTTTTCCCCTTCCTTAATGTGTGAATGCCAAAAAGGAAAACTAAGTACAGATCTAAACTATTTTCTTCAAAGCGACACTTTTAACAATTTCTTTTCAAAACGAAAGGAAGACTAAGACAACACTTTCAATTTCGAATGGAAAACTGCTTTCGACACTTCAAATATTGACAATTCAAATCAAATACAATGGCAAAAGTACAATCGACTATCTAAAAGAGGAAGACTTTACGACACTCTTTTTCTTGACTCAAAATGACAGTTATGACACTTTCGAATCAAAAGACGACAGTTCGATTAAGCTACTTTTTGCAAAGGAAGACTGTAAATGATGAAAAATACATAAAAAAACATTCACAATTCCTTATCAATGGAGGTTGAATAATGTAAAGGAAGAAGGCTTCAACAATGATATACTGATCATAAGCAGCAAAACTACTGAATAGAGCTGAAAACAATGAAGAAAAAACCAAATTCCAGAGAGGGAAACAATCTCATTCAATCATCGCACCTGTCCTTAAGGGAAACAAGGATGCATCTCACCTGCAACACATAGGAGGTGTGATGCATCCAGATTGCCAATGAGAGACAATGCGATGGTCCAGAGAACAAAACTGAGCTTTGTTTTTGCTCAAAATTTGCAGCTAAGTTCAGTGATTTAGGCCGAGCTTATGATGGACAGTAAACACAAAGTATAGGGGTATGATATTATGAGGTTATTCAGCTACCACCAGGGCACTTAGGATGTTTGCAAGTCAGATGTTCAGTTCATAAACCAACCTGGAGATTGGCTGAAGCAACGTTGATCTACTTTGTAGTTGCATAGCAAAAGCAGTTCGAAGGTTAGCTGGCTTAACTTCAGGCTCCGTCTGTACTTTATAAAGCAAACAAAAATAACAAACAAACAAACTATTCGCTCCCCAGCAGAGTCGCCATTTTGTTTCCGGGAAAAATAGTGTATATTCAGATCTGCTAGTCCCATTAAGATGGGTAGCTACCTTAGAAACAAACAATTCAAAGTAACTTGTGTTTTCCTTTATGGATGATAGATAAGAGAGAAGCAGAGAGCACCAACCTTAATCTTTCGCTTGGCTCCTTGCTTGTTTCCTCTCTCCTTTGATAGAACTTGTAACTCCTTTCTCACTTGTCCCACTTCAAAGAACACCTGTAGAGGCAAAGCAACAAGAAGCCATCAAAGCATAGGGATCTATGATACCATAAACAATTTAAAATTAGAATTACATTAACCATACAATTGTATACACAAATACAAGATTTAAAAATACACAAGTATATGGAGGAAAACTCAAACAACTTTATTGATAGTAGAAGTAGAGAGAGGATTACAACCCAGCTGTCTGGTCCAGCATCATCCTCCCAACATGAAAGCCCTCTTCACCTCATGAAAAGCAAGATCAACCAACAATACAATGTCTCAAAGAGAAACCAACAACACTTCCTTACAGATTACAAAATTCTAGCCTCTGGATCTCTAGGATGAGGGATCCATAAATAGATATTTGCAGGAGGGTGAGTCAGCTTCTGGGTTTTTGATTAGTGTCATTCAACTGATAGTTCTTGGTTCCACTTGGAGATTTCATGATCTATTACTCATCCCTTAGCGAATTCAGAGAGGCAAGTGTCATATGAGCAGTTTCTAGAAGATTCTTTGGGTTTCCACATAGCCAACCGCCTCTGCCATTTGTCTGCTCTCACCTATCACACCCTACAGAAGGATTTTTCAGTATGCATCGCACCCCCCATGTGTAATAGGTGAGATGCATCGCACCTTGACCCAGGAGCTATCTGTATGGGTCAGTTTTGACCAGTTCTGAGTAGTCTTTTAGGTGGAACTTCTCAGAAAATATGTAATAAGTTGACCTTGATCCTTTAGGGTATGAAACAACACTTTTAGGGTTTTAAGAGCCCTTAGTCTATGATTGGGGTTGCAGTGCCCAAATATGTCTATAACAGCGGGGTGGGCGGCTGAAAATCGGTCGGTCACTCCGGGCGGGTGGGCCGCCGGGGTGGCGCGGGCTGGGGCACTACCCCCTACCCCGCGCCGCCTTGGCGGCCCAGCCACCCTGGGGGATGCGAGCGGGCTGCTGGGGTGGTACGGGGTGGGTGGGTGGGGTGGCCGGGCGGGCGGGTGGGGTGGGGTGTTGGGCGAGCGGGCGGGTGGGGCGCCAAGGTCGGGCAGGGTGGGGTGGTCGGCTGGGGTGGCCGAGCGAGAGGGGTGGGGTGGCCAGTTGGGGTTGGTCGGGCGGGCGGGTGGGGTTGGGTGGCTGGGCGGGCAGCTGGGGTGGGGTGGCCGGGTAGGGCACTGGGTGGGGTGGCCGAGCTGGCGGCCGGGCGGGTGGGGCGCTAGTGGGGTGGGTGTGTGGGCGGGCAGGCGTGTAGGGTGCGGTGGCCGAGCAGGTCGGTGGGTGCTGGGTGGGCAGCTAGGCAGGTAGGCGCTGGCTGCGAGGGCGTGTGGGCGGGTGGGTGTCGGGTGGACAAGGGATAGGGTGGGCGGGCGAGCCGTCGGGGTGGTGCAGGGTGATGGGTGGCACCCTCACCCCACGCCACCCCGGCGGCCCACCTACCCACTTGTCCCCTTGTCCACCCGGCGCCTATGCGCCCGCCCCCCCACCTAGCGCCTACTCGCCCGCCCCACCCAGCGCCCACTCGTCCGCCCGCCCTCCCGGCACCCACCCACCTGCTCTCCCACTCGGCGTGCACCCACCTGCCCGCCCACCTGGCGCCCGCGCCCACTCGCCTACCCAGATGGTGCCCGCCCGCCCACTCGGCACCGACTCGCCCGCTCACCCACCCAACACCCACCTGAAGGGTCCCGCAGGCCCACCTGCCCGTGGGGTGGCGGACAATTTTCTTAGTGTTAATATTTTTTTAATTTCAATTATCTGATTATACAAATTAAAAATTTATGATATATTTTCGTTGTGAATTTAAGTTAATATGTTTTCGTTATCTACTGATTTATGTGTTTCTATTTTTTAGGAAAATGGCATCAAATAAGATTTCTGTGAATCTTTCTGGAGAAAAGACTCTTAAAGGTGCATCTTCAAAAAAAATTGGTGAATGAACTCCACCTGAGCTCATGGCTACAAATCTTTCAAGTGCCTCAAATGATAAGAAAATGATTTCATATTGGAAGAATTCAAAGGAGGTGAAATTTTCATCAAGAATCTGGTATGTGAAAGAAAGAGAAAGCCAAAATGTGAATATATATCTATATATTGATATACCGAATGATAAATTTGGAATTTATGAGGTGATGGGAAGAGTCATAGATATGTGTTCGGTATCAGACACTGAAGTTGTTTACATACTTACAAAAGCTCCCATGTCACATGAAAGGATTAAATATCGACTATCATATTCATTGTATGACACGAGAGAGGTATCTAGAAAGTTGTGTAAAAAAATTGTAAATGAGATGAAACAAAACATTGTAAGTATTGTTATTTATATTTGTATTTTGTGTTCTTGAAAGTGTCTCACTATATTTTTTTAACTTTGTTTTTATTGACATATGATATTTTGTTTGGCATAATTTTTTTGAAAGTTGTTCAATTAGGTTGGGAGGCATTCATTTCATAGAGCATGATATCATGAAAGTTGTCAGCAGTTTTTACTTAGTGTCAGAAGAAGATATGGAAAACAAGAAAAATGTAGTAATTGATGATGCTACAAAACTACATCCAAAGGATCAGAAAAGCATATTGAGGACGAAGAAGTTGAAACTGACAGTGAAGCATAATTTTTCGTTATTGAAGATGACATTGGAACTAAGAAGAGCCATAAAAGACCAAAAGTAACAATGCCCAAGAATAAATCTGTTGAGAATGTTATGACGAAGAAAAGTGAAGTTGAAGATTTTGAGGTAGTCATTACCAGCAGTCAAGAACCCAATGAAATTTCAAAAGAAAGTAGAGAAATCATTACACCGGGAGCTGATTTAGAGGATGGCATTATAAAAAAAAATAAAAATGCCATTCGACAGAATTTGACAAAGAGAAACTTAATTGATGGTGGCCGTACATTTCAGCTTAATGTTAGACAAACCTATAAGCTAAGTGAAGGACAATGTCAATATCAAGTTAGAAAGCGACACCATTTGCATATTCACAACTTGAAGACATTGATGAGGTACAATCCACATGCTCATGTGGTTAATTATGTGCTTCTTGTTGATCCAGTTTAAGTTCCCAACAAAGAAGCATTTGATAAGTCAAAATGTTTTGAATACAATTATTATGTGCTTAGGGGGAACCATTTTGTAGAAGCTCAAAGACAATTGATGGAGGAATATCCCAATAACCCACGTTTTGAAACAATAAAATGTATCATTTATGCTGGTTTATTAGATACAAAAGCAAAGTTAGTGGCATGGTATCATAATTCAGATAATGAATATAGGATGTCTATGACTTTCATCCAAAGGGTTAGATTTCTTCATAGTGAATTTCAAGAAAAATGTGGTGGAGATATGATAAATGTTACTGCAGATTTCTGAATGGAATGTTGTATGGAAATAGGCTATCAAATTGAAGAGAAAACCAATTCGAAAGGTGGAAAACGCAACATTCCTAGTGATTTATTCAGAGGTGTTGATAACATTTTCCAATTGGCATTTAGAACTGGAGATGTTTGGAAGTTGATTGATGAGATTTTTAGCATATGGGAAAACATTGGCATTAAAAACCAGAAGGTCAAAAAGTCTAAGCCATTGATATGTAGCAGCAATAAATCAGTTCCTGAAATGAAGCAGCTTCCAGAAGATATGACTATCACACCTTGGAGAGCAATGCAAGGAGTGAAAGATGAAAAAATTGTCAAAACAATATTATCTCGTGTGAGGTCAGGGGAATTATCATTGGAGGAAATGTCTAAGGAATTTCAAAAGTAAGTTTGTTGAATTTTATTTATTTCTAGATTATAATTTTCTTTTAAATAAAACATGTTATTCTTGGTAGTATTTGTTATACATATCATTATATTAAATTTTTGTTACTTTATCTATGCAATCACAAAATTTACATGAAAATTCAAGAGCAAATGGTTAAATTGTTGAATGAAGATAGTTGGGATGATGTTGTACGCAACTATCCAGATTTAAGCTCTACATCAACATTAAAAGCTTTTTATCTTGCATTTAAAAAGGGTTCTTGATTTACACATTTATTTTTATTCATCTATGCACTATTTTTAATTTATAACTTACACATATATTTGTTTATTTTATAAAAGATGAAGAAGGATGATAATGGAGCACCAGATAGCTTTAGAACCTTTATTGAAAAAATAAAGATCGAAAGACTGAAGAAGAAACGTATTAAGAATGTTGAACTTGATCCAACTCTTACCCATTTCATTTGGAATGGGCTAGACATTATTCAATATCAAGTAATACAAGGTGACTATGAAGACATTGCTAAACTCATACCTAAAAGGGATTATGCCCTAGTTATTACAGATATTCCCCATGGTTTCAATATTCCAAACATTGACTATGATAGTGACCCTTATACTTATCAAGCTCTTAGTAAAGTGGTTGCGGGATTTGTAGAAGTCACGTCATCACCATTATGGAGATTTGTGACATTTCATTCAGACACACAATTGGCAATGATATTGTTAAGCTTCAAGGGAAAAACAAATTCAAGGATGCAGCTTCCATGATAAGACGTTTAAAATGTATATTTGATTAATGTTGAAAAATTCACTTATGTAAAAGTTGATTGAACTTTTACTATTTCATGTTATAGGCAAAGTCGTATCTTCTTAATCGTGAAGAACAATTAGTTATAAATGATTGTGAGTTCATTCATATTGACAGTTGGGCAAAAGATGATAGCTATATTTCTATGATTTTTAATTGGGTAGACGGAAAGAGTCATAGCCAAATACTGACTTATGATGTTGTTGTGAAAAAACTAACATACAAAGACAGACGCAAAAGGAGAGATAGTTAACATTTATCAAAAACCACAATTATTGATTAACTATCTTATAGACATATGTTCAAATGAAGAAGATTGGGTTCTGGATTTATTTTCTGGCTCAGGTAAGTTTTATTATATGCAATTGAAAAAGATCCATCACAGTGCAATTTCATTCAGTGAAGAATTAATGCTCTTCAATTTATTCCAGATGCAATGCAAGAAATTGGGTTGAAGAAAGGAGACTTTAGTGAATCATGTGTGGCAAAAAAGGCAAACGAACCCCAACCACCATTACATGGGATGTTTGGAAAGACATACATTGGGAGATTCACTAACATCAAAGATCCATTAGAAGATGAAAATGAGCAAAAGGAAGCAGAAAATATTGTGGAAGAAGACAATGATTAAACTCTAGAGGACGAAGAGTTTGGATTATGTGACATTGTTGATTAAATTTAAGTGATGCTTGGAAATCAAGCTCATTTTTTGTAACTATTAAGTAGTTATACTCGTAATGTTTTGACTTTGACATTTTATGAAAAGAATATACACTCAATTAAGGTTTTTATGCATTCAATATTTGTAATATGTGATTTTCGCAATAATTTTTAAGTTAATCATTATTTTTTGAAAAAAAAGTGATTATTATTGTTTTTTGACATGAAATTCATAAAAAAAACTATTATTTAAGCATTTTTAGTTAAAATTTTCGTATAAAAATTGTGATTTTCGCATGTAAATTGCAACAAAAAAAATCAAAACATGTAGTTTTTTAGTTATATTTATGTTAAAAATGGCTATTTTTATGTCCATTTTTAAAAAATATTGTTTTTAGAAACAATTATTTCTTATGGATTGAAAAATTAATTAACGATGTATAAATATGTAGACTATCAAAAATTCAAAATATCGACCTTCTTCTTTAAATATGCAAAACAATAAAAACCCCACTACAAAAAAAATAAAATTAAAATAAAAACAAGAAAATATGAAGAGAAAGACCACTTCAAAAATTATTAAATTTACAAAATAATTATTTACATTTCATACATTAAAAAAAAAAAACCTTTAAAAAAAAGGGCCTGGTGTAGAATTACCACGTTTTTAAATCAGCATAAAAAACACTACCATTCTAAAATGCAATGTACATAAAAAAAAATTATAGTGCCAAAAACTATGCTCTAAAAAACACGTGTGTTCTACATCACCCCTTTTCAAAATCGGGTCACTTTTTTGTTATCTCTACAAAACGGGTAACAGTATGAGTTCCCGTTTCAAAGTTTACATTGTTATGGATCTATGCTGGTATAATCCCCCCCTTTAAATAGCCTACATTCTACGTGAATACCATGGGTCAATAACATGTGCCATCTTTTTTATTAATACTAATATTAGGGTTAATAATGGGTTAATAATGTTTTTTTTGCATGGTATTAATAATAATTTGGCCCATGGCATTTGGCCCATAGGCTTCATCTAAATATAACACATTTTTTGAGTGTTCTTAAATATAATGTGATTTCTGGAGTAAATATAAAAAAATGTTTTGTTTATTTACCATACCTCTCATTTATTTATATTTTTATTAATTTACCATACCTCTTTTATAAATATGGTATTTGGCCCATAGGATTCACTTAAATAAAACCCATTTTTTGAGCTTTCTTAAATAGAAAGAGGGTTATGGACTACATATAAAAAGAGGTTTTATTTATTTACCATACCTTTGGAGTAAGTATAAAAAGAGGTTTTATTTATTTACCATACTCCACTTTATTTATATTTTTAGTTATTTACACGTAAATATAAGGTGACTTATGGAGTAAATATAAAAAAAATGTTTTCCATTATTCTTTATATGATTATGACTAAACAGATGCAAACTTAGAATATGGTAAGAACATTATTCAATCTTTAAATAAACATGAAAATAAGAGACTTGAATTTTTAAATAAAATGAATTATTCTTTTGTGACCATTTGATCCAAAACATAAGGTCATTTTCTCGAAATTGGCCCCAATACCATGAAATACGGGAAAATGAAAGAAAAAACCTTTTTTACACGGAATGTGTAGGGTGAAACAACTATCATAAATACCTATTCTTGAAAATTAGGGTGAATGGAAGGTTGTAACTCCTAATTTTAACGGCTAAATTTACTTTTTTTACTCTCGCTTAAAATAAGGTGGGTTAACCTCCATACCTAATTTTTTTATAAAATAAATTTGAGGCGATTTGTAACAATGTACTGTGATACAAAATATTATCCCAATAAAAATATAAAACCCCTTAATTTCGCCCAAGGGCGAAAATTCGCCCCTGAAATTTTCCATGGTAAGGGATGAGTTTAATTGTGAGTTGTAATTAGATAACTCAGTTTACTGAGTTATGTTTAGTTAAATTAGTTCCATTTTTTTTGTGTAACTAACAGAGAGTTAATAGTCAGTTGGTGCACTAGTGCATCCACAAGTGTCACTAAGAAAGACCTAGTTGATACTAGAGTACAGGGACATTGTACTATCAGTTGATTTATTGAGTTGTAAATTGCATGCATGCAATCAAAGAAGGAACTATGTTTGGATTGCGCAATTTTGGAAGCATTAATTCCCTTTAAATACAGGCTATTCATCCTAGGAATTATGCAAGAGATTAGGGGCTTGGAGAGTTGCAGAATTGGCTAAGTGTTGGCAAAGAGCTTACTTCTGAGCTAAGAGAGTTGAGCATACTTGTGCAGAATTTGTCTAGTGAGAACAAGATTTGTATCTTCATTCATATTTCTGATATATGCAATACAGATAGCAGGGTTTTGAATAGTGGATTTCCCCAGATACATCTTGTGTTATGTTCCATTGATTTAACTTCTTCTTGTTCATATTGTTTTCATTGATCTATTGGCTTACGCTGGTTGAAAGTAGAAGTAGATTATTGTCCTATGCTTTAGTAAATTGCATGACCTTATGAATGTATGGGATTTTCTACATGGTATCGTGGCTGAAAACAATATACTAGAGGAGATTTCGAAATTTTGAGTTTTGGGTTACAGGTGAAATTCGAATATTCAATAAATACTTCAAGATTGACAGAAGGCATTCTACGGTTTGTGGCTCGAGTATACCTTGGAAGGTAGTTCAAATTTTATAGCTTGGAGGGACATAATGGTGGTTGTGCTAGAGTATAATGGCTTGAAGGAATTTTTTGATTAAGAAATTCCTAAGCTAGCAACATCGGATACACATAATTTCACCAAATGGAAGAAGTGTGTGGCAAAGGCGAGGCGGATAATCCTTGAGGGAGTTTGAGACCACATTGTCTCAAATCTCCATGGAAAGGAAACTTTGTATGCTATGTGGAAAACATTGATGGACTTGTATCAGAACAACAGTGCCCAATGGAAATTGGCACTAAAGGAAAAACTTCGAAAAATCAAAATTGAGAGAGGCGAGACGATTCAAAAATACTTGACCAAGTTCATTTAATGTTGTGATGAACTTGGAAGTGTTGGAATCACAGTTGCTGAGGATGATATTCCGAGTCTTGCTCTTCTAGGAATCCCAAAGATTTGGCATAGTTATCAGGACTCTGTCAATGGTCGCGAGACGTTACTAGATTGGGAATGACTCTGGTCAGATTTGATGCAGGAGGAGATCAGGAGAAACACCAGGGATGGCTCTTCATCAAAGACTGATGATGAAGAGAATTGTGCCTTAGAAATTAAGGAAAAGAAGGGGAAAGGGAAAAATTCCCATTCCAAATTAGATTATTATTGTGGAGCTAAGAAGAAAGACATGATGAATGTTAAGTGCTTTCACTGTCATGAGCTGGGCCATATTGCTACAAATTGTCCACTCAAGAAGTCCAAAAAGAAGTCCTCAGAAGGAGCAGTGGGTGAGGATTTGGACTCTGAATTCGAATTGGACATTTCCCTCATTTCATTCATGGTGTCATCAATGATGGGAAGTGTATGGTACTTAGACAGTGGAGCTTCATTCCACATGAGTGGCGATAAAGAGTTATTCAATGTCCTAGAGGAGAAAGATATCCAGATGAATATCAAGATTGGTGACGACAGAAACTATAGTGTTATTGGATTGGGCATGATTACTTTTCAGAGGGAGCATGGGGCTCCACTCACCTTGAATAATGTTATGTATGTGCCCAGGTTGGAGAAGAAATTGATATTTGTTGCCATGATTGAGGATAAAGGCTATGATGTGATCTTCTCGAAAGGAAAGGCATTCCTTCAACACATAGTCACAGGTCAAGTAAAAAAGATAAGGATTCGGGTGAAGAATCTCTATAAGGTGAAGGTAGATGAGTGTGATGCTTTGAGCACACAATTAGAAAGGGTGTAGAGCCGAGATGTTGGTGAGTTTTGGCACAAGAAATTGGGTGACTTGCATCATGGGGCTTTGAAGATATTGCAGCAAATCTCTACTGGTCTTCCCAATGGTACACTTGAGCAAGTTGATGCATGCAAGGGGTGTACTTTGGGAAAATACACCAAGTCTTCCTTTCGCGATAGAGACATTCGAGCAGAGGCTATTCTAGAGTGATTCCATTCAGATGTGTGTGGACCATTCTTGATAGCATCCACAACCAAACACAGGTATTATGTTATATTTGTTGATGACTATTCTCAAAATGTTGGACACTTTTAATGCAAAAAAAGGATCAAACTTTCACAAAGTTTTGTGAGTTTAAATCATTGGTGGAGAAAGAGTCAGGAAATAAGATTAAAGCTCTATGGAGTGATAATGGTGGTGAGTATGTCTCAAATGAGTTTAAGAACTTCTGTGTAGTGGAAGGGATTAAACGGGAGTTGATGACACCCCATAACCCTCAGCAGAATGGGGTGGTCGAGAGGAATAACAGAAGCATAGTAGGGGAAGCGAGGGTGATGTTGCATGATCAGGGTCGACCAATACACTTGTGGGCTAAGGCATGCAACACATCAGTTTATTTTCAGAACTGTAGCCCACATCGGATACTTGAGATGAAGACACCAGAGGAGGCTTATTCCAGTAAGAGGCCAAATGTTGGTCACTTCAGGATTTTTGGGTCGTCGATATATTGCCGTGTGACCAAAGATACATAGAAGAAGCTTGATCCAAAAGCAGAGTTGGGGATATTTGTGAGGTACACTGATACACCTCACAACTATCGGGTGTACTTGTTGACCAACAGGATGACAGTGGTTTGCAGGGATGTCAAATTCAATGAGGAGAATGTCATGTGAGTTTCCCTTGATAGAGAGCTTGAGCTACATGCGAATGAGGAAATTTTAGCTCCTAAGGTTGAGGAGCCTCAGATTGATGTTGAGCAGCCTCATGCAGAGGATTCAGAAGTGAAGACATCTACTCAGGAAGAGTATTCCAAAAACGGAAGAAAGTGCACCAGAGAGGTTGATAGATTGTTGGATGATGCAAGGGAGAATGTGGGAGCACCCACTTCTCAGCGCAAGCAAAGGAGGTCACCTGAGAGGTACACTAGATACATGGCTCTTATGGGTGAATGTGTTCTGGCAAACCCATATTCATTTAAGGAAGCAGTGCAGCAGCAGATTTGGGTTGATTCCATGGTGGAGGAGCATCACTCCATACTTTGTAACAGTGTTTGGGATGTGGTCCCGAGACCAGCGGACAAGTCAGTGGTGAGCTCCCATTGGCTTTAAAAGGTAAGGAAAGCTACAAATGGTATTATGGAGAAGAATAAGGCCAGATTTGTGGGCCATGGTTTTTGATAGGTAGAGGTGATTGACTATGATGAGACCTTTTCTCCTGTTGCAAGGTACTCGTCAATCAGATTTATATTGGCACTATCAGCACAGATATGTTGGAAGATACATCAGATGGATGTGAAGACAACCTTCCTTAATGACATGATTGAAGAAGAGGTGTACATAGATCAACCTGAAGGTTTTGAGACCTTTGACTGTGAGTTGTATGTGTGCCAGCTCAAGAGAGAAAGCACCTTGTTCTTAGTACACCAGGATAGATAGCTAGTTTACCAAGTTGGGATTCATCAAGAGTGAAGTGGATGTGAACCTGTACCATATAGTTGTGGAAGGTAAACTCTTGACCATTGTACTTTATGTTAATGATCTCACACTGATAGGTGATGATCATTTGATCAAGTCTTGCAAGGAGGACCTTGCAAGAGAGTTTGAGATGAAGGAGATGGGGCCCATGCATTACTTTATTGGCATGGAGGTATGGCAAGGAGATGGGGAGTTTTTTATGTATTAGGGCAAGTATGCCAATGAGATACTCAGGAGATTTTTCATGGAGAGCAGAAAACCCATGGAGACTCCTCTAGTAGGTAACTGGAGGAAGGAGGATGCTACTTCAGGGGAAGTAGTGGAAGTTATTGTTTACAGGTAGCTTGTGGGTTCAATAATGTATTTGGTGAACACAGGACCGAATATGTGCTATGCAGTTAACCAACTTAATCAAGTGATGGTTAGTCCTACCAAGATGTCTTAGAAGGAGTCAAAGCATGTGTTGAGATACCTCAGGGGCACTTCTTAGTATGGATTATGGTACAAATGGACAGAGGGAGTGAATCTTCAAGGCTTCACTGATGCAGATTAGGTAGGGATTCCATCCGATATTAAGAGCACACCAGGAGGGATATTCAGTATTGTGTCAATGACAGTTTCTTTGTAAATTAGGAAATAGAAATCGGTTGCACTTAATTCGGCAGAGGTAGAGTACATGGCCGTGAGTCAGGCAACATGTGAGGCCATCTGGATGAGCAACCTAGTTGGTTTCTTTGGTCAGCAGATGGATCCAATTGTGATTTACTACAATAATCAGAGTTGTATCAAACTCTCTGAAACCCAATTTTGCATGATATGTCCAAACATATTGATATCCGATATCGTCATCCCATAGATTGTGTATTGAGGCAGATTATGTTGTTAGAGTACATTCCCATAGAGGAGCAAGATGCTGACATTTTGACAAAGGAATTTTCAAGATGTAAATTTTAGTTCCACAGAGACAGGATCGGGGTAGCTGATAATCCCTTTCTTGCTGAGAGGGAGTGTTGAGAAATGGCAACAAGATTTTCCAGTTTAATTTTTCCTTGAATTAAACTAAGAATTAAAACTAAATTCTATTCTCATAGCAACTTGTAAATAGTTAATTAAGTTTAATTAACATAATTCGCTTAGGAATTTTGAGTTGGAAGTATTTCTGAAGTCATGGATATGTTCTCCCTAATTTTTAGGTGTTATGCAACCAGCTGACAAAATAGAAGAAAAGATAGATCAACGACTTCAAAATCAGCGTCTTCGAGGGGGAAACCTCCTTTACATTACAAATGAACAATTCTTGGATGATAAAAATGACAAGACCTCCTTTCTATATATAGGAGTCTAAGGGGTCAAAATATAATTAGAGTCAACATAAAAATAATAATATAAGGCCACAAAAATAACAATAGTGGGCTTCTATGGGACAAAATAATAATAATATGGGGACAACATGAGCACAACAATAAGGGGCTGCAATCATAATAATAATAAGGGAATACATTAGTATTATAGGTACTTAACATGCCCCTCTCCTTCATAAAAGTGTTGTCGTCAATGCTTGAGTAGTTTTGGATGCTTCTATATAAAACTCTCATCCTCCCATGTGGAATGTTTAGCGGGTAAGTTCTTCCACTTTATGAGATACTCTGAAATTGATCAATTTCATAGCTGTTGAGTTCTTGTTTTTGTGATTTCTTCATATTCCAATATGATTTTTCCTTCCTCGTCAATTTCTGGAAATATTGTTTGAACTTGGAGCTTGTCACCTATAACCTTATTTAAGCATGAAGCATGGAAAACTAGGTGCAATCGAGAAGTTGCAGGAAGCTCCAACTTGTATGCCATAATACAGATCTTTTGCAACACCTTATACAGACCATAATACTTTGGTGGTAATTTATTATCCTTCTTATCTTGCTTGAGGGACATTTGATTGTATGGTTGTAGCCGTAGAAATACCTGTCACCTACATCAAAGCTTTTTTCATTGTGATGTTGATCTGCCTATTGTTTCATTCTATTATGCGCCAAAGTGAGGTTATCCTTTAAGAGTTGGAGAACTTGTTGTTGATGCTTGATGTGATCTTCCACCCCTTGAACCTTAGAATTTTCTCTTAAATATGATGTGATGGGTGGTGGATGATATCCATAAAGTGTCGTAAATGGGGTCATTTTTGCTACAATATTGAAGGAAGTGTTATACCCACATTTAGCTAGAGGCAACCATTTAACCCATTATGTATGTTTATCAGATACAAAGAAACGAATATATCCTTCCAAACATTTGTTCACTATCTCAATTTTCCCATCAAATTGAGGATGATAAGATGAGCTATGACCTAACTGAGTACTTAGACAAGAAAATAATTATGTCCAAATGTTTCCAGTGAAAATGGGATCTCTGTCGCTTACAATAATCTTTGTGTTTCTATGTAGCTTTTGAATTGTTCCCATAAATGTAGTAGGAACTATACTAGCTCTAAAGGGATGAGATAATGCACAAAAGTGTGCATACTTGGTAAGTCTATCAACTACCACCATGATGTCACTCTTTCCTTCATACTTCGGTAAACCTGTGATAAAAAACATTGAAACTTCCTCCCAATGTTGACTTGGAATGGGTAATGGTTGTAATAGATCTAGGTTCTTAATTGTTTCAACTTTATCTTGTTGGAAAACCAAACATTCCGCCAAAAACTTTTGAATATCAGATTTAAGGCCATCCCAAAACAATTCCTTCTTAACCTCGTGGTAAGTTTTTAAAAATCCTGAGTGCCCTCCTAAGGGAGAGGTGTCTAATTCCATAAGAATATTTTGTTTGAGTTGGTAATTCTTACAAAGGTATAAGTGATCTTTGTACCATAACGAATCATTTTTGCAACTAAATGTATCAGATGTACTAGGATCTTGTTATAACTTTTGAATTAGTGCGGATAGTTCTTCGTCATTTTTCCATTCATCCCTTGCTTCATTTATCCAATCTGGTTGGATAATAGGAATGGTGCAAAGAAATGATTCCTTATCCTCATCCTTTCTTGAGAGTGCATCTACAACAACATTTTGCTTCCCTTTTTTGTAGATGATTTCAAAGTCATAACCCAACATTTTTGTGACCCATTTTTGTTGCTCTTCTGAAGATAATCTTTGTTCTAAAATGTATTTAAGACCATCATGATCCATTTTACCTTGAAGTGTCTTCCCATTAGGTAAGGTCACCATTTCTTAAGTGCGTGGAGTATTGCCAACATTTCCTTCTCACAAATAGGTGTAAAAAATTTCCTTTGATTGCATTTTTTTCGAAAGAAATGGGTCTTTCTTCTTGCATTAAAACATCACCAGTTCCATTTTCTGAGGCATCACATTCCACAATAAAGGTTTTTTTGAAGTTTTGCATAGCTAAAATCGGTGCTTGGGGCATTGCCTCTTTAAGATGTTAAAAGGCCTTCGTTGCTTCTAGAGTCCAAGAAAATGTGTCTTTCTTCAATAATGTTGTTAGAGGTGCTGCTGTTCTCCCATACTTTTTAACAAACTTGTGATAATACCCTGTCAACCCAAGAAATCCTCGCAGATACTTTATGGATGTGGGGATTTTCCATTCCTTAATGGCTTTAATTTTGCTAGGGTCTATGTTAACACCTTCATGAGATGCAATATTACCCAGATATTCTACCTCTTGTACTCCAAAGAAACATTTGGAGCGTTTTGCATATAATTGTTTCTCCTCCAATAGTTTGAGCACCCTGTCAACACGTTGAACCTGATCCTTCCAAGACTTGTTGTATATTAGTATATCATAAAAAAATACTAAAACAAATTTTCTAAGGAAGGGTTTGAAAATGGAATTAATAAGACCTTGAAATGTAGAAGGTGCAAGAGTAAGGCCAAAAGGCATGACCAAAAATTCATAATGGCCCTCATGGGTTCTAAATGTTGCTTTCAGAATGTCTCTAGTCTTCATTCTGATTTGATGATATCCTGAACGAAGATCCAACTTGGTGAAGTAAATTAATCCATGCAATTCATCCAATAATTCATCAATAACAGGAATGTGAAATTTATCTTTAATAGTGAGCTTGTTTAGCTCCCTATAATCTGGACACATGCTCCATGATCGATCCTTCTTGTGCACCAATATTACTGGAGTAGAGAAAGAACTTTGACAAGGTTTGGTTATACCATCCTCTAGCATTTTTGAAACCATACGTTCAATTTCACTCTTTTGGGCATAGGGATATCTGTAAGGCTTGATGTTTGGAGGAACACTTTCTGGAATCAAATTAATAGCATGATCATGATCACAAATAGGTGGGAGGCCTTTGGGAGTCTCAAATACATTGGAATGATTGTTCAAGGCTTTTTGGAGATATGGAGAAATAGATGATTTTGATGTGGGAACCTCTAGTGAACATAATTATGTAATCACGCCTCATTGTTCTTTATTTAGAAGCTTTGTCATGCTGTTAGAGTTGATTATATTTCCTAGTTTCCTTGTGATACCCCTTAATTCAACTTCCTTTCCTTGCAAAAAAAAATTCAAGAAAAGTTCTTGAAAATTAAAAGTTATCGTACCCAAATATTGTAGCCATTGGACTCCTAGTACAACATTAGCACCACCCATTGGAATGGAAATCATTGGACTATTCAATACATATTCTCCCATGGATAGCTTGATATTATGGTGCTTTCCAGAGAAATTTATGGTTCCTCCATTTGCAACCATCGCTTGACACTCTAGTCCTGGATATAGGAAGCAATTCAATTCCTTGGCTATCTTACAATGAATAAAATTATGGGTATTGCCCGAATCAATCAACACTATTACTTTTTTCTTCTTGATATATCCCTCTATCTTGACGGTTTGAGGAGTGGTAATTCTAGCGAATGCATTACAAGATACGGTCGAATTCATTTCTTCTTTCTCTAGGGTTTGTTCTTGGTGTATATCCTCTTCTTTTGATGTTTCTTTTTCATTTTCTTCCTCCTCTTCACAATTTATGTAAAATAATTTCTTCTCAAGACACTTATGACTTTAGTGTATTTACTATCACAACTGTAACAAAGCCCTTTTGGTCTTTTTTCTTCCAATTGTTGTGGTGTCAACCTTTTAGGTTATGGAAGGCTAGGGGCAACAACACTTCCATCTGTATAGTTGTGAGTGGTAGGCTTCCTTGTTGCCATAATTTTGCTTTCAATTTTTCTTGCCAACCTGAATGCCTTCTCCAATGAATCAGATTCCCAATGGTGAACCTTATGTTGGGTGTTATCCTTTAATTTCCCTATGAACACATCAATCCTATGCTCCTTTCGAATATATTTTACCCTTATATTCAATTTTTGGAAGTCCTCATTGTGCTCCACCATTGAACCCTTTTGTTTTAGATTTATCAATTGGCTAAAAAAAGTGTTACTTTTTCTATCCTCATAATGTGCTATCATTTCTTCCTTCCGTAAAAATTGCCCAAGTGACAATTTGTTTACGAGAGAAAATTCATCAATACCATACAAACTGATTGGGTTCCAAATATAAAGTTGCAATGCGTACCTTTTGTGTGTTTTTCACATTATGGAGATTGAAATATTGCTCCATCTGTAGTATCCATGTTACGAGATCCTTGCCATCAAACTTCCTCATATCGATATTTGGAACATGGTGGGTCTTAATACAATTTTAGAGTCTATGAAATCATCATTAAAATGTATTTTTTTCTCATCACAAGTTTCCTTTACTACCCTTTTGCCATTAGTAAGAACTTCTTGTAGTAACTTTGTCAAATCTATCTTCAAATCTTCCATGTTTCCTTTAAGTTTTGCTTGCATACCATCCATATTAGCTTCCATTCAGTCCATCTTAGCTTCCACGCCATTCTATTAGCTTCCATGGCTTTCTTTAACCCATCCATCTTAGCTTCTGTTACTTTTTGTGAAAGTGAAAATTGTTGCATTTGTTCTCGTAATTTTGATATATCATGTTGAATTTTTTCCTCTTCTTCATGAGTCATGGTAGACCTTTCAAGTTTCTTACTTGGTGTTTCCATTTTCTTTCTTCGAGGCATAAATTAATGATGACTATGCTTCACTATGTCCTTTGAATTCCTTCAAACTAAATTTTCAAACCAAACTTATGCAAAATTTGAAAAAGACTACACACATTTTTTCGCTTTGTAGGAGCTCGATATTGAATTTGTTGTATCTATGTAATTGAGGATCTCCAAGGTCTAAAATTGCATCTCGTGGTATAACTTTGACTCCTATTTACAACGCCGCAAGTCTGATCAAGATTGGATTCTCCAAGAAAGAGTTATTCCAAATCTTCCACGATGACCAGATTATATACTAGTTCAGTAGAGCGAACTTGTACGAAGTGACACGCGTCACTGTTTCAACCTTCGGACCTGAAAACGATACAAAGAAATCTAAATTCCATCCTCTTTTTGTACCTTTTTACTAAATTTGAATATAATTCTTAGAGAGAAAGTTATGAAAATTTTCCCGAGGTCACCTGTTTTAGATATGATTCGGGAGCCTGCTAAAACCCTAGCTTCCTTGGATCATATCTCTGAAAATATAGAGATACAAGAACTGAAATTTGTACCCGAGGTTTATCAATATTTCTGCTCAAATGGATTTTATTTTCATCTTCTGAAATGTCATAGACACAAATTTATAGCGAATATTCCACGATGACCTGTTTAAAGTAGTGAAACCCTAGAATCCAAAGATCTGATACCAATTGTTATGCAACTAGCTCAAAAAATAGAAGAAAAGATAGATCAACGACTTCAAAATCAACCTCTTCAAGGGGGAAACCTCCTTTAAATTAAAAAAATGAACAATTATTGGATGATACTAATGACAAGACCTCCTTCCTATATATAGGAGTCGAAGCGGTCACAATATAATCAGAGCCAACATAACAATAATAATGTAAGGGTACAAAAATAACAATAGTGGGCTTCTATGGGGCACAATAATAAAAATATGTGGAAAACATGGGCACAACAATAACAAAAAGGGGCTACAATGACAATAATAATAAGGGAATACACTAGTATTATAGGGACCTAACATTAGGGGTCCAGGATGAGTTTAATTGTGAATTGTAATTAGATAACTTAGTTTACTGAGTTATGCTCAGTTAAATTAGTTCCAAACTATCTGTGGAACTAATAGAGAGTTAATAGTCGGTTGTTCCACTAGTGTATCCACAAGTGTCACTCTAGTTAACTAAAAATTCCCTCATGAGAAACTCATGCATGTCAGTGCTGAGAAATACTCGGTTGAGACTAGAGTGCAAGGACAATCTACTATTAGTTGCAAGATTTACTCAGTTGTAAATATCATGCATGCAATCAGAGAAGGACCTATATTTGGATTGTGCAGTTTTGGAAGCATGAATTCCCTTTAATACAAGCTATTCATTCTAGGAATTACGCAAGATATTAGGGGCTTGGAGAGCTGCAGAATTAGCTAAGCGTTGGCCAATAAATTCCTTGTGAGCTGAGAGAGTTGAGCATACTTGCGCGGAATTGTTCTAGTGAGAACAAAATTTTTATCTTCACTCATATTTTTGATATATGAAATACAAATAACAGGGTTTTGAGCAGTGGCTTTCCCCAGATACATCTTGTGTTATGTGTCATTGATTTATCTTCTTCTTGTTCATATTGTTTTCATTGATCCAGTGACTTCCGCCAGTTGAAAGTAAAAATAGATTATTGCCTTGTGCTTTAGTAAATTGCACGAGCTTGTGAATCTACAGGATTTTCTACGACATTCTGCAAAGACTAGAAGACAATTGATGGGGGAATATCCTGATAAATCTCATTTTGAAACAATGAAATGCATCATTTATGTTGGTTTAACATATACATAAGAAAAGTTATTGGAATGGTATCATAATACACATAATGAGTACATGATGTCTATGAATTTCATCATAAGGGTCAGATTTATTCATAGTTAATTTGAAGAAAAATGTGGTGAGAATAAGACAAGTGTTTCTCTAAGCTTTCAAAAGGAATGGTGTATGGAAATACGTTATCAAATTGAGGAAAAGAAAATGCAAAAGAAGGAAAAGTTAATTCAGATGTATTTAGAGGTATGGATAACATTTTCTAGTTGGCATTTAAATCTCAAGAGATATGGGAATTGATTGATGACATTTTCAACATGTATGAGAATATTGGCATAAAAAAATCAGAAGGTTAAAAAGTTTAAACCCTTAATATGTACCAGCAGTAAGATGGGTCCTGAAATAAAGAATATTCCAGATGATATGACTATCACACCTTGGAGAGAAATGAAATGTGAGAAGGTTGGCAAACTTGTCAAATCAATATTTTCTTGTGTGAAGTTAGGTGAATTATCATTGGATGAAATATGCATGGAATTTCAATAGTAAGCTTGCTGAATTATTTTTATTTATTTTTGGATTATAAATTTCTTTTAAATATAACATATTGTTGTTACTAGTATTTGTTATACATATCACTATATTAACATTTTTTACTTTATTTATTAAATCATAATGTTTATATGAAAATACAAGAACATATCGTTAAACTGTTGAATGAAGGGAATTGGGATGATGTTGTACGTGACTACTTAGATTCAAGTTCTACAAAAACACTAAAAGATTTTTATCTTGTATTCAAAAGGGTATGTTGATTGATACATTCATTTTATTCATATGTAAACTATTTTTATTTTATTACTTATACATATATTTGTTTATTTCATTAAATATGTCAAAGACGAATGCAAATGGAGTAACACATAGTTTCAAAAACTTCATTGAAAAAAGTAAGTTGGAAAGGTTGAGAAAGCAACACCTTAAGAATGTTGAACTTTATCCTTTTCTTAATCATTACATTTGGAATGAGATTAGCACTGTCCAATATCAAATAATATAAGGTGATTGTGAAGACATTGAAAATCTCACCTAAATAGGAATATTCCCTATTTAGTGTAAATATTCTTCATGGTTACAATTTCCCAAATATTGGATATGATAGTGAGCCTTATAGTTATCAAGCTTTTAATAAAGTGGTTATTGGATTTCAAGAAGTCACAACATCACCACTTTGGATATTTGTGAAATTTCATTTGGACACACAATTTTCAATGCTATTATCAAGCTTCAAGGGAAATGAAAACTTAAGGATTAAACTTACATGGTAAGACATTGAATTTGTATCCTTTATTAATGTTTTAAAAAAAAGTATGTACAAGTTAATTGAACTTTTACTATTTCATGTTGCAAGAAAAATTAAAATCTTATTGGTTGTGGAGATCAACCAATTATAAGTGATTGTGATTTCATTCATGTTGAATCTTGGACAAAAGATGATAGTTTTAAACCTGTCCTTCTGAATTTAGTGGATGGAAAGAGCCATAGGCAAGTACTCGTTCATGGTTTTGTTGTAAGAAAACTTACATATCAAGATAAAGATGAAAAATGAGAGATAGATAATATTTATCAAAAACCACATGAAATATTAACTATCTTATATATTTATGTTCAAATGAAGGAGATTGTGTTTTGGATTTATTATCAGGTTCAGGTAAGTTTTATTATATAAAATTGAATTTCAATATTTTGTTTTTTAATTTTTACGTGTTTATACTAATTTACTTATTTATTTCTTTTTTACTTTATGATTAGGTACAAAACGAGCATGTTGCCTATGAAAAGGAAGAAATTACATAGCCATTGAAAAAAACTCACTATAATGCAATTTTATTCAACAAAGAATTAATATTATTCGATTTCTTCTAAATGCAATGCAAGATGTTGGTTTGAGAAAAGGGGATTTTAATGAATCATGTGTGGCAAAAAAGGAAAAGAAACTTAACCCATCGTTAGATGGAATGATTGGAAACGGATACTTTTAGATATTTGCAAACATCAAAGATCTATCAAAAGAGGAAAATGACTAAATTGAAGCACAAAATACCATGGAAGAAGACAATAATGAAACTCTAGAAGATGATGAGCATGGATTACATGATATTGTTGATTGAATTTAAGTCATGCTTGCAAATCAAGTTCAATTTTGAGAATTTTTCCTTTGTTATACTCGTAATGTTTTGATTTTGACAATTTATGAGAATTACAAGTGTTCAATTATATTTTTTATATGTTTAGTATTTGTATTATCTGGTTTTCACTTTAATTTTTATGTGAACCATTATTTTTTGAAAAAAAATGTGAATATTTTTTTTGACATAAATTCATAAAAAATGCTATTTAAAAAAATTGTTAAATTTTTACCATAAAAATCATTTATTTGACAAATCATTTTTAGCAAAAAAAAGTCTCAAAATGTGTATTTATTTGCCAAATGTTTAAAATTATTGTTTCTTTAGCGATAATTATTTGACGTACATTGAAATATTAATTAACAATACATAAATATATAGAAAATCCTAACTTTAAAATACTGACTCTTTTCTTTTAAAGTATGCAAAAAAATAGAGATTTCATTACAAAAAAATTGAAAAGAAAAATAAAAAACACAAACTTGCAAAAAAAAACAAAAAAAAACTAACTAACTTAAAAATAAATATCTTAGGGAAGAAGAAGAAGACGACTACTTCAAAAATTGTTCAATTTAAAAAATATTTATCCACACTTAATACATTAGAAAATTTAAAGTGTCAAAAGTGAACCTCCCAAAAAAAGGGGTTGATGTTGCATCAATACTTTTTGAAATCAGCTTGAGAATCACTGACATTTTAAAAAAATGTTTATTCTTGATACATAATTTTAAATGTCAAAAATATGTTAAAAAAAAATTGTATTCTAAATCAACACTTTTCAAAATCGGATGATTTTTTGCTATCCCTAAAAAGTGAGAACTCGATACAAGATATAGTTCTTGTTTCATTGGTAATTGTGTTAGAGTATTCCCTTCCTTGCTGCTCAACTAAGTTCTCCCACCCTGCTAATTTCTCTTTTAGTTTGTATGGGGAGTCATATGAACTGCATTCCACCATTTTTCTCTTCATCTCTTGGCCTTCTATTTCTTGCAACATATCATTGTTAGATCAAATAAGACATAATCAAAAGCATTGCCTCAACTCACTGTTGGTGTGGCTATTGCATCTGTACAGGTCAATCGATATTAGCATGATGCATCATAATAATATCAAGAACATATCAATACCATAAAACAACTACCATGCCTACATGATAAACATATAGACATATGAGGATCTATATGCATAACAATCTTCTTTTACCCCTAGGGTTAGTGTTGTGAACCTGCTATGATACCACTCTATAACACACCACCCCACATTTACCCACTTTCACCTACTAACTAGGGTAAACATGAGTTGATAGTTACTATGCATGACCCAAACTCCAAGATCCAGTTATGGAAATGGGATCCACTTGTCCAAGCCTTCTACAAAATTTAAAGACACATGATCATATTAGCATCAGCCTATCTTTTCAAGTGATCATAGTCTCTAAACTAGAACTATTCTTCAAAATTCCTTTATATCCCAACTGTATGCATGAATACCTTTGCATCCAGTCATAGGCCTCCAGTTGCACATACAACCCATCTTTAGTGTTGTTGCAGCCGAAATTTCCTAATTTTGTGCATGTGGCGAGGGACACTGTTCTGGATTTTTAGGCATATGCTATAGACCAACTGCCTATAACTTTCCCAACAAGGTTCCTTAGTCTTCTTATCCTATTTATAGGCTCTGGTATTATTCAAGCTTGCTAAACATATACTAATAATTTATATAGACACATTGTAAACATAGTACCTATTATGAAACCAGCTCACAAAAAGATAGAAAAAATAGATCAACGCCTTAGAATTCAGCCTCTTCAAGGAGGCAACCTCCTTTACATTACACAAATGAATGATTCTTTGATGATTCAAATGACAAAACCTCCTTTCTATATATAGGAGTCTAAGGAGTCACAATATAACCCAGCCGACCTAACAATAATAATATAAAGGCACAAAAATAACAATAGAGGGATTCTATGGGGCACAGTAATAACAATATGGGGACAATAGGGGCACAAAAATATTAATAAGGGATACAACTACAATAGTAATGGGGTAATCACTAGTATTATAGGGACCTAACATGCCCCTCCTTCAAAAAAGTGTTGTCCTCAATGCTTGATTAGTTCTGGATGCTTCTGTATAAAATTCTCATCCTCCCATGTGGAATCTTCAACGGATAAGTTCTTCCACTTGAAGAG
The DNA here is from genome assembly GCA_031772625.1 of Pinus tabuliformis. Taxonomy (NCBI): domain Eukaryota; kingdom Viridiplantae; phylum Streptophyta; class Pinopsida; order Pinales; family Pinaceae; genus Pinus; species Pinus tabuliformis. The sequence continues at coordinate 629,515,898 of CM062807.1, read as the reverse complement.
ATACTCCGAAATTGATTGATTTCGTAGCTGTCAAGTTCTTGTTTCTGTGACTGCTTCCGATTCCAATATAAATTTTCCTTCCTCGTCAAGTTCTGGCAATATTGTTTAAACTAGGAGCTTGTTGCCAATAACCTTCTTTAAACATGAAACATGGAAAACTGGGTGCACTCGAGAAGCTGCAGGAAGCTCCAATTTGTATGCCATAGTACCAATCTTTTGCAACACCTTTTACGGACCATAATACTTTTGTGATAATTTATTATCCTTCTTAGCTTGCTTGAGGGACATTTGTTTATATGGTTGTAGCCGTAGGAATACCCAATCACCTACATCAAAACTTCTTTCGCTGCGATGTTGATCTGCCTGTTGTTTCATTATATTCTGCACCAACACGAGGTTATCCTTTAAGAGTTGGAGGACTTGTTGTTGATGCTCGATGTGATGTTCCACTGCTTGAACCTTAGAATTTTCTCTTAAATATGACGTGATGGATGGTGGCTGATATCCATAAAGTGCCATAAATGGGGTCATTTTTGTTGCTGTATGGAAGGAAGTGTTATACCACCATTCAACCAGAGGTAACCATTTGACCCATTGTGTCTGTTTATCATATAAAAATTAATGAAGATATCCTTCCAAACATTTGTTTACTATCTCAGTTTTCCCATCAGATCGAGGATGATAAGATGAGCTATGAGCTAACTGAGTACTGAGACAAGAAAATAATTCAATCCAAAAATTTCTAGTGAAAATGGGATCTCTGTCACTTACAATAATCTTTGGGTTTCCATGTAGCTTTTGAATTGTTTCCATAAATGTAGTAGAAACTATACTGGCTTTAAATGGATGTGATAATGCACAAAAGTGTGCATACTTGGTAAGTCTAACAACTACCACCATGATGACACTCTTTCCCTTAGACTTGGGTAAACCTGTGATAAAATCCATTGAAACCTCCTCCCAACGTTGGCTTGGAATGGATAAAGCTTGTAATAGACACGAGGTCTTAATTGTTTCAACTTTATTTTGTTGGAAAACCAAACATTCCGCCACAAACTTTTGAATATCTGATTTAAGGCCATCCCAAAAAATTCCTTTTTAACCTTGTGGTAAGTTTTTAAAAATCCTAAGTGCCCTCCTAATCGAGAAGTGTGCAATTCCATAAGAATCTTTTGTTTGAGTTGGGAATTCTTACAGAGGTATAAGTGATCTTTGTACCATAACGAATCATTTTTCCAGTTAAATGTATCAGATGTACTAGAATCTTGTTGTAACTTTCGAATAAGTGCCCACACTTCTTCATCATTCTTCCATTCCTCCCTTGCTTCGTTTATCCAATTTGGTTGGATAATAGAAATGGCGCAGAAAAATGCTTCCACATCCTCATCCTTTCTTGAGAGTGCATCTGCCACCACATTTTGCTTCCCTTTTTTGTAGATGATTTCAAAGTCATAACCCAACATCTTTGTGACCCACTTTTGTTTCTCTTCAGAGGATAATCTTTGTTCTAAAAAGTATTTAAGGCTATCATGATCCGTTTTTACCTTGAAGTGTCTTCCCATTAGGTAGGGTCACCATTTCTTAAGTGCATGTAGTATTGCCAACATTTCCTTCTCATAAATAGCTTTCTGTAAAAACTTTCACTTGATTGGACGACTTTCAAAAGCAATGGGTCTTTCATCTTGCATTAAAACAACACCAATTCCATTTCCTGAAGCATCACATTCCACAATAAAGGTTTTTGTGAAGTCCGTTGTAGCTAAAACTGGTGCTTGGAACATTGCCTCTCTAAGATGTTTGAAGGCCTTTGTTGCTTCTGCAGTCCATGAAAATGCATCTTTATTCAATAATGTTGTTAGAGGTGCTGCTATTCTACCATAATTCTTAACAAACTTGTGATAATACCTTATCAACCCAAGAAATCCTCGCAGATGCTTTATGGATGTGGGAATTTTCCATTCCTTAATGGCTTTAATTTTGCTAGGGTCTACCTTAACTCCTTCATGAGATACAATATGACCCAGATATTCCACCTCTTGTACTCCAAAGAAACATTTGGATCTTTTTGCATATAATTGTTTCTCCTCTAATAGTTGTAGCACCCTGTCAACATGTTCAACATGATCCTTCCAAGACTTACTGTAGATTAGTATATCATCAAAATACTAACACAAATTTTCTAAGGAAGGGTTTGAAAATGGAATTCATCAAACCTTGAAATGTAGAAGGTGCATTAGTAAGGCCAAAAGGCATGACCAAAAATTCATAATGACCCTCATGAGTTCTAAATGTTATTTTCGGAATGTCTTTAGTCTTCATTCTGATTTGATGATATCCTGAATGAAGATCCAACTTGGTGAAGTAAATTGATCCATGCAATTCATCCAGTAATTCATCAATGATAGGAATGGGAAACTTATCTTTAATAGTGAGCTTGTTGAGCTCCCTATAATCCGGACACATGTGCCATGATCCATCCTTCTTGTGCACCAATACTATTGGAGCGGAGAAAGAACTTTGACTAGGTTGAATTATACTAGCCTATAGCATTTTTGCAACCATACGTTCAATTTCACTCTTTTGGGCATTGGGATATCTATACGGCTTGATGTTTGGAGGAACAATTCCTGGAATCAGATGAATAGCATGATCATGATCACGAATAGGTGGGAGACCTTTGGGGGTCTCAAATACCTTGGAATGATTGTCCAAGACTTTTTGGAGATTAGGAGAAATAGATGATTTTGATGTGGAAACATCTAGCGAACAAAATTGTGCAATTACACCTCTTTGTTCCTTTTTTAGAAGCTTTGTCATACCGTTAGAGCTGATTATCTTTCTCGGTTTCCCTGCAATACCCCTTAATTCAACTTCCTTTCCTTCCGCATAAAATTTGATGAAAAGTTCTTGAAAATTAAAAGCTATTGTACCCAAGGATTGTAGCCATTGGACTCCTAGTACAACATCAACACCTGCCATTGGAATGGAAAGCATTGGGCTAGTCAATACATATTCTCCCATGGATAGCTTGATATTATGGCACTTTCCAGAGAAATTTATTGTTCCTCCATTTGCAACCATCACTTGACACTCTGGTGTTGGATATAGGAAGCAATTCAATTCTTTTGCTACCTTACAATGAATAAAATTGTGGGTACTTCCTGAATTAATCAACACCATTACCTTTTTCTTCTTGGTTTGTTCTTCTATCTTGATGGTTTGAGGAGTGGTAATTCAAACCAATGCATTACAAGATATGGTCGGATTCATTTCTTCTTTATCTCAGCTTTGTTCCTGGAGTACATCCTCTTCTTTTGACCTTTCTTGCTCCTTTTCTTCTTCCTCTTCACAATCTATGTAGAATAATTTCTTCTCAGCACACTTATGACCTTTAGTGTATTTGCTATCACAACTGTAACAAAGCCCTTTTTCTCTTTTTTCTTCCAATTGTTGTGGTGTCAACCTTATAGGTTGTGGAAGACTAGGGGCAACAACACTTCTATCTTTATAGTTGTGAGTGGTATGCTTCCTGGTTGCCATAATTTTGCTTTCCATTTTTCTTGCTAACCTGGATGCCTTCTCTAATGAATCAAGTTCCCAAAGGCGAACATCATGTTGGATATTGTCCTTTAAAGTCCCTATGAACACATCAATCCTATGCTCCTCTGGAATAGTTTTTACTCTTATGTTCAATTTGTGGAACTCCTCAATGTGCTCCATTATTGAACCCTTTTGTTTGAGACTTATCAATTGGCTAAAAAAAATGTTTCTTTTTGTATCCTCATAATGTGTTGTCAATTCTTCTATAAAAATTGCCCAAGTGATAATTTGTTTACGAGAGACAAAGCCATTGATACCATACAAACGGATTTGGTTCCAAATATAAAGTTGCAATACGTACCTTTTGTGTGTTTTGCACATTATTGAGATCGAAAAATTGCTCCATCTGTAATATCCATGTTGCGGGATACTTGCCATTAAACTTCCTCATATCGATTTTTGGAATATGGTGGGTCTTCGATCCAACATTAGAGTCTATGAAATCATGATTAACATTTCTTTTGTTCGCATCATGAGTTTCCTTTGCTACCCTTTCACCATTAGTAAGTATTTCTTATAGAAAATTTGTCAAATCTATCTTCAAATCGTCAATCTTAGCTTCCATGCCATTCATCTTATCTTCCACGCCATTCATCTTAGCTTCCATGCCCTTTATCTTAGGTTCCATGCCATTTATCTTAGCTTCTGTTAGCTTTTGTGAGAGTGAAATTTGTTGCACTTGGTCTTGTAATTTTGATATATCATGTAGCATTTCTTCCTCTTCTTCATGATTCATGCTAAAGTTTTCAAGTTGCTTACTAGGTGTTTGCATTTTCTTTCATCGGGGCATCAGCTACCAATAATAATGCTCTACTATGCCCTTTGAATTCCTTCAAAATATTTTTTCAAACCAAGCTTAAGAAAAAATTTAAAAAAAATCTACACACCTTTTTTCACTTTGTAGGAGCTCGATATTTCCTTTGATGTATCTCTATAACTTCAGATCATCCAGTTTTGAAATTGCAACTTGTAGTAGCCCTCTGTGTCCTCTTTCCAGTGCCACAAGTATTATCCCAATTCGATTCTCCAAGGAAGAGTTATGCCAAATCTCCCACAGTGACCTGATTATAGACCGGTTTAGTAGAGGAAACTTGTACGATGTGCCATGTATCCTTGTTTCGACCTTTGGCTCTAAAAAATATATACAACAAACTACAGTCCATCCTCTTTTTGTACCTTCTTATGAAATTTCAATCTGATGCTCAGAGATAATGTTATGAGGATTTTCCCTAGGTCACATGTTTGGAATGTAATTCAGGAGTCTGCAAAAAGACCAACTTCCTCAGATCATATCTCCGAAAATTTAGTGCGAAAAACTCTGAAATTCGGATCCGAGGTTCAGTGCGATTTCATCTCAAATGAGTTTTTTTTCCGCTTCTGAAACGTCTTAGAAAAAAAGTTATAGCGAAAATGACACGATGACCTATTTGGAGCAGCGAAACCCTAGAATCCAAAAGCTCTAATACAAAATGTTATGAAACCAGCTCACAAAAAGATAGAGAAGATAGATCAACGCCTTAGAATTCAGCCTCTTCGAGGGGGCAACCTCCTTTACATTGCACAAATGAATGATTCTTTTATGATTTAAATGACAAAACCTCTTTTCTATATATAGGAGTCTAAGGAGTCACAATATAACCCAACTGACCTAACAATAATAATATAAAGGCACAAAAATAACAATAGAGGGATTTTATGGGGCACAGTAATAACAATATGGGGAAAATAGGGGCACAACAATATTAATAAGGGATACAACTACAATATTAATGGGGTAATCACTAGTATTATAGGGACCTAACAATACCTATGGATCAAGAATGCATATCTATTCGTTGCTCTTTCTTTGCTTAATTATTTCCCTTTCTTACTATTTTCCAAACTTCTTCTTGATTGTGTCATGAATTCCTCTTTCGCTCCTTGCTTTCCTTGTTTGTGTCCAAGTGTTGTAGCTTCACTCTTGCTCTTTTGCCAAAAGTGAATCCCAGCTAGAATGAAGTCTCTCCCCTTTTCTTTTCTTTTCTTTTCATTTTTCTTCAATTTCCCTTGCATGCATATTCTTGTTTCTTCATATTCCTTTTCACTTATTTTCCTTTATTCCTTGAATTAATTGTCATTTATTACCTTTTTCCTCTTGTCGATGTTAATGCCAATTTCCATAGAGAATAATTAATTAATTAATCACAATTAGATCTAAATATAATGTTTTTCCCTTCATTCAACTTGGAGCACGTGTGACATGAGCAAGAGGTCTTATTTTTGTTTTTACAATGCCCATTTATTATATGGAAACTTAACCTGGTGTTGTTACACTTCCCAAATCCATTGAAAAACAACTTGTAACTTTAAGAAGTCTATCACAATAATCCATGTTAATTTCATTTTGTCTATGACAATGGTGTGTTTTCCATATAGAAAAGGTTGAACCTTTCAATGTTTTAGTCTTGTCATATTCTCTGAATGACAATGGCCACGATGTGTCACAACTCCATCGAATAGAGTTAATGTCTAGATTTTGAATTTTTAATAATATTAAACACACAAGAGAATGTTAAAAGCTAAAAAAAAATGATCAAGGAAAAACATCTAGTAAAAGAAAAAGCGTCAAACAATTAGACTATACCATACATTAATCAATAGTTTAACGTTATTCATTCAAGTTATTAGCATTTAAGCATCCAAATCATTAGCATTTAATGGAAAGCGCAACTTGTTATAATATATAAAAGACGTGCATACCAATACAAGTCCAAATCCATTAAAATTTACCCTATAGATCTATGGACTTCATCCACATCTTAATATATTATTTTTACATAAATATAAGGTTGACCATAACCATATTTAAACCCCTATAATAGTATGAAATTAGATAAAACACTGAATGAATCTATTTCCAAAATTAAAAGAGTATTGCTCAGAGTTGCTGAGAAAAAATAATGGCATGAAGAATTATTGTTTTTTCATCTTATCAAATATCGAACAAGGTTTTCAGTTGCTTTCCCTCCTTGTGTATCTTAGCTTATAGATCTATTTGTCTTCTCTTTTCTAAAATGTGAAACATATGGAAATAGAAAGAATGCCTTATTTGTGCTCTATATGTGAGAAACAACCTCCACCCTTTAGGTGTTAGTTGATATTAGAATCCTTCACAAAATACTCTAGTAATCTAGCATCTTATTTATCTATCAAAGGTGACGACCAATTTAGCACTTTTGGGACACTTTTAACCTTGCACACACATATGATAGAGAGCATTGAAACTTTCCACTAGAAATTCCGAGTAGTCTTCAAGGAAGTGTGATGTCAGGAATTTTCATGATCATCAAGATACCTTGTAGATTCATCTTCAGCTTTGGAATCGGAGTTTGACGAAAGGTTGGTACTTGTTGGGATTTCATCACTGGAGGCACATGGTGGTTCAAACATTTCAATAATGTGTTGCTTAGTATGTATAAAATGTGTAATTGCTTTCGTGATATTTCATGATCAATATTTCAACTCATCTTTCAAAATAACATGTGTGATTTGTGTTGTGCACAACCACTCTCTGCTCATCTTTCAAATTCTTGGTCTTGGAATTAATGATTCCATGTGTTGAGCCTAGATTTGTCTCAGGCTGAAAAGACAAGGTTCTAGGTCCACATCAAACCATCCTCAGCCTCGTAGCTAGCCCTACGAGAACAGGAGAGGGATCTCTCCGGGTCGATCTCAGAAAAAGACAAGCGATGGGGCTCGAGATGACTGAAATAAAAGCTAATATTAGGCTAGGTATGAAGTACAAGGGTTTGATTTGAGTTTTTGGGGGTTTTGTGCTAGAAACAAGGAAAGGCAAATTGGGCTCGGGGATGAGGCACAGTTTCTACAGAGTCCTGATTGGGGCAAGGAAGGCAATCATTTTGATGCTTTAAGGTGAGTGAATGGGTAGATCAGACTGGTGAGGAGCTAAGGAGAGCAAGAGAGTCTCAAGAATTCTCCTTAAACAGATGAAAACTTGGAAATTTAAACAAATTCAAAGGCAGAGCATAGTAGCTAATGGATTCTACCTTAATCACTCATTTGTTCAAATTCGGAAGAAAAGAGAGGAAAATGATACACATAACACTAATGAACTTACAATTACTTATAGAAGCACACCATCAAAACATAAAGCCACATGGATCCCAAACAGTGTTGTAAAACCCTGGTCTTTCCTTTGCCAAAATTCCAGAGATAGAATGTACAATGATATGCCAAAGCAATCCCAAGTGTCCAACTTTGAAAATGACTTAGGAATTACATGATATAGACTATCCCAACACATTCCCTTGCCTCTATGGTTTGAGCTCATCATTCTAGGAGCTGTTTCAACCAATTCTAAACAAAGCACTAAAATCTAGGCAATCAAAACAACTTGCCTCTATAAGGTAGGAAACTGATTCATTCATTAAATTTTCACTTTTCGTTGAATGAATTCTCTAGAACAAGTAAATAAGTGCCAAAATTACATCATGTTCATCCAATTACACCAAGATAAGTCAAAAATAACATTACAAAGCAAAACTAGTCAAACTGGCTGAATTTCTGAGGTGGAAGATGAAAAATTGGGCAAAAAACCTCTGTGCGCCGCGCCAATTTCTGTATGCATCATGCCACTTTGATGCTGATTTTGAGGCACTTTATGAAGTCAAAATTGAGCCCAAGTGTGCTTGTTGGAAATCCCTACCTGTCTACTTTCCAACCCAAGTGGAATTTCTGAATTTGGTGCCCATTTGCCCCTCCAAAATCTCAATCTCCCAAGATTGTTCCCTGTGTGTCAAAATAGGGGCAGAGAGGTCATTTTTAGGGTGTTTTTTACCTCCCGAGGACTTAGAACTTGCCCAAATTTCTTGGCCATGCACCAAAAGTCATGATTTTTCATGAAAAATCCAAAAATATAAAGTTTTTTGCATTTGGAGCTTCCAATTATAAGCACGGCGCACAGGGAGAAAAACCCTGTTTTTTGTACAAAAATTTGCAAAAATACCAAAAATGCCCCAAATTTCTTGAAATTTGGGCTGGAGCTTCTTCATTAAGTGTTATTATGGGCTAAAGAGGCTTTGGCCAATATTTGAAGACGATCGAGCTCCCTTTTCCTCTTTTTCTTCTTTATTGCCTTCCTCAATTTTGCCTTCAAATTCCTGATTCGGGCCTTGCACACCTTGTTTCGTTCCATGTAGTGAAAATCCATGTGTCTCAGCAATGCATGATCTTTTTCAGCCTTGTCCAATAGCCTCTCTAAGTGCATGTTAACTCTCTCGAGATTGGCCTCCTGATCCTCATTAATCTCTTGCTCCAATGACGTGAGCTCAACTCTTCTCCTTTGTGCAGCATGGCGATGCTCACGAATGTTTTGTAGCTCCATGATTGCCTGCTAATCTTCAAGTTGTTAGTTCCTCTGCTCCAAATACTTCATGGTCCACTTAGCCCTCTCCATGTCAAGGGAAAAGGCTTCGATCTCTGTTTGCTGCTCCTGGATGATCTCTCTAAGTTTGGCGCTTTGTGGACCCGTATCAGTATCATCATCATGAATGAGAATGAAGTCAGTCTCTCGTTCACCTGATGGCTCACCTGAAGGCCCCTCATCCTGCATTGGCCTCTTGCCTTTCCTATACCTGTGATGCTGATAGTGGAAGCGAGGCCCCTTCCAACCCGGGTGGAGATAACACTCGCTTTGCCGCTGCAAACAAATGTTTGGTGCCTCTCTGATATGTGATGAATACAGGCACACTAGTGGTCTCATGGTGCTCATAATGATGAGAAGGTTCACCTTCATGTTTAACCTCTGATAATCCCCGTGAAGCTCTAAAGAAGTCACGAGAGATGAAATCATCCCAAGTGATGCCCTGTACTCCAAGCTGATGAACCACCAAAATCTTAATAAGAGCAAAATGATAGACACTGTTAAGTTGCTGCTGAGGGGTTTTATGTTGTATAAAGGTGGTCATCCTCTCTATGTTCCGGCAAATGAAATACGGAATGTTCATCATCCATACCCTGGTGAAATGCATGAGCAACCTGATGTGATAAGCATAAAGACGAGAGAAATGTCCCTCATAGCTGAAATATTTCATGATCAATTTCATTAGTGGAGCATATTCATCTTTCAGATATCGGAACAGGAACACTCCCTCGAGCTGCCTCAAGAAACTGGTTTTAATGTATGGCTCATAATGCTGCCAGTCAATCTTCTATTTCTTGTGCCATGGTTCACCAATGTTCGGTATACCGGTTGCTAATGAGAGAGTTTGTGGTGTAAGCGTGAAGGTGACACCACCTAAGGTAGCCTGATCTCCATGTAAATGTAGCACGAACAGACGAGCTAGCTCATGATGAAATTGGACACTAGCCACCTTTTGACAAAACTCATAGCATGACTGGTGCTGAAAACACTGCATAGCAATAGGGCAAGCCTGCAATTCTGTAAGGATGGTCGGTTCTTCCCTAACATGTCTACAACTTTTATGAGGCCTCCAGGGTTCCTATTCTTCCAAGGGAGAGTCACTTTGGGTTTCAACTTCATAGTCCGATGAATGCTCAGATGCCATGACTGCTGTATAATATACCTTGAAGAAAAGATGCTACTGTATATAAACTGTGATTGGACTACTCTTTAATGATGTATGAAACTGTTGTGTTTGTAATGCAATATGGATTCTGCCACCAAGGGGAAAAAACAAATGCAACCAGGGAATGTTAGGAAGGGGAAAACAGTAGGGGATTAGGGAATATTTGAAATAAATTTTATTAGGGAGAAGAGGGGGATTTTATGTATGGGAATAGGGTTTAGGGTTTGGGATTATTGTATAGGGTTGGGAGATTTTTATAAGGGCTAGGGTTTTGGGGTTTTGGGATTTGAATGTAGGAAAGAAAATGTAGGATTGATGAGCTTAGTGGGGGCGGGTAGGAAATGATGAAACAAGGGAGAAATGGGGAAGGAGGAGAGTCCTTGGTGACAAATCAAAGATTTAAGAACCTACAGCAATCTCCCTTTGAAGGCACTTTAGATGTAGGGTTTGAGTTTTTTGTTTCAACCGTTATCACCCATAAACCACCACCACTTATCACAAAATTTGATGCAACATCAAGAAGAAGGGCCTACCTAGCAAATTCACGCAAGGAATGAGCAACTTGGACAAATTTGAAACAATTTCGGGCTTTGGACTGTATGCGCCACACCAAGAGCCCAGTGCACCGCACCCGTTCAGAATAACACTGGACGAAAACTCCCAGTGCGTCGCGCGCTTCCAGTGCGCCGCGCCACCTGTTCTGTGCACCGCGCCGGCTAGCTGCAAGCTATTTCTCTCCAAAACACGCACTGCTCACCCAATTCGCTTTGAAATGCTTTTCTTCGACCTTGGCATGTAGAATGACATTCATCTTCATAGCAAAACCTTTATAAAGACATTGATTTGATTTTTGGTTCTTCAAAACCCATTTTTGTAATGTTTTGAAATTGGCACTTTTTCATAATTAATACAACTCTGACTTTTTGTTTCCTCCTTGATTTTTTGGTTGAAATGATGAATTTCTTGGCAAATTTTTGTAGGAATAGATGACATGGGATTTGGCAAAGGAGACCAGGGCTGTGCCTAAAGAATTCAAGAACTGAAAATTTTGGAAAATTATTACAAAAAATGAAATGTCAACTTGTCTTCAAAACAGAGTTTTGAAGAAAAGTCATAATCCATCCATATGACGATAAAAATCTTTGAAATAACAACTTATCAATAACCTCCCTCTGGCCTGCTGGCTTTATCATACTTTGTTGAAGACCAAATTGACTGACCCTAGACCTAATGACTAAAATGACTGTTATGACCTAGAAACTGAAACAGGACTGCAAATGACATTTAAGACTTGATGTTGATGGACAGACCTAAGCCAACAGTGCAAAGAATGAGGGGGATGAATGACAAAAGCCCTTCCGACAAATTTATGGCATGCTCCTAACGGAATGCAACTGATCGAGTGAGATGGGACACCTAAACATGAAATGCAAAAAGAGTTTTAATCTCTGATGGAGGGATGACCAGACCGACTCTAACACCATGTATTTCATGTGTGCCAAGTGATTTACAAGTTGTGATCATGAGTCTCAAGGTGTTAATCTAAAAGTATTTGTTTTCTTATGTGTGAGTTGTATTATCTATCTAGACCCGCTTTCTTAGGATCTAGATTTATAGAAGTCAGTGATATATAAACAATATATATAAAACCATTGTGATCAATAAAATATGAACTATGTGTGATTTGTGTGTAATAATGTGCTCTCTCTCAATTTCTAAGTTTGTATCAAAGCGGGTACTTCATTGACTCCCTCAAGGGAGGGTTGGGGAGATGTGAGGGAGCCTTGAGTGTTATTGTTCTGTATATAGATTAGTATATGTGTGTGGGAATTGTTTTCTATTATGAATTTTATTTATTTATTTTAGATATGTTTGTGTCAAAGCTTGGTTTTGTTGATCTGTATGAAATGAATGGCTATCGTTATGAAGATTCTTCTCTTTGCATGCGATCCATCAATCAGAGTTGAGCCACAAGAGAACGTCAAATGAATTTTCATGCTCAGAGTGAGTCTGTAATTCATAGATAGGCATATAACATTGGAGTCCAAAATGAAGCAATTGTAGAATTGATAATATGTCACAATCGACTATGGTTATAAGAAGATCCTTCGCTTCTCAGAAATTTTGTAGGCCATTCAATCCTACACTTGAGGTTCAACCTCAATTCAGAAGATAGATATACCTCCACCAAGTGAAGAAAGTTGTGCATGTTCTTGGAGATGTCATAATCACGTAAGGCTAATGGAAAAGGGAAGAATAAAAATTCATGGAGCTATGTGTAGACGTGCACCAATATGTTTAAACCTTTGTCAATTCTTCAACATGCAAAAGACCAAAATATGGATGATAGTGACAACAAATCTTGAGAAAATTGTCCAATGAGAAATGAATTTTGTGTCGGAAGATATGGTAGTGAATATACATGAGAGTGGTAGCATAGATCCATAAATTTAATTTTCTATTCAGGATCATGGCATTCATGTTGGGTGTGGAGCATGATTATTTAGAGGTCTTTGTTCCAGCCAGATGTATACCCCTCCACATGGGGGGGGGGGGTGCAGGGGGGAATTGTTCCCCCTGTCGGGGTTCGGTGGGGGGGGGGGGGGGCACATCCCCCCGGCTGGGGGGTTTGGAGGCCAACAGTCCCTCAGCAGGGGTTTCAAGGGCAGTGCCCCCGAAGCTAAAAACAGATGTAAAATTGCCTTGTAAAAGTACAATAATTTCTAGTCAATTTGAGTCGTTCATTAGGCGAATGATCTGACGGTAGAATTTATGTTTAGTTTAGGGTTTTTTGCCCTAGAAGCCAACCCCTCTCTTTGTATGAGAGCATTGTATTGAGGCTGTGTAATAGATGTGTATTCTCAAAGCGAGAAACAAAGAGGTGAGACTATGAGAGAAAACAGAGGATATTACAGCAGATCTACTGTAGGTTGTGTCTCTTCATATTGCTAGATAATAGGAAGGAAGGACTGGCTGTTTGAGGTGGACGTAGCCCAAACTAGGTGAACCACATATATCTATGTCTCTCTGGTTTTATGTGTTTGTGTTTTTCCCCATATTATATGTCTTGCATTTCTCTGTCATATATATAATTTTTCTAACAATTCGATCAAAGAAATACATGAAACTTTTGTTTGCCTCAATCATTTTTATTTATTTTTAGTTGTGTGTTTATTCGTGTGTCCAAGTTTGTGGTGTCAGTTGAAGTTGTAGTATGCTATAATATTATGAAAAAAGCAAATGATGTAAAACCACAAAAAACATGTCAATTATTGAACAAACTAATGTAACTCATCATGCTCTAGGAGCATTAGTTACATGTAGTTCTTAATAAGGTCAAAGTGGTGTGACCTGTCATGCTCTAGGAGCATCAGTATAGGTTATTTTATACGAGTTCAAATTGTAGAATTATTTTCTAAAGACATTTTTTACCCAAAATGTTATTCTAGATAACTGATGAATGCTAGGGAAGGTCGTGTATTCAACAAATGGTGGTAGTTCCATAGGATAGTTCAAAATCAAGATTGTCCTTTGGGAGGTCTAGAATTATCAGTTCTGCAAAGTACATCAATGATGGTTGAAAGTGGTTATGTCTTAAATGTATCCAGTGTGAAGTTCAAAAGTGTGGAGAAGAAAAGAGAGGAAATCATGAGATTTCAGAGTGGATTTGAGTGATAGTGATTCCCATATCATACAAATGTGACATAGATTCATATTGTTGTTGTAACAAGCATTTTTTTAATTTATGTTTTTCATGTAAGAATTAAGGGAGGGACTTGGAAGTAATGATTCCATGTGTCATTGTGAGTCTCGTGGTGTCAATATAAAAGTAGTTGTTTTCCTATATGTGAGTTGTATTTGTTAGCCTCGCTAGCAAAAGGCCCAAAATTGGATCCATATATGCTCTAAAAGTTTCCAAATTTGCTTACAAATCATCCCAAGGGACCCAAAAATGCTCTTGAAATCTTTAGCATTTTCTTAGAATCATCCAAAGGTCAAAATCAGGGCAAGAGGAGAGCCCTTGGAAGGGCAGAAATACATTATCGAGAGGTAAAATCCCAAAGAAAACAATGAAAATCAAGTATCACATGCTTAAGCAGAGGAATGAACAGCAGCCATCAGTTCTGGCCGATCAACAATCTAGATCTGATCAGGAGGAGGCAATCGGCGGAAATCGGCATGGGCCCAAGGGAACTTGTGATGGCGATTAGCGATCGCTATCGGGGATTACTATGAGTGCTAACCATGGACCTCTGGCTTGGGAAATATGCCATTGCGATCAAATCACATCATTGTATCACAACGGAATAGCAGTAAGGGGGGGGGGGGCTATTCATATACATATGGGCGACCCAATAGCCAGACCCGACGATCATATATATGATATTTCATAATATCTTAGGTCCGCCGAAGCCCATTTTTAATGTATTTCAATGTTTTTTTGTGTATTTCAAAAATACAAAGGGAAGACTGTGGACAGGCCTTTTTGCGACTTGTGATAGCGATAAAGCCCGGACCCGATGGGATTCGGAACAAAAATATATAAAATTTGAAGTCCGTAAAAGCCATTTTTCAATGTATTTCGTGTATTTTCGTGTTTAACGAAATATAAAGGAAACGGGCCAAATGCGACTTGCGATGGCGACAAGGATGGACTCGATGGGTTTCGAAATAGAAATGCATATATTTTCAAGTCCGCCAAAGCCCATTTTCATGCATTTTTCAGTGTTTTTCATGTATTTCATAATACAAGGAAAATACACAGGAGCAGGCTTTTTGAGACTTGCGATGGCAACAAGGGCAGACCCGAGAGATGAATAAACCATACTTGAGGACTTTTGAAGTTTGAAAGAAAGAGAAAGAAGCAGGATTTCTCATTATTGCAGTGTTTTCTCTATGAAACAAAAAATAGTCATGTATTAACAAAAAGGGACCATTTAAAGGGATTATAAGGGCCCGAAGACCCATTCCACCATATAACAGACCCCGGGAGACATATTGTCGGGAAACAAGGGTCAAAAAAGGAAAAAGAAGGGCCACATCACGCAGCTCGCCCAAAAAAGAAGCATCATGGGCATCAACAGCACAGCTCAGCTGAAGACAATAGAGATCATGGAGTAAACAGCGCAGCTGTCCAAAACAAACAAAAATATCAAAGGCCAGAATGCAGCTCATTAAAATAGGCATCATGGGGCATCTTTGGCACGAGAGAGCTCCCAGACAGTGCATCAAACTACCTGAAGGTGTTTATTCCTCTGTTAGAAGGAGAAAACCTCTGAGCCATGCTTACCTATTGAGGGAATCAATCAGTTAACAAGACAGATCAGACAGATTAAGACTTTGAGCCTCAGAAGGCTCAGCATCATTGTAAAGAGCTATAAATATCTGAAAGCAAAATAATACATGTTCAACTTCTGGAGACTAATGAGGCTTTGCTACTCAAGCTTCTCATCTTCATTCATTAGTAATACAAGCTTCTTTTGTTGTTATATGTTCAATGTCCATTTTCTCTTCTGCTCTAAGCTTGCACTTGAACAGGTTATTCATGTTTCTTTTATGTCTAATGCCAGATAACTATCATCTTTTCTCTGCGTTGATGAATTAGATTTGCAAGCTTCTTTGTTGCCCGTATCTAGCCATTCATGTGGTCATATATGCATCTGCCGATACAGTCAATATTCTCTTTTGCTGCTTGTAGCTAGCCATTCATTTATGTTTATGTATGCATCTGCCAGTATGGTTAGTATTCTCCATCCATTCATTGAATCTACAAACTATTGAGCACTAGTGGTCTAAATCCTTGTAAGCTGAGGGTGTTCATGCATGTCTTGAGTAAAAACACAGTTGAAATGGTTATCTGGCTTGATCCAAACCATCATTTATTCCAATAGTTCAGAGAACAATATTGAAGATTATATGTTACCAGGCATCTCCGAGCTGCAACCTAGGGGAGTTTCTTGGAGTGATAACATAATTGACGTCATTTCCGGGGAGAGGATACTGAAGCTCAACTTTCCTGGGAAATGACATAGATCCAGCTTTGATGATATACAAAGTCTGGGCACTTTTTTTGTTGTAATCATCTATCTAGAGACTCTACTAGAGGCCAAACCTCTTGGCGACTCCACTTCTTAGTTCTGGCTTAGTTTGTGAGGCATACTTGAAGAAATCCTCAGAAGCTACAAGCTGACCCAGTACCTGACCCTGAAAAAACCATCAAAGAGAGAAAGGTATTGCAGAAAGGAGCATTAGGTTCAGGTAAACCTAAACAATCTTCTACATCTCTTCAAGAAAGGCTTGTAATAGAATAAATACAAGTTGAGAGTATAGCATATAATACTAGCAGTGAAGAAAAACTCTTAGAAATTCATAAATCCCCTTATTATTTAGGTTCTCCTTTTGTTGTAAGCCCAAAGGAAACCTCACCTCCTATCCATCATACTCCTTTAGTCTTATCAGTCACTCCTCAACCCTCTATCATTCAGAAAGCCAGTACTCTTTTAGCCACCACAGAGATGGCAGGTCCACAAGCATCTACCAAAATGGAAAGAATAATAGCTACTAGGTATGGACCTCTAATATTGCCCACTCATTTGAATGCCATGCCTACTAGAGAATATTAGAAGTATAGGCCTAAGTTCACTGGGACTGAAGGTGTTACAGCTGAAGAACATCTTGAATATTTCTATAGCTATGCTGATAACCTGGAGATTAGTGAAGATGATGTGTGGATGAGAGTCTTTGTCTAAAGCCTAGATGGAGAGGCTAGAAAATGGTTTAGAGAACTAACCCCAAGATCTATAACAGATAGTGAAGCTTTAGATGATGCATTCCTAAAGCATTGGGGGGATAAGAAGGATCTCCTCTGCTACCACACTGAGTTTGGGAACTTAAAGACAGAAAATGGTGAGTTGTTGTCTGATTTTAATAAGAGGTTTAGCCATATGTACAACAAGATACCAGTTGAAGTAAAACCCACTACTACCTTAGTTAAACTCACCTATGCTAGTGCTTTTGACTCTGACTTCTACCTACTGTTGAGAGAGAGGTGATGTGCTACTTTGGCTGACATGCAGGATGCAGCCTTGGAAGTGGAATCAAACATCATGGCTACAAAGAAGCTCAAGGGAAATGTTGATAGAAGAAGACAGAGTGGCGAGTCTTCATCATCCTCTGATCCTAAGATAGATAAAATGACCAAAATGACCGAGTCAATAGCCTCTAAAATCTCCAAATTGAAGGTTGAATAGCACTGGGAGAAAGGAAGAGTTCCTAATACCTTTGCTCCTAGAAATCCAAATCCAAATCCATATAGAAGAACTAATGAGCAGTTGAAGATTTTGCAAAGAAACAAAGATGCCAATGAAGACCAAAGGGTGAAGGCTCCTTTTCAAAAGGCAATCATGGAAGAAGAGTAATTTGAAGAAGATGATGAGATCCATTTTTTGGAAGACAAAGGAAATTCTTCCTTTTTTACCTCAGCTGCCTATGAAAAGTCATTATTCAATGACCAGATTAGCCAAGAATGGGATGGTGAAGCTATTCTACAATCTGTAGATCAGCAAAGATATAATTTGAGGTCAAATATAAATAATGCCAAGGAAACTCATGTTCAAAGAGCTATTGTTCCTGCAGTACAACAAGATAATAAGCAAAAACATCCGGCAGTTGATCCCATCATCCTCAAAGCTCCAACTCATGAGGTAAGAGACCTTGACAAGTCTCCTTCTCCTTTCAATTTTAAATCAAAAATTCAGAAGCTAAGAATACCTATGCCTTTGATTGAACTATTGAAGAATGAGACCTTCAAAAGATCCATCCTCTAGGCCCTTGAGCCTAAAGCCATCCAAGCCTCCACTGACTATGTAAATCTACAAGATGACAAGCTAGTTGTTATTCTCAGCCAAATGATTGAGAATTGCGAAGACAACTCCCCATCATTCTATGTCTCACTGACTATTCATGAAAAAATCCTTCACAACTGCCTTTTGGACACTGGAGCCGGCCATAATCTAATGCCCAAGGCTGTCATGGATGAGTTGGGTCTTGACATCACTAAGCCTTATCATGACCTGTTTTCTTTTGACTCTAGAAAAGTGAAATGTCTCGGATTAATCAAGGACCTAGCCATCACTTTGTCTCAGTTGCCTATGAAAAGCATGATGATAGATATTGTGGTAGCAGATGTACCCCTCAAGTTTGGCATGTTACTTTCTAGAGGTTGGATCAAGAGATTAGGTGGATCATTACAAAATGATTTGTCTTATGCTACTGTCCCAGTTTTCGGAGGTGAGAGTAATAGATTATACAGAGAGGTGCAGTTGTCTTATATCATCAGTGATGAAAAGAATCCTACTAATCATCCCATCTATGTTGTTGACACTAATTTTGGAGCATGTATTCTTCATATTGAATAATCCCAGTTGGCCTCCATGCAACTTAAAAAAACAGTTTGCCAAATCGTTGAGGAAGAAGGCCCATAGATTTGGGACATGTTATTTGATGGAGCTTGCTCTAAGGAAGCTGCTGGGGCAGGTGTAGTCCTTGTGTCCCCCACACAGGAATACATTCATTTATCTATTAAATTCACCTTTCAGGTCACAAATAACATAGCAAAATATGAAGCTTTGATTTTGGGCTTAAGCGCTGCTCAAGAAATGGGTATCAAAGGCCTGAAAGTGTTTGGAGATGCAAACCTCATCATTCAGCAGGTCAATAAAGCATTCCAAGCAGAGCATCCAAGGCTGAAAGCATACAAAGATGAGGTATGGAGGCTCAATGATTCTTTGAATAATTTCAGCATTTCTTATATTCCCATAATGAAGAACCAGCTTGCTGACTCCCTTGTTGTGCCTGCTAGCACATTTATTCCTCCTTTGCCTCCTAAATTGACATATGTAGTTCAGGTAAAATATAGACCGTCTGTGCCTGACAATGTAAAATTTTGGAGAGTTTTGAAAGACGATGAGGAAATTAATAGGTTTTTACAAGTCGTTGAGGAATTTGCTGAAACGTACATTGACCAAGAAAATGAAACCATGGAAGAATGCGGCCAGTCCAAGCTAAAAAATGAGTTTGACCAAGGAAGCATCGTCCAGCTGCTTAGTAATCATATAACAAAAGGGTTGGTGCCTATACAAAAATTATTCAACCATAACGATGTGCCTTATAAGCCTACCAAAACATAAAATGATTATGTTGTGTGTAAACATAATATAGGAAGCCCAGTCCATCCAAAATTCATCAATTTGTCCACTCATTTGTCTTCTACCCAGAATTATGAGTATTGCACCCTCATGAAGCAATTCGTTGATATTTTTGCCTGGGAATACAATGATCTTAAAACCTATGATACAAACATCATTCAGCACAAGATTCCACTGGAAAAGAACACTACCCCTTTTAAGCATAAATTAAGACCTATCAGCCCTTTCTTATTTCCTTTGATTGAGAAAGAGATCAAGAAGCTGTTGGATGCCAAAATCATAGTTCCCCTAAGGTATTCAAAATGGATAGCTAACCTTGTGGTAGTAAGAAAGAAAAATGGAGAAATCAGGCTTTGTGTTGACTTCAGAAATCTGAACAAGTGCTCTAAAAAAGATAACTACCCCCTGCCTAAGATGGAACACCTGCTGCAAAGAGTTTCAGGGGCTAGAGTCATGTCTTTCTTAGATGGATTTTCAAGTTACAATCAGGTTGTTGTACATCAAGAAGATCAGGAAAAGACCACCTTCACTACCTCTTGGGGCACTTTCATGTACTCCAAGATGCCTTTCGGACTAATGAATGTTGGGGCTACTTTTTAGAGGGCCATGGACATAGCTTTTGTGGGAGAGAAGGACAAGTTTGTCCTTATTTATCTTGATGACATAACAGTCTTCTCCAGTAGCCACAAAGACCATTTACATCAATTGAAGAAGGTCTTTCTAAAGTGTAGATAGTTTGGAATTTCGGTTAACCCAAAGAAGTCACGGTTTGCTCTAGAAGAAGGCAAACTTCTGGGACATATTGTTTCTACTGAAGGTGTAAAGATTGATCCAGCAAGGGTTCAAGCTATCCAGACATTGTCCATCCCAAGGTCAAAAAGGGACGTTCAATCCTTCCTGGGTAAGATTAACTTTGTAAGGAGGTTCATTCCAAACTTTGCAGAGCTAGTAAAGCACATCACTTCCATGATGAAGAAAGGATTAGAAATAAAATGGACAGATGCTTCAAGAAGCTCTTTTGAAGCCATCAAGCAAGCTATCATGGAAGCTCCCACTCTAATCAGCCCAGATTATACTAAGGAGTTTTGTATCTTCTCTTTTGCCTCTTATGATACACTTGCAGTAGTTTTGTTGTAGAAAAATGATGAAGGCATAGAGCACCCTGTGGCCTTTTTCAGCAAGACTCTAAGGGATGCTGAACTAAGGTATGACCTTATTGAAAAACAATCTTATTCTCTCATAAAATCTTTAAAGGCATTCCGAATTTATATTCTACATTCCAAAGTGGTTGCATATGTACCTTCAGCCTTAGTAAAGGATGTCTTAACACAGTCAGATATTGATGGAAAGAGAGCTAAATGGATTGTAAAATTCATAGAGTTTAACATAGAGGTGAAGCCCACTAAGCTTGTCAAAGGCCAGGGCTTGGCTAAACTTATGGATGAATAAAATTACAGCTTGTTAGACATAAATTGCATGGGTCTAAATTCATATGATGAGTAGACAGAGGGAGCAGTAGAAGAACAAAATCAAAATCAGTCTTTGGCTGAAAATCTAGCCACCTGTGAATGGTATTCCAACATAGTTCATTTCTTGTAGAAGCTAGAAGTCCCTCCAGGGCTTAGCTCAAGTCAATCCCGGGGCATTAAACTCAAATCAACCAAATTCTGCACTAATAAAAATCTCTCTTATTGAAAAGACCCATCAGGAATCCTCTTGAGATGTCTAGATAAAGAAAAATCTATGGAAGTTATACACTAGTTCTATTCTAGCATCTGTGGAGGGCATCATTATTGGAAAACCACAGCCCACAAAATTTTGAGGGCTGGGTATTATTGGCCTACTCGGTTCTCTGATGTGTTTTCTTTTGTGAAAGCTTGTGACAAGTTTCAGAGGTTTGTAGGAAGACCAACTAAAATCTCTGCCCTTGAAGCGAGTACATGTCAATGGTCCCTTCCAGCAGTGGGGCTTGGACTTTATAGGTGAGATCAACCCATATTACAGTGGCCAACACAAATAGATCTTAGTAGCCACTAATTATTTGACCAAGTGGATTGAGGCTATACCCACTAACAATGTCAATAATCAACTTTTCATAAAGTTCTTGAATGAGAATATTTTCACTAGATTTTGTTGCCCAACCAAACTAGTCACTGATAATGCAGCAGCGTTCAAGGCAAAAGAAATGGTGGACATGACTGAATCCATGGGCATTCAAGTGGTGCATTTTACCTCATATTATCCTCAAGGCAATGGCCTGGCAGAATCATCTAACAAGAGTCTAGTAAGGGTAATCAAAAAACTATTAGAGGACATCAAAAAGAGCTGGGATTCCAAGTTGAAGTTTGCACTATGGGCTGGCAGAGTTACCATCAAAAATTCCATAGGGAATTCTCCATTTAAATTGGTTTATGGCACTAATGTTGTTTTCCCTATCCAACTGATCCTCCATGTGGCTAATTTCTTGCAAGAAGAACAAGATGAAGAGAATGACATGGTAAGAAGAATGAATAACCTGGTTGAACTACATCAGATCAGAGAGCATCTAGTTGAGAAATCAAAGGCTCATCAGAAGAAAATCAAAGAAACCTTTGACAGGAAGGCAAAAGTGGACAATTTCCAAGTTGGTGATTGGGTGCTTAAATGGGATGCATTTAAGGAAAAGAAAGGTAATCGTGGCAACTTTGACTCCTTATGGACAGGTCCGTTCATCATCACTCAAATTCAGCAGAACAATACATTCATTCTACATAGTTTGGAAGGAGAAGATACTTTTGGTAGCCCAGTAAATGGGCGGCTCTTGAAACTTTATTTCGTTTAAGGCTTCAAATCCTTGTTATTGTAAATATGTTTTTCCAATTTTTATTTCATTGCAAAATAGACTCCATGCCCAATGGAACACTAGGAGGAAGATTTGATTTTGTTTTTACAGGAAAGGCATTAATTTTTTATCCTTGAAACCTTACAGGGACGATTTCATCCCCAGAAGGAGCTAGTGTTAACCTCGCTAGCAAAAGGCCCAAAATTGGATACATATATGCTCTTAAAGTTTCCAAATTTTCTTACAAATCATCCCAAGGGATCCAAAAATTCTCTTGAAATATTCAGAATTTGCTCAAAATCATCCAAAGGTCAAAATCAGCGCAAGAGGAGAGCCATTGGAAGGGAAAAATACACTATTCGGAGGTAAAAAACCCAAAGAAAACAATGAAAATCAAGTATCGCAGGCTTAAGCAGAGGAATGAACAGTAGTCGTCAGATCTGGCCAATCAATGGTCCAAATCTGATTGGAGGGAGGCAATCGACGGAAATCGGCATGGGCCCAAGGGAACTTGTGATGGCGATCGGCGATCACTATCGGGGATTACTATGAGTGCTAACCATGGACCTCTAGCTCGAGCGATATGTGATTGTGATCAGATCGCATCGTTGTATCGCAGCGAAACAACACTAAGGGGTGGGGCATATGCATATACATATGGGCGACCCGATAGCTGGACCTGATGATCATATATATGATATTTCATAATATTTCAGGTCCGTCGAAGCCCATTTTTAATGTATTTCAATGTTTTTCACGTATCTCAAAAATACAAAGGGAAGACTGTGGATAGGCCTTTTTGCGACATGTGATAGTAATAAAGCTTGGACCTGATGGGATTCGGAACAAAAATATATAAAATTTGAAGTCCGCAAAAGCCATTTTTCAATGTATTTCGTGTATTTTTGTTTTTAACGAAATAGAAAGGGAACGGGCCAAACGCGACTTGCAATGGCGACAAGGACGGACCCGATGGGTTTCGAAATAGAAATACATATATTTTCAAGTCTGCCAAAGCCCATTTTCATGCTTTTTTTAGTGTTTTTGCGTATTTCATAATACAAGGAAAATACATAGGAGCAGGATTTTTGCGACTTGCAATGGTGACAAGGGCAAACCCAAGAGATGAATAAACCATGCTTGAGGACTTTTGAAGTTCGAAAGAAACAGAAAGAAGCAATATTTCTCATTGTTGCAGTGTTTTCTATATGAAATAGAAAACAATCATGTATTAACAGAAAGGGGCCATTTAAAGGGATTATAAGGGCTTAAATACCCATTCCACCATATAATAGAGCCCGAGAGACATATTGTTGGGAAACAGGGGTCGGAAAGGGAAAAAGAAGGGCCATAGCACGCAGCTCGCCTGAAACAGAAACATCATGGGCATCAACAGCATAGCTTAGCCAAAGACAACAGAGATCATGGAGCAGACAACACAGCTGTCCAAAACAAACAGAAATATCAAAGGCCACAACGCAACTCATCAAAACAAGCATCATGGGGCATCTCTGGCACGAGAGAGCTCCCAGACAGTGCATCAAACTACCTGAAGGTGGTTATTCCTCTGTCAGAAGGAGAAAACCTCCGAGCCATGCTTGCCTATTGAGGGAATCAATCAGTTAACAAGATAGATCAGACAAATTAAGACTCTGAGCCTCAAAAGGCTCAGCATCATTGTAAAGAGCTACAAATATCTTAAAGAAAATTAATACAGGTTCAACTACTAGAGACTAATGAGACTTTGCTACTCAAGCCTCTCATCTTCATTCATTAGTAATCCAAGCTTCTTTTGTTGTTATATGTTCAATGTCAATATTCTCTTCTGCTCTAAGCTTGCACTTGAACAAGTTGTTCATGTTTCTTTTGTGTCTAATGCCAGATACCTGTCATCTTATCTCTGCGTTGATGAATTAGATTTTGCAAGCTTCTTTGTTGCCCGTAGCTAGCCATTCATATGTGGTCATATATGCATCCGTCGGTACAGTCAGTATTCTCTTTTGCTGCCTGTAGCTAGCCATTCATTTATGTTTATGTATGCATCTATAGGTATGGTCAGTATTCTCCATCCATTCATTGAATCTACAAACTATTGAGCATTAGTGGTCTAAAGCCTTGTAAGCTGACGGTGTTCATGCATGTCTTAAGTAAAAAAATAATTGAAATGGTTATCTGGCTTGATCCAAACCATCATTTATTCCAATAGTTCAAAGAAAAATATTGAAGATTATATGTTACTAGGCATCTCCGAGTTGCAACCTAGGAGAGTTTCTTGGAGTGATAACAGTATTAACTATCTAGATACACTTTCTTAGGATCTCGATTTATAGAAGTCAGTGATCTAGATATATTATATATATGTAAACATTGTGATCAATAAAATATGAAGTGTGTGTGATTTGTGTATAACAATGTGCTCTCTCAATTTCTAAGTGAGTTGACATATAACATAAAATGAACATAAATATATCTTATTTCTCAATCTTTCATGCACTAAAAAATTTGATTTGAGAAATGTTTTGTCATTTATACTTATAATTTATGTATTATGTTGTATATAGTATTATCCCTCATTTAGATGCTAAACAAATCAAAATTAGTGAGAATATCTCCCATGAAAACATGGTTGAGTTATCAAAAATCGCTTAGCCTACATGTGAAAAAAGTATATCTTTTATATAATAAATATAAAATATTAATAAGTAAAAATATTGTGTGAAGGATAATTTTAGATTTATAAACCTAAATACAACAAACTATAATAACAAATAGAAAATATATATATATATATATATATATATATATATATATATATATTGGTTTGAAACAAAAGAAAACTGCATTATGAGACATTTACTTATAATTGAAGTAACTTAGTTTATGGGTAAAAGTAAAGTTCCTATCAATTTTATACTCTCCTCATCATTTTAATACCCTGTTGATGGGGATGGGTCTGGAGAATTGTGTCCTCGTCAGCAAATGACATGATCCAACATAATGCACACATAGTACTTGTGGGTTTGGAAAATTATCTCATTGTTGGCCAACGACAACGTAACATATTGTTGATGTGCCACATGCTCCTGCTTTACATCGCTTCCACTCTGCCAGACGAATAGCATTTGATACGATGGATGATGACCTACCACAAAGTAATGTGTCATATTCTCCTCCTTTGCTCATTTCTAGTGCACAACAACCAAAGAGTGTTCACGACCATGTAGCACAAGAGTTAGTATTCCAAGTGGGCGACTGGATTATTGGAATTCAAATAAGTAGCATGCAATCTGTATTTTCCATTAATGGACGAGTATTTTATTATTTTAAAATTATTTAATTAATTTTTTTGCAACGACTTTAATGTTTATTAAATGTTCATTGATGGAAAGAATGATTTGTTCATTAGTAGATTCTGTTTAAATTAGAATTGATTTAATGGTTATTGAATGGACCAATAATTTTCATGCTTTCTAAATGGAATAATGAAATATTCTAACATCACATGTGGATATGGTAATGTCTTATGTGACAAAGAATGAAGAGAAAATGTGGAGAAGAGGATTTCTCTTCTCAATGCTCAAAATAGTTAAATAGAATTGCATAGGAGACATGAACTATAAATGACTACCATGAGACTAAGTTGAACTCAACAGAACTAGATTAAACTAAAACTAATTATGACACTTGGATGGACAGATGTGACACGTAGCAGGTGGTTAAAATTAGATTCTCCAACACTCCCCCTTAATTTTAACCACATAAAAATTTAATTAAGAAGTTTCATGGTCTAAGTCTCAACTAGACTTACAATTATAATTTCTTTTTCTTTTTCTTTTCTTCTAGATCCTATAGCCTTTAAATTGTTTTAACTTTTTCTTTTTGTTGTATCCTTCAAACCTCAGTTTCTTCATTTGTTGGTGCAGGTCTTCTATTGTTCCAGGTTATCTAAGTATGTCTTGGAATTCTTTAAAAATAAGCTTGTATGTGGATTGTTGCCACGGGTTATATTCTGTAGTGTTCTTTTCATCATCCATCTTTTGCTGCAACATAAGTCCATAATACATTTTCAACTCTTTAGGACTACAATGCATGAAAATTTCATTAAAGTTTTCAACAGCCATGTTGTATTCAACATTCATTTCTGCAACTTCATAGCAGAATTTATCAAAACATGGTGTTACAAGCCATGCTTCAAGGAAATTTAACTCTTCTTCATAATCATTTTTCTTACCTGCACATTGCAAATCAATGGTAACTATAAAAACATCTACAGAACCACATTGGTTCTATTCTTTTTGCTCTACAATGAGAGACTTCTCTTGTTCTGCTTCTTTCTCTGCCTCTTCCTTTGTCTTTGTCTCTGTTTTCTCTTTGTGGGCTTCCTTCTTCGCCTTTGCCTCTATCTTTGTGTCTATCCCTGACTCTGTCTCTGTTTCCTCTTTGTGGGTCTCATTCTTTTCCTCTGCCTCTATCTCTGTCTCTGTCTCTTCTAGTTCTTTACTAACTCATGTTGTTGCAGACAAGTTGTCTTCCACTTGGTTTTCAGACTCAAGTGTGCTTATCTCACCGAATAACATCATGTCGATATGATGTTTTTTTTGCATCATCTGCAATCATTCATATTTAGCAAACAATTCTTTGTCAAATTTTACATCAGCAATATTAATTGTTGGATTCACCAAATTGTCATCAACAAGCTCTATTCCTGGATTAACCAAATTTTCGTTAACCATATTACTCCCCCTTACACCGAAAATCCTTTTGCTACTTTGACTTTCTTAGCCTCTTGGCCTTTCCCATTTGTTGAGCATTGACTCACTGTGGCTCAACAAGTAAATCGAATTACAAACATAACAAATTCTCTATACTCAGCTCTCACTCTGACAATAATAACACTCCTCTTAAGAATCACTTCTCTCCCAGCAATATACTCTTATAAATTCCACTCAAAATGTGTTTTTTTTGCATCTATCAAAAAACTCTTAAAAAAATATTTTCAATTAAAATTGCCAACCAAATAAGGCACACTATCAACCATAAACAAACCCCCCCTTTTTTTTAAGTAAGCTTTAAGAAAAAACAAATTTAAATGTGTTTTCAAAATAAATTTCAAACGAATAGCCCTTTAATGATACCACAACATTGCAAATATTATATAAAACCCTTGAAAAAAAATTGTTGTTTTGAAACTCACGCATAAATATCTCATGAGGATATATTATAAGGTTTCAAAGTAATATGTGCCCAGACGGTGCTCACCCGCCCACTCGCCTGGTCACCCGCCCAACACCCGCCTGCAGGGTCCCACCAGCCCACCTGCCCGTGGGGTGGCGGACAATTTTCTTAGTGTTAATATTTTTTTAATTTCAATTATCTGATTATACAAATTAAAAATTTATGATATATTTTCGTTGTGAATTTAAGTTAATATGTTTTCGTTATCTACTGATTTATGTGTTTCTATTTTTTAGGAAAATGGCATCAAAGAAGATTTATGTGAATCTTTCTGGAGCAAAGACTCTTAAAGGTGCAGCTTCAAAAAACATTGGTGAATGAACTCCACCTGAGCTCATGGCTACAAATTTTTCAAGTGCCTCAAATGATAAGAAAATGATTTCATATTGGAAGAATTCAAAAGAGGTGAAATTTTCATCAAGAATCTGGTATGTGAAAGAAAGAGAAAGCCAAAATGTGAATATATATCTATATATTGATATACCGAATGATAATGGAATTTATGAGGTGATGGGAAGAGTCATAGATATGTGTTCGGTATCAGACACTAAAGTTGTTTGCACACTTACAAAAGCTCCCATGTCACATGAAAGGATTAAATATTGACTATCATATTCATTGTATGACACGAGAGAGGTATCTACAAAGTTTTGTAAACAAATTGTAAATGAGATGAAATAAAACATTGTAAGTATTTTTATTTATATTTTTATTTTGTGTTCTTGAAAGTGTCTCGCTATATTTTTTTAACTTTGTTTTTATTGACATATGATATTTTGTTTGGCAGAATTTTTTTTGAAAGTTGTTCAATTAGGTTGGGAGGCATTCATTTCATAGAGCATGATATCATGAAAGTTGTCAGCAGTTTTTACTTAGTGTCAGAAGAAGATATGGAAAACAAGCAAAATGTAGTAATTGATGATGCTACAAAACTACATCCAAAGGATCAGAAAAAAAGGCCTCTAGTGGATAAATCTAGCAAGGGTAGACAAGTTACTTTTGAGGACGATGAAGTTGAAACTGACAGTGAAGCATATTTTGTCGTTACTGAAGATGACATTGGAACTGAGAAGAGCCGTAAAAGACCAAAAGTAACAATGCCCAAGAATAAATCTGTTGAGAATGTTATGATGAAGAAAAGTAAAGTTGAAGATTTTGAAGTAGTCATTACCAGCAGTCAAGAACCTAGTGAAACTTTAAAAGAAAGAAGAGAAATCGTTACACTGGGAGCTGATTTAGAGGATGGCATTATCAAAACAAAACAAAACAAAATGCCATTCAACATAATTTGACAAATAGAAACTTAATTGATGGTGGTCGTACATTTCAGCTTAATGTTAGACAAACCTATAAGGCAAGTAAATGACAATGTCAATATCAAGTTAGAAAGCCACACCATTTGCATGTTCACAACTTGAAGACATTGATGAGGTACAATCCATATGCTCATGTGGTTAATTATGTGCTTCTTGTTGATCGAGTTCAAGTTCCCAACAAAGAAGCATTTGATAAGTCAAAATGTTTTGAATACAATTATTATGTGCTTGGGGAAAACCATTTTGTAGAAGCTCAAAGACAATTGATGGAGGAATATCCCAATAACCCATGTTTTGAAACAATAAAATGTATAATTTATGTTGGTTTATCAGATACAAAAGAAAAGTTAGTGCCATGGGATCATAATTCAGATAATGAATATAGGATGTCTATGACTTTCATCCAAAGGGTTAGATTTATTCATAGTGAATTTCAAGAAAAATGTGGTGGAGATAGGATAAATGTTACTGCAGATTTCCGAAGGGAATGTTGTATGGAAATAGGCTATCAAATTGAAGAGAAAACCAATTCAAAAGGTGGAAAACGCAACATTCCTAGTGATTTATTCAGAGGTGTTGATAACATTTTCCAATTGGCATTTAGAACTGGAGATGTTTGGAAGTTGATTGATGAGATTTTTAGCATATGGGAAAACATTGGCATTAAAAACCAGAAGGTCAAAAAGTCTAAGCCATTGATATGTAGCAATAGTAAATCAGCTCCTGAAATGAAGCAGCTTCTAGAAGATATGACTATCACACCTTGGAGAGCAATGCAAGGAGTGAAAGATGAAAAAATTGTCAAAACAATATTATCTCGTGTGAGGTCAGGGGAATTATCATTGGAGGAAATGTCTAAGGAATTTCAAAAATAAGTTTGTTGAATTATTTTTATTTATTTCTAGATTATAATTTTCTTTTAAATAAAACATGTTGTTTTTGGTGGTATTTGTTATACATATCATTATATTAACTTTTTGTTACTTTATCTATGCAATCACAAAATTTACATGAAAATTCAAGAACAAATGGTTAAATTGTTGAATGAAGATAGTTGGGATGATGTTGTACACAACTATCCAGATTCAAGTTCTACATCAACATTAAAAGCTTTTTATCTTGCATTTAAAAATGGATCTTGATTTACACATTCATTTTTATTCATCTGTGTACTATTTCTAATTTATAACTTACACATATATTTGTTTATTTTATAAAAGATGAAGAAGGATGATAATGGAGCACCAGATAGCTTTAAAACCTTTATTGAAAAAATAAAGATCGAAAGACTGAGGAAGCAACGTATTAAGAATGTTGAATTTGATCCAACTATTACCCATTTCATTTGGAATGGGCTAGACATTATTCAATATCAAGTAATACAAGGTGACTGTGAAGACATTGCTAAACTCATACCTAAAAGGGATTATGCCCTAGTTATTGCAAATATTCCCCATGGTTTCAATATTCCAAACGTTGACTATGATAGTGACCCTTATACTTATCAAGCTCTTAGTAAAGTGGTTGCGGGATTTGTATAAGTCACGGCATCACCATTATGGAGATTTGTGACATTTCATTCAGACACACAATTGGCAATGATATTGTCAAGCTTCAAGGGAAAAACAAATTCAAGGATGTAGCTTACATGGTAAGACGTTTAAAATGTATATTTGATTAATGTTGAAAAATTCATTTATGTAAAAGTTGATTGAACTTTTACTATTTCATGTTACAGGCAAAAGTTGTATCTTCTTAACCGTGAAGATCAACTATTTATAAATGATTGTGAGTTCATTCATATTTATAGTTGGGCGAAAGACGACAGCTATATGTCTATGATTTTTAATTGGGTAGACGGAAAGAGTCATAGCCAAATACTAACTTATGATGCTGTTGTGAAAAAACTAACATACAAAGACAAAGACGCAAAAGTAGAGATAGTTAACATTTATCAAAAACCACAATTATTGATTAAATATCTTATAGACATATGTTCAAATGAAGGATATTGGGTTCTGGATTTATTTTCTGGCTCAGGTAAGTTTTATTATATGGAATTGAATTTCAATATGTTATTTTTAATTAATATGTCATTGTACTAATTTACTTCATTATTTCTTTTGTGCTTGGTAATTAGGTACAACACTAGCATGCTGCATTCAAAAATGAATAAATTGCATTGCAATTGAAAAAGATCCATTACAGTGCAATTTCATTCAATAAAGAATTAATGCTCTTTAATTTATTGCAGATGCAATGCAAGAAATTGGGTTGAAGAAAGGAGACTTTACTGAATCACGTGTGGCAAAAAAGGCAAAAGAACCCCAACCACCATTACATGGGATGTTTGGAAAGACATACATTAGGAGATTCGCAGACATCAAAGATCCATTAGAAGACGAAAATGAGCAAAAGGAAGTAGAAAATATTGTGGAAGAAGACAATGATGAAACTCTAGAGGACGAAGAGTTTGGATTACGTGATATTGTTGATTAAATTTAAGTTATGCTTGGAAATCAAGCTCATTTTTTGTAACTATTAAGTAGTTATACTCGTAATGTTTTGACTTTGACATTTTATGAAAAGAATATACACTCAATTAAGGTTGTTATGCGTTCAATATTTGTAATATGTGATTTTCACATTAATTTTTAAGTTAATCATTATTTTTTGAAAAAAAAAGTGATTATTATTATTTTTTTGACATGAAATTCATAAAAAAAAAAAAAACTATTATTTAACCATTTTTAGTTAAAATTTTCGTATAAAAATTGTGATTTTCGCATGTCAATTGTAGTGAAAAATTATCAAAACGTATAGTTTTTTAGCTATATTTATGTTAAAAATGGCTATTTTTATGTCCATTGTTAAAAAATATTGTTTTTTAGAAACAATTATTTCTTATGGATTGAAAAATTAATTAACGATGTATAAATATGTAGAATATCAAAAATTCAAAATATCAACCTTCTTCTTTAAATATGCAAAACAATAAAAACCTCACTACAAAAATAATAAAATTAAAATAAAAACAAGAAAATATGAGGAGAAAGACCACTTCAAAAATTATTAAATTTACAAAATAATTATTTAATAAAAAATAAAAAAGCCTTTTAAAAAAAGGGCCTGGTGTAGAATTACCACATTTTTAAATCAGCATAAAAAACACTACCATTCTAAAATGCAATATACATAAAAAAAAATATATAGTGCCAAAAACTATGCTCTAAAAAACACGTGTGTTCTACATCACCCCTTTTCAAAATCGGGTCACTTTTTTGTTATCTCTACAAAATGGGTAACAGTATGAGTTCCCATTTCAAAGTTTACATTGTTATGGATCTATGCTGGTTTAATCCCCCCCCTTTAAATAGCCTACGTTCCACGTGAATACCATGGGTCAATAAGATGTGCCATCTTTTTTTATTAATACTAATATTAGGGTTAATAACAGGTTAATAATGTTTTTTTTGCATGGTATTAATAATAATTTGGCCCATAGGCTCCATCTAAATATAACACATTTTTTGAGTGTTCTTAAATATAATGTGATTTCTGGAGTAAATATAAAAAAATGTTTTGTTTATTTACCATACCTCTTGTTTATTTATATTTTTATTAATTTACCATACCTCTTTTATAAATATGGTATTTGGCCCATAGGATTCACTTAAATAAAGCCTCTTTTTTGAGCCTTCATAAATAGAAAGAGGGTTATAGACTACATATAAAAAGAGGTTTTATTTATTTACCATACCTCTAGTTTATTTATATTTATATTTATTTACCATACCTTTGGAGTAAGTATAAAAAGAGGTTTTATTTATTTACCATACTCCACTTTATTTATATTTTTATTTATTTACACGTAAATATAAGGTGACTTATGGAGTAAATATAAAAAAAATGTTTTCCATTATTCTTTATATGATTATGACTAAACAGATGCAAACTTGGAATATGGTAAGAACATTATTCAATCTTTAAATAAACATGAAAATAAGAGACTTGAATTTTTAAATAAAATGAATTATTCTTTTGTGACCATTTGTTCCAAAAATTAAGGTCATTTTCTCGAAATTAGCCCCAATACCATGAAATACGGGAAAATGAAAATAAAAACCTTTTTTACACTGAATGTGGAGGGTGAAACAACTATCATAAATACCTATTCTTGAAAATTAGGGTGAATGGAAAGTTGTAACTCCTAATTTTAACAGCTAAATTTACTTTTTTTACTCTCTCCCTTAAAATAAGGCGGGCTAACCTCCATACCTAATTTTTTTATAAAATAAATTTGAGGCGATTTGTAACAATGTACTGTGATACAAAATATTCACCCAATAAAAATATAAAACCCCTTAATTTCGCTCAAGGGCGAAAATTTGCTCCTTAAATTTTTTGTTAAACACACATGGACAGCAAGAGGGATATGAAAGATAAAACATGCAAATCCATTTTATTAACATAAGATATACATTTATAGTACAATATGTGACTCTTGGGTTTCAGATCCCAAGGTCTCTTGGACTGCTTTGGTCTATTCGGCTTCCACACTAACCCATTTAGGATTAGGTGTCCAACATTCCGCCCCTTAATCCGAAGGGTTATGTATGAGTCCAAGAAGAGAGCTGTAATACAAAATGTGCAAAAAATGCATGGCAGCACTAGGCTGAATGTGCTCTATGAAATGTTGGTATGTTGGAACGCTTAGTGCAGTTCTCGGAACTCTTCCAAAACTGGCAAGAAACTGAAGTTTTCTGCTAGAGGAAGTGATCCTATTGTTTTAAAGAGGGAAACCTTCAACCATGAAAGGGAGGCCTCACCTCGCATAAAAGGGAGAACTTCAACCTGAAAAGGGAAGTCTCAACCTGTGATGGTTTAAGGATGACCAACAACTCTGGAATGTTTAATGCAATTCCTGGAACTCTTCCAAAACTGGCAAGAAGCTGGTGTCTTCTGCTAGAGGAAGTGTTCTCAATTGTGTTCCTAGAATTCTTCCAAAGCTGGAAAGAAGCTGAAGTCTTCTGCTAGAGGAAGTGTCCCAGATTGCCAACTGAAGGCATGTTCATGGGCATCTTTGTCTCTGGCTACAACTCTGAAACTGGTGTGGCAGGTTGTGGCTCAGGCTCGCTTGATGTGGCTTTGAAGCTTGTAGATGACCATCATTTCCCCCCCTGTCAGATACAAGGTGAGAAGATGGAGAAAACTCAACTGCAAGACTGTTCAATACTCTAGAACAAGTTCTGACATGTGTTTGGAATATCTTCTTGGCTATTGATGCCCATTCCCAAGAAGTGATCCATCCAAGATGAATCTTTGTTCTTGCAGGACGTTTATTTCTAAAGCATCTCTGTGAAGAATGACTGGTTTTATGACAATGCTTACATGGATGAAGATCAAAACAGTGATCTTTCAAATGGCCAACTCGGTCACAGTGTTGGCATTTCACGGTCTGTTGTTTTTGTTGTTGTTGTTGTTGTGGAAGAGGGGCAGAGTCTGGAACAGCTAAAGCTGAACTGTCATGAAGAGCAGGTGAACTGTCATGAATAAATCCAGCACTCTGAAACTGAATGGGCTTGGCATAGTCTGGAATATGAAAGGACAAGTCCTTGTCATATCGAAGACCAGTTCTGTGCTTGTTGTGGACAAGTTGTTCCCAAGGTCTGATGATGGGCTTGGGAAGTGCAGATTGAGTTTCTGCATCTGCATATACAACTACTGCTTTATTGGATTCTGGATCTGATTCAACCTCAATCTTACTAATTTCACCACTTGCTGGTTTAACCTTGAACAACATATTGTTTTGAGCAGAAAACAATTTGGAATGACAAATCTGTTGAAGCTCATCTTGCTGGAACTAAGATTCTAGTTGCAAAAAATCAATCTTTTCTTGTGCATCATGCAGGCAGGTCTGAATGTCACAAAGAGTGTCTTTGCTAACATTTACCTTCCCACCAATAGAGGAGTGTATTAGTGTATTCAGTAATTCTAATACATCATCAAATCTAGCCATTGTCTCAACAAAGAAATGAACACTCAACAATCCTAGTGGAGACTATAGCAAGTCTAGACAAACCCCAGCTATTGAAGATTTCAAAAATTAAGAATATCAGTTTGAAAAATACATTGTCCAATACCAGACTTTCAGAGATTCTGTTCTTTAAATTCTGTAGAAATTTCACATCTGACTAGACTTTTTAAATTAAGTTACGTAGTTGATTCCTTCAAACTTTATAGAACTTGCCTCTATATCCCTTCTGGAAGCTCAGGAATGCAAAAAGAATAAAAAATCCGCGAATACCAGCAATGGAGACACGGCTCAAACTCCACGAATATACACAAGGGTAGCTCGACCTCTTCCTTCAATAATAAACCCAAGAATCTCAACCTCTCTTTTTTTTATTGGAAATGACCCCAATGATGTAAAAAACTTCACCGAAGGTATTCAAAAGGCACTCAACTAATACCATATGCAATGTGTTAAAAACTTCAGCAGGGCTTTATTATGTATTCTGCCCTCAAAATATAGAGATTCCAGCTAGGAATTTAGCCAATCACTAACAGATTTGTGTCCAGCAAGAATGAGAGGCTCAAAGTCCTTCCAACACAGATACAATAGATATGTTTCACCCTTAAAATTCTCAGGTATACCAAGATACGCTTTGTATGGATGCACAACTAAATGACTTCTTCCTTCTTTGAAATTTGAACTTCAACTACAGGAATGGATTACATATACCTCTGATGTATCAACTCTAATAATAACAGAGATCTGAAGTAGAATATACCAGCAAATGTTAGGAAGAACAGTGGTTGTAGATAAGTGTTATAACATCAAAGAAGATCCATCATTACAGAGAAAACACCACAGTGATAATATATGCAACGTATTCAGCTCCAAGACAGAGAAATAAATATGGAGTGTCTTCAATATATTCACAGCCACACATCCAATGAGATGAGGAAGTTTGAGACCCTCTATAGCAGAGGTACATCACCAAACATCACTTCCAATAGTCTATACTCATTAAGATTTCAAGCACAGGTATAGTGATATGCTGCTCAACTGAAACAACCACAGAAAATACAAGTTTGTAGCCTTGGGGCTAGATCATTCTTTATGCCCTTACCCTCTCCCCAACTACAACTCACAAAATCTTCCAGAATGATTTTCTGTTTGCATTTTGTTCACACCAGCAACTTACAGGAAGAGCACAACTCACTGTGATGGAAAACTCAACCTATTTCTTAGACTAAAGTCGGCCACTAGAAGGGAAAAGAACTTGTCCCTTGAAACAGAATGAAACTTGCCCTTTCGTGGGCAGAACTTCAATCTCAATGTATCACAGAGAGTACAGTCCCTTGGTTGTGGAAACTCAACCCATGAACTCAGGAAACCATGGGGTTAGACAATTCAGGAAACAGACTATGTTGAAAATTTGGAAGATAAAAGATATATATAGTGAACCCACAAGCCCACGTCAATTATACCACATGAAGAGCAACTTTTACCACCTTCAATGATGACCGATACCAATATAGATATTACTGCAACCAATTATGTTTTGTGCCGAGCAACCAGACATCCTAGATGCTACTTTCATCTATCACGATGGGCCCTGCAACCAGCCAAAATATACTTCATCTGCCCAGATGAAAACCCTCCAGGTGAGCTTTGTCACACAGCTGAAATTCCAGGAGAAGCTCAAGAGATCACTTCAATATATCACTGCAATACTATTTTGAAAGCAGCATAGCATTTGAGAGTTCAATTACAGAGGGTGTAAAACAGATAGCTGAAAGATGCGGAGGTATCAAAACCATGCATATCAGTCGTCTCAGATATTCACGCATCAGCAAGGAACACTATGTTTAAAAATTCATTCAACGCAATTCAACTTTGGATGGGCATAAACTCGGTGTAGGGTCGAGCTTCTCTCCTGCTGTTGTGCAACCAAAAAAAAGAAGATTTGATCTGAATGCCAACAGACTGGAGGGAACGATTGAAATAAACAGTTAACCGAAATTAAGTGGAGCTCTGTGCGCTGTACGAGGATCCCACCGAGCATTTTCAAGCAATCAGCGACCTGCACTTAAGGCCATGAAGAGACGTTCGGCTTCTTTGGACTCTAACGTATAGGACCGTGGATTTCAAGTCGAACAGGCAGACTCGAGTTTGCCTCAACAAAATGAATCTCAGAATATCCAGCCCAAGAGCCAAAGGACAAATGAGCCAGAGGAAAAATCACTTACCGAATTCGATTATAACGAGCTTAAGTCCCAGCACGACGACGAGGGCGAGAGAAGAAAGTTTGTGGTGGAAGAGTTCCATAAATTAGTCAATAACAGAATTTCACCGAGAGAGCTTGGGATTTGACTTCACAAGTCTGCTTTCACAACCAGCAACGACACTATCAGAACCTTCAACAATCAATTCTTCAAAATCAAACTCGAAAGGCCATCATCCATGGCTGGCTGTCCATTGCAAGTAACCACCATTTGGCAAGTCGGACCAGCGATATTCACTGAGCATAATGGTTGGAGGGCGGCCTATTCAGAGAATAAAACGTATACTGACACCATCTGCATGGAGCAGGCTTCAGGCAACAGCAACGTATTATATGGGAAATGAGCAGCGTATTATATGGGAAACTAAATCGCTATGGGCAGCGTATTATATGTGTACCAGCAGCGTATTATATGTCAGAGCAGAGCAGAGGAGCAGCGCTTTTATATGCAGGTGAATAATAGACAGAGAGCAGTGTTTTGTATGCAAGTGGAGCAGCTAGGAGCAGCGTTCAGGCCAGTGGAAGCGTCAGAGCAGGAGAATAATGTCATAATTTTCTATTTGGGGAATGCGCGCAGAGAAAGCAGCTAAAATACTGCTGATAAAACATTCATGAAATGCAGAACTGACTTGCACAGAAAATCCATAAAATAAATGGCCGAAATTGGAGCAGGACTAGCAATCGCCCGCTCTGATACCATGTTAAACACACATGGACAACAAGAGGGATATGAAAGATAAAACATGCAATTCCGTTTTATTAACATAAGATATACATTTATAGTACAATATGTGACTCTTGGGTTTCAGATCCCAAGGTCTCTTGGACTACTTTGGTCTATTCGGCTTCCACACTAACCCATTTAGGATTAGGTGTCCAACATTTTCCATGGTCGAGGATGAGTTTAATTCTGAGTTGTAATTAGATAACTCAGTTTACTGAGTTATATTTAGTTAAATTAGTTCCAATTTTTTTTTGTAACTAGCAAAGAGTTAACAGTCAGTTGGTGCACTAGTGCATCCACAAGTGTCACTCTAGTTAATTAAAGATTCCCTCGTGATAAACTCATGCATGTCAATTCTAAGAAAGTCCCAGTTGATACTAGAGTACAGGGACATTGTACTATCAGTTGTATGATTTATTGAGTTGTAAATTTCATGCATGCAGTCAAAGAAGGAACTATGTTTGGATTGCATAATTTTGGAAGCATGAATTCCCTTTAAATACGGGCTATTCATCCTAGGAATTACACAAGAGATTAGGGGCTTGGAGAGCTACAGAATTGGCTAAGTGTTGGAAAAGAGCTTGCTTCTGATCTAAGAGAGTTGAGCACACTTGTGCGGAATTTGTTTAGTGAGAACAAGCTTTGTATCTTCAATCATATTTCTGATATATGCAATACAGATAGCAGGGTTTTGAATAGTGGATTTCCCCAGATACATCTTGTGTTATGTTCCATTGATTTAACTTCTTCTTGTTCATATTGTTTTCATTGATCTATTGGCTTCCGCTGGTTGAAAGTAGAAGTAGATTCGTTTCCTATGCTTTAGTAAATTGCATGACCTTGTGAATGTATGGGATTTTCTACATGGTATCATGGCTGAGAACAATATACTAGAGGAGATTTTGAAGTTTTGAGTTTTGGGTTACAGGTGAAATTCAAATATTCAGTAAATACTTCAAGATTGACAGAAGGCATTCTACAGTTTGTGGCTCGAGTATACCTTGGAAGGTAGTTCAAATTTTATAGCTTGGAGGGACATAATGGTGGTTGTGCTAGAGTATAATGGCCTGAAGGAATTTGTTGATTAAGAAATTCCTAAGCTAGCAACATCGAATGCACATAATTTGGCCAAGTGGAAGAAGTGTGTGGCGAAGGCGAGGAGGATAATCCTTGAGGGAGTTTGAGACCACATTGTCTCAAATCTCCATGGAAAGGAAACTTTGTATGCTATGTGGAAAACATTGATGGACTTGTATCAGAACAACAGTGACCAATGGAAATTGGCACTAAAGGAAAAACTTCGAAAAATCAAAATTGAGAGAGGCGAGACGATTCAAAAATACTTGACCAAGTTCATTTAATGTTGTGATGAACTTGGAAGTGTTGGAATCACAGTTGCTGAGGATGATATTCCGAGTCTTGCTCTTCTAGGAATCCCAAAGATTTGGCATAGTTATCAGGACTCTGTCAATGGTCGAGAGACGTTACTAGATTGGGAATGACTGTGGTCGGATTTGATGCAGGAGGAGATCAGGAGAAACACCAGGGATGGCTCTTCATCAAAGACTGATGATGAAGAGAATTGTGCCTTAGAAATTAAGGAAAAGAAGGGGAAAGGGAAAACTTCCCATTCCAAATTAGATTATTATCGTGGAGGTAAGAAGAAAGACATGATGAATGTTAAGTGCTTTCACTGTCATGAGCTGGGCCATTTTGTTACAAATTGTCCACTCAAGAAGTCCAAGAGGAATTCCTCAGGAGGAGCAGCAGGTGAGGCTTTAGACTCTCAATTCGAATTGGACATTTCCCTCATTTCATTCATGGTGTCATCAATGATGGGAAGTGTATGGTACTTAGACAGTGGAGCTTCATTCCACATGAGTGGTGATAAAGAGTTATTCAATGTCTTAGAGGAGAAAGATATCCAGATGAATATCGAGATGGGTGACGACGGAAACTATAGTGTTATTGGATTGGGCATGATTACTTTTCAGAGGGAGCATGGGGCTCCACTCACCTTGAAGAATGTTATGTATGTGCCCAGGCTGAAGAATAAATTGGCATTTGTTGCCATGATTGAGGATAAAGGCTATGATGTGATCTTCTCAAAAGGAAAGGCATTCCTTCAACACATAGTCACAGGTCAAGTAAAGAAGATAAGGATTCGGGTGAAGAATCTCTATAAGGTGAAGGTAGATGAGTGTGTTGCTTTGAGCACACAATTAGAAAGGGTGTAGAGCCAAGATGTTAGTGAGTTGTGGCACAGGAAAGTGGGCGACTTGCATCATGGGGCTTTGAAGATATTGCAGCAAATCTCTACTGGTCTTCCCAATGTTACACTTGAGCAAGTTGATGCATGCAAGGGGTGTACTTTGGGAAAATACACCAAGTCTTCCTTTCGCGATAGAGACATTCGAGTAGAGGCTATTCTAGATTGATTCCATTTAGATGTGTGTTGACCATTCTTGACAGCGTCCACAACCAAACACAAGTATTATGTTATATTTTTTGATGACTATTCTCGTAAATGTTGGATACTTTTAATGCAGAAAAAGGATCAAACTTTCACAAAGTTTTGTGAGTTTAAAGCATTGGTGGAGAAAGAGTCGGGAAATAAGATTAAAGCTCTATGGAGTGATAACGGTGTTGAGTATGTCTCAAATGAGTTTAAGAACTTCTGTGTAGTGGAAGGGATTAAACGGGAGTTGATGACACTCGATAACCCTCAGCAGAATGGGGTGGTCGAGAGGAATAACAGAAGAATAGTAGGGGAAGCGAGGGTGATGTTGCATGATCAGGGCCTACCAATACACTTGTGGGCTAAGGCATGCAACACATCGGTTTATTTTTAGAACTGCAGCCCACATCGAATACTTGAGATGAAGACACCAGAGGAGGCTTTTTCCAGTAAGAGGCCAAATGTTGGTCACTTCAGGAGTTTTGGGTCATCGATATATTGCCATGTGACCAAAGATGCACAGAAGAAGCTTGATCCAAAAGTAGAGTTGGGGATATTTGTGAGGTACACTGATACACCTCACAACTATCAGATGTACTTGTTGACCAACAGGATGACAGTGGTTTGCAGGGATGTCAAATTCGATGAGGAGAATGTCATGTGAGTTTCCCTTGATAGAGAGCTTGAGCTACATGCGAATGAGGAGATTTTAACTCCTAAGGTTGAGGAGCCTCAAATTTATGTTGAGCAGCCTCATGCAGAGGATTCGAAAGTGGAGACATCTACTCAGGAAGAGTATTCCAGAAACGGAAGAAAGTGCACCAGAGAAGTTGATAGATTGTTGGATGATGCAAGGGAGAATGTGAGAGCACCCACTTCTCAGCGCAAGCAGAGGAGGTCACCTGAGAGGTACATTAGATACATGGCTCTTATGGGTGAATGTGTTGTGGCAGAGCCATATTCATTTAAGGAAGCAGTGCAGCAACCGATTTGGGTTGATTCCATGGTGGAGGTGCATCACTCCATAGTTTGTAACAGTGTTTGGGATGTGGTCCCGAGACCAGAGGAAAAGTCAGTGGTGAGCTCCCATTGGCTTTAAAAGGTAAGGCAAGCTACAAATGGTATTATGGAGAAGAATAAGGCCAGATTTTTGGCCCATGGTTTTTGATAGGTAGAGGGGATTGACTATGATGACACCTTTTCTCATGTTGCAAGGTACTCATCAATTAGATCTATATTGGCACTATCAGCATAGATATGTTGGAAGATACATCAGATGGATGTGAAGACAACCTTCCTTAATGACATGATTTAGGAAGAGGTGTACATAGATCAACCTGAAGATTTTGAGACCTTTGACCATGAGTTGTATGTGTGCCAGCTCAAGAGAGAAAGCACCTCGTTCTTAGTACACCAGGATAGATAGCTAGTTTACTAGGTTGGGCTTCATGAAGAGTGAAGTGGATGTGAACATGTACCATATAGTTGTGGAAGGTAAACTCTTAACCATTGTACTTTATGTTAATGATCTCATACTGATAGGTGATGATCATTTGATCAAGCCTTGCAAGGAGAACCTTGCAAGAGAGTTTGAGATGAAGGAGATGGGGCCCATGCATTACTTTCTTGGCATGGAGGTATGGCAAGGAGATGGGGAGTTTTTTGTGTCTTAGGGCAAGTATGCTAATGAGATACTCAGGATATTTTTCACGGAGAGCAACAAACCCATGGAGACTCCTCTAGCAGGTAACTGGAGGAAGGAGGATGCTACTTCAGGGGAAGTAGTGGAAGCTATTGTTTACAAGTAGCTTGTGGGTTCACTCATGTACTTGGTGAACACAGGATCGGATATGTGCTATGTAGTTAACCAGCTTAATCAAGTGATGGTTAGTCCTACCAAGATGTCTTGGAAGGAGTCAAATCATGTGTTGAGATACCTCAGGGGCACTTCTTAGTATGGATTATGGTACAAATGGACAGAGGGAGTGAAGCTTCAAGGCTTCACTGATGCAGATTAGGTAGGGATTCCATCTGATAGGAAGAGCACATCAGGAGAGATCTTTAGTATTGGGTCAATGACAGTTTCTTGGTACATCAGGAAATAGAGATCGGTTGCACTCAATTCGACAAAGGTAGAGGACATGGCTGTGAGTCAGGAAACATGTGAGGCCATCTGGATGAGCAACTTGGTTGGTTTGTTTGGTCATCAAATGGATCCAATTGTGATTTACTGCAATAATTAGAGTTGTATCAAACTCTCTGAAACCCAATTTTGCATGATATGTCCAAACATATTGATATCCGATATCATTATCCCATAGATTGTGTATTGAGGCAGATTATGTTGTTAGAGTACATTCCCACGGAGGAGCAAGATGCTGACATTTTGACAAAGGCATTGTCAAGATGTAAATTTGAGTTCCACAGAGACAGGATCGGGGTAGCTAATAATCCCTTTCTTGTTGAAATGGAGTGTTGAGAAATGGCAACAAGATTTTCCAATTTAATTTTTCCTTGAATTAAACTAAGAATTAAAACTAAATTCTATTCTCATAGCAACTTGTAAATAGTTAATTAAGTTTAATTAACATAATTTGCTTAGGAATTTTGAGATGGAAGTATTTCTGAAGTCATGGATATGTTCTCCCTAATTTTTAGGCGTTATGCAACCAGCTCACAAAATAGACGAAAAGATAGATAAACGACTTCAAAATCAGCGTCTTCGAGGGGGAAACCTCCTTTACATTACACAAATGAACAATTCTTGGATGATACAAATGACAAGAACTCCTTTCTATATATAGGAGTCTAAGGGGTCAAAATATAATTAGAGTCAGCATAAAAATAATAATATAAGGCAACAACAATAACAATAGTGGGCTTCTATGGGACACAATAATAATAATATGGGGACAACATGGGCACAAAAATAACAATAAGGGGCTACAATGACAATAATAATAAGGGAATACATTAGTATTATAGGTACTTAACATGCCCCTCTCCTTCATAAAAGTGTTGTCGTCAATGCTTGAGTAGTTTTGGATGCTTCTATATAAAACTCTCATCCTCCCATGTGGAATGTTCAGCGGGTAAGCTCTTCCACTTTATGAGATACTCTGAAATTGATCAATTTTGTAGTTGTTGAGTTCTTGCTTTTGCGATTACTTCATGTTCCAATATGATTTTTCCTTCCTTGTCAATTTCTGGAAATATTGTTTGAACTAGGAGCTTGTCACCTATAACCTTATTTAAGCATTAAACATGGAAAACTAGGTGCAATCGAGAAGTTGTAGGAAGCTCCAATTTGTATGCCATATTACAGATCTTTTGCAACACCTTATACAGACCATAATACTTTGGTGGTAATTTATTATCCTTCTTATCTTGCTTGAGGGATATTTGTTTGTATGGTTGTAGCCGTAGAAATACCTGTCACCTACATCAAAACTTCTTTCATTGTGATGTTGACTTGCCTATTGTTTCATTCTATTATGCGCCAATGTGAGGTTATTCTTTAAGAGTTGGAAAACTTGTTGTTGATGCTCGATGTGATCTTCCAC
Source organism: Pinus tabuliformis (assembly GCA_031772625.1). NCBI lineage: Eukaryota > Viridiplantae > Streptophyta > Pinopsida > Pinales > Pinaceae > Pinus > Pinus tabuliformis. The sequence continues at coordinate 629,472,094 of CM062807.1, read as the reverse complement.
CGCTTGAACCTTAGAATTTTCTCTTAAATATGATGTGATGGGTGGTGGATGATATCCATAAAGTGCCATAAATGGGGTCATTTTGCTGCAATATTGAAGGAAGTGTTATACCCACATTTAGCTAGAGGCAACCATTTAACCCATCATGTCTGTTTATCAGATACAAAGAAACGAAGATATCCTTCCAAACATTTGTTCACTATCTCAATTTTCCCATCAGATTGAGGATGATAAGATGAGCTATGACCTAACTGAGTACTCAGACAAGAAAATAATTATGTCCAAAAATTTCCAGTGAAAATGGGATCTCTGTCGCTTACAATAATCTTTGGGTTTCTATGTAGCTTTTCAATTGTTCCCATAAATGTAGTAGAAACTATAATAGCTCTAAAGGGATGAGATAATGCAAAAAAGTGTGCATACTTGGTAAGTCTATCAACTACCACCATGATGTCACTCTTTCCTTCATACTTCGGTAAACCTGTGATAAAAAACATTGAAACTTCCTCCCAACGTTGACTTGGAATGGATAATGGTTGTAATAGACCTAGGTTCTTAATTGTTTCAACTTTATCTTGTTGGAAAACCAAACATTCCGCCAAAAACTTTTGAATATCAGATTTAAGGCCATCCCAAAACAATTCCTTCTTAACCTTGTGGTAAGTTTTTAAAAATCCTAAGTGCCCTCCTAAGAGAGAGGCGTCTAATTCCATAAGAATATTTTGTTTGAGTTGGGAATTCTTACAAAGGTATAAGTGATCTTTGTACCATAACGAATCATTTTTCCAACTAAATGTATCAGATGTACTAGGATCTTGTTGTAAATTTTGAATGAGTGTGGCCAGTTCTTCATCATTTTTCCATTCATCCCTTGCTTTGTTTATCCAATCTAGTTGGATAATAGGAATGGTGCAAAGAAATGATTCCTTATCCTCATCCTTTCTTGAGAGTGCATCTACAACAACATTTTGCTTCCCTTTTTTGTAGATGAATTCAAAGTCATAACCCAACATCTTTGTGACCCATTTTTGTTGCTCTTCTGAAGATAATCTTTGTTCTAAAATGTATTTAAGACCATCATGATCCATTTTTACCTTGAAGTGTCTTCCCATTAGGTAAGGTCACCATTTCTTAAGTGCATGTAGTATTGCCAACATTTTCCTTCTCACAAATAGTTGTGTAAAAAATTTCCTTTGATTGGATGATTTTCGAAAGAAATGGGTCTTTCTTCTTGCATTAAAACATCACCAGTTCCATTTTCTGAGGCATCACATTCCACAATAAATGTTTTTGTGAAGTTTCGCATAGCTAAAATCGGTGCTTGGGACATTGCCTCTTTGAGATGTTCAAAGGCCTTCGTTGCTTCTAGAGTCCAAGAAAATGCATCTTTCTTCAATAATGTTGTTAGAGGTGTTGTTGTTCTCCCATAGTTTTTAACAAACTTGTGATAATACCTTGTCAACCCAAGAAATCCTCGTAGATACTTTATGGATGTGGGGATTTTCGATTCCTTAATGGCTTTAATTTTGCTAGGGTCTACGTTAACACCTTCATGAGATACAATATGACCCAGATATTCTACCTCTTGTACTCCAAAGAAACATTTGGAGTTTTTTGCATATAATTGTTTCTCCTCCAATAGTTTGAGCACCCTGTCAACACGTTGAACCTGATCCTTCTAAGACTTGTTGTATATTAGTATATCATCAAAAATTACTAAAACAAATTTTCTAAGGAAGGGTTTGAAAATGGAATTAATCAAGCCTTGAAATGTAGAAGGTGCATTAGTAAGGCCAAAAGGCATGACCAAAAATTCATAATGGCCCTCATGGGTTCTAAATGTCGCTTTCAGAATGTCTCTAGTCTTCATTCTGATTTGATGATATCCTGAACGAAGATCCAACTTGCTGAAGTAAATTGATCCATGCAATTCATCCAATAATTCATCAATAACAGGAATGGGAAATTTATCTTTAAAAGTGAGCTTGTTGAGCTCCCTATAATCCGGACACATGCTCCATGATCTATCCTTCTGGTGCACCAATATTACTGGAGTAGAGAAAGAACTTTGACAAGGTTGGATTATACCATCCTCTAGCATTTCTGAAACCATACGTTCAATTTCACCCTTTTGGGCATAGGGATATCTGTAAGGCCTGATGTTTGGAGGAACACTTTCTAGAATCAAATTAATAGCATGATCATGATCACAAATAGGTGGGAGGCCTTTGGGAGTCTCAAATACATTGGAATGATTGTTCAAGGCTTTTGGAGATATGGAGGAATAGATGATTTTGATGTGGGAACCTCTAGTGATCATAATTATGCAATCAAGCCTCATTGTTCTTTATTTAGAAGCTTTGTCATGCTGTTAGAATTGATTATATTTCCTAGTTTCATTGTGATACCCCTTAATTCAACTTCCTTTCCCTGCAAAAAAAAATTCAAGAAAAGTTCTTGAAAATTAAAAGTTATCGTACCCAAATATTGTAGCCATTGGACTCCTAGTACAACATCAGCACCACCCATTAGAATGGAAATAATTTGACTATTCAATACATATTCTCCCATGGATAGCTTAATATTATGGCGCTTTCCAGAGAAATTTATGGTTCCTCCATTTGCAACCATCGCTCGACACTCTGGTCCTGGATATAAGAAGCAATTCAATTCCTTGGCTATCTTGCAATGAATAAAATTATGCGTATTGCCCGAATCAATCAACGCTATTACTTTTTTCTTCTTGATACATCCTTCTATCTTGACAGTTTGAGGAGTGGTAATTCCAGCCAATGCATTACAAGATATGGTCGAATTCATTTCTTCTTTCTCTAGGGTTTGTTCTTGGTGTATATCCTCTTCTTTTGATGTTTCTTTTTCATTTTCTTCCTCCTCTTCACAATTTATGTAAAATAATTTCTTCTCAAGACACTTATGACTTTAATGTATTTACTATCGCAACTGTAACAAAGCCCTTTTGCCCTTTTTTCTTCCCATTGTTGTGGTGTCAACCTTTTAGGTTATGGAAGGCTAGGGGCAGCAACATTTCCATCTGTATAGTTGTGAGTGGTAGGCTTCCTTGTTGCCATAATTTTGCTTTCAATTTTTCTTGCCAACCTGAATGCCTTCTCCAATGAATCAGATTCCCAATGGTGAACCTCATGTTGGGCGTTATCCTTTAATTTCCCTATGAACACATCAATCCTATGCTCCTTTCGAATATATTTTACCCTTATATTCAATTTTTGGAAGTCCTCATTGTGCTCCACCATTGAACCCTTTTGTTTTAGATTTATCAATTGGCTAAAAAAAGTGTTACTTTTTCTATCCTCATAATGTGCTATCATTTCTTCCTTCCGTAAAAATTTCCCAAGTGACAATTTGTTTACGAGAGAAAATCCATCAATACCATGCAAACTTATTGGGTTCCAAATATAAAGTTGCAATGCGTACCTTTTGTGTGTTTTGCACATTATGGAGATCGAAATATTGCTCCATCTGTAGTATCCATGTTACGAGATCCTTGCCATCAAACTTCATCATATCGATATTTGGAACACGGTGGGTCTTAATACAATGTTAGAGTCTATGAAATCATGATTAAATGTATTTTTTTCTCATCATGAGTTTCCTTTACTACCCTTTCACCATTAGTAAGAACTTATTGTAGTAACTTTGTCAAATCTATCTTCAAATCTTCCATATTTCCCTTAAGTTTTGCTTGTATACCAACCATATTAGCTTCCATTCAATCCATCTTAGCTTCCATGCCATTCTATTAGCTTCCATGCCTTTCTTTAAACCATCCATCTTAGCTTCTGTTACTTTTTGTGAAAGTGAAAAGTGTTGCATTTGTTCTCATAATTTTGATATATCATGTTGAATTTTTTCATCTTCTTCATGAGTCATGGTAGATCTTTCAGGTTTCTTACTTGGTGTTTCCATTTTATTTCTTTGAGGCATAAAGTAATGATGACTATGCTTCACTATGTCCTTTGAATTCCTTCAAACTAAATTTTCAAACCAAACTTATGCAAAATTTGAAAAAGACTACACACATTTTTTCGCTTTGTAAGAGCTCGATATTGAATTTGTTGTATCTATGTAATTGAGGATCTCCAAGGTCTGAAATTGCATCTCATGGTATACCTTTAACTCCTATTTCCAACACTGCAAGTCTGATCAAGATTGAATTCTCCAAGAAAGAGTGATTCCAAATCTCCCACGATGACGATATTATAGACTAGTTTAGTAGAGTGAACTTGTACAAAATGACACGCGTCATTGTTTCAACCTTCGAACCTGAGAACGATACAAAGAAATCTAAAGTCCATCCTCTTTTTGTACCTTTTTACTAAATTTGAATATAATTCTTAGAGAGAAAGTTATGAAAATTTTTCCCAGGTCACTTGTTTTAGATATGATTCAGGAGCCTGCAAAAACCCTAGCTTCCTTGGATCATATCTCTGAAAATATAGAGATACAAGAACTGAAATTTGTACCCGAGGTTTATCAATATTTCGGTTCAAATGGATTTTAATTTCATCTTCTGAAACGTCATAGACACAAATTTATAGCAAATATTCCACGATGACCTGTTTAAAGTAGTGAAACCCTAGAATCCAAAGATCTGATACCAATTGTTATGCAACCAGCTCAAAAAATAGAAGAAAAGATAGATCAACAAATTCAAAATTAGCCTCTTCAAGGGGGAAACCTCCTTTAAATTACAAAATGAACAATTATTGGATGATACTAATGACAAGACCTCCTTCCTGTATATAGGAGTCGAAGCGGTCACAATATAATCAGAGCCAACATAACAATAATAATGTAAGGGCAGAAAAATAACAATAGTGGGCTTCTAGGGGGCACAATAATAAAAATATGTGAAAAACATGGGCACAAAAATAACAAAAAGGGGCTACAATGACAATATTAATAAGGGAATACACTAGTATTATAGGGACCTAACATTAGGGGTTCAGGATGAGTTTAATTGTGAATTGTAATTAGGTAACTTAGTTTACTGAGTTATGCTCAGTTAAATTAGTTCCAAACTATCTGTGGAACTAATAGAGAGTTAACAGTTGGTTGTTGCACTAGTGTATCCACAAGTGTCACTATAGTTAACTAAAAATTCCCTCATGAGAAACTCATGCATGTCAGTGCTGAGAAATACTCGGTTGAGACTAGAGTGCAAGGACAATCTACTATTAGTTGCATGATTTACTCAGTTGTAAATATCATGCATGCAATCAGAGAAGGACCTATATTTGGATTATGCAGTTTTGGAAGCACGAATTCCCTTTAAATACAAGCTATTCATTCTAGGAATTACGCAAGATATTAGGGGCTTGGAGAGCTGCAGAATTAGCTAAGTGTTGGCCAATAAATTCCTTGTGAGCTGAGAGAGTTGAGCATACTTGTGCGGAATTTTTCTAGAGAGAACAAAATTTTTATCTTCACTCATATTTTTGATATATGAAATACAAATAGCAGGGTTTTGAGCAGTGGCTTTCCCCAGATACATCTTGTGTTATGTGTCATTGATTTATCTTCTTCTTGTTCATATTGTTTTCATTGATCCATTGACTTCCGCTAGTTGAAAGTAAAAGTAGATTATTGCCCTGTGCTTTAGTAAATTGCACGAGCTTGTGAATCTACAGGATTTTCTACGACATTCTGCAAAGACTAGAAGACAATTGATGGGGGAATATCCTGATAAATCTCGTTTTGAAACAATGAAATGCATCATTTATGTTGGTTTAACATATACATAAGAAAAGTTATTGGAATGGTATCATAATACACATAATGAGTACATGATTTCTATGAATTTCATCATAAGGGTAAGATTTATTCATAGTTAATTTGAAGAAAAATGTGGTGAGAATAAGACAAGTGTTTCTCTAAGCTTTCAAAAGGAATGGTGTATTGAAATAGGTTATCAAATTGAGGAAAGGAAAATGCAAAAGGAGAAACAGTAAATTCATATGTATTTAGAGGTATGGATAACATTTTCTAGTTGCATTTAAAGCTCAGGAGATATGGGAATTGATTGATGACATTTTCAACATGTGTGAGAATATTGGCATAAAAAAATCAGAAGGTTAAAAAGTTTAAACCCTTAATATGTACCAGCAGTAAGATGGGTCCTGAAATCAAGAATATTCCAGATGATATGATTATCACACCTTGGAGAGAAATGTAATGAGAGAAGGTTGACAAAATTGTCAAATCAATATTTTCTTGTGTGAAGTTAGGTGAATTATCATTGGACGAAATATGCAAGGAATTTCAATAGTAAGCTTGCTGAATTATTTTTATTTATTTTTGGATTATAAATTTCTTTTAAATATAACATATTGTTGTTGCTAGTATTTGTTATACATATCACTATATTAACATTTTTTACTTTATTTATTAAATCATAATGTTTATATGAAAATACAAGAACAGATCGTTAAACTGTTGAATGAAGAGAATTGGGATGATGTTGTATGTGACTACCTAGATTCAAGTTCTACAAAAACACTAAAAGATTTTTATCTTGTATTCAAAAAGGTATGTTGATTGATACATTCATTTTATTCATATGTAAACTAATTTTATTTTATTAATCATACATATATTTTTTTATTTCATTAAATATGTCAAAGATGAATGCAAATGGAGTAACAAATAGTTTCAAAAACTTCATTGAAAAAAGTAACTTGGAAAGGTTGAGAAAGCAGCACCTTAAGAATGTTGAACTTTATCCTTTTCTTAATCATTACATTTGGAATGAGCTTAGCACTGTCCAATATCAAATAATATAAGGTGATTGTGAAGACATTGCAAATCTCACCTAAATAGGAATATTCCCTATTTAGTGTAAATATTCTTCATGGTTACAATTTCCCAAATATTTGATATGATAGTGAGCCTTATAGTTATCAAGCTTTTAATAAAGTGGATATGGGATTTCAAGAAGTCACAACATCACCACTTTGGATATTTGTGAAATTTCATTTGGACACACAATTTGCAATGCTATTATCAAGCTTCAAGGGAAATGAAAACTTAAGGATGAAACCTAAATGGTAAGACATTGAATTTGTATCTTTTATTAATGTTTTAAAAAAACGTATGTACAAGTTAATTGAACTTTTACTATTTCATGTTACAAGAAAAATTCAAATCTTATTGGTTGTGGAGATCAACCAATTATAAGTGATTGTGATTTCATTCATGTTGAATCTTGGACAAAATATGATAGTTATAAGCCTATTCTTCTGAATTTAGTGGATGGAAAGAGCCATAGGCAAGTACTCGTTCATGGTTTTGTTGTAATAAAACTTACATATCAAGATAAAGATGAAAAATGAGAGATAGATAATATTTATCAAAAACCACATGAAAATATTAACTATCTTATATATTTATGTTCAAATGAAGGAGATTGTGTTTTGGATTGATTATCAGGTTCAGGTAAGTTTTATTATATAAAATTGAATTTCAATATTTTGTTTTTTAATTTTTATGTGTTTATACTAATTTACTTATTTATTTCTTTTTTACTTTATGATTAGGTACAAAACTTGCATGTTGCCTATGAAAAGGAAGAAATTATATAGCCATTGAAAAAAAACTCACTATAATGCAGTTTTATTCAACAAAGAATTAATATTATTCGATTTCTTCTAGATGTAATGCAAGATGTTGGTTTGAGAAAAGGGGATTTTAATGAATCATGTGTGGAAAAAAAGGAAAAGAAACTTAAACCATCGTTAGATGGAATGATTGGAAATGGATACTTTTGGATATTTGCAGACATCAAAGATCTATCAAAAGAGGAAAATGACCAAATTGAAGCACAAAATACGATGGAAGAAGACAATAATGAAACTCTAGAAGATGATGAGCATGGATTACATGATATTGTTGAGTCAATTTAAGTCATGCTTGCAAATCAAGTTCAATTTTGAGAATTTTTCCTTTGTTATACTCGTAATGTTTTGATTTTGACAATTTATGAGAAGTACAAGTGTTCAATTATATTTTTTATATGTTTAGTATTTTTATTATCTAATTTTCACTTTAATTTTTATGTGAATCATTATTTTTTGAAAAAAAATGTGAATGTTTTTTTTGATATAAATTCATAAAAAATGCTATTTAAAAAATTGTTAAATTTTTACGATAAAATTCATTTATTTGACAAATCATTTTTAGCAAAAAAAAAGTCTCAAAATGTTTATTTATTTGCCAAATGTTTAAAATTATTGTTTCTTTAGTGATAATTATTTGATGTAAATTGAAATATTAATTAACAATACGTAAATATATAGAAAATCCTAAATTTAAAATACTGACACTTTTGTTTTAAAGTATGCAAAAAAACAGAGATTTCATTACAAAAAAAATTGAAAAGAAAAATAAAAAACACAAACCTGGAAAAAAAAATAAAAATAAAAACTAACTAACTAACTTAAAAATAAATATCTTAGGGAAGAAGAAGAAGACGACTACTTCAAAAGCTGTTCAATTTAAAAAATAATTATCCACACTTAATACATTAGAAAATTTAAAGTGTCAAAAGTGAGCCTCCCAAAAAAAGGGGTTGATGTTGCATCAATACTTTTTGAAATCAGTGTGAGAATCACTGACATTTTAAAAAAAAATATTCTTGATACATAATTTTAAATGTCAAAAACATGTTCGAAAAAAAATAATTTGTATTTTGAATCAACACTTTTCAAAATCGGATGATTTTTTGCTATCCCTAAAAAGTGAGAACTCGATACAAGATACAGTTCTTGTTTCATTGGTAATTTTGTTAGAGTATGACCTTCCCTGCTGCTCAACTAAGTTCTCCCACCCTGCTAATTTCTCTTCTAGTTTGTATGGGGAGTCATATGAACTATAATCCACCATTTTTCTCTGCGTCTCTTGGCCTTCTATTTCTTGCAACATATCATTGTTAGATCAAATAAGACATAATCAAAATCATTGCCTCAACTTACTATTGGTGTGGCTATTGCATCTACACAGGTCAATCGATATTAGCATGATGCATCATAATAATATCAAGAACATATCAATACCATAAAATAACTACCATGCCTACATGATAAACATATAGAAATATGAGGATCTATATGCATAACAATCTTCTTTTACCCCTAGGGTTAGTGTTGTGAACCTACTATGATACCACTCTATAACAAACCACCCCACATTTACCCACTTTCACCTACTAACCAGGGTAAACATGACTTGATAGTTACTATGCATGACCCAAAATCCAAGATCCAGTTATGGAAATGGGATCCACTTGTCCAAACCTTCTACAACATTTAAAGACACATGATCATAGTAGCATCAGCCTATCTTTTCAAGTGATCATAGTCTCTGAACTAGCACTATTCTTCAAAATTCCTTTATATCCCAACTATGTGCATGAATACCTTTGCATCCAATCATAGGCCTCCAGTTGCACGTACAACCCATCTTTAGTGTTGTTGCAGCTGAAATTTCCTAATTTTTTGCATGTGGCGAGGGACACTATTCTGGATTCTTAGGTATATGCTATAGACCAACTGCCCAAAACTTCCTAGAACTTTCCCAACAAGGTTCCTTAGTCTTCTCATCCTATTTATAGGCTCTGGTCTTATTCAAGCTTGCTAAACATATACTAATAATTTATACAAACACATTGTAAACATAGTACCTATTATGAAACCAGCTCACAAAAAGATAGAAATGATAGATCAATGCCTTAGAATTCAGCCTCTTCGAGGAGGCAACCTCCTTTACATTACACAAATGAATGATTCTTTGATGATTCCAATGACAAAACCTCCTTTCTATATATAGGAGTCTAAGGAGTCACAATATAACCCAGTCGACCTAACAATAATAATATAAAGGCTAATGATAGAGGGATTCTATGGGGCACAGTAATAACAATATGGGGACAATAGGGGCAAAACAATATTAATAATGGATACAACTACAATAGTAATGGGGTAATCACTAGTATTATAGGGACCTAACATGCCCCTCTCCTTCAGAAGAGTGTTGTCCTCAACGCTTGATTAGTTCTAGATGCTTCTGCATAAAATTCTCATCCTCCCATGTGGAATCTTTAGCAAATAAGTTCTTCCACTTGATGAGATACTCCGAAATTGATTGATTTCATAGCTGTCGAGTTCTTGTTTCTGTAACTGCTTCCGGTTCCAATATAAATTTTCCTTCCTCGTCAAGTTCTAGCAATATTATTTAAACTGGGAGCTTGTCGCCTATAACCTTCTTTAAACATGAAACATGGAAAACTGGGTGCACTCGAAAAGCTGCAGGAAGCTCCAATTTGTATGCCATAGTACCAATATTTTGCAACACCTTTTACGCACCATAACACTTTGGTGATAATTTATTATCCTTCTTAGCTTGCTTGAGGGACATTTGTTTATATGGTTGTAGCTGTAGGAATACCCAATCACCTACATCAAAACTTCTTTCGCTGCGATGTTGATCTGCTTGTTGTTTCATTCTATTCTGTGCCAACACGAGGTTATCCTTTAAGAGTTGGAGGACTTGTTTTTGATGCTTGATGTGATGTTCCACTGCTTGAACCTTAGAATTTTCTCTTAAATATGATGTGATGGATGGTGGCTAATATCCATAAAGTGCCATAAATGGGGTCATTTTTGTTGCTGTATGGAAGGAAGTGTTATACCACCATTCAGCCAGAGGCAGCCATTTGACCCATTGTGTCTGTTTATCATATACAAAGCAACGAAGATATCCTTCCAAACATTTGTTTACTATCTCAGTTTGCCCATCAGATTGAGGATGATAAGATGAGCTATGAGCTAACTGAGTACCGAGACAAGAAAATAATTCAGTCCAAAAATTTCTAGTGATAATGGGATCTCTGTCATTTACAATAATCTTTGGGTTTCCATGTAGCTTTTGAATTGTTTCCATAAATGTAGTAGAAACTATACTAGCTTTAAATGGATGTGATAATGCACAAAAGTGTGCCTACTTGGTAAGTCTGTCAACTACCGCCATGATGACACTCTTTCCCTCAGACTTGGGTAAACCTATGATAAAATCCATTGAAACCTCCTCCCAACATTGGCTTGGAATGGATAAAGCTTGTAATAGACACGGGGTCTTAATTGTTTCAACTTTATTTTGTTGGAAAACCAAACATTCCGCCACAAAATTTTGAACCTGATTTAAGGCCATCCCAAAAAATTCCTTCTTAACCGTATGGTAAGTTTTTAAAAATCCTGAGTGCCCTCCTAATCGAGAAGTGTGCAATTCCATAAGAATCTTTTGTTTGAGTTGGGAATTCTTACAGAGGTATAAGTGATCTTTGTACCATAACGAATCATTTTGCCAGCTAAATGTATCATATGTACTGGAATCTTGTTGTAACTTTCGAATAAGTACCCACACTTCTTCATCATTCTTCCATTCCTCCCTTGCTTCGTTTATCCAATTTGCTTGGATAATAGAAATGGCGCACAACAATGCTTCCATATCCTCATCCTTTCTTGAGAGTACATCTGCCACCACATTTTGCTTCCCTTTTTTGTAGATGATTTCAAAGTCATAACCCAATATCCTTGTGACCCACTTTTGTTTCTCTTCAGAGGATAATATTTGTTCAAAAAAGTATTTAAGGCTATCATGATCCGTTTTTACCTTCAAGTGTCTTCCCATTAGGTAGGGTCACCATTTCTTAAGTGCATGTAGTATTGCCAACATTTCCTTCTCATAAATAGCTTTGTGTAAAAACTTTCACTTGATTGGACGACTTTCAAAAGCAATGCGTCTTTCATCTTGCATGAAAACAACACCAATTCCATTTCCTGAAGCATCACATTCCACAATAAAGGTTTTTGTGAAGTCCGGTGTAGCTAAAACTGGTGCTTGGCACATTGCCTCTCTAAGATGTTCGAAGGCCTTTGTTGCTTCTGGAGTCCATGAAAATGCATCTTTATTCAATAATGTTGTTAGAGGTGCTGCTATTATACCATAATTCTTAACAAACATGCGATAATACCCTGTCAACCCAAGAAATCCTCGCAAATGATTTATGGATGTGGGAATTTTCCATTCCTTAATGGCTTTAATTCTGCTAGGGTCTACCTTAACTCCTTCATGAGATACAATATGACCCAGATATTCCACCTCTTGTACTCCAAAGAAACATTTGGATCTTTTTGCATATAATTGTTTCTCCTCTAATCTCAATTTCTATCTCTCCAGCAGCTTCCACGCAACTAAGTCTGTTGGTTACAACCCGCCTGTGTCTTCTCCCTTTGATTCAATCAAACTCCTATACGTTCACCTCCCGTTGGTCATTCTTTATATATTTCATTATTGACCGATAAGATGGCGGAGGTTTTCACATCTTTCTCTCCTATTCTTGCCATTTTAGGAGGCAGAGGTTTTTTAACTTTTAGCTCCTATTTTTCCATTTTCAGGACCGGAGGGACGGAGTCACTCACTATTCCGATGGTGAGGGTGTGTAAGCACACTCGACTGTCAAGGATGCGTAAGCAGGCTCGACTGTTAAGGATGCGTAAGCAGGCTCGACCAACGGGAGAGGACCGACAACGGGGCTCGACTGTTAAGGAGAGGAGAGGATGTGGAGCACGCTCGACCAATGCCCCCCCACCCAATAAGTAAATTGAACCTTTAGTATTTGTTATGTTAAGAGATGAGTGATTTTTCTTTTACGCTATGCTTAGGAGATGGGATGGTATAAAGTGTGAATGTAGTCGTAGCACCCTATCAACATGTTCAACATGATCCTTCCAAGAATTGCTGTAGATTAGTATATCATCAAAATACTAACACAAATTTTCTAAGGAAGGGTTTGAAAATGGAATTCATCAAACCTTGAAATGTAGAAGGTGCATTAGTAAGGCCAAAAGGCATGACCAAAAATTCATAATGACCCTCATGAGTTCTAAATGCTATTTTCAGAATGTCTTCAGTCTTCATTCTGATTTGATGATATCTTGAACAAAGATCCAACTTGGTGAAGTAAAATGATCCATGCAATTCATCCAGTAATTCATCAATGACAGGAATGGGAAACTTATCTTTAATAGTGATCTTGTTGAGCTCCCTATAATCCGGACACATGCGCCATGATCCATCCTGGAATTAGATGAACACATATCTTTAATAGTGAGCTTGTTGAGCTCCCTATAATCCGGACACATGCGTCATGATCCATCCTGGAATTAGATGAACACTTAAACTTATCTTTAATAGTGAGCTTGTTGAGCTCCCTATAATCCGGACACATGCGCCATGATCCATCATGTTGGATATTGTCCTTTAAAGTCCCTATGAACACATCAATCCTATGCTCCTCTGGAATATTTTTTGCCCTTATGTTCAATTTTTGGAACTCTGGAACTCCTCAATGTGCTCCATTATTGAACCCTTTTGTTTGAGACTTATCAATTGGCTAAAAAAAATGTTGCTTTTTGTGTCCTCATAATGTGCTGTCAATTCTTCCGTAAAAATTTCCCAAGTGATAATTTGTTTACGAGAGCAAAGTCATTGATACCATACAAACTAATTTGGTTCCAAATATAAAGTTGCAATACATACCTTTTGTGTGTTTTGCACATTATTGAGATCGAAAAATTGCTCCATCTGTAATATCCATGTTGCGGGATCCTTGCCATTAAAATTCCTCATATCGATTTTTGGAATATGGTGGGTCTTCAATCCAACATTAGAGTCTATGAAATCATGATTAACATTTATTTTGTTCACATCATGAGTTTCCTTTGCTACCCTTTCACCATTAGTAAGTATTTCTTATAGAAAATTTGTCAAATCTATCTTCAAATTGTCAATCTTAGCTTCCACGCCATTCATCTTAGCTTCCATGCCCTTAATCTTAGATTCCACGCCATTTATCTTAGCTTCCATGCCATTCATCTTAGCTTCCATGCCCTTTATCTTAGATTCTGTTAGCTTTTGTGAGAGTGAAATTTGTTGCACTTGGTCTTGTAATTTTGATATATCATGTAGCATTTCTTCCTCTTCTTCATGAGTCATGGTAAAGCTTTCAGGTTGCTTACTAGGTGTTTGCATTTTCTTTCCTCGGGGCATCAGCTACTGATAATAATGCTCTACTATGCCCTTTGAATTCCTTCAAAATAATTTTTCAAACCAATCCTAAGCAAAAATTAAAAAAAAACTACACACCTTTTTTCACTTTGTAGGAGCTCGATATTCCCTTTGATGTATCTCTATAATTTCGGATCATCCAGTTTTGAAATTGCAACCTGTAGTAGCCCTCTGTGCCCTCTTTCCAATGCCACCAGTCTTATCCCAATTCGATTCTCCAAGGAAGAGTTATGCCAAATCTCCCACAGTGACCTGATTATAGACCAGTTTAGTAGAGCGAACTTGTACGACGTGGGCCATGTGTCCTTGTTTTGACCTTTGGCTCTGAAAAATATATACAAGTAAATACAGTTTGTCCTATTTCTGTACCTTCTTACGAAATTTCAATCCGATGCTCAGAGAGAATGTTATGAGGATTTTCCCCAGGTCACCTGTTTGGAATGTAATTCAAGAGTCTGCAAAAAGACCAACTTCCTCAGATCATATCTCCACAAATATAGCACGAAAAACTCTGAAATTCGAATTCGAGGTTTAATGCAATTTCTTCTCAAATGGGTTTTTTTTCTACTTCTGAAACGCTGTATAAAAAAGGTTATATCAAAAATGACACGATGACCTATTTGGAGCAGCGAAACCCTAGAATCCAAAAGCTCTAATACCAAATGTTATGAAACAAGCTCACAAAAAGATAGAGAAGATAGATCAACGCCTTAGAATTCAGCCTCTTCGAGGGGGCAACCTCCTTTACATTACACAAATGAATGACCCTTTGATGATTCAAATGACAAAACCTCCTTTCTATATATAGGAGTCTAAGGAGTCACAATATAACCCAACCGACCTAACAATAATAATATAAAGGCACAAAAATAACAATAGAGGGATTCTATGGGGCACAGTAATAACAATATGGGGACAATAGGGGCACAACAATATTAATAAGGGATACAACTACAACAGTAACGGGGTAATCACTAGTATTATAGGGCCCTAACAGTACCTATGGATCAAGAATGCATATCTATTCATTTTTTCATTAGTTTCATCAGAGGTTCATCAAGAAAGGCAAAGGCTTACTTCCCTCTTAAGCTAGCTGCAACAAACACTTAATAGCTCATGTATTCATATAGTTACTGAATAACTTGTCAAACAATATAAATCATCACTAACAAGAGAACATCATATAATAAGAGACATGCTTGCTTGTAACCATCATTCAACAAGAAATAAACCATGAAAAAATAGTCATAAAATCACACATTGAACTAGAAAATGTGCTCATTGATCTCAATAGAAAATAATACATAATAACATATGCATAGTATCAACCAAGTCAAGGACTTCCACGTACCACTTGACCATAGATTGGGACTGAACAAATCCTTTCTTCCAACCCAATCAACCTTATGCCATATTCCAAGCATGAATGTGGGATCACATTGGATAAATCAAACATAACCAAATAGGGAATCTAGAGGTTAAACCACCTCCACCTTCAAGCCATAGTGATTTCACATAAACCAATCAACAAATCACCAAGACCAATACAAGTTTGAATGCCTGAATATCTCTTCACCATACCCAGAGGAATTTTCCTATCTTCACCCACCCGTCAATAGCTTCTCGAAGAAAACCATCTTCATCCTCAACCCTTGGGAGTTTCTGGAGACCACCTCAACCAGATCCAAATCCACTAGCAATCAAAAGCTCAACCAAAATGGAAAACCACGATTCCATGGCTATCTAAGAAATGGAAAAGGAAAGTTTATACATCATTGTTAATCTAGGAAAATCCCATGCCAATGACATCAAACATGACCAATAAACCAATGCATAAACTATGCACTCACATCTCAGCAAGATAATCAAACATGCAACCGGTTATCTACAAAATCATCTTGTTCGTTGCTCTTTCTTTGCTTAATTATTTCCCTTTCTTACTATTTTCCAAACTTCTTCTTGATTGTGTCATGAATTCCTCTTTTGATCCTTGCTTTCCTTGTTTGTGTCCAAGTGTTGTAGCTTCACTCTTGCTCTTTTTCCAAAAGTGAATCCCTGCTAGAATGAAGTCTCTCCCCTTTTCTTTTCTTTTCTTTTCATTTTTCTTCAATTTCCCTTGCATGCATATTCTTGTCTCTTCATCTTCCTTTTCACTTATTTTCCTTTTATTCCTTGAATTAATTGTCATTTATTACCTTTTTCCTCTTACCAATGTTAGTGCCAATTTCCATAGAGAATAATTAATTAATTAATCACAATTAGATCTAAATATAATGTTTTTCCCTTCATTCAACTTGGAGAACATGTGACATGAGCAAGTGGTCTTATTTTTGTTTTTACAATGCCCATTTATTATATGGAAACTTAACCTGGTGTTGTTACGCTTTCCAAATCCATTGAAAAACAACTTGTAACTTTAAGAAGTCTATCACAATAATCCATGTTAATTTCATTTTGTCTATGACAATGGTGTGTTTTCCATATAGAAAAGGTTGAACCTTTCAATGTTTTAGTCTTGTCATATTCTCTGAACAACAATGGCCACGATGTGTCACAACTCCATCGAATAGAGTTAATGTCTAGATTTTGAATGTTTAATAATATTAAACACACAAGAGAATGTTCAATGTTTTAAAAGCTAAAAAAAAAATGATCAAGGAAAAACATCTAGTAAAAGAAAAAGCGTCAAACAATTAGACTATACCATACGTTAATCAATAGTTTAACGTTATTCATTCAAGTTATTAGCATTTAAGTATCCAAGTCATTAGCATTTAATGGAAAGCGCAACTTGTTATAATATATAAAAGACGTGCATACCAATACAAGTCCAAATCCATTAAAATTTATCCTATAGATCTATGGACTTCGTCCACATCTTAATATATTATTTTTACATAAATATAAGGTTGACCATAACTATATTCAAACCCCTGTAATAGTATGAAATTAGATAAAACAGTGAATGAATCTATTTCCACAATTAAAAGAGTATTTCTCAGAGTTGCTAATAAAAAATAATGGCATGAAGAATTATTGTTTTTTCATCTTATCAAATATCGAACAAGGTTTTCAGTTGCTTTCCCTCCTTGTGTATCTTAGCTTATAGATCTATTTGTCTTCTCTTTTCTAAAAAGTGGAACATATGGAAATAGAAAGAATGCCTTATTTGTGCTCTATATGTGAGAAACAACCTCCACCCTTTAGCTGTTAGTTGATATTAGAATCCTTTGCACAATACTCCAATAAGCTAGCATCTTATTTATCTGTCAAAGGTGACGACCAATTTAGCACTTTTGGGACACTTTTAACCTTGCACACACATATGATAGAGAGCATTGAAACTTTCCACTAGAAATTCCAGGCAGTCTTCAAGGAAGTGTGATGTCAGGCATTTTCATGATCATCAAGATACCTTGTAGATTCATCTTCAACTTTGGAATCAGAGTTTGACAAAAGGTTGGTACTTGTTGGAATTTCATCACTCGAGTCACATGGTGGTTCAAACATTTCAATAATGTGTTGCTTAGTATGTAGAAAATGTGTAATTTCTTTTGTGATATTTCATGATCAATATTTTAGCTCATCTTTCAAAATAACATGTGTGATTTGTGTTGTGCGCAACCACTCTCTGCCCATCTTTCAAATTCTCGGTCTTGGAATTAATGATTCCATGTATTTCATGTGTGCCAAGTGATTTATAGGTTGTGATCATGAGTCTCAAGGTGTCAATCTAAAAGTATTTGTTTTCATATGTGTGAGTTGTATTAGCTATCTAGACTCGCTTTCTTAGGATCTAGATTTATAGAAGTCAGTGATCTATAAACTATATATATAAAACCATTGTGATCAATCAAATATGAACTGTGTGTGATTTGTGTGTAACAATGTGCTCTCTCTCAATTTCTAAGTTTGTATCAAAGCGGGTACTTCATTGACTCCCTCAAGGGAGGGTTGGGGAGATGTGAGGGAGCCTTGAGTGTTATTGTTCTGTACATAGATTAGTATATGTGTGTGGGAATTGTTTTCTATTATGAATTTTATTTATTTTTGTTTAGATATGTTTGTGTCAGAGCTTGGTTTTGTTGATCTGTATGAAACGAATAGCTATCATTATGAAGATTCCTCTCTTTGCATGCGAGCCACCAATCAGAGTTGAGCCACAAGAGAATGTCAAATGAATTTTCATGCTCAGAGTGAGTCTGTAATGCATAGATAGGCATATCACATTGGAGTCCAAAATGAGGAAATTGTAGAATTGATAATATGTCACAATCAACTATGGTTATAAGAAGATCCTTCGTTTCTCATAAATTTTGCAGGCCATTCAATCTTGCACTTGAGGTCCAACCTCAATTCAGAAGATAAATAAACCTCCACCAAGTGAAGAAAGTTGTGCATGTTATTGGAGATGTCATAATCACGTAATGCTAATGGAAAAGGGAAGAATAAACATTCATGGAGCTATGTGCAGACGTGCACCAATATGTTTAAACCTTTGTCAATTCTTCAACATGCAAAAGATCAAAATATGGATGATAGTGACAACAAATCTTGAGAAAATTGTCCAATGAGAAATGAATTTTGTGTCGGAAGATATGGTAGTGAATCTGCATAAGAGTGGTAGCATAGATCCATAAATTTAATTTTCTATTCACGATCATGGCATTCGTGTTGGGTGTGTTACACTAAAAAATGTCACCTTGACTACTTACAGTTAGTATGGCTCAAATCAACAGTCATGCTACCCTCTTAGGCAAGTCTCATGCCTCTGTTATCCATCTCAAACTCAAAGAAGAGAGAAAGTCTTGTAAAAACTATGTTTATCTCTGGGGTCGCAGGTTCTCTCTAGCCTTACATGCGGGGACGCTGACCTTGTTCACAAAATATGCGTCCATGGACGCTCTGTATGTTAAGGGACAGGTGCGTCCCTCTGTAAAAGGCAAAATGCGTGAGTTTTATCTTGAAAAAGTTACTTGTGGTTACTTCTAGAACATTCTAGAGGTCAGTTTGATGAAATGGATGCGCCTCCAGTTGGTTCATGTATCTCTATTAAGGGGGAACTTATCCCATCAATAAGGGAGCTATCCCACCCAAAGAGGGGGATGATCCCATTGATAGTGGACCTGAATAACCTCTTTACAGCACTATAAATAAAGGCATTGAGCCAGAAGGAGAGGAGGTTGGAGCTATACATTTTCTTTGGGTAAATGCTGCAGGATTTAGGTCTTCCATTAGAGCCTTTGTGAGGAGAGATTGTCTTCACTTGATTCTACTTGGGAGAGGGTGAGCTTTGTCAAAGTAGAGGAAAACCCTTGATGGACCCTGGGAGGAACTTGCACAACACCAAGGCCAGGTTGTAAGAGTTTCTTTGTTTCGTTATTAATACAAACTGGTTTATTTTTCTCAATAGCTTGTGTTAATGAGTTATTTCATGTGTTCCTTGGTCTGCATGTTGAATATATGTTTTATTATATGAAATGCAAGTGCTTGGTAATTGTTTGATTGTTTGTGGTTGCAGGAATTGACTTGAAGGAGGAGCTCATCCGGATCGTCAAGAACGGACTTCAACAACAGCGTTTTGGAATAAGGTAAGCCTAAACACTTGTAGTTTTCATGTTGTAAAAGGTGTATTTAGAGAAAGATCACTCCATTTTGTCTTGTTTGTCATTAGAATGTCTTAGACTTCTAGGAAGGTCAGTCGTGTCCGCACCCTTGACAGATTCCGTGTGACAAATTGGAAACTCCGCTGGGGAATCCATTAATGAGAGAGTCTTTTCCTTTATATGAACTTTGCTTTGAGAAAATCATTTTTATTTTCTGGTTTTTGACTGTGAGAATTAGTATTTGGGTGGCTTAGCTTTAGATTTAGTTAGATTTGGTTTTTCTTCATTTTTCCAGAAGGACGCACCCACTGAGTACTGCACAGTGCGTCTTTGGACGCGCTGTTGCCGTCTGCACAGAGCGGGGCCGCACCTGTGACAACGGGTTGCCTGCGTCTTCCTGTAAAACTTAAGAAAATTCCATTTTTGCTTTAAATTGCTTTTAGATTTTGTTTTTCCTTAGTGTTTTCTGCCCAGATCCTTTAGTACCCTGTCAAGAATTTTCACCTGAACTAGTTTTGTGAGCTTTGAGTGTTTTAGTGGTTTTCAACGAAGTTTAGACCTAGGGTTTGATTTTTGGAAAGGCTTTGTAGTGACTTTGATAGTAGAAAGTTGTCCAGCCTTAGATCTCTCTGGTTAGTCAACCTTCTTAGAAGTCGGGCCTGTCGTAAAGTCTCCTTTTGTGAGCAACTTGCCATTTGAGTTGTTTTGGGTCAAATTTCGAATTACTTGTTTATAAAGTATTGATTTCCATTTTACAAAAAGAACAAAAAGATTAGAGTTTTGTTTTGGCTAGTTTTTGATTCTGCAATAAGCTAGTCCTTGATTTGATTGTGATCAAGTAAAACACCTTAGAAATAATCATTGTTAGTTTTGGCCTCGTTAAGATTGCTTAGAGTAAATTTGCCTTTAGTTTGCTTATGAGTGCATTTTCATAGATTTTAAGAGTTGTTAAGATTGATTTTTGGTTATATTAGATTTATTTGTTTTATTAAAAGAAAAATACAAAAACATCTTCTTAAAAAGTCTTGTTTCAAGTAGCTTTTTGTTTTCGAAAGAAGAAAAGAGTTTTTTCGTGCATGTAAAGAGAGGTTATGTTTTTATGCTTGGAAAAGACAAACGAATTGTTTCTTTGATTGTCTTCAATTAAGAAGTTGCTTTTATAAAGATTGCATTCTCTCAACTTTTTAGTTAAGCAATTCATCGAAAAAGTAAAGTAGTGGATAAATCATTCTAGGTGCATTTTGTAGTGGTTTCGAGTCGAGTCAACACACCACTAGTTTCACTTCCATCACCTTTTGACTTAAGAAACAACCTTAAAAGTAACGCTTAAATTAAAATCAATCTAGTAATCTTTATTTTTCTAGGGCTCTGAAGCACCAACATAGCTTAGGCTAGGGTCTTGGAGTAGGTGAGTACTTAACTCTCCAAGACTACAAAACCAAACAGATAGTCTATCTTGAGTAGAACAAATCCAATTGTTTCAGTTACATTCTGGGAAAGCTCCTCTTAAAGGAGAAGCACGAGCTCGTGTCCGAACCAGTGAGGGGATCATTCCTCCCTCGTTGGGAACGACGCCAGGCAGTACGTATTACAAACGGTAAACCTCGGATTAACCATTGTCGAGGAGCCAGGGGTCACTTATCGGTAAACCTTGGATTGTTGTCAAGGAGCCGGTAAGGGGATTGGAGCTTGCTACTCTGCCCTTGCGTGCTGTCGGAGTTTAGACTGTTCCCCCAGGTGTAATTGTTGTGATTGGTAACCTTAGTGGCCATAATATCTAGGATTCTACCCAAGGTGACGGTGGAGGGAAGGTCCCACTGTACCTGGAGCAGACGTCGGTTATACTCACTTGGATTTTCTGGGGGGTTCGCTTCACTTCGAGACGGTTAAAGTGGAGGAACTTGGTCCAGTCTATTCATTAAGCAGGTTGCCGGGGTAACTGTTCCACCCACCATTTCTGTACTGAATCCTGCGAGGTTGGGCCTAATCACCAACTAGCGCTTTTGGTCCGGAAGACTACTGTTTGTGTGTGGTTTGACGCTCTAGATTATTTAGGCGTGTGCTTCAAATTTGTTTGCTTCTTTAGAAGACTTTAGGTGGTTTGATTTGAAATTTTTTACTTTGTTTTCGTGTGTTGTAGTTAAAATCTTTAATTGTGGCGGAATTACCGAGACAGTCCCGTAGACTTCGGGGCAAGTCTCCTGAGATTGTTACCGGAATAGATTTGTTAAGAAAACTCCGTAAATCGCGGGGTGAATCTCCTGAAGACATTCCGGGTCATTTAGAAGGGTTAAAGGTCCTTGTAACTCCTCCTAGTGGCAGTAGAGTAGGATCACCTGAAGAAGGAGAATTTTCCTTGGTAGTCCATCCAGATTACCAAAGTTTAGAAACAGGTTACAATCCCGAAGCTGTTACAGTTTCCGAGCTTGCTGGTAGTTTTTCATCTGCCAGTGAAACAGGCGAAGAACCTGAAATTTCCGAACCTGTTACTCCAACTCCTAGTGTTCCTGATTCACCAAGAATAGAAAGAATTATCACCGAAAATCTTCCTGTTGGATTAATTGCTATAGAAGAACTTGTTCCAGAGGAAGAAATAGGCGTTTCTGATTCTGAAGATCTAATTACCCTTGATCTAAGGGAGCGTGAATCCATCTTTTACAGTCCTCCTAGAAGTGAATCTTGGTACCTTGCATTAACCAATTTTTTAGACAACTCAGTAGGTTTTTCTACACCTCGTACTCCGGTTCCACCTAGAGGAATTCATTCTCCTGTAAATATGTCTGGTCAGTCATCTGTGTTTTCACAAAGTCCTGAATCATTTTTACATGGCGGTCCTTCTGTTCCTACTGGGTATCAATCACTTTCTGGTACCTTTGCGGGAGCATCTCCTCAACCCGTTGATCATGGGTTATTAGTTGGAAACAGTGGTAATGTACCATTGAGTATAGGTGACGTTTATATGATGTCAGGTTCAACTCCCATTAACCAACCTCAAGGTGGCCAATTACCGCCTGGGGGGCAACCTTCGTTAATGCCTGGGGGGCAACCTCAAGGTACTTCATTCGTGACTGGGGGGCAACCTCAAGGGTATCAACCCCAAGGGTATCAACCCCAGCCTCAATATGTACCCCAAAGTCAACCTCAGTATCAATATCAACCTCAAGGATGGCAACCTCAAGGATGGCAACCCCAAGGGTATCAACCCCAAGGGTATCAACCTCAAGGATACCAACCTCAAGGTCAAGGTCAACCCCAGTATTCGTATTTACCTCAAGGTTATCAACCTACGGGTCAATACCCTGGTCAAGGTTATCAACCACCTCAAGGGCAATCATATGGGACTGCACCTTACAGTTATCAACCCTATCCTCAATACGGCTATGGATCTCAGTATCCTCAACCTGTTACGAGTCAATACCCTGGAATGTTAACATGGGATCCGTCACAGGGTCAACAGATGTCGCAACCAAGTATACAGTCGGTACCTCAAGCAGGACAACCTGCAGTTCCTGGTCCACCCCAGCAACCGCAACCTGTCCAGTCAAGTGTTCAGACCCCTGTAACTTCCGTAGTTACTCAGCCGCCAATTGCACCTGGTACTCCACCTCACACGGCTGCAGCAACTACCGCTTCATCTACCATGCTTACTTCTGGAGTATCGGCAGCTCCGGTTTCTACTGTCCCTGTAACCACTCCTCAGACATCTGTACCGTTGTCTGGACCCACGGTTCAAACCACAGTCCAGATGCCTGCAGGCCAACCTGGTACAAGTACGGTTGTTACTACTCAACCTCAATTTGTTCAACCTCCGTACCAGGGACAGTATCAACCTGGGCAAGCTGCCCAACAACCGGTTTACCAGTATCAACCGTATCCTGGGTACACTTATCAACCACCTCAGCAACCCCAGTACGGTCCGGTTAATCCTGGTTTTCCAGGAGGATATAATATCCCAAATGCGACTCCTGTTCCTAGTTATCCTGGATATCCTCCTCCTGGGGCTGGTATTGTGACTCAGAGTTTTAGAGATCCTAACCGGCAGTTACCGTTTATTGCGACTTTAGATTTACCCGACTTGACGCGCCTAACGAACGATCCAATTCAATATCTTCAGTTCTGGCCGCCAATGCCAAATAAGTTGCCCAGCGATATACCCAAGTTCGAAGGTAAGTCTGGAGAGGATCCGTCTAATCACGTGATGACTTACCACCTCTGGTGTGCATCAAATTCCATCTCAGATGATTCCATCCGCTTACGTCTTTTCCAGCGTACACTCATTGGTCTCGCAGCCAAGTGGTACATTGAGTTACCACGGGCCTCTTTTTACAACTTTAGCCAGTTAGCTACCTCGTTCTTAACTCATTTTCAGTTACCAGTCAGATACGATAATGGTACAGAATTATTAACTTCGCTAAAACAATCGACATCCACGTACATTTCTGATCACATTCATGAGTGGAGACGTCGAAGGAGATTAGTGAAAGTTTTTATCCCGGACCAAATCTTAGCTGAATGGTTTGTCAAATCATTATTACCAAGAATTACTGAAGATGTAGCTAAGGCCGGAGTAGTTACTGAGGAGCAAGTCATTGCTCAGGCACAATACCTTGACTTAGTTTACACTCAGTCGGGTACGTTACACGAGAAAATTCCGGATCTTCCAAAGTCAAACCAAATCGCTGCTGCTCCTTCGGGATCTCATGCCGCTGATGGTATGATTGGTATCGTGACTACGAAGAGTAAGAAGAAGTCTTCCAAGACCTCCAATACTCCAATTATCACTTTGCCTGATTCTCCGACAGGAGAGTCTTCTCCTCCTGAACTTACCGCCGACATTCACGCTGTAGAGTCATCTACGGCCAAATCCAAAAACGGTGGAAAGAAGAAAGGAAAGAAGAAGGCTAAAGCAGACAAGGCTCCAAAGGAGAAAACGGAAAAGTCGGAAACCAATGACGAAAAACGCAAACCTCGATATCCTTGTCTTATTTGTGAAGAAGATCATTTTACGAGAGACTGCCCTCATCGGGCCGAGGTAGTGAAAATAGTCAAAGGTTCTCCCACTCCTGCTGTGTTAAAAAATCCATTTCCAGAGCAGGAGAATAAGATGATAGGTTCTTCTTCGAATGCCAGTGAAGAACCCATTTTGATGATGTCTCATGTCAGGATTGCGACTCGATCGCAAGATTATGGTAGTAAGGCTCCTGTTGATGGTAAGGAAGCAGAATCTTCTCACTCTAACCCATCAACCTCAGCTCCTGGTTCCGATCCACTACAGATCGAAAAACCTAACCCAGACTTAGTGATTAAGCCGCCCGCCAAGGGTGTACTTCGAAGGTCTGCTTTCAATCCACATGCGAGAGCAGCCCAGAATTACAACATTGTTGAAGACTTAGCTGTTTCACCTTCAGCAATGTCGGCACTCGAAGTGCTGCAATCATGTCCAGCGCAACGAAAATTGCTTTTGTCGGCTATTGGAGCTGTCGATGTTCAGGACCCGAACCTAATGATCTTTGATCTAGAAAGTAGTACACCGCGTCTCCCCCATCAAATGGCTTTCCAAATTCCAGTGATAGTCAAAAACAGGCCTATTCATCGGACTGTGATTGATGAGGGAGCTTCTACGTGTATTATGTCGATTCAATGTTGGAGATCGCTTGGTTCTCCTTCGTTGAACCAATCCCCCACCATCCTTAAGGCCTTTGATGGCCGTGGGTTCCGTCCGTTTGGTATTCTACAAGAATTGCCTATAGGGGTCGAAGGTAAAACCGTTAGTCTGGATGTGGAAGTGGTTGATGCCCCTCTAGACTACAACCTTCTTTTGGGTCGAAGTTGGTCATATGCTATGACAGCGGTCGTTTCATCGGTCTTCAGAGTCATTAAGTTTCCACATAACGGTAAGATCGTGACTATTGATCAGCTGACATACTTTTCATCCGACCCAACCTCTTCAGAAACTATCCAGCATGTTGGTAAAACGACAATCCCTTATAGGGACATTGGTGTAGGTTTAGTTAAGGATTCCGGTTTACTGGGAACTTTTCCTCTCCCTCCACTCAATGCAGACCCTTCGTTCGCAACAATTCATATGATCACGTCAGAAAACATTATTTATGATGATCCTTGGTATGTTCCCTCTGACTCTGAGCTAGACTCACTCGGTGATGTTATGCCGTTGAGTCCGTATGAGATTGCTTATGAAGCTCTTATGTCTTTTACCGACTTTCATTCAACCGAAACCGACCAAATGAATGTGGTCAGTGAAGAGTCACTTTTCACCTCACCCTTAGAACGGATAACGTTTCCCGAAGAAGTGTCATCTGACGAACAACTTCGCGAAATCCTAAGTGTAGATGATCTACCATGGGAAGATCTCCATCACAGATCTTCGTTTTTACCTAAGGATGATGCATTTGAAAATGATTTTTCATCTATCTTTACCGCTGAATATGTCAAAGACGCTCAGGATCCAACGAAACATTCTGATTCAGAGCTGAATTTAGGGAATATTTCTCGTACTATTCCCATTGATATTTCAGTGAAGCCCGGAATCGAGGAGAACATTCATATAGGTGCCGCATGTACTGAAGAAGAAATCCAAACTTACAAGGCCCTATTCCAAGAATTCCGCGACGTGTTTGCCTGGTCTTACGAGGAAATGCCGGGAATTGATCCTGCCATTGTTGTTCATGAAATCAAAACCTACCCGGATGCTAAACCCATTCGGCAACGGTTGCGTCAGATTCACCCTCGAAAAGCGGCTGCGATTAAAGCAGAAGTCGAAAAGCTGTTGAAAGCAGGTTTCATTTATCCGATCCCGTTAACGGATTGGGTATCGAATATTGTTCCCGTCAATAAAAAACAAGGAACAATAAGAATCTGTATCGACTATAGGGATATCAATCGAGCTTGTCCAAAAGACAACTATCCTACGCCTTATATCGATCAAATCATTGATGATTGTGCCGGAAGTGAGATGTTTTCCTTCATGGATGGTTTCTCAGGCTATAATCAAATCAATATTCTACCTGCCGATCAACCAAAAACGGCATTCATTTGTCCATGGGGGACATTTGCTTATTGCAAATTACCTTTTGGGCTTAAGAATGCCGGTGCTACTTTTCAACGGGCGATGTCTTATGCATTTCATGACATCAAGCACATTGTGCAACCCTATCTCGATGATTTGCCTGCTCATTCTTTACAACGAGCTGATCACCTTGTCCACCTACGAGCAATCTTTATGAGGTGTAGGCATTATCGAATTCGGTTGAATCCCCACAAGTGTGTTTTCTGTATAGAAACAGGTCGATTGCTGGGATTTGTTGTTTCAAAAGCCGGCATTCGCGTCGATCCCTCGAAAGTCGAGGCTATCATCAAATTGCCTCCTCCTTCGAGTTTGCGCCAACTCCAAAGTTTGCAAGGGAAAGCGAACTTTTTACGCCGATTCATCCCAAACTACGCCGAGGTCACTAAAGGTTTTACACGGTTGTTGAAACAGAACGCACAATTCTTTTGGGACGAGATTGCCCAACAATCTTTTGATGCACTGAAACACGCGTTGACCCATGCACCGTTATTGCATCCTCCCAACTACAACCAGGACTACTTCTTATACCTCGCAGCTTCGCATTCCACCATTGGAATGGTGTTAGTTCAAGAAGATGAATTCAAAGCAGAGCATGTGATATATTATCTTAGTAGAACCTTAAATCCCACTGAGTTAAAATATTCGCATGTGGAGAAATTGGCCCTGGCAGCCGTTCAAGCTGTCCAGCGTTTTCGTCACTACATTCTTCTCCGCAAGACTACAGTTATTTCGGATTGCAACCCTATGATTTATATTTTGACAAAACAACTGCTAGGGGGCAAGTACTCTAAATGGATTGTTATCCTGCAAGAGTTCGACTTGGAGTTCGAGAAGTCCAAGTCTAAGAAATCTTTAGTTTTTGCGGAATTGATGTGTGATTTCCCGAGTGCTGACACAGAGACTGTGGCAGAGGAGTCCATTGTGGACGAATCTTTGTTTCTTATTAGCACTTTAGATCCGTGGTATGGGGATATAATCATCTATCTCCAAACCCAAACCTTTCGGCCTGAAGCTTCCAAGGAAGACCGTCGAAAAATTCGGTTTCGATCCCAGCAATACAGAATTATTGGAGATACACTTTATCGCCGGGGGGCAGACTTAGTTTTTCGACGTTGTTTAACTCACGAAGAGGCTGAGAGAGTTTTGAATGATTGTCACTCTGGAGCATGTGGCGGTCATATGTCTGGGTATGCCACAGCTCAGAAGGTGTTGCGCGCTGGCTATTTCTGGCCGTCTATGTTTAAAGATTGTATCCTTGCTGTCAGAACATGCCACAACTGTCAAGTGTTTGATCGAAAGATGCGCGCTCCACCTGCTCCTCTCCACCCTATAATTGCCGCTGGTCCATTCGCCAAATGGGGCATTGACTTTATTACTTGTAACCCTCACTCGGCCGGGGGGCATGCGTATATCATCCTCGCGGTTGATTATTTTACAAAATGGGCCGAGGCGATGCCTACATTCGACGCAAGCGGCAAGACAGCTGCAGTTTTCGTATTCAATCATATCATAACTAGGTTTGGTGTCCCACAAGCAATCATTACTGACCATGGGAGCCATTTTCGAAACGTCATGATGACTGAGCTTACAAGCCAGCTTGGTTTGCGCCACGATAGCTCTACTCCTTATTATCCGCAAGCCAACGGTTTGGTTGAGTCAATCAACAAAGTTCTAGTCATCATGATTCGACGGATCATTGGTATCCATCGAACGAATTGGCATAACATGTTATTTTCGGCGCTATGGGCATATCGAACTTCAGTGAAAAATTCAACAGGTTTCACCCCTTTCCAGCTAGTTTATGGCTTAGAAGCTGTGTTACCTATTGAATGCGAAATCCCATCACTTCAAATGGCTGTCGAATTACTTCCAGCTACTTCCGAAGAGGAGAAACGGTTATTATACTTGGCTAAATTAGATGAGACTCGACGTGACGCTACTTTAGCTATCGAGACTCACGCGAAACGAATGAAAGCTCAGTACGATAAAAATGTAACCCCTCGAAGTTTTTCGGAAGGAGACCTAGTACTATTATATGATCAAGCTAACGATAAGCTAGGTGCCGGAAAATTCGTTCCCATGTGGCATGGGCCCTACATTGTAAAGCGAAAGCTAGCAAAAGGGGCTTATGAGTTAGTTGATTTTGATGGGGACTCTTTGGGTAAACCCAGAAATGGACTTTACCTAAAGAGGTATTATGCTTAAAATGATGGGTATGGAGAAATTTTTAGATAGGTTAGATTTCCTTTCTAGCTAGCAAGTGTGTTAGTTTAGTCAGTGTGCTTAGCTTAGCGAGTGTGGTTTTTCGTCATTATTCTGGCTTATCTTGGTTTTACTCTTGATATTGTAGATGTCGACGCCTCTCCAAACATACATTGGATTTGCTGATGGTGCTTGTCGTAATACACGGAATATCTCTTCCGCAGCTTGGGTTATCTATTCGCCCTCTGACGAGTTAGTTTCTATGCATGGGGTAAGCCTCGGTCAAACAACGAATAACATTGCAGAATACAGTGCAGTGGTTGAATTATTATCCGAATCTATTTCATTTGGAATTCGACGTTTGATAGTGAGGTTAGATTCTGAACTTGTTGTATTACAGCTTAATAGAGTTTATGCCATTAGAAATCCTGTGTTATTAAGGTTGTTTTTGAGAGTGCGTCTCTTGGAACGTGAATTTGATTACATTGAATATCAACATATTCCAAGGTCTTTGAATACATTAGCAGATGCAATTGCTTCTCGAATGTTGGACAGACATTTACGATAATCATGCAAGTAAATTTAAAAACATTTCATCACATATGTTAAACAAGATAAGCCGGTAATAGTGATATATATAGATAGAAGTGTGTCAAAAAATATATACATCGTCTTCGATCATAGGTTTAAAACACCTTATGATCGGCAAAATGATAGTACAAAAAGTCAAAAATGTCACATGTGACTACAAAAGTGACTAGTCAATCACTGGTGGTGCTCTCTGTACGACACCACTGCGCGGGCTACCTTACGCAAAAATCTCCTAAACGGTCCAGGGACCGCGACTACGAAGCGCTGAAGCCTGATAGGAATGTCGTCCATAGTAGTCTCAGGTATATCTGCCGTGAGACGCTCTAGATCATGCTCCAACTCAGCTAGTACTTCTGCTGTCGCGTCCTGTGGGGCCGGTACCGGTGCAGCTGGATGTAGTCTATCATAAGGCCGGAGGTTGGCTGGACGCTGTGGACCAACATCTGCATTTTGAAAAAGTTTACTATTAGTTTTGAGACGATATATATAAAAAATACAAAAAATACATAACTAGAAAACTTGTGAAAATAAAAAGTACCTCTGTCGTCCCATTGTTCTCCCTGTGGAAGAACCATGTCCGGATCACCTCTGAAATCCATTCCGGCATACGGAAAGTCCTGTATCACAAAAAGCTGGCCCTCTAACCAGTCAAAATAACTATCTGAGAATCGAACTACTGTCGCGCCCTCGTCAGGATGCCGGGCCATCACCGCAACCCATCGTATCAGCTTTGGCTGCTGAGGACCCAAGATATCAACAGTGAGTTGCTGAGGGATCAGCATTGGAATTCTCTCCAAGGCAAAGCTCACGACTATAGGCCCATATCCAAAAGTCTTTAGTCGTCCGTTCTTTGCCTTGGTCAGTTGGCTCTTCATATGAGCCGACACAGCTTCACACCAGTTGAAAATGGTGCCTTGGTAACAGTCAATTGCCATCCGCATTTGGGATCCGGAAGCAATGTGTAAAGCGGCCGCGCCGCAAATTCTGGTAACCGTGAACGCTATGACTTTGAGTTCCGGTAGAGTGATGTGTTTTATCTCTATGCCTTTTGAATGGTGAGCCCCAGGTGTGCACCAATTCTCGCGGAGACTATCAAGGGATTGGCCACCCGGCCTAGTCCCCGCAAGACTGAGTTGCTCACCTCTGTTTGGCAAGCCAGTGAGAAAGTATACATCCGAGGGCTCTATCTCGAGCTGGTGCCCTCCTATGTAAAAGCATTGTTCTTGTACGTTCCATCGCTCAACCAGCCATTCCAAGAATCTTACCTGGCCCCTCATGCCCGGTATGGTCCAATATTTGTATAATCCGCATGCTCTTAGGGCATCCAGGGAAGGTTGATGATTTATTGCAGCTTCATCTTCCTCTACATGCTCTCTTTCTCTCCAGTCTAACATGATTAATGCCCTGCATATCAAAAATAGCAATTAGAAATTAATTTGGGAATTTTTGGTGGTTTTTTGAGAGAGTTGGGGTTTTGAAATGCGCGTTTCTCGGAGGACGCACCCCGGCTTTGTAGCACAGGGCGCCCGGACGCAGCTGGCCTGAAGGCGGGCTGCGTCTTCCGACCGTTTTCCCGTATGAGAAAAAGTCGGGGGACGCAGGTCACCCGAAGGGCACCTGCGTCCGCCGAGAGGCGCATTCCAAAACCAAAACCCCCCCAAAAAATGAAACTAAAACCTAAAAATTGATTCTAAACGGATAGAAATGCAGAGTAGGATGTGTAAAATACCTGGATGAGACGGCGTTCGATTCCAACGGTCAGATTTTCCGCAGCGACCACGGGAAGTTTCTTGTCAAAAGCTCCTTTTTCAACCTCAACAGTGAAACGGTAAAAATGACATGGTAAAAGGTCTTTTTATAGGTTTTTTGGATGAATTAGTTCATTTTTTACCATGAAAAGATGTTTTTGAATGTATTTTTGCCTATTTTAAACAGGTATGAGTAATGTGTCGCTTTTGTGCAGGACAAAGGGATTTCGAGGGAAATTGTAATTTTTTCACAAACAAAAATATCAGAGTCATCTTTTAAGCCCTTTTCTGACTCCTAAAACATGAAAAGATCGCCGAGTGTTTCTTTTACACTCGTTAAAACGGAATTAAAAGACGGTCCCCTTTTAGCTCTTTTCTGACCGTAAAATCAGGAAAAGATTGCCGGGTTTTTGTCGTTTCAAACTCGATAAGGAAATAAAACGACGTGTCCTTGATCGCTTTTTACTTTTCAGGTTGACGACACTATTATGAAAGTACTCCTTGGTCGCAAGATCAAGCGGTTCCCCCAGGTATTATTTTATACTTTTTCGGGCTTGAGGGACACAAATATACGAAAAAGTTCAACGTGGAGTCTCCTTTAGTTTTTTCAGACTCTCTAAAATTGAAAAACGCCGAGTTTCTCCTATACTGGGCTCGTTAAACTTTTACAGTAGAGGACCTGTTCAATTACAAACAGGAACGAACCACTCCTTCCTAGGGTTCGAATTTAAACTAGGTTGGACTCGTCCGAAGGATGAGCTTATAATCAAGCATATGTTATCCTCCTCAAGCTTGTTAAAAATAAAGAGGTACTTGCCAGAAATGGTGGGGGAAAAGAGAGAAGAATGAACCTGTTTGTCACCTTTTGTCTCAGAAGAAACTTTATTACCACTCTTGAACACGACACTTTTCATTCACCTGGGTTGGGAAATCTTTTACCTCACAGTTGACCAAATCACTTTGAAAGTCTTTAACCGGGTTCCAGGGGTTAACTTTGAGTTATACGTCACCAAGCCATCTGTTGTGTCGTTATGTGTTCAAGAGGTCTGCAAGCAAAAACTTTCATCTGCAAAATACTTGTCATCCATTTGACCATCCCTGAGTCAGTCCTTACAGCAACATTTCTTCAACTTGAACAATGATTTCGTGTTGCAGGCTTGCCTGCAACGGGTCGCTTTCTATCGACATCGACACATTATCTAGAAAGATGACTTAGGAATCGACAGTACCTTGAAGTCTGCATGCATCAATGGCAGGTTTCTCGCCTTTGACGTCAGTTTACATCATTGACTTTCGATCAGAGGATTCCGTGAAGTGTTCGACATCAAAACATCTATTCACATTTCACGGGTTGTGCTTGGTACTTTGAGAACCATTGACATTACTGGTGGTTTCTCTCACGCTTGTTAACAGTTTACATCATTGACTGGTAATCAAGTGGTTTCTACCATGTTCGACATCGAATCATTTAATCACATGGCTAGAATCGTACCAATTCGGGAAGTAGAAGTGAAGACCCTGGATCTAGTTTCTACCATCCAGGCTGCGAGGAGTTTTGTATTCATTATCTATGTAGACTAATCATAAACAGATGGCTGCGTCCATACTGTGTCTACAAAAGTCTATAAAAATGATGTACTGCAAGATCATTCCTGTATCAGAATAGTTAGTCCATTAGTTAAAGTTTTGAATCTGAGTATGGGAATGCCTACCTCAGTGATGATATAATCTTATCCATGTATTTTGTGTTGAAAATTGCAGGTTCCAACCAGGCCATCCACAAGGCAATCCTTGAAATGATAAAGCGCTTCACCCTTCCTAGAATTACAAAACCCTATTCTATTCCAGGCTTCGCACTTTAGGGGGCAATCTGTTACACTAAAAAATGTCACCTTGACTACTTACAGTTAGTATGGCTCAAATCAACAGTCATGCTACCCTCTTAGGCAAGTCTCATGCCTCTGTTATCCATCTCAAACTCAAAGAAGAGAGAAAGTCTTGTAAAAACTATGTTTATCTCTGGGGTCGCAGGTTCTCTCTAGCCTTACCTGCGGGGACGCTGACCTTGTTCACAAAATATGCGTCCATGGACGCTCTGTATGTTAAGGGACAGGTGCGTCCCTCTGTAAAAGGCAAAATGCGCGAGTTTTATCTTGAAAAAGTTACTTGTGGTTACTTCTAGAACATTCTAGAGGTCGGTTTGATGAAATGGATGCGCCTCCAGTTGGTTCATGTATCTCTATTAAGGGGGAACTTATCCCATCAATAAGGGAGCTATCCCACCCAAAGAGGGGGATGATCCCATTGATAGTGGACCTGAATAACCTCTTTACAGCACTATAAATAAAGGCATTGAGCCAGAAGGAGAGGAGGTTGGAGCTATACATTTTCTTTGGGTAAATGCTGCAGGATTTAGGTCTTCCATTAGAGCCTTTGTGAGGAGAGATTGTCTTCACTTGATTCTACTTGGGAGAGGGTGAGCTTTGTCAAAGTAGAGGAAAACCCTTGATGGACCCTGGGAGGAACTTGCACAACACCAAGGCCAGGTTGTAAGAGTTTCTTTGTTTCGTTATTAATACAAACTGGTTTATTTTTCTCAATAGCTTGTGTTAATGAGTTATTTCATGTGTTCCTTGGTCTGCATGTTGAATATATGTTTTATTATATGAAATTCAAGTGCTTGGTAATTGTTTGATTGTTTGTGGTTGCAGGAATTGACTTGAAGGAGGAGCTCATCCGGATCGTCAAGAACGGACTTCAACAACAGCGTTTTGGAATAAGGTAAGCCTAAACACTTGTAGTTTTCATGTTGTAAAAGGTGTATTTAGAGAAAGATCACTCCATTTTGTCTTGTTTGTCATTAGAATGTCTTAGACTTCTAGGAAGGTCAGTCGTGTCCGCACCCTTAACAGATTCCGTGTGACAGGGTGTGGAGCATGATTATTTAGAGGTCTTTGTTTCAACCGGATGTATACCCCTCCACACTGGGGGGTGCGAGGGGGACTTGTTCCCCCTGTGGGGGTTCGGGGGGGGGTGGGTGGGGGGGGGGGGGAGGGGGGGGGCATCCTCGTTGGCTGGAGGGTCTGGAGGCCAGCGGTCCCTCAGCAGGGGTTTCGAGGGCAGTGCCCCCGAAGCTAAAAACAGATGTAAAATTTCCTAGTAAAAGTACAGTAATTTCTAGTCAATTTGAGTCGTTCATTAGGTGAATGATCTGACGGTAGAATTTATGTTTAGTTTAGGGTTTCTTGCCCTAGAAGGCAACCCCTCTCTTTGTATGAGGGCATTGTATTGAGGCTATGTAATAGATGTGTATTCTCAAAGCAAGAAATAGAGAGGTGAGACTATGAGACAAAACAGAGGATATTACAGCGGATCTGTTGTAGGTTGTGTCTCTTCATTTTGCTGGATAATAGAAAGGAAGGATTGGCTGTTTGAGGTGGACGTAGCCCAAACTAGGTGAACCACATATATCTATGTCTCTCTGGTTTTATGTGTTTGTGTTTTTCCCCATATTATATGTCTTGCATTTCTCTGTCATATATATAATTTTTCTAACAATTTGATCAAAGAAATACATGAAACTTTTGTTTGCCTCAATCATTTTTATTTATTTTTCGTTGTGTGTTTATTCGTGTGTCCAAGGTTTTGGAGTCAGTTGAAGTTGTAGTATGCTATAATATTATGAAAAAAGCAAATTATGTAAAACCACAAAGAACATGTCAATTATTGAACAAACTAATGTAACTCGTCATGCTCTAGGAGCATTAGTTACATGTACTTCTTAATAAGGTCAAAGTGGTGTGACCTGTCATGCTCTAGGAACATCAGTATAGGTTATTTTATACGAGGTCAAGTTGTAGAATTATTTTCTAAAGACATTTTTTACCCAAAATGTTATTCTAGATAACTGATGAATGCTAGGGAAGGTCGTGTATTCATCAGATGGTGGTAGTTCCATAGGATAGTTCAAAATCAAGATTGTCCTTTGGGAGGTCTAGAATTATCAGTTCTGCAAAGTACATCAACGATGGTTGAAAGTGGTTATGTCTTAAATGTATCAAGTGTGAAGTTCAAAAGTGTGGAGAAGAAAAGAGAGGAAATCATGAGATTTCAGAGTGGATTTGAGTGCTAGTGATGCCCATATCATACAAATGTGACATAGATTCATATTGTTGTTGTAACAAGCATTTTTTTTTTATGTTTGTCATGTAAGCATTAAGGGAGGGACTTGGAAGTAATGATTCCATGTGTCATTGTGAGTCTCGTGGTGTCAATATAAAAGTAGTTGTTTTCCTATATGTGAGTTGTATTTGTTAGCCTCGCTAGCAAAAGACCCAAAATTGGATCCATATATGCTCTAAAAGTTTCCAAATTTGCCTACAAATCATCCTAAGGGATCCAAAAATGCTCTTGAAATCTTCAGCATTTGCTCAGAATCATCCAAAGGTCAAAATCAGGGCAAGAGGAGAGCCCTTGGAAGGGCGGAAATACATTATCGGTAGGTAAAATCCCAAAGAAAACAATGAAAATCAAGTATCACAGGCTTAAGCAGAGGAATGAACAGCAGCCATTAGATCTGGCCGATCAACGATCCAGATCTGATCAGCAGGAGGAAATTGGCAGAACTCGGCGCAGGCCGAAGGGAACTTGTGATGGAAATTGGCGATCACTATCGGGGATTACTATGAGTGCTAACCATGGACCTCTGGCTTGGGCAATATGCCATTTCGATCAGATCGCATCGTTGTATCACAGCGGAACAGCACTAAGGGGCAGGGCCTATGCATATACATATGGGCAACCCAATAGCCAGACCTGACGATCATATATATGATATTTCATAATATCTCAGGTCCGCTAAAGCCCATTTTTAATGTATTTCAATGTTTTTTTGTGTATTTCAAAAATACAAAGGGAAGATTGTGGATAGGCCTTTTTGCGACTTGCGATAGCAATAAAGACTGGACCCGATGGGATTCAGAACAAAAATATATAAAATTTGAAGTCCGCAAAAGCCATTTTTCAATGTATTTCATGTATTTTTGTGTTTAATGAAATACAAAGGAAATGGGCCAAATGCGACTTGCGATGGCGACAAGGACGGACCCGATGGGTTTCGAAATAGAAATGCATATATTTTCAAGTCCGCCAAAGCCCATTTTCATGCATTTTTCAGTGTTTTTTGCGTATTTCATAATACACGAAAAATACACAGGAGCAGGCTTTTTGCAACTTGCGATGGAAACAAGGGCAGACCCGAGAGATGAATAAACCATACTTGAGGACTTTTGAAGTCCGAAAGAAACAAAAAGAAGCAGGATTTCTCATTATTGCAATGTTTTCTCTATGAAACATAAAATAGTCATGTATTAACAGAAAGGGGCCATTTAAAGGGATTATAAGGGCTCGAAGACCCATTGCGCCATATAACAGACCCCAAGAGACATATTGTCAGGAAACAGGGGTCGAAAAAGGAAAAAGAAGGGCCACAGCACGCAGCTCGCCTGAAACAGAAGAATCATGGTTATCAACAGCACAGCTCAGCTGAAGACAATAGAGATCATGGAGCAGACAGCGCAGCTGTCCAAAACAAACAAAAATATCAAAGGCCACAATGCAGCTCATTAAAACAGGCATCATGGGGCATCTCTGGCATGAGAGAGCTCCCAGACAACGCATCAAACTACTTGAAGGTGTTTATTCCTTTGTTAGAAGGAGAAAACCTCCGAGCCATGCTTGCCTATTGAGGGAATCAATCAGTTAACAAGACAGATCAGACAGATTAAGACTCTGAGCCTCAGAAGGCTCAGCATCATTGTAAAGAGCTATAAATATCTGAAAGCAAAATAATACAGGTTCAACTTCTGGAGACTAATGAGACTTTGCTACTCAAGCTTCTCATCTTCATTCATTAGTAATACAAGCTTCTTTTGTTGTTATATGTTCAATGTCCATTTTCTCTTCTGCTCTAAGCTTGCACTTGAATAGGTTGTTCATGTTTCTTTTGTGTCTAATGCCAGATAACTATCATCTTATCTCTGCGTTGATGAATTAGATTTGCAAGCTTCTTTGCTGCTCGTATCTAGCCATTCATATGTGGTCATATATGCATCTGCCGGTACAGTCAGTATTCTCTTTTGCTGCTTGTAGCTAGCCATTCATTTATGTTTATGTATGCATCTGCCGGTATGGTTAGTATTCTCCATCCATTCATTAAATCTACAAACTATTGAGAATTAGTGATCTAAAGCTTTGTAAGCTGAGGGTGTTCATGCATGTCTTGAGTAAAAACATAGTTGAAATGGTTATCTGGCTTGATCCAAATCATCATTTATTCCAATAGTTCAGAGAACAATATTGAAGATTATATGTTACCAGGCATCTCCGAGCTACAACCTAGGAGAGTTTCTTGGAGTGATAACATAATTGGCGCCATTGCTGAGGAGAGGAAATTGAAGCTCAACTTTCCTGGGAAATGACAAAGCCTAGGCACTTTTTTTGTTGTAATCATCTATCTAGCGACTCTACTAGAGGCCGAACCTCTTGGATACTCCACTTCTTAGTTCTGGCTTAGTTTGTGAGGCATAATAGGAGAAATCCTCAGAAGCTACAAGCTAACCCAGTACCTGACCCTGAAAAAACCATCAAAGAGAGAAAGGTATTGCAGAAAGGAGCATCAGGTTCAGGTAAACCTAAACAATCTTCTACATCTCTTCAAGAAAGGCTTGTAATAGAACAAATACAAGTTGAGAGTATAGCATATAGTACTAGTAGTGAAGAAAAACTCTTAGAAATTCATAAATCCCCTTATTATTTAGGTTCTCCTTTTGTTGTAAGCCCAAAGGAAACCTCACCTCCTATCCATCATACTCCTTTAGTCTTATCAGTCACTCCTCATCCCTCTATCATTCAGAATTCCAGTACTCTTTTAGCCACCACAACGATGGTAGGTCCACAAGCACCTACCAAAATGGAAAGAATCATAGCTGCTAGGTATGGACCTCTAATACTGCCCACTCCTTTCAATGCCATGCCTACTAGAGAATACTAGAAGTAGAGGCCTAAGTTCACTGGGACTGAAGGTGTTACAGCTGAAGAACATCTTGAATCTTTCTATAGCTATGCTGATAACCTGGAGATTAGTGAAGATGATGTGTGGATGAGAGTCTTTGTCTAACGCCTAGATGGAGAGGCTAGAAAATGGTTTAGAGAACTAACACCAAGATCTATAACAGATATTGAAGCTTTAGATGATGCATTCCTAAAGCATTGGGGGGATAAGAAGGATCTCCTCTACTACCACACTGAGTTTGGGAACTTAAAGAGGGAAAATGGTGAGTTTTCGTCTAATTTTAATAAGAGGTTTAACCGTATGTACAACAAGATACCAGTTGAAGTAAAACCCACTACTACCTCAGTTAAACTCACCTATGCTAGTGCTTTTGACTTTGACTTCTGCCTACTATTGAGAGAGAGGCGATGTGCTACTTTGGCTGACATGCAGGATGCAGCCTTGGAAGTGGAATCAAACATCATGGCTGCAGAGAAGCTCAAGGGAAATGTTGATAGAAGAAGACAGAGCGGCGTGTCTTCATCATCCTCTGATCCTAAGATAGATAAAATGATCAAGTCAATAGCCTCTGAAATCTCCAAATTGAAGGTTGAGCAGCACCTGGAGAAAGGAAGAGTTCCTAATACCTTTGCTCCTAGAAATCCAAATCCAAATCCATATAGAAGAACTAATGAGCAGTTGTAGATTTTTCAAAGAAACAAAGATGCCAATGAAGACCAAAGGGTGAAGGCTAATTTTCAATCACCAGATCAACCAAGAATGGGATGGTGAAGCTATTCTTCAAACTGTAGATCAGCAAAGATATAATTTGAGGTCAAATATAAATAATGCCAAGGAAACTCCTATTCAAAGATCTGTTGTCCCTGCAGTACAACAAGCTAATAAGCAAAAACATCCGATAGTTGATCCCATCATCCTCAAAGCTCCAACTCATGAGGTAAGAGGCCTTGATAAGTCTCCTTCTCCTTTCAGTTTTCAATCAGAAATTCAGAAGCTAAGAATACCTATGCCTCTGATTGAACTAGTGAAGAATGAGTCCTTCAAAAGATCCATCCTCGAGGCCCTTGAGCCTAAAGCCATCCAAGCCTCCACTGACTATGTAAATCTGCAAGATGACAAGCCAGCTGTTATTCTTAGCCCAATGATTGAGAATTGTGAAGACAGCTCCCCATCATTCTATGTCTCACTGACTATTCATGAAAAAATCCTTCACAACTGCCTTTTGGACACTGGAGCCAGCCATAATCTAATGCCCAAGGCTGTCATGGATGAGTTGGGTCTTGACATCACTAAGCCTTATCATGACCTGTTTTCTTTTGACTCTAGAAAAGTGAAATGTCTAGGATTAATCAAGGACCTAGCCATCACTTTGTCTCAGCTGCTTATGAAAAGAATGATGATGGATATTGTGGTAGCAGATGTACCCCCCAAGTTTGGCATGTTACTTTCCAGAGGTTGGATCAAGAGATTAGGTGGATCATTACAAAATGATCTGTCTTATGCTACTGTCCCAGTTTTCGAAGGTGAGAGTAAGAGATTATACAGAGAGGTGCAGTTGTCTTATATCATCAGTGATGCGAAGAATCCTACTAATCATCCCATCTATGCTGTTGACACTAATTTTCGAGCATGCATTCTCCATATTGAAGAATCCCAGTTGGCTCCACGCAGCTTAAAAAACCAGTTTTCCAAATCATTGAGGAATAAGGCCCACAGATTTGGGACATGTTCTTTGATGGAGCTTGCTCTAAGGAAGCTGCTAGGGCAGGTGTAGTCCTTGTGTCCCCCACACAGGAATACATTCATTTATCTATTAAATTCACCTTTCATGTCACAAATAACATAGCAGAATACGAAGCTTTGATTTTGGGCTTAAGCGTTGCTAAAGAAATGGGTATCAAAAGACTAAAAGTGTTTGGAGATGCAAACCTCATCATTCAGCAAGTCAATAAAGCATTCCAAGCAGAGCATCCAAGGCTAAAAGCATACAGAGATGAGGTATGGAGGCTAAATGATTCTTTTAATAATTTAAGAATTTCTTATATTCTGAGAATGAAGAACCAACTTGCTGACTCCCTTGTTGTGCCCGCTAGCACATTTATTCCTCCTTTGCCTCCTAAATTGACATATGAAGTTTAGGTAAAATATAGACCGTCTCTGCCTGACAATGTCAAATATTGGAGAGTTTTTGAAGACGATGAGGAAATTAATAGGTTTTTACAAGTCGTTGAGGAATTTCTGAAATGCACATTGACCAAGAAAATGAAACCATGGAAGAATGCGGCCAGTCCAAGCTAAAAAACGAGGTCGGCCAAGGAAGCATCGTCCAACTGCCTAGTAATCATATACCAAAAGGATTGGTGCCTCTACAG
Source organism: Pinus tabuliformis (assembly GCA_031772625.1). Lineage (NCBI taxonomy): Eukaryota > Viridiplantae > Streptophyta > Pinopsida > Pinales > Pinaceae > Pinus > Pinus tabuliformis. The sequence goes on along the minus strand of CM062807.1, from coordinate 629,431,256 downwards.
AAATTATTCGACCATAAAGATGTGCCTTATAAGCCTGCCAAAACAGAAAATGATTATGTTGTTTGTAAACATAATATAGGAAGCCCAGTCCATCCTAAATTCATCAATTTGTCGACTCATTTGTCTTCTAACTAGAATTCCGAGTATTGCACCCTCATGAAGCAATTCGTTGATATTTTTTTCCTGGGAATACAGTGATCTTAAAACCTATGATACAAACATCATTCAGCACAAGATTCCACTGGAAAAGAACACTACCCCTTTTAAGCAGAAATTAAGACCTATCAGCAGTCTCTTATTGCCTTTGATTGAGAAAGAGATCAAGAAGTTATTGGATGCCAAAATCATAGTTCCCCTAAGGTATTCAAAATGGATAGCTAACCTTGTGGTAGTAAGAAAGAAAAATGGAGAAATCAGGCTTTGTGTTGACTACAGAAATCTGAACAAGTGCTCTAAAAAGGATAACTACCCCCTGCCTAAGATGGAACACTTACTGCAAAGAGTTTCAGGGGCTAGAGTCATGTCTTTCTTAGATGGATTTTCAAGTTACAATCAGGTTGTTGTACATCAAGAAGATCAGGAAAAGACCGCCTTCACTACCTCTTGGGGAACTTTCATGTACTCCAAGATGCTTTTCAGACTAATGCATGTTGGGGCTACTTTTCAGAGGGCCATGGACATAGCTTTTGTGGGAGAGAAAGATAAGTTTGTCCTTATTTATCTTGATGACATAACAGTCTTCTCCAGCAACCACAAAGACCATTTACAGCATTTGAAGAAAGTCTTTCTAAAGTGCAGACAGTTTGGAATTTCGGTTAACCCAAAGAAGTCACAGTTTGCTCTAGAAGAAGGCAAACTTCTGGGACATATTGTTTCTACTGAAGGTGTAAAGATTGATCTAGCAAGGGTTCAAGCTATCCAGACATTGTCCATCCCAAGGTCAAAAAGGGACATTCAATCCTTCTTGGGTAAGATTAACTTTGTAGGGAGGTTCATTCCAAACTTTGCAGAGCTAGTAAAGCACATCACTTCCATGCTGAAGAAAGGATCAGAAATAAAATGGACAGATGCTTCAAGAAGCTATTTTGAAGCCATCAAGCAAGCTATCATGGAAGCTCCCACTCTAATCAGCCTAGATTACACTAAGGAGTTTTGTATCTTCTCTTTTGCCTCTTATGATACACTTGCAGTAGTTTTGTTGCAGAAAAATGATGAAGGCATAGAGCAGCCTGTGGCCTTTTTCAGCAAGACTCTAAGGGATGTTGAACTAAGGTATGACCTTATTGAAAAACAAGCTTATGGTCTCATAAAATCTTTAAAGGCATTCAGAATTTATATTTTGCATTCCAAAGTGGTTGTATATGTACCTTCAGCCTCAGTAAAGGATGTCTTAACACAACCAGATATTGATGGAAAGAGAGCTAAATGGATTGTAAAATTCATAGAGTTTAACATAGAGGTGAAGCCCACTAAGCTTGTCAAAGGCCAGGGCTTGGCTAAATTTATGGCTGAAGAAAATTGCATCTTCTTAGACATAAATTGCATGGGTCTAGATTCATATGAGGAGCAGACAAAGGGAGCAACAGAAGAACAAAATCAAAATCAGTCTCTGGCTAAAAATCTAGCCACCTGTGAATGGTATTCCAACATAGTTCATTTCTTGTAGAAGCTAGAAGTCCCTCCAGGGCTTAGCTCAAGTCAATCGTGGGGCATTAAACTCAGATCATCCAAATTCTGCATTAATAAAAATATGCTTTATTGGAAAGACCCATCAGGAATCCTCTTGAGATGTCTAGATAAAGAAAAATCTATGGAAGTCATACACTAGTTCCATTCAAGCATCTGTGGAGGGCATCATTATTGGAAAACCACAGCCCAAAAAATATTGAGGGCTAGGTATTATTGGCCTACTCTGTTCTCTGATGTGTTTTCTTTTGTTAAAGCTTGTGACAAGTGTCAGAGGTTTGCAGGAAGACCAGCTAAAATCTCTGCCCTTGAAGCGAGTACATGTCAATGGTCCCTTCCAACAGTGGGGCTTGGACTTTATAGGTGAGATCAACCCACATTCCAGTGGCCAACAGAAATGGATCTTAGTAGCCACTGATTATTTCACCAAGTGGATTGAGGCTATACCCACTAAGAATGCCAATAATCAAGTTGTCATAAAGTTCTTGAATTAGAATATTTTCACTAGATTTGGTTGCCCAACCAAACTAGTCAGTGATAATGTAGCAGCGTTCAAGGAAAAATAAATGGTGGACATGACTGAATCCATGGGCATTCAAGTGGTGCATTCTACCTCATATTATCCTCAAGGCAATGGCCTGGCAAAATCATCTAACAAGAGTCTGGTAAGGGTAATCAAAAAACTATTAGAGGACATCAAAAAGAGTTGGGATTCCAAGTTGAAGTTTGCACTATGGGCTGACAGAGTTACCATCAAAAATTCCATAGGGAATTGTCCATTTAAATTGGTTTATGGCACTAATGTTGTTTTCCCTATCCAGCTGATCCTCCCTGTGGCTAATTTCTTGCAAGAAGAACAAGATGAAGAGAATGACATGGTAAGAGGAATGAATAACCAGGTTGAACTACATCAGATCAGAGAGTAGCTAGTTGAGAAATCAAAGGCTCATCAGAAGAAAATCAAAGAAACCTTTGACACGAAGGAAAAAGTGGAAAATTTCCAAGTTGGTGATAGGGTGCTTAAATGGGATGCATTTAAGGAAAAGAAAGGTAATCATGGCAAGTTTCACTCCTTATGGACAGGTCCATTCATCATCACTCAAATTCAACAGAACAATACATTCATTCTGCATAGTTTGGAAGGAGAAGATACCTTTGGTAGCCCAGTAAATGGGAGGCTCTTGAAACTTTATTTTGTTTAAGGCTTCAAATCCTTGTTATTGTAAATATGTTTTTTTAATTTTTATTTCATTACAAAATAGACTCCATGCCCAATGGAACACTAGGAGGAAGTTTTGATTTTGTTTTTACAGGAAAGGCATTAATTTGTGATCCTTGAAACCTTACAGGGAGGATTTCATCCCCAGAAGGAGCTAGTGTTAGCCTCGCTAGCAAAAGGCCCAAAATTGGATACATATATGCTCTTAAAGTTTCCAAATTTTCTTACAAATCATCCCAAGGGATCTAAAAATGCTCTTGAAATATTCAGCATTTGCTCAAAATCATCCAAAGGTCAAAATCAACGCAAGAGGAGAGCCATTGGAAGGGTGAAATACACTATTGGGAGGTAAAAACCCCAAAGAAAACAATGAAAATCAAGTATTGCAGGCTTAAGTAGAGGAATGAACAGTAGTCGTCAGGTCTGGCCAATCAATGGTCTAGATCTGATTGGAGGGAGGCAATCAGCGGAAATCGGTGCGGGCCCAAGGGAACTTGCGATGGCGATCGACGATCACTATCGGGGATTACTATGAGCGCTAACCATGGACCTCTAGCTTGAGCGATATGCAATTGCGATCAGATCACATCGTTGTATCGCAGCGAAACAACACTAAGGGGCGGGGCATATGCATATACATATGGGCGACCCGATAGCTGGACCTGATGATCATATATATGATATTTCATAATATTTCAGGTCCGTTGAAGCCCATTTTTAATGTATTTCAAAGTTTTTCATGTATTACAAAAATACAAAGGGAAGAATATGGATAGGCCTTTTTGCGACTTGCGATAGCGATAAAGCCCGGACCTGATGGGATTTGGAACAAAAATATATAAAATTTGAAGTTCGCAAAAGCCATTTTTCAATGTATTTCATGTATTTTTGTTTTTAACGAAATACAAAGGGAACGGGCCAAATGTGACTTGCAATGGCGACAAGGACAGACCCAATGGGTTTCGAAATAGAAATACATATATTATCAAGTCCGCCAAAGCCCATCTTCATGTTTTTTTCAGTGTTTTTGCATATTTCATAATACAAGGAAAATACACAGGAGCAGGATTTTTGCGACTTGCGATGGTGACAAGGGCAGACCCGAGAGATGAATAAACCATACTTGAGGACTTTTGAAGTCCGAAAGAAACAGAAAGAAGCAAGATTTCTCATTGTTGCAGTGTTTTCTATATGAAATAGAAAACAATCAAGTATTAACAGAAAGGGGCCATTTAAAGGGATTATAAGGGCCCGAATACCCATTCCAGCATATAATAGAGCCCGGGAGAAATATTGTTGGCAAACAGGGGTCGGAAAGGGAAAAAGAAGGACCACAGCATGTAGCTCGCCTGAAATAGAAACATCATGGGCATCAACAGCACAGCTCAGCCGAAGACAACAGAGATCATGGAGTAGATAGCGCAACTTTCCAAAACAAACAGAAATATCAAAGGCCACAACACTGCTCGTCAAAACAAGCATCATGAGGCATATCTGGCACGAGAGAGCTCCCAGACAGGGCATCAAACTACCTAAAGGTGGTTATTCCTCTATCAGAAGGAGAAAACCTCCAAGTCATGCTTGCCTATTGAGGGAATCAATCAGTGAACAAGATAGATCAGACAGATTAAGACTCTGAGCCTCAGAAGGCTCAGCATCATTGTAAAGAGCTACAAATATCTGAAAGCAAAATAATACAGGTTCAACTTCTAGAGACTAATGAGACTTTGATACTCAAGCTTCTCATCTTCATTCATTAGTAATACAAGCTTCTTTTGTTGTTATATGTTCAATGCCAATTTTCTCTTCTACTCTAAGCTTGCACTTGAACAAGTTATTCATGTTTATTTTGTGTTTAATGCCAGATAACTGTCATCTTATCTCTGCGTTGATGAATTAGATTTGCAAGCTTCTTTGTTGCCTGTAGCTAGCCATTCATATGTGGTCATATATGCATCTGCTAGTACAGTCAGTATTCTCTTTTGTTGCCTGTAGCTAGACATTCATTTATGTTTATGTATGCATCTACCAGTATGGTCAGTATTCTCCATCCATTCATTGAGTCTACAAACTATTGAGCATTAGTGGTCTAAAGCCTTGTAAGTTGACGGTGTTCATGCATGTCTTAAGTAGAAACATAATTGAAATGGTTATCTGGCTTGATCCAAACCATCATTTATTCCAATAGTTCAAAGAACAATATTGAAGATTATATGTTACCAAGCATCTCCGAGTTGCAACCTAGGAGAGTTTCTTGGAGTGATAACAGTATTAACTATCTAGATCCACTTTCTTAGGATCTCAATTTATAGAAGTCAGTGATCTAGATATTATATATATGTAAACATTGTGATCAATAAAATATGAAGTGTGTGTGATTTGTGTATAACAATGTGCTCTCTCAAATTTCTAAGTGAGTTGACATATAACATAAAATGAACATAAATATATCTTATTTCTCAATCTTTCATTCACTAAAAATTTGATTTGAGAAATGTTTTGTCCTTTATACTTATAAGTTATGTATTATATTGTATATAGTATTATCCCTCATTTAGATGCTAAACAAATCAAAATTAGTGAGAATATCTCCCATGAAAACATGGTTGAGTTATCAAAAATCGCTTAGCCTACATGTGAAAAAACTATGTATTTTGTATAATAAATATAAAATATTAATAAGTAAAAATATTGTGTGAAGGATAATTTTAGATTTATAAACCTAAATACAACAAACTATATATATATATATATATATATATATATATATATATATATATATATATATATATATATATATATATATATATATATATATATATATATATATATATATATTGGTTTGAAACAAAAGAAAACTGCATTATGAGACATTTACTTATAATTGAAGTAACTTAGTTTATGGCTAAAAGTAAAGTTCCTATCAATTTTATACTCTCGTCATCATTTTAATACCCTGTCGGTGGGGATGGGTCTGGAGAATTGTGTCCTCGTTAGCAAATGACATGATCCGACATAATGCACACATAGTACTTGTGGGTTTGGAAAATTATCTCCTTGTTGGCCAACAACAACGTAACATATTGTTGATGTGCCACATGCTCCTGCTTTACATCGCTTCCACTCTACCAGACGAATAGCATTTGATACAATGGATGACAACCTACCACATAGTAATGTGTCATATTCTCCTCCTTTGCTCATTTCTGGTGCACAACAACCGAAGAGTGTTCACGACCATGTAGCACGACAGTTAGTATGCCAAGTGGGCGACTGGATTATTGGAATTCAAATAAGTAGTATGCAATCTGTATTTTCCATTAATGGACGAGTATTTTATTATTTTTAAATTATTAAATAATTTATTTGCAATGGCTTTAATTTTTATTAAATGTTTAAATGTTCATTGATGGAAATAATGATTTCTTCATTAGTAGATTCTTTTTTTTCACTTACTGGTTCACGGATACCCGGGTCAGTGGGTAGCCGCTACGTCCAGGGTTTTAAACACTGAGTGGACGCCACCCGAAGGGCATCAACACCCCTCGGCCTATTTACTGACCTAACCCCAAGAGCTTTCAGGATTCGACCTTATGACCTCCCATTGGCGAGGCACTTGATTTGACCGATCGAGCTAACTCTTGGGGCTTTCATTAGTAGATTCTATTTAAATTAGAATTGATTTAATGGTTACTGAATGAACTAATAATTTGCATGCTTTCTAAATGGAATAATGAAATATTATAACATCACATATGGATATGGTAATGTCTTATGTGACAAAGAATGAAAAGAAAATGTGGAGAAGAGGATTTCTCTTCTCAATGCTCAAAATAGTTAAATAGAATTGCATAGGAGACATGAACTATAAATGACTACCGTGAGACTAAGTTGAAGTCAACAGAACTGGATTAAACTAAAACTAATTATGACACTTGGATGGACAGATGTGACACCTAGCAAGTGGTTAAAATTAGATTCTCCAACACTCCCCCTTAATTTTAACCACATAAAAATTTAATTAAGAAGTTTGTTGGTCTAAGTCTCAGCTAGAATTACAATTATAATTTCTTTTTCTTTTTCTTTTCTTCTAGATCCTATAGCCTCTAAATTGTTTTAACTTTTTCTTTTTGTTGTATCATTCAAACCTCAGTTTCTTCATTTGTTGGTGTAGGTCTTCTATTGTTCCAGGTTATCTAAGCATGTCTTGGAATTCTTCAAAAATAAGCTTGTATGTGGATTGTTGCCACGGGTCATCTTCTGTAGTGTTCTTTTCATCATCCATCTTTTGCTGCAACATAAGTCCATAATACATTTTCGACTCTTTAGGACTACAATGCATGAAAATTTCATTAAGGTTTTCAGCAGCCATGTTGTATTCAACATTCATTTTTGCAACTTCATAGCAGAATTTATCAAAACATGGTGTTGCAAGCCATGCTTCAAGGAAATTTAACTCTTCTTCATAATCATTTTTCTTACCTGCACATTGGAAATCAATGGTAACTGTAAAAACATCTGCAGAACCACATTGGTTCTATTCTTTCTACTCTACGATGAGAGACTTCTCTTGTTGTGCTTCTTTCTCTGCCTCTTCCTTTGTCTTTGTCTCTGTTTTCTCTTTGTGGGCTTCCTTCTTCGCCTTTGCCTCTATCTTTGTGTCTGTCTCTCACTCTGTCTCTATTTTCTCCTTTTGGGCCTCATTCTTTTCCTCTACCTCTATCTCTATCTCTGTCTTACAACAAACTAAGTTCACGTTGGAATACAAACACATGTGCCACTTGCTTAGCTATTCTAGTGATTTATTACGCAACTCAATCTTCCATCATCTCTATGAAAGAGAGGGATGACATCATATCTTACCATGCTCCAATATGTATACCTTATTAATAGGCCTTGCAACAACCTTAGGGAATACATCATGCCTATTGCTAGGTTTTAGACCTTGGACCAAACACTCTACAATATTCCCGCATTGTTGTGGTTATCCATAGCATACTAGCTCATTAACCAAGCGTTAGAACCATCGACGATGTCGACATTTTCTCATCCATATAGCTACACGTGGTATCTCCTTAACCTAGCGTCAGCACTAGTGGCTCGATATACATTCTTTCATCCATGTAACTACATGACCTTTCTCTTGCTATATCTCTAGTCCATGTTGATCCATAATTTAAACGCACTACCTAACCTCCAATTAGCATTCATCTACTATGCTTATGTCACCTTGAACTAGCCTTCTTACTATAGGTACAATATCCTCAAAACAACTTGGATCTACTACACCCATCTCTCATCATCGCATGTATAACCACACAACATGTGCAACATTTCCCTTAGTTTTGATACCATTGTTATAAAAAGAGAAATAAATAAAAATAGAATAGGAACACATAAAGGAAACAAAAAATCGACACCTGTCACATGCAAATTAACTCAACAATACAATAACATAAATATTTTTTATTTATTTAAAATGACCATTATTTACCTACTAATTAATTGCAATGAATGTTAATAGTCACAGAATTGTTAATTGGCACAGTTGAAAAGAAAGGTTCACTTCCTACTACCGAGTTTAATGAGAACATTATTCAAATTCAAGCATGGCTTTAATACATTCTGTAGCAAATGGGAATCATGTACATAAGGTTATGGTTGCGTTTTTAATTCATTTATAGTCGAGTGTTATTGCAATACTAAGTTCTTAACTCATGCTGGGTGGACCTCAGACTTCGAGTCTCGTCACTAGGTGTGCACCCCTCCTACCGCCACATGTAGTGATCCAACGATGGTATTGTCCTGCATTCATTCGATGGCTAGGATCATTTGCGAAAGATTTAGGGTAACTTCTTATTGGGTTGTTGCATACAGGGCTCACTTTCCTTCCTCTCCACCATGTAACTTGGCTCTGTAACCCTCGTTCCATGGTTTCCTTCCTCCTACGGGAGGAGCGCAAGGCCTCTGAAAATTGACACGCCATGACCCCTCAACTCCCTTCCACTCTGCATTATGCTTAAATGCCACATTGTAATACTGCATACAGTGTTTTACTGCATGGGGTTTCTTCAATCACCGCTGGTATAGGTAACAGAATTAAGTCTATTTTGTTTTTTCCATTAACATTTGTTTAACCAGCTTCTTTCATTTTCTTGTGGCCGATTTATACTTATGGAATCTAACCTAAAGGTTGATTTCATTTTCAGGTTAACAGGATAGCCACTAAGTTCGTCGGCTCTGACAGTTATCTAGCAACATTGTTCCTACGCTACCAGGTTGGCAAACACATAGCCCTTGATTCTTTGTTGCACTTCGACTCATTGACGATCCTCAGAGGACTATGGTCACGTGTTTGGATCATGGGATAACCCTAGAGTTCTTACCCTGTATTTGGTTAATTCTTGAATTTTTGTTTATCCTTCTGCTCTATGCTCATAGTATCATATGAGGGTTTATACTTGAGCTATCCTTGGTCGGATTACGTTGAGGGTATTTATGCTCTTTGGCCATACTAAAATGTTCACCGTGATATTTCTAAGTTTCCAATATTGATGTTCGTAGTGGATGTTTCAGATGTGTATATTTGTTCTTTTAATTTAAGAAGTTATGCTTATGGTTAATACTACTATTTGATTAGTAAATTCATGGATAGTTAATTATCTCTCTATTGGAACCAAATGACTTGTCTTAATTTCCTTTCTTGTAAATTGTAATGACTTCCTTCATGCTATTGATTTTCGTTACATACTTAGCTAGAAATGGTGGCGATACTCCCCTTGATGTTAAGGTCGAGTTTACCATTTAACCCTATCTTGGTTCCTACTTCTCAAGCTTGATACATTTCACAGGTGTTTCCAACATTTAAGGTAATCAATTACTTTCCAGAATTGTTGTGCTTCTAATTCTTGTCTCGGCTAGTGGTCAACTGTGGAAACAACCCCATATGTTTATTTCTGCCATTAGTTTCTCTCTTAACAGGTATGGATATTAACCTTTTGTTTAGGTTCATTCTCCGATGGGTACCCTGAAATTCCAAGAGCCACCTATATTTCCTCTTCTGACTAATCTAAGGAATATTCCTGAGAGTTTCGGGTGGTATTATACTCAGAATACAGATACCTAATTTTGTTCAAATTTCTCAGTTTAGTTTTTCATATGAGGTTGTCGGTTCTGTGCGATTTATTTTTTTCTCTGTATATGTCTTTGCTTGACAACCTGTTGGAAGTTTATCCCCCTTAGGGTTTTACTACTCAGATCTGAGGGTTTGTCCCTTTCAGTTTTTTTAACATAAATGGCTTATTGTTAGTATAAGTTTTTGTATATCTCATGCTAATATACATACAGTTGAATCTGGTATCTGTATACATGCTTGTTTTCATTCTTAGTGTGATAACATTTAATTTCTTGTATGTCATACAAAATATTTGTTGAAAATGGAGACATAATACTTGTACTTGAAAGAATTTCATTCTCATAGCTCCTAACTCTAGTAAAGTCCTTTCATCTAGTTATTATTAGGAACAATCATATTTTAATTTGGCATTTCCTTAAACAATAGTAATATACTCAACAAATCTTTTAACAACAATAACATACTATACATTTTATCATAAACAACATTATCTACAGTCTTTCCTCTTAACAAGTATTGACTTATTCACAAGCACTCACTGATGGTCGGTACCAACCCTTAAATCTTTATTGCTGACAAATCTTCCATTTAACTATTCATAATAAATTCACAGGGTCACACATTATTAACAACTGTATTCTACCATCAAAACCAGTGAGAAATATACTTATCTGATATTCCTTAGATGATTAAGAGGTCGAGACCAGAATGATATGAGTCCGACCAACCAATGGAACTAGAAATTACGTCCAGATTCCCCCCTAGCAGTCATTTGGCACAGCTAGATGTAACCTATCAAGGTTACACTTCCAAACCTGAGGACCCCAGTCCAGTCTGGAACTTTTCAGAAATCAATCTGACTGGAGAAATTTCCACTGGTCTAGCTAGCTTTGGAAATACTCCTGCAGTTTTCACACATCCTACTTCTTCAAGTGGTTCCTCCTTTTGGTGGCTAACCCCCTATTCATCCCTTCGGAGCCCTTTTTATCTCCAGGACTTAGAATAAAGGAAACCCAATAATAAATTCCTCCAACTATTTTCCCAAACTTTATATAGATTCTCTTGAAATATTCATTATGTTCTGACTCTTAACCATTTCCAGAATTACATAAAATAAATTCATTATTTAACTATTCTAACTGTTATTTTCCTATTTCTTTTCGTAATTACAAAAATTTAAAAGTAAAATACTAACAACAATAATTTCAGTTTTTACTTCCACCTCTGTGGTGTTACATCTTCCCCCCCCAGGTGGAACACTGTCCTCAATGTTTAATCTTCCAGCTACTCTAGGAAAAGCCTGGGGTATGCTTTCTGCATAAAATATTTATCCTCCCAAGTGACTTCCTCCAGGCTAAAGTGCTTCCATTGCACTTTAACATGGATGATAGCTCACGTCCACAACGTTACTTCTCTCTGATCGAGTATGCATAGTGGCTCTACCAGGAATTATCCTTCTGATTCGACCTGCCATCATCCAATTTTCATAAATTTGGCATATCTAAATATATATCTAGAGATAAAAAAAAAAAATACACACATACATATACTTCAATATTCCTTTACCTAAATATCTTTCCAATTTATGATGTGCCAAGGATCATATATATACTTCTTTAAAAGGGAAACATGAAATACATTATGCACTCGAATGTGAATGGGTAGTGCGAGTTGATATGCAACTGGTCCTACCCTATCTAAGATTTGGAAGGGACCACAAAACTGAGGAGCCAATTTGGCACACTTTCCCCATCTGAGAGTACTTCTCTTGGGTTTAATTCGCACATAGACATTATCTCCTACCTGGAACTCATGCTAGTTCCTTTTATTATCGGCATAAGCCTTTTTCCTATCCTGTGCAACCTTCAAACTTTGACGGACCTTTTTCACGGTTCTTTCCATTTCTTCCAACATATCTGGTCCTAATATTATTTTATTCTCAGGACTATTCCAATTTGCAGGGACGGTACACTTCCTCCCATAGAGTACTTCAAAGGGACTCATCTTTAATGATTCATGATAACCGTTATTATAGGAAAATTATACTAAGTGGAGATATTCCTCCCATTTTCTAGGTTGTTGCATGAACTAATTATGACACTTGGATGGACAGATGTGACACCTAGCAGGTGGTTAAAATTAGATTCTCCAACACCCCCCCTTAATTTTAACCACATAGAAATTTAATTAAGAAGTTTGTTGGTCTAAGTCTCAGCTAGACTTACAATTATAATTTCTTTTTCTTTTTCTTTTCTTCTAGATCCTATAGCATCTAAATTGTTTTAACTTTTTCTTTTTGTTGTATCCTTCAAACCTCAGTTTCTTCATTTGTTGGTGCAGGTCTTCTATTGTTCTAGGTTATCTAAGCATGTCTTGGAATTCTTCAAAAATAAGCTTGTATGTGGATTGTTGCCACGAGTCATCTTCTGTAGTGTTCTTTTCATCATCCATTTTTTGCTGCAACATAAGTCCATAATACATTTTCAACACTTTAGGACTACAATGAATGAAAATTTCATTAATGTTTTCAGCAGCCATGTTGTATTCAACATTCATTTCTGCAACTTCATAGCAGAATTTATCAAAACATGGTGTTGCAAGCCAATGCTTCAAGGAAATTTAACTCTTCTTGATAATCATTTTTCTTACCTGCACATTGGAAATCAATGGTAACTGTAAAAACATCTGTAGAACCACATTGGTTCTATTCTTTCTGCTCTATAATGAGAGACTTCTCTTGTTGTGCTTCTTATTCTGCCTCTTCCTTTGTCTTTGTCTCTGTTTTCTCTTTGTGGGCTTCCTTCTTCGCCTTTGCCTCTATCTTTGTGTCTGTCTCTGACTCTGTCTCTATTTTCTCCTTGTGGGCCTGTTGAAGCCCCGAAAATCGAGTCGACAACAAGGGGGATACCCGCCCAGTCCGGACCTTGGTTGGCAGCTCCTTATCTGTTTGGTATAGCGGGTCCGACTGGGGATAATGGGACCAGTTTCCCAATCTAAGGGTGTGTGTGTGCAGAATTGGATGTTGCTGATCTAAGGATACTTAAAGCTAATCTAATTCAAACTTTTAAACTAACTTTATGCTATTGTAATCTAATGAAAAACAACACATCTAATCTATGCTAACCTGGGGTGTATTTCTTCTATTATGCGATCTAAAAAGATTTCGAATAATAACTGGTAATAAAGATCATTCAGCTATCACAAGAATAGAAATCAATTAAGATGAACTACTTTGCATAAAAAGTTAGGCAAAACAGTTGTGAACAACATATCGCATAATAAGTTATTCATATATCAGACATAAATAAATGGCTCCACCGTACAAAAGTGCCAAATGGTAACTCACACATTCATGCAATAACATATGAACAACTAAAAACTGTATATCACTTTAAGAATATAAGCAGAAATGGTCAAGAGATAAAAGTACCATTTATGACTGATTCTACTCATAAGCTTCAAGCAACAATGATTTATCTCTCCTTGCTCTAACATCTACTAAGAGTACGGAAGTGCAACATCAGTAGCAGATATCAAATGCAAACATTAATAAACCTTGATCCATCCATTCATCAAAACCCCCTCCGAGGGTGCAAAAGTGCATGTTCTGAGGACAAGTTTTTGACAAATTTCTAGACCCTTCTCCAAATGCATGAGAAGGGTTTAAATACTGCTAACTAAATAACTTAATTACATAAATTTAGGATACGGTTTAAATGACCGCCCTTCTTCTAAAGCAAAACTATTTCTAAAAACTGAATCTAATTCCTAACTATTTCTGCATTTGCTCCTTAAATGTTGTGAGCATTCAACATTCGCCTGGGAAGAGTCGGCTGGTTGCCTTATGCTTTTGTTTGAGTTACGCAAACAGAATGGCAAGTGCTGGCACCACTTTTTAGTACACTAGAAGATATTTTTGAGAATTATCTGCCGGTTGGGCGAATTTACTGCGTATATACTTGGAAACAACCCAAATTTCTCTCAAACTGCTTCTGCTTTTGCTATTTCGGTTTCCGGACTTGCGAATGACTAAGCAAGTTAGGGACTTTGCTTTCTGAACAATTTTCTTAGCGATACGCGATTAGCGCTAGGCGCTAATCGCGCATCAAAAACTGCCTCTGTTCTTTATTCCGGGCTTTTTTGGTGCGTTTTCCGCCTTTTTCCTTTACCGGGTAGAAGTTTCAGGATTTTTCGTAAACATGCTACTTTTGTGAGCTTTCTGACCCTAAATGTTGAATCACCTATCAACCTCAGCATCTGTTGAGTGATACTCTAGAATCTGTGGTTCTGTTGCATGCGGCATCCGTTTATGAAGGCATCTCTTCTCTGTTCTCCGAGCATTGACGCTTTCCCCTTTTCCTTAGATGTTTCCTGCTCATTGCTTCATATTGTTTCCTGTTTTTCATTCCTGCAGTTCACGCAAAGGAAAAGAGTAATGATAATAAATACTGATACGAAAGTTATAACCTCTATGAATGTATAAAATCATGACACCCATCGTGAACTGACTCTTCGAAAAACACAAAACTGTCCTTCACTGACACTTTGGCATATGTTCATTAATTTCCTTTAAGGCGCGCGCCTAATTTTGGTTTATAGACAGCTTTTCTTGAATGTTGAGCCGAGGAAATTTGCGATGGGCGATAGCAGCATCGCGTCATCGCATTACCTAGATGTGTCATCGCAAATTTTTTCAGATCGGATTATCGCAGATCGCAAATATCGCAAGATTGCAGCATCACGGATATCGCAAGGTTGCAGCATCGCGGATCACATGAGTCATTAAATCATTGTGTGTTGCTTATGCGATATTGCGATATGCGATGTTGCATATTGGCCGTCGGAGATTTCTTAAGATCTTCATTTAAGAGCGCTTCTTAATGCATGCGATGCGATGGATTTTGCGTCGCTTTTTCCGCAGTTTTTTATTACGCTCGTAAAGAAATGTTTATCTTCTTCGCGCGATGCGACATATTTTTAAGGAGTATAATACAAAAAGTTTTATAAAATGTTTTTTGAATTTTTTATTAAGGGTCCCCATTTGCTTAGTGTTATTGCTAATACTAAACAAAGAGGGGGGTTGTTGGTGGCCACAACAATGGCGATTCACTTGGAAGAACCAGTTATCTCTACTTTTCTATTGAATTTTTCTAAACTTTCAAAACAGAAAAATTTTCATAAATCTAAGCTTTGTTATGGACAGATAGAGTACATTATGCCTTATCCTATCAATGATATTTTGTTTCAACCTCTTTCTATTCTAATTGTTTGCTTCCTCAGGCTTGTCCTTGTACTTATATCAGCCACTACTTGGTCTTTTTAAAGATAAAATAAAGTCTTCTCTGTGTGCTGGCTTTAAAATATGCTCATTTTTCGTAGGTAGAGCCTCTGCTGCCAGCAGGTGTCCATAGCCTCGACAGGGTTACCTGTTACCCAGCAATGATCCTTTATCCTGCTTAAGGCTATCTACAACCTTCGAAGAAAAATCCACATCGACACTTTTTCCTTTTTTATTCTCAAAGAACAATGTCTTGGTTTGGTAGCCAAAATTATGACACAGTCATTCACTTGATTTACACTTTTGCTGAACAAGTTGGCTCGTGATGGGACCCCTTCTCTTTTGATTGCAACAATCTTGAGTCGTTGCCCTGTTTTGGTGGATAGTATTGGCAAAGTCAACAAGTTATAATATATGTGATCATGATAAGCCGACTCGTGATGAGACCTCTTATTCTTTGAGATATAGTGTGTCTCGGATTGTTCCTCTGAATGCTGCGATTTTCTTTAGCGGGGAGGAAGTCATTGTTTTTCCTTAAGAAAGCTCTGGACGACAATAAAAGAGTTTGAAAACAACAGTCTTACAGAGAAGCCTTATTTTGCTATTGATACCTTTCATTGTGCTGGTATAAAACAATTTCTTCACTAAAGGTTGCTTTCATCAAATTTTTGAATTTGAAACTAGTATCATATCCAGGCTAAATTTTTTAACTGTATCTGTCAATAATAAAAATCAGATTTTCAAAAATCTTTTGCTACTTATACAAGCGAAAGCTCAAAATCTGAAAGAGAATTGGTGTCTTTTCCGCGAATACATGTAGTAACCACTTACAACTGGTTTTATTATGAAAAAGAAAAGAAAAACTATTCTACAAAATAGAAGAATAATCTTCTATGGAAAATATATTTTAAGGATTTTTCCATTAACACGCAAAGAATCCCTTCTACCTGCTAAATCCTACAACACAAACGTTGATGGACCTATGACTTCAACAATCTGAAAAGGACCAAGCCACATCTTTTGAAATTTCGTATGTTTGTCTCTTCATGAGCCTTATCCCATTTTAAAACTAAATATCCCATCTGAAAATTTTTTCTGGTCATTATGCTTAAATCAAAAGAGGATTTTATTAGCGCTTGGCGATGAGCATGGGTTTTCTTAGCTTGTTCTCGTTGTTCTTCTAATTTAATTATTTCCATTTGTCTTAGTTGTATGGAGGAAGTAGATACTTCATCGATGTATTGTACTAAAGACAAAGAGGGGATGACTAAGTGAGTTGGAAGAACCACTTCTTTCCCATAAACTAAATTAAAGGGAGAAGTGCCGATTGAAGCTTTCTTCATTATTCTATCTGCCCATAAAGCATTTACCAAAGCTTTGTGCCAATTCTTTTGGTTCTGGTCAATTGTTCTTTTAATAATCCTGATTAGGTTTTTATTTGTTGACTCAGCTAACCCATTACCTTGCGGATAGTAGTTGGCCGAATATTTCAATTTGAACCCTCTTTTAAGTGCAAACTCAGTCATTGCATTTCTAGAAAAGTATGATGCATTATCAAACATTAAAGTCGTTGGCAATCCAAACCTAGTGATTATAAATTGATCTATGAATTCAATAATATTTTCAGAATTAGTTGTCTTGAGAGGAACTGCTTCTACCCATTTAGTAAAATAATCTGTTGCCGTGAGGATGTATCTATGCTGCTTAGAAGAGTGAGGAACGATCTCACCTATTATGTCCAAGCCCCACTGACTGAATGGTTGCTCGATGTTTACCGGCTGTAGTGGCAGGGACGGCTTCTTTTGTCTTCCAGCAGTTGTTTGGCAGACTTGACATTTCCTTACGTAACTGTGTGAGTCTTTGAACAGCGTAGGCCAGTAATATCCTGCACGTAAGATCTTATGTGCAGTAGCATCTCCAGCATAGTGTCCGCCTGCTGGTCCGTCGTGGAGTTCCTGCAAAACTTTTTCAGCTTCAGTTTTCTCAAGACATCTAAGAAGAACATAATCATAATTCTTTCTAAAAAGAACATCATTTATGAGCTGATATTGTTTAGCTTTCAATCTCAGAGCTCTTTTCTTAGTGTGATCTAGGTGTGATGGAGCATATCCATTCTTAAGATAATAAATGATGTCAGCATATAATGATTCTGCATCGTTTAGGCTTACCTCATACAGTTGTACCTGTTCAGATGAATTTTCAGAAATCTGCGATGCTCTGGCCAACATTTTGCAGAAGCCTTGACCTCTTACAATGTTTGTTGGCTTGATCTCAAGTTCGTATTCCTGTAAAGCAGTGATCCAATTTGCTCTTTTCTCACCCACATCCTTTTGTACTAGAAGATTTCTTACCGCTGGAAACGGTACTATGATCTTAGTATGGGTTTTAAGTAAAAAAGGTCTGAAATATTTGACCACTTTGAAAACAACATATGCCTGTTTCTCCACGTCTGAATAGTTGAGTTCAGCACCTTGTAAATTCGAGCTAAAAAATGTGATTGGAGCTTCCGCTTTTTCTTGATTTGCTTGAGTTAGAATCGCAGCATATGATTTCTCTGAGGCAAATGTGTATAAGATAAAAGATTCTGAAAAATTCAGGGTTGCTAAAGATGGAGCATTAATGATAGCTTGTTTGATCAGGTTGAATGCTTCATGCTCATCTTGACCCCATTTAAAATTTGAATTCTTTTTAATCATGGTTTGCAAAGGAGACACAATTCGTGAAAAATCTGGGACAAATCTCTTTACAAAATTGATTTGAGCAAGGAAAGATTGCATGGCTTTTTTATTATGAGGTAGGGATATTTCAGAAATTTCTTTGATTCTGTCAGGCTCGATGTGAATACTAGATTTTGACACTATGAATCCTAGAAGTTTCCCTTCACTTAGTGCGAAAAAAGATTTCTTTGGGTTAAGTGAAATCCCATACCTTAAACATCGTTGAAAGATCTGTTTTAAGTCTCTGAGATGGTCGCTTCGCTTCTTGGAGTACACTGTTATATCATCCAAATAAATTACTACGGATTTATTGACTAAACCCTTGAATGTGATGTCCATGGCTCTCTGAAATGTAGCACCGGCATTGATCAAACCAAATGGCATCTTCCGATATGCGTATGTGCCCCATTTAGTTCTGAATGTGGTTTTCAACTGATCATCGGGATGTACCAGCACTTGATTATATCCTGAAAATCCATCCAAGAAAGACATCAGTTCTGAGCCTGCTACTACCTGTAATATCTGCTCCATAGGTGGGAGAGGAAAATTGTCTTTTTGACAGGCTTTGTTGAGATTCCGAAAATCGATGCAGATTCTAATATCTTCGTTTCTCTTTCTAATGGGTACCATATTGGAGACCCATTTGGAATGTCTGACAGGGAAAATTATTCTGGCTTTCAATAACTTATTTAGCTCTGTTTTTATCTGATTTTCTAAATTGGGGTGGATCTTTCTTAGTTTTTGTTGGACAGGTTTTTCGTTGTCAATCATAGGAATAGTGTGCTGAATGATAGAAGTGTCGTACGTCTTCAGCTCATCGTAATTCTAGACAAAGACATTTTTATATTTTCTCAAAAGACGAATATACGCTAGTTTTTCTTCAGGGGCTAAGCCGATGCCTAGATTAACGTTTTGTGGTTTATCATCGGTTCCTAGGTTTACTAATTCGTAGTTCAGAGTTGAACTCTAGAGCTTTGAATTGGCAGACCTTTTGAACCGATTTTTCAAATCGTATAAGTCTTCTAACTTAACCACCGATTTAGGTATAGCATTATCAGTGCCATTTTGTTGTATTTGTCGATCGTGATGGTCTTCGTCAATTATCTGATTGGAGTAGGATCCTTCGGAAGTGAGAAAATTTACAATATCAGGATCGTCATTGAATACTCTCCAATTTGTAATGTTGTCAGGGATGGATGGTCTAAAGATTAATTCTATTGAGAATCTATCTGGACTAAACTCTTCGGAGGGAATAAGCCTAGAGGCTACGTTAGCCAAAAGGTCTGCACTTGCGTTTTGGAGTCTCGGGATTGACGAAATATTGAATGCTATGAAATGCTCAGTCAGATCTTGTACTAGAGATTGATAGTGTTTTAAATGACTTGATAGGCAATGAATAGTGTTACGTACCTGTTTGACGACAATCTCAGAGTCTCCGAAGACTTGAAGATACTTGACGTCCAACCCGATTGCTTTGTATAGGCCTTGCACCAAGGCCTCATATTCTGCTGTATTGTTTGTGCAATTGAATTCGAGTCTGCACATAAGCATGGTCTTATTTCCTTCTGGACTAATCAGAACGCATCCTGCTCCTGCTCCTTCGTTAGATTTAGAGCCATCAAAATATAATTTCCAAAATAAAGATGTATTTACAGGTTTATCTACAAAATTAACACACTTTGAATTATCACTTTGGGAAAAATTTTCGACTTGGGACAAAACTGAATTTTCTAAGTAAGGTGATGTATGAGCATTGAAATTGCCGAGAAAAGAATCTGTCGAGTAATTGCCTATGATACTGCTGTTATACGCTACTGCTTCATTTTCTCCCTCCAATTCCGTTACTATGTACTTCTGGTGTAACTCTCGTTCAACCTTTATTTGATTTGGTTTACCATTGTAGGGTAACCACATGTGTGACCAGTCGGTTGAAAAGTATCCATGGAGTTTCTCGGACCAATCCTTGCTAAGAATCAAGCCATAGAATTCTGGGATATCAGCCACTAGAATGTCAATAATCTGACATACCTTTGGGTTGGATGACAATCTTATGGTTACTTGATTAAGTTCACCAATCACTTCGACTTTAGATCGATCAAGCTGAACTATGCGCACTGCGGATTTTTGTGGTTGAACATTTAACTTGGCACATATTGATCTGGGTAAAATATTCGTTGAAGCACCAGAATCTACCAAACAATTGTGCACATTTTTATTGAAAATTTCATAAGAGAGAAGGAAAGGGGGAGTGTGAGACCTTGATCTTCCTCCAATCAAGGCGATGCCATTTGGATCAATCTTATTGATCGTGTTGGTTGGAGGTCTTCCCATGTTGTGGGAAGCTAGAGCTATAGGAAAAGATGTAATAGGCACGGCATGCAATTCTTTTATCATTATCTTCTATTGATGTTTCAATTTGCTCAATTCGTAAAGGGTAATATTAGCTCTAGTCTTCTTCATGTCGTCAATAATATTGTATTCCATTTCATCCGACACCATTAGTGTTTTTGATGGAGTTGTTTGATCTGATTGGACCAGGCTAGGTTGAGCCGCTTTAGTGGTCACTTTTTTGTTGCGACTTTATCTTTTATTGCAGAGCTTGTGCTCTTCTGCTTAGGGGTAGTTTGGGGAGGATCAAGTTGATTTTTGCTTCGTGTGCTAACCGGAAATGCTTCTTGATCTTCTTCTTGTGGGAGGATGAAATCCCACATTCCTTGTAATTCCACAACTTCTTCGTCATCAGTCTGCCCTTCGGTGGTACTTTCTTCTTCTTCCTCTTCTTCGGATTCGACATTTGAAATAGCGTTGGGTGGTTTCACATCCATTGAAGGACCTCTTTTAAAAGCTCTGTAGGGCTTTTTTGAAGAAGTTTCTGCTACTTGTTTTTTTATGTCAATCATCTCATTGGACATGGTTTTTAATACTTTTTGCAATCCTTCCAAATTGAAAGGGTCTTTCGTTTGTTTCTTCTTGGAGTCTTCCTTGAAGGTGACTTTTTTAGACTTGCGTTCCTCTATCGCAGATCTCTTTTCCAGGGCTATTACGCGTTTCTCTACTGCTATCGCCTCTGTCAAGTTTTCAACTAAGGTTGTTTTATTTGCCCTATCCACGAAGATTTCTAAGTTTGATGGTAAGGCCGTAATATACAATTCACAGCGTACTTCTTCGCTGGGTTGGGAAGCAGTGGGAATTTTGTTGAGGATCTTATTGAACCGTAAATTGAAATCTTTGATGGGTTCTCTAGCCTCGGCTTTAAGATTGGATAGGTCATTGATTAACGTTGCCGTTGATCTGTCATCACCAAACTTGGTAAGGAATTGATTTTGGAAAATGTCCCAAATTGTGATAGACCCGGAGGGTAATGAAAAGTACCATGACCCGGTTGTTCCTTGCATTGTATAGGGAAAAATCCGAACAACAGCATCTTCGTTAGTAACTCCGTTAAGATTGACAGAAAGAATGAAATTGTTAATGTGTTCTTCAGCTAGCATGCCTGCTTCTGGATTGAATTTGGGTAGCCATTTCTCAGGATGGGCCAGTATTTGACTCAAGGGTGGAGGCATTAAAACTGCCCCAGGATTATTCCATGGAGACTGGGCCATCGTTGAGTTGCTAGTGAATGAAAGTGCAGAAGATGATCCCTGTGGCTGGGAAGATGAGGACACTATGATCGTAGATGATTGAAGAGGGGTTGTGGGAGTTCCAGTAAGCGGATGGATGATGGTTTGGGATGAAGATGTGGGTGGTTGACTTCACGGTGAGGGAGTTGAAATGGACGATGTAGATGAAAGAGTCTCACTGTCAGACTCTTGTGGTGTTTTCCTCACTCTTTTCCTGGTGGGGAGAGGCAATTCAGTTGGCTGGATGCCAAATTTTTCACTCTTTAATCTGGTCAGGGGATGAGCAGGATTCTACTGCGAAGTCACGCTGCTTTGAGATTTATCAGACCTCTGAGTAGGAATGGAAAATCCCTGGAGTTTGTGAATCAGAGTTTGAACTTCAGGGGGACCAATGGTAGATTGGTCTGAAATATTAGGGTGTGTAGCAGCGGTTAATACTCGAGCGACTTCTGAATCTGGGTTTAAACGTACTGGGGAAGTCGGGGGAGTTGATGAGGGCGATTTACTCTCAGAATGGTATTTAGATTTTGATTTAGGTGCCATTCATAGTTTGGGCCCTCCTTCTAGCGCCAAATATGTTGAAGCCCCGAAAATCGGGTCGACAACAAGGGGGATACCCGCCCGGTCCGGACCTTGGTTGGCAGCTCCTTATCCGTTTGGTATAGCGGGTCCGACTGGGGATAATGGGACCAGTTTCCCAATCTAAGGGTGTGTGTGTGTAGAATTGGATGTTGTTGATCTAAGGATACTTAAAGCTAATCTAATTCAAATTTTTAAACTAACTTTATGCTATTGTAATCTAATGAAAAACAGCACATCTAATCTATGCTAACCCGGGGTGTATTTCTTCTATTATGCGATCTAAAAATATTTCGAATAATAACTGGTAATAAAGATCATTCAACTATCACAAGAATAGAAATCAATTAAGATGAACTACTTTGCATAAAAAGTTAGGCAAAACAGTTGTGAACAGCATATCGCATAATAAGTTATTCATATATCAGACATAAATAAATGGCTCCACCGTACAAAAGTGCCAAATGGTAACTCACACATTCATGCAATAACATATTAACAACTAAAAACTGTATATCACTTTAAGAATATAAGCAGAAATGGTCAAGAGATAAAAGTACCATTTATGACTGATTCTACTCATAAGCTTCAAGCAACAATGATTTATCTCTCCTTGCTCTAACATCTACTAAGAGTACAGAAGTGCAACATCAGTAGCAGATATCAAATGCAAACATTAATAAACCTTGATCCATCCATTCATCAAAACCCCCTCCGAGGGTGCAAAAGTGCATGTTCTGAGGACAAGTTTTTGACAAATTTCTGGACCCTTCTCCAAATGCATGAGAAGGGTTTAAATACTGCTAACTAAATAACTTAATTACATAAATTTAAGATACGGTTTAAATGACCGCCCTTCTTCTACAGCAAAACTATTTCTAAAAATTGAATCTAATTCCTAACTATTTCTGCATTTGCTCCTTAAATGTTGCGAGCATTCAACATTCGCCTGGGAAGAGTCGGCTGGTTGCCTTCTGCTTTTGTTTGAGTTACACAAACAGAATGGCAAGCGCTGGCACCACTTTTTAGTACACAAGAAGATATTTTTGAGAATTATCTTCTGGTTGGGCAAATTTACTGCGTATATACTTGGCAACAACCCAAATTTTTCTCAAACTGCTTCTGCTTTTGCTATTTTGGTTTCCGGACTTGCGAATGACTAAGCAAGTTAGGGACTTTGCTTTCTGAACAATTTTCTTAGCGATGCGCGATTAGCGCTAGGCGCTAATCGCGCATCGAAAACTGCCTCTGTTCTTTATTCCAGGCTTTTCTGGTGCGTTTTCCTTCTTTAGCGCCTTTTTCCTTTACCGGGTAGAAGTTTCAGGATTTTTGGTAAACATGCTGCTTTTGTGAGCTTTCTGACCCTGAATGTTGAATCACCTATCGACCTCAGCATCTGTTGAGTGATACTCTGGAATCTGTGGTTCTGTTGCATGCGGCATCCGTTTATGAAGGCATCTCTTCTCTATTCTCCGAGCATTGACGCTTTCCCCTTTTCCTTAGATGTTTCCTGCTCATTGCTTCATATTGTTTCCTGTTTTTCATTCCTGCAGTTCACGCAAAGGAAAAGAGTAATGATAATAAATACTGATACGAAAGCTCTAACCTCTATGAATGTATAAAATCATGACACCCATCGTGAACTGACTCTTTGAAAAACACAAAACCGTCCTTCACTCACACTTTGGCATATGTTCATTAATTTCCTTTAAGGCGCGCGCCTAATTTTGGTTTATAAACAGCTTTTCTTGAATGTTGAGCCGAGGAAATTTGCGATGGGCGATAGCAACATCGCGTCATCGCATTACCTAGATGTGTCATCGCAAATTTTTTCAGATCGAATTATCGCAGATTGCAGATCGCGTTTATCGCAGATCGCAGATATCGCAAGATCGCAGCACTGCGATCTAGGATCGCATGAGTCATTAAATCATTGTGTGTTGCTTATGTGATATTGCGATATGCGACGTCGCATATCGGCCGTCGGAGATTTCTTAAGATCTTCATTTAAGAGTCCTTCTTAATGCATGCGATGCGATGGATTTTGCGTCGCTTTTTCCGCAGTTTTTTATTACGCTCGTAAAGAAATGTTTATCTTCTTCGCGCGATGCGACATATTTTTAAGGAGTATAATACAAAAAGTTTTATAAAATGTTTTTTGAATTTTTTATTAAGGGTCCCCATTTGCTTAGTGTTATTGCTAATACTAAACAAAGAGGGGGGTTGTTGGTGGCCACAACAGAGCCTCATTCTTTTCCTCTGCCTCTATCTCTGTCTTTGTCTCTTCTAGTTCTTTACTAACTCATGTTGTTGCAGACAAGTTGTTTTCCACTTGGTTTTCAGACTCAAGTGTGCTTATCTCATCGAATAACATCATGTCGATATGATGTTTTTTTTGCATCATCTGCAATCATTCATATTTAGCAAACAATTCTTTATCAAAGTTTACATCAACAATATTAATTGTTGGATTCACCAAATTGTCATCAACAAGCTCTATCGCTGGATTAACCAAATTTTCATCAACCATATTACTCGCCCTTACACCAAAAATCCTTTCGTTTCCAAATATATATATATATATTAAAACATCTCCTATTTCTACTTCGACTTTCTTAGCCTCTTGACCTTTCCCATTTGTTGAGCATTGACTCATTGTGACTCAACAAGTAAATCGAATTACAAACATAACAACTTCTCTATACTCAGCTCTCACTCTGACAATAATAACACTCCTCTTAAGAATCACTTCTCTCCAACAATATACTCTTATAAATTCCACTCAAAATATGTTTTTTTTTGCATCTATCAAAAAAAAACTCTAAAAAAATATTTTCAATTAAAATTGCCAACCAAATAAGGCACACTATCAACCATAAAAAAAACCCCTTTCGTCTTTTAAGTAAGCTTTAAGAAAAAACAAATTTAAATGTGTTTTCAAAATTTTGCAAAAAAAACTCAAAAAAAATATTTTCAATTAAAATTGCCAACCAAATAAGGCACACTATCAACCATAAAAAAAACCCCTTTTGTTTTTTAAGTAAGCTTTAAGAAAAAACAAATTTAAATGTGTTTTCAAAATAAATTTCAAACGAATAGCCCTTTAATGATACCACAACATTGCAAATATTATATAAAACCCTTGAAAAAAAAATTGCTGTGTTGAAACTCACGCATAAATATCTCATGAGGATATATTATAAGGTTTGAAACTCACGCATAAATATCGTTGACTTTTCCTTCGTCGAGCTGCGGCGGCTTGTTGTTTTTTCCCTTAAGCTCCCAATCGATTTCAAGCTACCAGCTTGAATTACCCCTCCGGATTTTGCCACGTGCTCCAGTGAGATTTGTGTTTCCAAAAACTTGAATACTGCTTTTCATACCTTAAAAAAATCACAGCTTCTCTAAAATTTCGTCTTCGTCTTCGTCTTTTGGGAGCTTCTCTTTCTTTACAAGTGCAAAATTCAAGTTGCTTTCGCACGGTCTCTGTCAAGCTTTTTGGCCTCTTGTCCACGAATTTTTGTTGTGAGTCCAAAAAAACTTGAAACACTATGTTTTCTGGAGTCTTATGTAACTTGATTTTTTTTGGTTGGTTTTATGAGTTCTATGTAGACCGAGTTTTAATATCATGACAAAAAATAAGAGAAAATGTGAAGCAAAGGATTGATCTTTTCAATATTCAAAATAATTAAATAGAATTACATAAGAGACATCAACAATAAATGATTGCAGTGTGATTGAATTGAACTCAACAGAATTAGACTAAACTAAAATAGACTGTGACATTTGGATAGACAGAGGTGACACCTATCAAATGATTGGAATTAGATTCTCCAATATTATGTGAGATTTTGTTTTTTTATTGATTATAGTGGATTTTGTGTAAGATGGAGATAATTTTTAATATTTATTGAATGGAAGAATGATTTGCTTATCAACCAAATATTGTGATAGCTTATTTTCTTTAGAAGTGATTCTAGTTTTTTAGTGTATTTTCAGGAAGAAAAAGCATGATATTATATTATATGACGAATATAAAGAGGCGTATATATACAACCCGATTTCTGAAAAAGACCCAGTGCAGGGGATCATAGAAATCAAAAAACATGGATCATATCCCAAAAACAACACCTGCCAGGAGAATGACAGATAAGAGACTAAATCCAGCACCACAGATATCATAAGTCATATGCAAATCGTCCAGCTACAAGATTTTCTTATTTTTTGGACAAAAAGTTATCATGGGAGGAGACTTCCCCCAGGGATAAAACAGATATAGCATCATATGAAACAAAAAATGAAAGAGAAAACCTGAGGGATTGCATGGGAAAACTAGAGATCAGGAAG
The DNA here is from genome assembly GCA_031772625.1 of Pinus tabuliformis. Classification (NCBI taxonomy): domain Eukaryota; kingdom Viridiplantae; phylum Streptophyta; class Pinopsida; order Pinales; family Pinaceae; genus Pinus; species Pinus tabuliformis. The sequence goes on along the minus strand of CM062807.1, from coordinate 629,404,675 downwards.
AGAAAATTCCTAGATAGGAAAAAGATTCCCTTCAGATAAAATCTACCATTAAAAAAAACCCACACCAACCAACTAATTTACACTTCAAATATTAATATCTATAATTATTTTACATTGTTGTATAATCTGAATTTTCTATTTTCACTTTCCAGTCAATTTTATTTGAAATCTAATAAATTGTAAAATTTACAGGTTTAATTTAAACAAAAATATACTAAATTAAAAAATTATTTACAAGATTAACCTCATTTATTTAATTCTATATTTTTCTTTTATTTTGTATAAAGGAACAAATTTACTTAATTGCATGAGAATAAAACTTAATGGTTTTCACTTAAATTACACTGATCCGAAGCCTTCAGAAACTGAAAAGGAATTTTAGCAATGTATCTTCGAATTCTAGCCCATCGTCATTTTTCTTTGTCCCTGGTTACCAACTGTTTCTTTTCTTCCTGCAATACCGCCGCCTTCGTAATATGATTTAGAGTTCTGTTGTTCGTAACAGTTATTTGATCACATCAAATTCAAAGTCATAAATTGATTGTAAATTAGGTCATTATGAAAGGGTCCAATTGTAGAGTCAATATTTGACTTTATTATTGATCCCTTTAATGACTTATACCCATAATAGGGTTGGATATGGTTTTGGTTAAGTAGGAAGGAAGTATATTTACCTTGGTGTTGGGTTTCCTATGTACCTTGAAATGCTAGTTAGTGGGCATAGATGGCTTTGCTTTCTTTGAATCAATTGATATGGATATTAAGGTTACTTGGTTAATCAAAATGAATAAGAAAAATGAATAGAATTTAGCCTTCTCTTCTCGAATGTAAGGGACATATCTCAACAAGGAGTTAAACTTAGCTATGAACTCATCCATAGATTTTTGTCCCAGTTTCGAGTCATGAAACACTTTCACCTTGTCATCATAGAACCGCTCGATCAAGTATTTTACCTTAAAATTCTTCTGGAATCGCTCCCACGTGACTTCTTGTTCATCAATTTCCCCGATTATTTTAATTAATTCCCACCACAAAGTGGCCTTACCCTGCAATTGGTATATTACTAGCCTTGCCTTCAAATTATCATCATACTCATATATTTGAAAGTATTTGTTCATGTTGATTAACCAAGCCTCGGCCTCTCCATTGTATATTGGTGGCTTGATATTTTTAAATTCCCCTTGAAGTTCAATTTTCTGTCTCTTAAATATTTTCTTATCAGATACGTTATCAGATTTTTCTTCATGGCTAGTTTGCCCTCCCTCAGACTCCAGACACTCCTTTTGTTGTCTATGCGACTCTGTTCTATTTTCCTCATCCTGACTAGGATTAGGATTCCTTTGATTCTGCCTATCTGACAAACTCTTCATAATATTTTCCTGCTCCAATCGTAATCTTTCATTGCCTGCTCGTAAGTTCAACATCTTTGCTCGCAGTTGCTAGACTATTTCTAATAGTGCAGCATTTGTGTTATGATTTGGCTCCCCCAAATATACCCACACCTCTGGGTTATGTTCGGTTGTCCCTCCAGAGGGGGAAGATCGTGCTCCTCGTCGCATGATGCTTTCGCGTTCTTCCTCTGTGCATGATAATTACTTTTGTTATTCTATAATCATCCATTCAGGCCTCAGTGTAGGAACCTGAAGGCTCTGATACCACTTGTCACATGCAAATTAACTCAACAATACAATAACATAAATATTTTTATCTTATTTAAAATGATCGTGCTTTACTTACTAACTAATTGCAATGAATGTTAATAGTCATGGAATGGTTAATTGGCACAGTTTAAAAGAAAGGTTCACTTCCTACTATCGAGTTTAATCGACACATTATTCAAAGTCAAGCATGGCTTTAATACATTGCGCAACAAATAGGATTCATGTACATAAGGTTATGGTTGTGTTTTTAATGCATTTACAGTCGAGTATTATTACAATACTAAGTTCTTAACTCATGTTGGGTGGACCTTTCACTTCGAGGCTTGCCACCAGGTGTGCATCCCTCCTACTGCCACACGGCAGTGATCCAACGATGGTCTCATTCTGTGTTCATCCGACGGCTGGGATCATTTGTGAAAGAGTTAGGGTAACTTCTTATTGGGTTGCTATGTATAGGGCTCACTTTCCCTCCTCTCCACCATGTAACTTGGCTCTGCAACCGTCGTTCCATTGTTGCCTTCCTCCGGTAGGAGGAGCGCAAGGCCTCTGCAAACCTGACACGCCATGGCCCCTCAACTCCCTTCGACTCTGGACTCTGCTTAAATGTCACATTGCAATACTACATACAATCTTTTACTGCATGGGGTTTCTTCAATCACCGTCGGCACAGGTAATGGAATTAAGTCTATTTTTTTTCCTTTAACATTTGTTTAACCAACTTTTTTCATTTTCCTGTGGCCGAGTTATACTTATGGAATCTAACCTACAGGTTCATTTCATTTTCAGGTTAATAGGACAACCACCAAGTTCGTCGGCTCTGACAGTTATCCAACAACATTTTTTCTACGCTACCAGGTTGGTAAACACATAGCCCTTGGTTCTTTGTTGCACTTTGACTCGTTCACAGTCCTCAGTGGACTATGGTCCCGTGTTTGGATTATGGGAGAACCCTCGAGTTCTTACCCTGTATTTGGTTAATTTTCGAATTTCTGTTTATCCTTCTGGTCTCTACTCATAGTATCATATGAGGGTTTATACTTGAGTTGTCCTTGGTCGGATTGTGTTGAGGGTTTTTATGCTCTCTGGCCATACTTAAATGTTCACCGTGGTATTTTTAAGTTTCCAATACTGTTGTTCACAGTGGATGTTTCATATGTGTATATTTGTTCTTTTAATTTAAGAAGTTATGTTGCTGGTTAATACTATTATTTTCTTAGTAAATTCATGGACAGTTAATTGCCACTCTATTGCAACCAAACGACTTGTCTTAATTTCCTTTCTTGTAAATTGTAATGGCTTCCTTCATGCTATTGATTTTCGTTTCATACTTAGCTAGAGATGGTGGCGATACTCTCCTTGTTGTTAAGGTCAAGTCTATCGTTTAACCCTGTCTTGGTACCTACGTCTCAGGCTTGAGACATTTCACAGGTGTTTCCAGCATTTAAGGTAACCAGTTACTTTCTAGAATTGTTGTGCTTCTAGTTCTTGTCTCGGCTAGTGGTCAACTATGGAAACAACCGCATATGTCGATTTCTTCCATTAGTTTCTCTCTTAACGAGTATGGATATTCACCTTCTATTCAGGTTCAATCTTCAATGGGTACCCTGAAATGCTGAGACCCACCTATCTTTCCTCTTCTGACTAGTCTAAGGAACATTCCTAAGAGTTTTGGGTGGTATTCTACTCAGAATACAAATACCTAATTTTATTCAAATTTCTCAGTTTAGTGTTTCATATGAGGTTTCCAGTTCTGTGTGGTTTATTGTTTTCTAGGTAGATGTCTTTGCTTGACAACCTCTTGGAAGTTTATCCCCATTGGGATTTTACTACTCAGATTTTAGGGTTTCTCCCTTTCAGTTTTTTTATAACATAAATGGCTCATTGTTAGTCTGAGTGTTATATCTCGTGCTAATATACATACAATTGAATCGGGTATCTGTATACATGCTTGTTTTCATTCTTAGTGTGATAACATTTAATCTCTTGTATGTCATACAAAATATTTGTTGTAAATGCAGACATAATAGTTGTACTTGAAAGAATTTCATTGTCAAAGCTCCTAACTCTAGTAAGGTCATTTCATCTGGTTATTATTAGGAACAATCATATTTTAATTCGACATTTCCTTAAACAACAATAATAAACTCAACAATTCTTTTAATGACAATAACATATTATACATTTTATCATTAGTAAAATTATCTACAGTCTTTCCTCTTAACAAGGGTTGACTTATTCACAGGCACTCACTGATGGTCGGTACCAACCCTTAAACCTTTACTGTTGGCTATTCTTCCATTTAAAGATTCATAATAAATTCACAGGGTCACACATTATTAACAACTTTATTCTACCATCAAAACCAGTGAGCAATATACTTATTTGATATTCCTTAGATGATTAAGTGTTCGATACTAGAATGAGACCAGTCCGCCCAACCAACGGAACTAGAAATTACATCCAGATTCCCCCCCTAGAAATCGTTTGGCACAGCTGGATGTAACCTATCAAGGTTACAATTCCAAACCTCAGGACCCGAGTCCAATCTAGAACATTTTAGAAATCAATCTGACTAGAGAAATTTCCACTGGTCTAACCAGCTCTGGAAATACTCCTGCAATTTTCATGTATCCTTTTTCTTCAGGTGGTTCCTCCTTTTGGTGGCCAACCCCCTATTCGTCCCTCTAGAGCCCTTTTTATCTCCAGGACTTAGAAGAAAGGAAACTGAATAATAACTGCCTCGAACTATTTCCCAAACTTTCTTTAGATTCTCTTGAAATCTTCATTATGTTCTGACTCTTAACCATTTCCAGAATTACTTACTTTATGTAATATATTTTTTCAATTAGTTTATACAATTTATTCATGAATCACATTGTCTACATTAAACTATTTCATTTTATTAATATATTTTTAAATAGAGATAAATATTACTTAACCTTATATTCCTTTTTATTACTCTTTTTAAGAAGTAATTGACTTTTATTTTTATTTTTCAATAACTTTTTATCTATGGGCATTGAAATATTCTACTATGCTATATATATATATATATATATATATATATATATATATATATATTGTTTTCTATATATACATATATGTAAAATTTTAATTAAAACTAATCAAATATATATATTCATTCTTATTTAACTTTGTTTTTTATTTAAAGAATAATTTATTTTTATTATAAGTGTCAACTATACTTACCAATAGAATCAGATATAGCACTAATTGTAGAATATGCCTCTCTTCATAATTATAGCTAAGTCTCCTATACTCAATGATAATATTTATAATTTTACAATACAAAATAACCTTTGTAAAAAAAAAAACTCTTAATACTATGACTTTTATAATTTGTATAATTAATTATGAAATTTGTGTAATTAATTAAGAAATAAATAAGAAAAATTGAGTCGAATACTTCAACCCTAAAAATTATTTTTTGACTAAACCTGATATTAAAACATATGTTACCTCGAGAAGATCTCAGGTTCAATGGATCTGAAACCTCCCCAAACCTCAAACTTTTTCCATTTCTCCTCTGCAGGTTGACTGGATGATTTGGAATCTTGGCCATCTTGCTTTGTCTCTGCCCCCCGTGAGTCATCATTTTGTTACTGCAGTCATATGCCCCTTGGTAATATGATTCAGACTCACGAAGTTCGAGGTTTTCTTCGCATTTATTTTATCATATTATTTTCTAAACAAAACCTCCCCGCTCCTTATATTACATCGACTCCTCTTAACTCTCGAGAACTCAAAATTCATGAGAAAGATTCACAAGAAGAAAATAGATTATTGCATTAATTTAATTTTGTGAAAATGTTCGGTAAAGGTTAAAAAAAATGAGGAACTGATATATAAAAATAAAAGTATTTTTTATTTATTTGTGAGATAGGGTTACTTTTCTCACATTGATTGAACTAAATATATATATATATACACACTATCTTTTTTAGATTTCAATCTGTAACATTTTTTTTTTAAATTACATATTCTGTGATATTTTTTTCTTAATTACATATTTTTATTTAGTAAATTTTACTTATCTATATATATATATATATATATATATTATTTTGAAAAAACTAAACATGAAATTTATTTAGCTAAAAAAATCATCTACCTAAATTACATTCATCATAAATATAAAAACAATTACTTCATAACATATCTTATATTTTTTAAAATAAAAATAAAACATAAATGGTAACTTTATTATCATTTCAAAATTATTTATAATTCTAAATTAAATTATTATTATCTTGCGATAATATTAAAAATATTATTATTTTAAAATTGAAGGATAAATTGTGGGACGATAACTAATTAGAGGGAAAAAGGAAAGTAAGATATTATAAGGAGCTGATCAACCCCAATTTAGAAAACCATAATTATCTGTTTGCCTTGACCAGTGGTAAGAAGAAGATGAACATTACCAAGATAAGAACTAATTCTCATGATCTTCAAAGTGAAATTGATCTATTTGAAAAAGAAGGTTGAAGATGAAAAACATTTTCTATTGGATTGCTCTTACTCACATCCATTCTAAGCTTTCTCTTGGATTGCCCAACTCTTACTAAGATTTTGTCTAATTTTCAAAATCACATTTTGTCTAATTTTCAAAATCTTTGCCGCACTACAGATCTTTTTGACCTATTAAGTAACCAAAATTATGGTTCTCTCTCTTCTTTTCGCTCATAAAAATAAAATGTTAAAGAATCTCAATTAACCTCTTACTTTGGTCCTATAGACCATATTGGTCTTAGTGGACCTTAATTCTCCTCCTCCTTCTCCTCCTCATCACTAAAAGAATTAATACATGAATTAAATATATATAGGTTTTAAAAACATGTAATAAGAAAAGCCTAGTATTGGCCCATGTAGATATGACTTTTTTTTTATTAAAGTGAAAATAAAAAAGGCACGATTACTTTTTAAGGTAAATTTCAACTTATGTTGTCTACTAAAAATATTTCATAGATATTCAGTAGATTTTTTGTTAAAATAAAGTAAAATAAAAAAGGCATGACTACTTTTTAAGGTAAATTTCAATTTATGTTTGTCTACTAAAAATATTTTATAAATATTTTGTGAATGTTAAATTTTTACTATTCACCTAATAATTATCTATAATTAAATTAAAAATTTGTAAATTCTATTTCAAAATTAAAACATTTATCCACTTATCTAATTCAAAATAGACACAATTTTTTTTTTTAAATAAAACAAATTGCTTAAAATTTTTTTAACTACTATATCTTAGATTATTAAACTCTTTATTAATCTTTTTATATTACATAAGATATTAGGTTGAGGTTTTTTGAGTTTTTTGGGGAAAAAATACTCTAATGAAATACAAAAATTTGTCAATTAATAATTAATTGAGAAAGTTTAATAATAAACTCCCTACCTAAATACAAGTCTCAACATAAGATATGCTTCATTTGGAACGGTCTTTGCACCGGTTATTTTGACTATATAAACCCTTAATTTTTCTGCTTTGTAGAATCTTCCTTAGTTTTTGCAGATAACAATGAGAGTAATATATAATTTTAAAAATTTCAAAAACTTGACAATTCCATCATTTTGCCGGTGGCAATGGTGTGTTATTCATACATACAGGAAAAAAAAACGCTGAAACTTCCAACTTGACAGCTCCATCACCGTGACCGATCTTACAGTGTTCACTGAGCTCGGGATCGCCGGAGGATCCGCTGTAGAGGAGGTTGCCCGCCATTGCCAGAGAAAACACGCACCCACCGTGACGTCTCAATGTAGCTATGCATTGATAAATACAAAGCTGCAATTTGGAGTTAAAACTTAAATACAGATAGCACATGGCACCGATTTACATGCATTCATTTTCAGGAAAAACGTTTTCATTATAGATAAAGAAATTACATAGGCATATTTTCTCCATTACATCTAAAAGTTTTATAGACACAGGATATCTCTGTAGAATTTCGTGCAGGTCGGTGTCTATATTAGCTAGGAGTTGTCTATAATGCGACTTTTTGGAGATTCCGGTGACGGAATCCGGCGGAAGAAATTGAGGTTAAATCTTGATTTGTTGCAGTTAAAATGGTTTTTTAACTGCATATTTGGATTCAGCACCCTCGAAAACCCCGGGGACGCTTTCATTGTGCACAAACTAGCTATCAAACTTGCGATTCCAATAAATTCCTGCCGGATTTCGACGGGGAAAACCCGCCGGAAAGGCTTTCAAAAAGTCGCCTTATAGACTATTTCTATTAGCTACTATGTGTTCTATTCAACAAAAGATAACCATCTAAAAAACAAAACTAAATGGGTGGCGAGCAAGTGTTGGAAGGTATTAATTCCAACTACCCTCTATTAATGCAATAGCTAGATTAATCTAGAGAATATAGCAGATGTTCAAAGTACAGGTTCTAGAAGTCGGCAGGTCATCAATGTTAGTCGGCAGCAAGTGGCGGTAGTCGGCCATTGTTGTTGAACCATAAATGTCAGTCGGCAGATCGCTGTTTCTGTGTATAAATTCCTATGATTGTTAATGCAATGAACAAGCTCTTTTCATGAGCCTTCAGTGTTTCTGATATGGTATCAGAGCAGGCGTGAGGCTGAGCGAGTCGTTGTTGTGTTCGAGTCTTCAGTCTCTAATTTGGTATCGGAGCAATATCTATTATGGTATCAGAGCAATATCTAATATGGTATCAGAGCCGAGGGTTTCGGCTGAGTGTTGTAGAGCTGTGTTAAAAGAAGAGTGCGTTGAGAGTGAGAGCGTGGAGGCCGGATCTGAGTTAGAAGAGCGTTGTGGTTGCCACCGTGTGAGGAGACAGTGTGGCTTGAAGAGGTGTGTTGGTGAGCCGTGCAAAGGAGGGCTCGGTTGTGTACTGTGAGTTGGAGCGTAGTGCTGGAGCTGTTCGCTGAGCTGCGTCTGCAACATCAAGGGCTGTCAAGGAAGATTGCAGCCCGTGGAAAGTATTGGTAGAGTGGAAGCCGCAGAAATCCATTCGAGCGTGGAGCCTCGAAGCCAAGGAATTTCAAGGAAGAGCGCCGAGGAGAGCCAAGGATTTCCGTTGTGTGTTTCGGCAAGTAAGGCGGAGGAGAGCGAGCGCCAAGGAGTGGAGACACCTGTGAAGGTCTCAAGAAACGATTTGTGTGTGAATAGTGGTGGATTGTGTGCCACCTGGGAGTATTTTTTTAAAGCTGTTTGTTGCAGAGTGTTGTTGAAAGAGAATCATTGAAGCACCGTGTGTGGAGCCTGGAGGGCCGAGGAGAGCCGCTTGCTGAAGGAGTTGGGGATTTCCCAAGAGGAGCTACGAAGTGCTGGTAAAAGAGGGCGCTGTGCGTTGAGAGCTTGAGAGCCGCAGAAGCGCCGCTGTTGTGAATCTTGGAGACCGTGTGAGAGGAAACTGTGATCAGCAGTGTGTGTGGTTATGTCTCGTAATGCAGGGATGTCTATCAAAGGTGCAAAGGTAGACTCTTGAAGTTGAAATCGTGTTTGAGATCCCCCTTTGCTGGTATGTTTATACAGTTGTTGTTCGGATTTGCAGTGTTTTGAAATTTTCCCTAATATGGCAACAACATCTGAAACTTTAAATTGATATGTGGTTACTAATATATGTATTAAGTGTTGAAGCAAGTGAACGTATTTTTTAACAACCCTTGAGCCTTGTTGAGAAAAGATTAATCTGCAGGAAATATTATTTCTACTGCACGAGTTGTGGTGAATGGTCAGTTGTTGCGATGAGCGTGGAGCTGAGTTTTTGTTGTATGTTTGATCGATCGCTATTGAGAGAGGTTGCAGAGGAAAAAGCTGTGGTGAGCCGCAACGGATGAATTTGAAATTAAAGTTGATAATGGATATTTATTTTATGAAAATGAATTGCAAGTTATCTCTAAAAAGAAAATGATTGATAAATTGTTGTTTGTTTTTTATGATCGTGTGGAAGAACATGAAGAAGAAATTGTAGTAGCAGTTAAAGGAAGAAACAAGTTTGAAGATATCAAGCTTGATTATGATGCAGAGATAAAGCTAATTGAAGGATGGCTTGAGAAATCTTTTAAACATATTGATGTAGGTTTGAAAGCAGCAATTCGCATGTTGAAGAATCGTCAAACTGAAGAATCCATGAATGGGCATGATGACAAAAAACAATATGGTTCTTTTTATGAATCTAACATTGTTTTTTAGTGTGCAGATATTACCAATAAGGAAAAGGCAACAAAACTTGAAGAAATTGCAAGCATTAAGAACAAGTATAAGTCCCAAGAACGTGAAGCAATATTGAATACAAAGAATTTTAACCTGCAATCAAGAAAGGAGAAGCTCAATCACTATCTTATGACAAGAAAGGTGAAAATGAAACTGCACCAGCAAAGGAAAAGGAACAAACATGGACCCTTTAATAAGAAGGCAAAAATGAAATGTTTTGTTCTAAGCCTAGCTGAGAATTAGACTAGCAGGCATATCAATTAAGAGTATGTTTGTTATATAGTTGGAATTAAGGGGGAGTGTTGGAAGGTATTAATTCCAACTACCCTCTGTTAATGCAGTAGCTAGATTAATCTAGAGAATACAACAGATGTTCAAAGTACAGGTTCTAGAAGTCGGCAGGTCATCAATGTTAGTCGGCAGCAAGCAGCGGTAGTCGGCCATTGTTGTTGAATGATGCAGGAGCATAGACTCGGAAAAATTCTTTGTATTTATTAAAACTAAGGGGTCTCATGTTTTTGAGAAAATATTAAATTTATGTAAATATTAATAGGCTTTTGAGTGATTAAATTATATTTTAATATGAGAGAATTTGGTCAGTGGAGGATGTAGTGGAGGATGTAAAGGGATGAGAGATTTTTCTAAATATTAATTTAGAAATTAGTTTCATTAATTTTGGGTGAGAGAGGATCCTTAGGGATTCAAGAGTGATTTTAGGATTTTGTTGAGATATTTGAGGACTTTGTTGAGTGATTAAAGGGATTTGAACCCAAATTGGTTCAATTCAATTTGTATAGATTAATCAGCTTCAAAGGCAAAAATAGATCAGGTAGATTAGAATAGGTTCTTGTGTGGAGCGAAAGCTCAAATTTGCAGAGAGGATTTGGTTTTGTGTGAAACAGGGGCTTTTTGTAGCGTAAAGGAGCCAAAAAGTCAATCTCTGTTTTGGTTTTATAAGTGTGAACTGTAATGTGCAAATCGAATAAAAGTATTGTGGATTTAAACTTTGTTATTCAAAGAATTTGTTGAAATGGGTCTTCGATTTGTGTTTTTATTGGAATTTGTGTGAATTCTGAGTTTTATTCAGCCTCGGTGCTGTTGCCTTTTGTAAGTTGAAAAAAACCATTAACATAGAAATTGTGAGTTAATTCTTCTTGGAACCGGATGCTAAAAGGATTATAAATTGGTTTAAAACAAAATCGGATCTGAAACATATCGCATCGTATGAGAAGTGACACTTCCCGATTTTGCGGATTGCGATTCAGATAAAATCGGAGCGGTTTTGAACAGTCAATAGTTTGGCATTCAAATCAATGCTGATCTATAATTCCAATCAATTGGATCGGAACTGCAACTAGTGACAGCGTTAATATTCAAGTGATTGCAATCGCTGATTGCGATAATCAGAATTGTATCGATTGAAACTGTTTTGAATAGCATTCAACGCTATTATAATTGGGTTGGGAAGTTATCAAGTTCACTGACTGATCACATCAAAGAGAGGGAAAGTAATCATATCGCGCCATATTATAACGAATCCGGATGCGAAATTTATGGATTGATCTGATGTGATATCGATTCGAAGGAGATCGCGCTGCTACAGGAAAGGCGTTGATTGAACTACTATAAAACAGTGATTCCGATTTCCAAATCGCATCACATTGGAACGGTGAGGGGTGTGGTAGACTGTTGAAGCAGTGACATTTAAAATCTGCGAAGTGAAATTGCCGATGGCATCGCATCGGAGTTATAGAAGCGGTCGAGACTTGTAGTGAATACCAATAGAGATTTGAGACCGCCAACTGATATATCAGTGGATGTCAGAGTTTGGAGCGCTGAGATTGTTGAATAGCCTTGGAGTAATCGATTGGAGTGGATGTTCAAATCTTGAATCGAATTTATTAAAGCCGAAGGAACAAAGACCATTTCGATTCTGTGGTAAATTAGCAGAACTCTGTTTCTGTGCAGAGCCAGAAAGAAACAATGAAGAGGTTCAAATAATCATAATGAGATTCGATGGAAGAGAATGGAGCTGTTGGAACGCCTTTTTGGATCAGAACTGAGACAAATCCAGTGGAAGAGGTATGGAGTGTTTGGTTGTATATCAGATTTATATATAATGTTGTGGTTGGCCCGCATTGAAAACGCAGAAGGAAGGTAATCGAATAGAACAGAATTGCCAGAAGCAGAATCATAGAGTAAGCAAGGGTGCACATAGTAATGGGAGGAGAGTTGATCTTTGGCATTTGAAATGCTCATATGGATCACTTTGAAGTTAACTACGGTAAATTCAGAAATTCGATTGTGGAGTATAACTCTTCTGGTTCAAGTTAATGTTTTGTAAATATGTGGTCTTATGATGCGGGAAAAAGAAATGAATTTAAAACTCTTGCATAAAATGAATGTTGATATTGGGTCTAAAAACTTGTAAGCTTGGATTGTAAATCCAGATTGAAACTTGATGTTTGTTGGGGTTGATTTATGTGAGTATTTGAATGAATTATTGAGGTATTGATTTGGGCATTTGCGAAGACGCATGTTTATATGTACAGAAGGGGAAGATTCTGGGTTTGCAGGTTCAACCTGCATCATTTTTGGTATCAGAGCTTGGCTCTGTTGATATTGAAGAATGTTTGTTTTCTGAATGAAGACAGATGGTTTTGTTGAAGAGCTGGAATAGCTCTGGGAGAGGATTCAAGTTTTTTTTTTAATTTAGTTAATTGCATGTGGTGAATGAATGTCGGATTGTGAAACTGATGAAGATGGCAGCACAGGTATGCAAGTGCAGTTGAGGAAGGAAGCGAGATCAATAGGATCTTGAAAGGTGAGATTGTGTAGTTGATATTTAACTCTGGTTTGAAGACTATTTACAAAATTTAGTTGTAGGCATAGTGGAGAAATCTCAGCAGGAAGAAGCAGATCACAGCTTGAGAGTAGTGATGGAATCCAACAGAGGATTCTAGGTGTGTGGCAGAACCTAAAGATTCAATGGAGGTTGAATGAAAAGGACAAGTGTGTTCTTAAGAGTTGCAAGTGAGAAAATCCTGAAGGAGCAGTCGAGAATGCTCGAAAGGTTCCAGCAGAGGACCGGGTGATTACCAAAAGACCAGATCTGGAGGAAGGGATTGGTGAGGTAAGTGGCAGCAGGAGAGGTTACTGTTGCAGAGGCTTGATGCAACTCATGAGTGAGAAACTCATGGCGAAGGAAATGACTACTGAAAGTCATAAAGGAGAAAGTAGAGGTTCAGAGGGAAACCACATTAGAATGAGGGAGAAAGATGCTAAGGCAAATGGCATATTGAAGCAGTGGACTAATGAAGAGTACGAGAAAGAGAAAGCTGAGATCACAATTCATCTTGAGTTATTGATGGAGTTGTTGCAGGAGAATATGAAAGGCCAGAGACATGGTTGGCTGATGAGGAAGAGAGTGAAGTGGCAGAGGCTACAGCAGAAAAGGGATCGACAGATAAACATGCAGTTAACAGAAGAGCTGAAGAAGCTCGAGCAGATGATGGATGTACAGTTGAGACGAGAAGAACTCAGAGCAGCTGAGTTGGAAGAGGAGGTTTCCATTGATGAAACAGAGGAGGAGATCATTGATGATTTCTTGAGTTATTGGGTAGATCCAGACCAGCTGGATAATGTGAACTCTTGTATTTTTGTAGCTGATAATTTTGATGTGGTTACAGGGGCTGAGGAGGATGCGCAATCTTGTGAAGTTGTCGCAAGTGTGGAAAGGAGTCTTTCAGGAGATAAGTACTCTGAAGAAGAAAGCAGTGATGCTTTTACTGTTACAGTACAGGAGGAAGTTCATATGAATGAAAAGGAGATTCAGCTGGAAGAGTTGGTATATGAACCGACGGTTAAAGTTGTTGAAACTTGTAGTTTTCAAACTGACAAGTTGTGTATGAATGCAGGGATGATACATGATGATGATCAATTGTTTTTATTAAGTGATGGATAGATAACTGAGTTTATTGCAGGAGTTCAGAACCAAAATTATTGTCTGATAACAGATGATGAGATGGTGACAACAGAAAGCTTGGCTTGTGAAAGTATTGAAGATTGCACAGAAAGTTTCTCAAAGGAGATGACAGGTTTATGGCATGAGTTAAGGGTTTTGGAGCAGATACTAGAAGCACAGAGGATAAGTGTTCAGAGTATAAAAACAGAGATGAATGGAAATAAAGAGGTTCCAGAACATAGAGGTATTCTTGAAGAAGATGATGTCGAGGAGAGGCTAACTGATAGTCTCAAGAATGATTGGGATCAACATACCGAAGTGTTGGCAGTGGGAAGTAAGGCACTAAGGCCTTATGATTTTTATTCTAACAAGTGTTTTGTGAATGCAGGTATTGTTGCAGGTACTGGTGAATATTTGACTCAGTCGAGCAGTGAAATGAAGGGAGAAGAGGTTTTCTGTTCCAGAAGACAAGAGGGAATGGATGATCGGGTGGCAGTCAGAACAGAAACAAGCATAGAAGCAAGAAGTGCAGCAAGTGGAGCAAGACAGCATAAGATATGGAGACCTGGAGAAAAGAAGCAAACAACAGATATAGATGATGAGTTACAAAACAAAATGTGGGATCCAGGCGGATAAAGATTTAAAACGCATGATCTAGAGATCATGATCATTTTCTACCTTGGGAGTCTGATGCAGGAGCATAGACTTGGAAAAAATCTTTGCATTTATTAAAACTAAGGGGTCTCATGTTTTTGAGAAAATATTAAAATTATGTAAATATTAATAGGCTTTTGAGTGATTAAATTATATTTTAATATGAGAGAATTTGGTCAGTGGAGGATGTAGTGGAGGATGTAAAGGGATGAGAGATTTTTCTAAATATTAATTTAGAAATTAGTTTCATTGATTTTGGGTGAGAGAGGATCCTTAGGGATTCAAGAGTGATTTTAGGATTTTGTTGAGATATTTGAGGACTTTGTTGAGTGATTAAAGGGATTTGAACCCAAATTGGTTCAATTCAATTTGTATAGATTAATCAGCTTCAAAGGCAAAAATAGATCAGGTAGATTAGAATAGGTTCTTGTGTGGAGAAAAATCTCAAATTTGCAGAGAGGATTTGGTTTTGTGTGAAACAAGGGCTTTTTGTAGCGTAAAAAAGCCAAAAAGACAATCTCTGTTTTGGTTTTATAAGTGTGAACTGTAACGTGCAAATCGAATAAAAGTCTTGTGGATTTAAACTTTGTTATTCAAAAAATTTGTTGAAATGGGTCTTCGATTTGTGTTTTTATTGGAATTTGTGTGAATTCTGAGTTTTATTCAGCCTCGGCGCTGTCGCCTTTTGTAAGTTGAAAAAAACCATTAACATAGAAATTGTGAGTTAATTCTTCTTGGAACCGGATGCTAAAAGGATTATAAATTGGTTTAAAACAAAATCGGATCTGAAACATATCGCATCGTATGAGAAGTGACACTTCCCGATTTTGCAGATTGCGATTCAGATAAAATCAGAGCGGTTTTGAACAGTCAATAGTTTGGCATTCAAATCAATGCTGATCTCTGATTCCAGTCAATTGGATCGTGACAACGTTAATATTCAAGTGATTGCAATCGCCGATTGCAATAATCAGAATTGTATCTGAAACTGTTTTGAATAGCATTCAACACTATTATAATTGGGTTGGGAAGTTATCAAGTCCGCCGACTGATCGCATCAAAGAGAGGGAAAGTAATCATATCGTGCCATATTATAACGGATCCGGATGCGAAATTTATGGATTGATCTGATGTGATATCGATCCGAAGGAGATCGCGCTGCTACAGGAAAGGCGTTGATTGAACTACTGTAAAACAGTGATTTCGATTTCCAAATCGCATCACATCGGAATGGTGAGGGGTGTGGTAGACTGTTGAAGCAGTGACATTTAAAATCTGCAAAGTTAAATTGCCGATGGCACCGCATCAGAGTTATAGAATCGGTCAAGACTTGTAGTGAATACCAATAGAGATTTGAGACCGTCGACTGATATATCAGTGGATGCCAGAGTTTGGAGTGTTGAGATTGTTGAATAGCCTTGGAGCAATCGATTGGAGCGGATGTTCAAATCTTGAATCGAATTTATTAAAGCCGAAGGAACAAATACCATTTCGATTCTGTGGTAAATTAGAAGAACTCTGTTTCTGTGCAGAGCCAGAAAGCAACAATGAAGAGGTTCAGATAATCATAATGAGATTCGATGGAAGAGAATGGAGCTATTGGAACGCCTTTTTGAATTAGAATTGAGACAAATCCAGTGGAAGAGGTATGGAGTGTTTGGTTGTATATCGGATTTATATATAATGTTGTGGTTGGCCCGTATTGAAAACGCAGAAGGAAGGTAATTAAATAGAACAGAATTGCCAGAAGCAGAATCATAGAGTAAGCAAGGGCGCATGTAATAATGGGAGGAGAGTTGATCTTTGGCATTTGAAATGCTCATATGGATCACTTTGAAGTTAACTACGGTAAATTCAGAAATTCGATTGTGGAGTATAACTCTTCTGGTTCAAGTTAATGTTGTGTAAATACGTGGTCTTATGATGTGGGAAAAAGAAATGAATTTAAAACTCTTGCATAAAATGAATGTTGATATTGGGTCTAAAAACTTGTAAGCTTGGATTGTAAATCCAGATTGAAACTTTGGTATGATGTTTGTTGGGGTTGATTTATGTGAGTATTTGAATGAATTATTGAGGTATTGATTTGGGCATTTGCGGAGACGCATGTTTATATGTACAGAAGGGGAAGATTCTGGGTTTGCAGGTTCAGCCTGCATCATTGAACCATAAATGTCAATGGGCAGATTGTCGTAGCATCTACGGTTGTCTCTGTGTATAAATTCCTATGGTTGTTAATGCAATGAACAAGCTCTTTTCATGAGTCTTCAGTGTTTCTGATTTGGTATTAGAGCAGGCGTGAGGCTGAGCGAGTCGTTGTTGTGTTCGAGTCTTCAGTCTCTAATTCGAGATAAAAATCAGACTTGAATTAGAAAGAAGGAGTTGCAGCTCACAGGTGTGTACAGCACTTGGAGACTACACTCAAACAAAGAAGAGACTCTCTCTCAGTTCACTCTACCTTACATCAAATGAATATTACAATATTAAATACATCACTAGAAATCAGGTAGTTGTAAACAAACTCCTAAACTCTAGGAACAAATCCTAAACTAAGGAGATACGTTACAACTATGTAACCATTTCTCCATTAATACAAAATAATATTGATTATTTTTAATTCCCCCCCTAATGGAGAAGGGGTTATCCTGAACTCCTAGCATCCCTCTAAATAACTCAAACTTTACACGCCCTAGAGGCTTAGTAAAAATATCAGCTAAGTTATCACAAGTTTTACAATACTCCACACATATTTCTTTTGACTGTATCTTTTCTTGAACAAAATGAAACTGAGTGTCAATATGCTTGGTATTTTTATGAAAAACTGGATTGTATGCAAGCTTGATGGTACTCTGGTTGTCAGTTTTGATACTAGTTGATTCTTTCTGTCCTTCTCCTGCATCGTTGAGAAGTCTTCTCAACCAGATAGCTTCACATGTGGCTGCACACAATGCTTGGTACTCAGCTTCACATGAAGATAGAGCTATAGTACTTTGCTTTTTACTGCTCCACGCTATAACCCCAGATCCAATACTAAATGCGTAACCTGTGATAGATCTTCGATCATCCAGGTTACCTGCCCAATCGGAATCTGAATAACCTGCTAGAATAACATCAGAAATGTCAGTGTACAAAATTCCATAATTACAAGTACCACTAAGATACCTCAACACACATTTTGCTGCAATCCAGTGACTTTCGAGTGGTTTTGACATGAACTGGCTCAACACACTAACAGAATATGCCAGATCTGGTCTAGTTGTCGTCAGATATATCAAACTGCCCACTAGCTGTCTGTACATAGTGGCATCCACCTGTTTAGTGCCATCGTCACTGCTTAACTTTAAATTCTGTTGTAATGGTGTTGCTGTTGATTTGCACTGCTCCATTCTGAACCTTTCCAGCAAGCTTCTAGCATACTTCCCTTGAGTGAGAAAAGTTTGTCCAAAATCTTTCCATACCTCCAATCCCAAGCAGTAATGAAGGTCTCCAAGGTCTTTCATCTCAAACACTTGTGACATTTGCTGCTTGATTTCTTTGATCAGATTGTTAGCATTTCCTGTTATGATCATATCATCCACATACAAAGAAATCAAAATAATTTGCCTCTGTTTATTTAACTTGGTATACAGATTTGGATCGTTCAAGCTCCTATGAAAGCCATGCTGTATAAAAAATGAGTCAATTTTCTCATACCACAACCTGGGTGCCTGTTTTAAACCATAAAGTGCCTTATTCATTTTACACACTAAATGTTCCTGCCCCTTTTTCACAAAGCCTTGAGGCTGTACTAAATAGATTTCTTCCTTTAAGTCACCATTCAGAAATGTAGACTTAACATCTAGCTGGTGTAGCTGCCATTTATGTTTTGTTGCTAAAGAAATTAGCATTCTAATTGTGTTTAATTTGGCTACAGGAGCAAAGGTGTCATCGAAATCTATTCCTTCTTGCTGTGAATAACCCTTTGCTACCAGTCTAGCTTTAAATTTCTCTATACTCCCATCTGCATTTATTTTTGGTTTATACAGCCACTTACATCCTATGGGAGTTTTGCCTTTAGGAAACTCAACTAAATCCCAAGTATGGTTTCTATATATTGATTCAATTTCCTCATGCATTGCAGCCCTCCATGCATCAGATTTGCTTGCTTCCTCATAATTTGCAGGTTCTACAATGTTTAATATTTTAGAAATTAAAGCATAGTCTCTCAATTTAACAGGTAGTCGAGTCTTCCTACCTAATCTCCTAGGTAGGGGACTTACCTCAACTCTGTCTATTTCAGTGCTTTCCGGGCTTGCATCATCATTTATTACATTATTTGTTACTTCTTCTTCTTGTTTCTGCTCCTGCTCTTCATCTTCCTCAGTGTTTACTTCTATTAGCAATGGAATGTGGCTATCACTATTAGAATCCTCCTTTCCTTCTTCAACCTGTTCATGAAAAATAACATCTCTGCTTGCAAAAACCTTGTGAGTCACATGATTATATAACTTATATGCCTTATACTCAGTGCCATATCCAACAAATATACATTTTAGGGCTTTGGGGTCTAACTTCTTCCTATCTGCCTTAGGTATATGAGCATAAGCTTTTGACCCAAATATTCTTAAATGACTAACTACTGGCTTGAGTCCAAACAATGCTTCAAAAGGGGTTTTGAAGCCTAAACATTTAGTAGGACTCCTATTCTTTAAATATACAACAGTGTTAATAGCTTCTTCCCAAAGACCATTTGATAGACCCTTACCTTGAA
This sequence comes from Pinus tabuliformis, assembly GCA_031772625.1. Classification (NCBI taxonomy): domain Eukaryota; kingdom Viridiplantae; phylum Streptophyta; class Pinopsida; order Pinales; family Pinaceae; genus Pinus; species Pinus tabuliformis. The sequence goes on along the minus strand of CM062807.1, from coordinate 629,385,440 downwards.
GCATACTTCTCGCGCACTCCACAAGAGTTCTGTTCTTCCGTTCTGCTACTCCATTCTGCTATGGAGTGTGTGGCACTGTAAATTGCTGCACAATCCCATGATGCTTGCAGAAATTCATGAACTCTCCCAACCTGTATTCTCCCCCTTGATCCGAGCGGAGAATCTTTATCCTTTTTCCTGTTTGGTTCTCTATCATAGATTTAAACTCTTTAAAGTATTGAAAGGCTTGACTCTTTTTACTTAGAAAGTACACCCATGAAAACCTAGTGCAATCATCTGTAAATAACAAAAAGTAATATGCTCCTCCTAAAGACCTAGTTTGCATAGGTCCACAAATGTTTGTATGCACCAGTTCTAAGATGTCTCTTTCCTTTCTATTAACATGAAAAGGGAACTCTTCTCTATGCATTTTCCCTAATGCACATCCATCACATTCCAGCTTAACATTATGAAAAACAGGGAGTCCATCAACCATACCTTTCTTCTAAAGTAAGATGAGGTCTTGCAAATTGAGATGACCGAATCTCTGATGCCAGAGATTTTTGACTATTGATCCAGCTGCAACCATTTCTTGTCGTGGCATACTCTTTGCATCTAATCTGTACAAGCTCCCCACGCGCACTCCTGTTGCAACTGTTTCCATCTGGCTATCCTTAATGACACAATTATTCTTAAAGAATTGAACTTGCATGTCTTGCTCAGTAATCATTGAGACAAAGACCAAATTTTTCTTAATTCCTGGAACATATAATACATTTTTAAGATGTCTAATGTCACTGCTAGGTAGCTTCACAGGAATGTCACCATATCCTTTGATCTCATACCCACTATCATCTCCTAGATAAATTTTCGCTCCACATGCAGTTTCTTCAAGAAATTCAAAGCAGTCCTTCTTACCAGTCATATGTGAGGATGCACCAAAGTTGACATACCATATGTCGTCCTCATCTCCTTTTGAAGCTGAAAGAGCACAATCGACTATAAATAGTCGAAGTTCGTGGTTGTGGTCCTCCTCTTCCCCAACAAAACAACCCTGATGTTTTCTTTATTTGCTTCTTCATTCATTTGCCTGCCTCTTATAGCATTCTTTAATCTGATGACCAGGTTTTCCATAGTAAAAATATTTCTTAACATAATTATCAGCCATACCTTTAAATGATCTCTTTTGAAATGTGTTTGCTCCTTTCTGCTGCTGCTGCTGCGGTTACTGGTGCTGGTGTTGGTGTTGCTTCCCTCTGTACTGTCTCCTTTTTTCCATCGGAGCAAGGTCATTGCTTTGAGTTTTTAAATTCTGTCGTCGCTCCTCTTCTTGGAGCAGAATCGCTGTCAGCTCATCAAATGAAGGGGCTTTTTCTCTTGCTGACAGCCCTATGATGAATGTCCGTGACCAGATCTTACTCAGATACCTTCTCTCCGATAGCTCCCGATTTGTCACTCAGGTCCTTAACTCTGGCCATGAATCCAGCAAACGGACTCATTCTCCTCCATCTTCAATGCAAACAGCTTGCCTTTGAGTGCCACAACACGATTTGTATTTTGTGTCTCGTACAAGTTCTTGATCGTTGTCCATATATCAACGACCGACTTGTAATCTCTGATATGTGGGATAATATTGTCCTTAACGGACATCTTCAGTATAACTTTTGCTTTCGTTTCTCTTTTATCCCAGTCTTGTTCTTGGTTCGTTGTTCCAAATCTTCGCTCATCTCCCATGACAATCGACCATGCATTCACACTTTCCAGCAAAGTTTGCATTTTGAACTTCCAGTTGGAGAAATTTGTTCCATCGAGTTTGCCAGACTCATGGAGATATGTTTCTATACTGTTATTCATCTCTATCCAACTGAACACTTCAATCAGCCACCACCGGGCAAGTCTGATCTGCTGCCACCGAACAGATTAGGAACTTCAATGTGCCACCACTGGGCAAGTCCGATCTGCTGCCACTGAACAGATCAGGAACTTCACTATACCACCACCAGGCAAATCCGATCTGCTACCACCAAACAGATCAAAAACAACTCCAATGCGCCACCACCGGGCAAATCCGATCTACTGCCACCGAACAGATCATAGAGCTCTAATTCGCCACCACCGGGCAGGTCCGATCTGCTACCACTGAGCGGATCAAGGAACCCCACTTCGCCACCACCGAGAAAATCAAATCTGCTGCCACTGAGCAGAAATCTCCACGTGCCACCACCGGGCAAGACCGATCTGCAAAAAATTGCAGATTTCTCAAAGAGAAAGAGGTTGGCGCTTCTTTCTGCTCAAAGGCGCTACTCAACAGCCAAGGAACCGCACCAGGAAAAAATCCATGCGTGTCACGTTTTCTGGCACGATTATCAGCTAAAAATCCGCGCCAATAGAGCTTTCTAGCGTGCTGGCGCGATTATCTCCGTCGAATCCGTGCCAATGGAGCGACTGTTCCTTAAAAACCCACGCCCGCTCGTGCTTCTGCTCTTCTATGGCGCGACTGTGCGTGAAAAACCCGCACCAACTCCTGCTTCTGCTCAAAAAATGGGCGCCAACCCTTTCTTCGGCTCAGAGATGATCAGTCATCTGAGACCCTTCACTCCAGGTGTTACTGCAGTCCACCTGATCTTACAAATACTCCTACATGCTCTACTGCCACTACAACTATGTAATCAATGATGCATCCCTAAGAAAAACAAAATTTAAGGCTATCTCTACCCTAAGCTCTGATACCAAGATAAAAATCAGACTTGAATTAGAAAGAAGGAGTTGCAGCTCACAGGTGTGTACAGCAATTGGAGACTGCACTCAAACAAAGAAGAGACTCTCTCTTTGTTCACTCTACCTTACATCAAATGAATATTACAATATTAAATACATCACTAGAAAACAGGTAGTTGTAAACAAACTCCTAAACTCTAGGAACAAATCCTAAACTAAGGAGATACGTTATGACTATGTAACCATTTCTCCATTAATACAAAATAATACTGATTATTTTTAACTATTTGGTATCGGAGCAATATCTATTAGCAAGTTCAGAAGAAAAAAAAAGCAAAACTAAATGGGTGGCAAGCAAAATTCAGAAATAGCAAATAAAACTGAACCTATTATGCCGCAGCATATCATGATATGGCTAGATCTCAATAATCCACCATTGCCAAATGACTAGAAAATGATCGAACCCGGAACCGCACTGCAATCCGCCTTAGACAATCGGTCAGCCTCGTTATTTTTTTCACGGAAGATATCTGAAATTGATATCCGGAAGTCCAAAATGAACACCTTGATCATGTGTTTCTAGTGGAAAAAAGCGGGAGTCTCTAATTTGAATGGTAGTCTCTAATTTGAATCTATCATTTGCACACTCAACAACAGTGAAAAGCACCATAAACAACTATTTCTTTTTGACGAAGCTATTTAGCTGAGAAAAAGACACCCCCTAAACAACTATTTCTTCCTGACCAAGCCATTTAGCTGAGAAAAAGACACCCCATAAAGCAAGAAATTCTACCTTGGTGGTCTTCCTTTACCACTACACCAATGGAACCAGAAATAACGAAGAGAATCCACATGAATCGCCATACTATTGCCACAGGAACCAAATGAATTGGCTCCATAGAATTCTAGCATTTATATAAAATTCATATTATATGCATTCATCATTAACCATTACAGTTCATCACTATCACATTAATATTAATGGTTAACCATTAACACTTCATCATTATCACATTTATAATTATTTTCATTCCAGTGTAAAGTACAACATTTAGGTTTTAAGGGTTTAATTTAAATAACGGACAACAATATAATCTTAGTTTCCCAGAGGTAATTGTTGGGTAATCTTAATATATTTATTTATTTATTTATGTATATAAAATAATTAAAGGTAGAATAGTTCTTATTGTATTAGAGGGTATTTTTAATTTTTTTTATATTCAATATAAAATTGACACAATGAAGAAAAACAATAGTAAAGTGACATGTGAAAACACTAACATAGATTTATTATGTGTTAAGGGGATAAAATCTCTTGAGGAGCAAATTTTTTTTAAGCTCAAAATTTAAGAACATGTTTATATTTTAAACAATTGATCTTTCTACATGATAAATCTAGAGTTATTGTTAAAGCATTTGAATTGTGTTATTTATTACGAGGAGATTTGTAATTTTCTTTGTGCTTATAATGGGAGTTGACATGAGGCATATTAATAATTAGCATAGATTCATCTTAACTCTAGATCTTTCATGCACCAAGAGGGATAAAAAATTAAAGAAAGCTTTGTACATCTAGAGATTTGATCATAGGCACATGGTTGTTAAAACATTTCAATGGTGTGTTGAATAGGTAATTCCTTTCATGATAAATATGGAGCTGACATATAACATCATATTAAATTTGGGCATAAATCCATCTTACCACTAAATCTATCATGCACATATTATCTTCCTTATAGTGTAAAGCCTAATTCAAATGAGAAACAATTCACAGTCAATGAAAGCATGGTTAATGAGAATCCCTCCATTGAGACATGATAGGGTTAGCAAAATTTGCTTGGCCCATTTGTGAGCTCCCTATATACTTTATAGGATAAATGTAAATAAAAAATGTTATATAAAGGATCATTTTCCATTTATAAACTTACATATAATAAGTTATATATTTAAGCAGATAGTTGTGTCTATTTTGAAATAGGGTTTGTAAGATTTAATTTAATTATCAACAACTATTAAGTGAATGGTAGGGATTTAACCTCCATGTAATATTCTACAATATTTTTTATAGTAGTTATTAATCAAAGCTTGAGATTTATCTCAAAAATAGTTATGTCCTTTTGCTCTTTTAATTCATTTGATTAATTAAAAAAATATACTTCATTTGATTAATTAAAAAAAATATAGCATATGAATACGTGCCATATAAACACGAATTATGGTTTTTTGGGCATGTGGTATTAATAAGTCATTTTATTGAATCAAAACTTATTGACATGTTAAGAATCTCTAAGATAAATAAATCTCTATAGTTAAAAATTTAATTACATATATATATATATATATATATATATATATATATATATATAATTCATATTAATTTTTTTATAATTATTAATAATAAGTGATTTAAAATAGCATTATAATATAATTATTTTTTTATGATTTTAATAGTATAAATGTATTATAACATAAATATTATAATGTCTGTCAACGTTTATTAATCATATAATTTATATAAATACACTAATTTATATAATAATAAATAAAACTAAATATTACACTCCAGATTTAAAAAAGTGGTTTACTTTATGGGTAAAACAAAAGATGTAACTGTCGATTTGATACGTAATGTGCAGACTTTAAGTGCCCGTCAATTTCATACCCGCATGTGGGGACGGGTTTGGAGAATTGTTTCCTCGTTAGCAAACTATGGCATACGACATAATTGACACATCGTTGTCTAGTGACAGCCTAACACAGTGCTGATGCACCACATTCTCCTGCTTTGCATCGCTTCTGGCTGCGTCCACAAACGAAGAGCATTTAGTACAATGATGACGGCCCACCACATTGTAATGCGCCATATTCACAACAGCCGAGGAGCGTTTACGGCCATGGAGGACGAAACTCGGTATGGCACGCGGGCGAGTGGATCTGTAGCGGCCTGCGGCTCCGCCCGGGCGCACGCCCCATCGCCTCACAAAAATGACTAAGTATCAAAAACCCCATCGCATATGAGCGCGCGGAGTATATATGAGTTATGGGCGTATTTATATGCGGTGGGGGCTGAGCGATGAATATAACCCAAGCCGACATGTAAAACATGGGCGAGGGGTGTTCATCATTACACTTATAGCGTCGGCTTGGATGGATAGACGCACCATTGGAGCGTATAAACATGGACGAGCTGAGGCTCATTTGGACAGCAACTCACATCGCTCTCATCCTCCTAAGGAATAGTGCGCACTTGTTAGAGGACGTAGCTATTCACAGCAGATGAGCCCGCCGAGCCGGGCAGAGGTCGGGCGAAGTCGAGTTAGAATTCTCGGTAGTGCGCATCTGTACAGGCGCAGCCGCAGCGGGTGAGCCTGCCGAGTCGGGCAAGAGGTCGGGCGAAGATCGGGTCTGAGTTCGGAGTGCGCGCGGTGGTATTACACTTGGACCGGGTTGTGGCCGGGTAGGGTCGCGCACGGTGTGCCCGCCCGCCCAACGTCGGTTGGTGTGGAGTTATATATTGGGTGCGGGTAGTGGGTCGTGCACGGGGTGTACACGCCCGCCCGACCACCGGTTCGTGCAGCAGATTGAAACGTCGAAGTGTTGGCGGTGGGCTGTGCACGGGGTGCGCCCACCCGCCCAACGTCGGGTCCGTGTAGAGGCGCGTTGTATTGGCTCGTCGTGTGAGTGGCGGTGGGGCCGTGCACGGCGCGCCCACCTGCGCGACGACACGAGGGTCGGGTATTACATATTATTACTTGGTTTTCGGTGGAGTCTTGGCGGACCGCCGTGCGGGCGTGCACGGGCGGTCGCCCTCCCGAGTTGTAAAATATTACCATTGTAATAAAAGATGATTTTTATCATATTACCGTGTTGATTATTGTTATGTTGATGTTATTATCAAACATTGTTAATGGTTTTCACATGTTAATGTTATAAATTCATAATTGTTATGAATTGTTAAGGCGTAGTCCGTAAAGTTTGTTAATGATGGAATATCTTAATGGCTTAGGCGGTGCCGCACCCGCCCAATTAAGAAAAAAAAGAATTGGGGGCGTGACAGGTGGTATCAGAGCAAAGGTTGCTCATGACAAAGATGATATGATGAAGCCTGATAGAGCAGGGTTGCTCATGACAGGTGAAGCTGATAAGACTATGGAGAAAGCATGGATGAACCGTCTGGGGTTCGTGGACTTGATGGTTCATGGCAAGACCATTCAAGCCCTGGTGGACACAGGGGCCACACATAACTTTATGACGACACGGTTAGCAAAAGAGGCTGGGCTGACGATCACCCCATCAAATATGGAGGTCAAGGCAGTGAACTCTAGAGCTAAGGTGGCGGGTTTGGTACACGACGTACCTGTGCAGATAAAAGACTGGAAAGGTCAGTTGGACTTCACAGTGATGGAGATGAATGACTTTGATATGATACTCGGGCAGGATTTCTTGAAAGGCAACAAGGCTATTGTTGTCCCTTTCTGTGATGAGGTGGTGCTGGTTGGACAATCGCAAACTTGGACTTTGCCCACTCATGGGCAAAGGAAGGAAGTCAAGGTGCAGCATGTTTCGGCACTGAGTTTGGAAAAGGCTATGAAGGATTCAAATATGGAGACATATGCGGTGATGTTCAAGGATGTTGAAGGTGATGGGGCAGGGACACCTGTTCCAGCTGAGATATCTGATGTGCTTACCGAGTATGCGGATTTGATGCCTGATGAGCTTCTGAAGAAACTTCCACCAAGGCGTGCAGTAGACCACAGCATTGAGCTTGAACCAGGGAAGCAACCCCCGGCTAAAGCACCTTATCGATTGTCAGGGCCTGAATTGGAGGAATTGAAGCGCCAGTTAAAGGAGTTAACTGAGGCAGGTTTCATTAGGCCTTCAAGGTCCCCTTATGGAGCTCCGGTATTGTTCCAGCGGAAGAAGGATTCGAATGAGCTACGGATGTGCTGTGATTACCGTGCACTGAATAAACAGACGGTAAGGAACAGATATCCTTTGCCATTGGCTGCTGATTGCTTTGACAAGCTTGCGAAAGCCCGAGTGTTTTCCAAGCTGGACTTGAGGCATGGGTATTATCAGGTGCGGATAGCTGAAGGAGATGAAAAGAAGACCGTGATAATAACAAGGTATGGTAGCTTTGAGTTCCTTGTTATGCCGTTTGGGTTATGCAATGCTCCTGCTACGTTTTGCACTTTGATGAACGATGTCCTACGACCATACTTGTATTCGTTCGTAGTAGTATACTTGGACGATATAGTGGTGTTCAGTGACAACATGGAGGATCATAAGAAACACTTAGCGATGGTGTTTGAGGCGCTGAGGGCAAATCAGTTGTTCTTGAAGAAGTCTAAGTGTGTGTTCGCTCAGACCGAGATTCCGTTCCTTGGGCATATTGTTGGTCAAGGGTACATACGGATGGAGCCAAGCAGAGTGAAGGCGATTGAGGACTGGGTTGAACCGAAGAATGTCCATGAGATGAGGGTGTTCTTGGGCATGACTAACTACCAACGGAAGTTCGTAGAGGGGTACTCCAAGGTGACATCGGCACTGACAGACCTGTTGAAAAAAGACAAGAGGTGGAATTGGACGAGCAAATGTCAAGAGGCATTTGATGATTTAAAGAAGAGGATGGTTACAGCACCGATACTGAAGTTGCCTGACTTCGAGAGACCGTTTGAGGTACACACTGATGCTTCAGATTTTTCCATAGGAGGGGTTCTTATGCAGGACGGGCATCCAGTGGCGTATGAGAGTCGGAAGTTGCAGGATAGAGAACAAAGGTATCCGGTCCATGAGAAGGAGATGACTGCCATCATCCATTGTCTTCATGTGTGGAGACATTACCTGGTTGGGAAGCCATTTGTTGTCAAGACTGACAACGTTGCAGCGAGTTATTTTGCATCACAACCGAAGCTTTCTGCGAAGCAAGCTCGGTGGCAAGACTTCTTGGCAGAATTCGACATGACTATCGAGTATAGACCGGGGAGACACAATGCGGTAGCAGATGCCCTTAGCAGGAAAGGACAACTGGCAGCATTGGAGGAAGAAGAGGACCGGGCAACCAGGGGTAGAAGTCGAGTTCAGATGTCAGAGGAGATGCAGAATAAGATCAAGGAAAGTATTGAAACCGATACTTTGGCGCAGAATATAGTGAAGCAGGTAAAGGAGGGGAAGACACGGAAATTCTTCCTACGAGATGGGTTCCTGTTCTTTGGAAACTGACTCTATGTTCCAAAGTCATCTGGACTCAGGAGACACCTTTTGAGGGAGTGCCACGATTCTCCGTGGGCTGGACACCCAGGGCAGCGTCGTTCTTTAGCGTTATTGGAGAGGGGATTCTTTTGGGAGAAGATGAGAGAGGATGTGGAGGAGTATGTACATACGTGCATCATTTGTCAGCAGGACAAATCGGATAATTAGAGATCAGGAGGACTATTGCAGCCCTTACCGATTCCGGAGAGGCCATGGATGAGTGTCTCAATGGACTTCATCACTCAGTTACCACAGGTTCAGGGGTATAATGGGATTATGGTCGTGGTCGATCGTTTTTCCAAGTATGTTGTCTTTGTTCCTACAAAGATACCTTGTGGAGCTGAGTGGACAGCGGAGTTGTTCTTTAAGAACATAGTGAAGTATTGGGGGATGACGTTGAGTATTGTGTCGGATAGAGATCCGCGGTTTACAGGGAGATTTTGGACCACATTGTTCAAGATGGTCGGGACAGAGTTGTTGATGAGTTCGAGTTACCATCCACAGACAGATGGGCAGACCGAGAGGATCAACGCACTGCTGGAGGACTACTTGCGACATTATGTAACGGCTGATCAGAAGAATTGGCCCGAACTCTTGGATATTGCCCAGTTTAGCTACAATATTCAAAAGAGTTCTGCAATGGGGTATAGTCCATTTGAGTTGATAAATGGACAGATGTCGGTTGCACCACATACCGTAGTGACGGGAGGCTTCTTGAGAAGTCCTCATGCGAAGAGATTCATGAAGGCTTGGGAGGAGACCTTGGAGTTAGCACGGTTGCGCTTGCACGATGCTGCAAGGAGGATGAAAAAGTATGCTGATCGTGGGAGACGAGAAGCACACTTTGGTGAGGGGGACATGGTGTTTCTCAGGATTACCGGAGAGCAGTTTCAGCCGGCCAAGGGGACGACAAGCAAACTGACATGGAAATATGAGGGACCATTCCCGGTAAAGAAGAAAGTGGGGGAAGTTGCTTATGAGCTGGAGCTTCCACGCCATATGAACATGAAACACCCAGTTTTTCATGTGAGCCAGTTGAAGAGATGTCGACTTGATTCAGACCATCCAGAGAGAGTTGAACCGACGAGAGGACCAGCCGGGATTGTGGACAGACCAGGACTAGAGTTGGAGAAAATTGTGAGTCTCAGAACTACTGGTGTTGGCTGCCACCGACGACGGGAATTTCTTTGCAGATGGAAGGATGCACCGGAAGAGGAGAGCTGGGAAACGGAGGATTCACTTTGGAGATGGAAGGACAAGATCGCGAAGTATGACAGGAAGTTGAGGAGAAGAGCAGGAATTGTCAGGACGACAATGACTTCTGGTGGGGGAGAATGTAGCGACCTGCGGCTCTGCTCGGGCGCGCGCCCCATCGCCTCGCAAAAATGACTAAGTATCAAAAACACCATCGCATATGAGCGCGCGGAGTATATATGAGTTATGGGCGTATTTATATGCGGTGGGGGCTGAGCGATGAATATAACCCAAGCCGACATGTAAAACATGGGCGAGGGGTGTTCATCGTTACACTTATAGCGTCGGCTTGGATGGATAGACGCACCATTGGAGCGTATAAACATGAACGAGCTGAGGCTCATTTGGACAACAACTCACATCGCTCTCATCCTCCTAAGGAATAGTGCGCACTTGTTAAAGGACGCAGCTATTCACAGCAGATGAGCCCGCCGAGCCGGGCAGAGGTCGGGCGAAGTCGAGTTAGAATTCTCGGTAGTGCGCATCTGTACAGGCGCAACCGCAGCGGGTGAGCCCGCCGAGTCGGGCAGAGGTCGGGCGAAGATCGGGTCTGAGTTCGGGGTGCGCGCAGCGGTATTACACTTAGACCGGGTTGTGGCCGGGTAGGGTCGTGCACGGTGTGCCCGCCCGCCCAACGCCGGTTGGTGTGGAGTTATATATTGGGTGCGGGTAGTGGGTCGTGAACGGGGTGTACACCCCCGCCCGACCACCGGTTCGTGCAGCAGATTGAAACGTCGAAGTGTTGGCGGTGGGCTGTGCACGGGGTGCGCCCACCCGCCCAACGTCGGGTCCGTGTAGAGGCGCGTTGTATTGGCTCGTCGTGTGAGTGGCGGTGGGGCCGTGCACGGCGCGCCCACCTGCCCGACGACACGAGGGTCGGGTATTACATATTATTACTTGGTTTTCGGTGGAGTCTTGGCGAACCGCCGTGCGGGCGTGTACGGGCGGTCGCCCTCCCGAGTTGTAAAATATTACCATTGTAATAAAAGATGATTTTTATCATATTACCGTGTTGATTATTATTATGTTGATGTTATTATCAAGCATTGTTAATGGTTTTCACATGTTAATGTTATAAATTCATAATTGCTATGGATTGTTAAGGCGTAGTCCGTAAAGTTTGTTAATGATGGAATATCTTAATGGCTTAGGCGGTGCCGCACCCGCCCAATTAAGAAAAAAAGGAATTGGGGGCGTGACAGGATCAATGGAGTTGAAATCATTGACATGTCATCAGTATTTTACATTAGTGGTATATTATTTATTTATTTTTTTTTTTAAATTATTTAAATCAGTAATATATTATTTAGTTATTTTTATTTTTATTTTTTAATTATTTAAATTAGTACTACATATTTTTTTAATTTTTTTAATTATTTAGAGAGAGTTTTTGGAGCAATTTTTGAATAGAAGAATGATAGGTTTGTTAGTGGATTCTGTTTAAATTGTAAATAAATTTTATGTATATTTGAATAGAACAATGATGTGTTTTTCAGTCAAATATTGTTATTTCTTTTGTGATGATGGGGTATTGTCATGTTATAGTTTATTTTTTATAATAGATTTTGTTGAGGTTTGAGACAATTTCAATGATTGTCCAATGGAAAAATGATCTGTATATTAGTGAAATATTGTTAAGTCTCATGTAATTGTTTAATTTTTTTATAGGTGGCTCTCACTTTTAAATCAATTTTAAGAGATTTGAATCTGAAACTTGATAATGACTAAATTTAATGTAAATCAGTTAATTTACATCTCATAAATTAATATCCATAATTATTTTACTTAGTTGATAAATATATAATCTAACTCTTCAAAATTTTAATTATTTTTGGAGAATGTTTTTGAACCTATTTCCAAAATTTATAAAATTTGTAGAATCCAAAAAACACTATGTCACAAAGATTGAGATTAAAAATTTATTTACAAAATTAACGTTATTGCATTCTGGATAACCATTCATAACTTTGTGTAATATTTAATTTAATACGTATAAAAAAGCAGAAATTTTCTTAATTACAAAGCATTTGGTTATAGATTTTCATACCTTTGTATAAACATTTTATATATAAACATATTTTATATATAAACATTTCTATCCCTTTGTGTAAAAAAAAATACTTAATCAAAGATTTTAGAATATTAAAAAAAAAATAAACTATCTCACATCACTTCCCTCTGGTATATTTTCAAAATATTAAAAAAATTGCACTTAAATTAAATTCAAATTTAATAATGGTTATAAAATAACAAATTTACTTAATTGCATGGCAATTTTTGCAATAAAAATTAATGGAGTTTACTGAAATTACATTGTTCCGAAGCCCACAAAAACTAAAATGGTTTTTTCTCTTTCGCCTCTTCATCCTGACAAGCTATTTTGGAATCTTTGTAGTCCTCATCTTTTCTGTCCACGGTTACCAACTGTATATTCCATCGTAATGCCCATTGGCAATAATTTTCACAATTCTGAAGTTCTAACATTTATTTTATCATATCAATTTCCATCCAGATCCTCTCGTATTACTTCGTCTCTTCTCTTTGTTTAAAGAGAATTTTAAAAAAGCACACAAGAAAATATATTATTCTCTTAGTTCAATTTTATGAAAATTGTTCTTTAAAGATAATACATTATTCTCTATCTTAGATTATTCTCTTAGTTTAATTTTATGAAAATTGTTTTTAAAAAATAATAGATTATTCGGTGTTTTAGATTATTCTTTTAGGTTAATTTTATGAATTTTTTTAGATAATGAGATTTGAAAAAATATTTAAATAATAATAATAATTTTAAGATATATTTAGAGTACATTAAGTTTTGGAGTTTAATATATTGTTAGTTTTTTTGAGCTTACAAACTAAGTTGCATCATTTGATGATTGAAAGTCTATTTTTCGTTGTATTTGCTATCTTGGTTCTACTTCTATTGCTTGGTTTTACAAATTTAAGTTGTTAGTGATTGCATTATCTATAGTTAATGTTGAGTATTAAGTTGTATTCTCTTGAGTCAAGAATTTATTTGGCTGCAACATTTATTGACTGAATTTGGCATTCAATGGTATCAACCTACTATATTATGATGTGATAATTTGAGTGCCATACACATTTCTTAAAATTTTGTGAAATATCAAAAGACTAAATATATTGAGAACCATATGCACTTCAATTTCCAACTTAGTCAAGAGGTCTTTTGAGTCTAGAATGTGTGCCTACTAAAAATCAAGTTGCAAATATTTTCACAAAATATTTGACATCGCCAAGATTTCTTCAGTTATGAGTAATGCTTGGAGTGAAAGAAGTTATACTTGAGGAGTCATCTTGAGTTCTTTTTTTTTATTTCTTTCTTTTTTCATGTAGTTTGTTTTAGAGAGATGTTTTTTCCTATAATATTTTCAGTTTATGAGAAATTGTACATAAGTACTTACGAAACTCCCTAAACTTCCAGAAATATCAAATCCTCATGAATAAACTTTTAACTTAACATTTTTATTTACTGTGTTGTAAGACTTATCTTCCATTACATTTATAAATTAAATTGTTATAAACCTTTTTTAGTTCAGGAATGTCTTCACCTTTGTTCTTCGATCGTTTCCTAAATTTAGAAGATCTTTTAAATTTTGGGATTCGTTTTTTTAATATTTTTCGGCATTGTTACATTACTTTCACTCAACATTTGACTAGAAAAATCTCAATAAAAAAAAACAAAAAACAAAACATCCCATCGTTAGACTAAACAGATTAGACTAAGCAATGGTTTAACGACATGTATCCAAGTCATTAGGATTTGAAGGCAAAAACAGTTTGCTATGATATATAAATGACGTGCACGTATATATGAGGCAAACGCCATTAAAATTTACTCTGCAGATCTATGCACTGTGTCTACATCTTAGTATGTTATATTAAATAAAATAAAAATAAAAAAATCGGGTTGAGCATAGACTATTTAAATCCCCGTCATAATATCAAAGTAAATTAAAACGGTTAATAATCTCTTTCCACTTTGCTTAAAGAGTTGTTGATAAAACATTATGGCTCATCACATCCAGAACCAGGCTTTTGGTTGCTTTCTCGCTTCGTGTTTCTTAGCTTCTGGATCTGTTTATCTTCGTTTTTCTGAAACGCGTAACATTTGGAAACAGAGAATGCCTCAACTCGCTCTAGATATTAATTGATGTTAGAAGCCTTCAAGCAATTAAGTTATTGTAAATCTTTTTTACTTCAGCAATGAAGGTTCTTCTCCTTCTTTCTTAATCTTTCTCCCTTCTTAAAAGGTCTTCTAAATTTTACAGGATGTCTTTTTGCACTCTTACATTACTTTCACACAAACATTGACGAGGGAAAATGTCCCAAAAAAATCAAAACGTGTAACAGTTACACTAGATTAAACTAAGCAATGGTTTAAAAGCAACTTGTTATAAAAGACGAGGACCCCAATTATACGAGGCAAAATCCATTAAAATTTACTCTGCAGATCTTGAACTCTGACCACATTTTAGTATGTTATTTTTACTTGAAAAAAATAAGTTGACCATAACCAGATTTAGCCATTAAAATTTACTCCAGATCTATGAACTCTATCCACATCTTAATATGCTATTTTTACTTTAAAAAAATAATTCAGGTTGACCATAGCCAGGTTTAAAATTAAATCCCCGTAATATTATCAAACTAAATAAAACACTTCAGGAATCTCTTTCCGCTTTGCCTAAAGAGTTGTTAATGAAAAATTATGGTGTAAAGAATTATTATTTTTTCATCTCATCAAATCCAGAAAGAGGCTTTTGGTTGGTTTCGCCCTTCCTGTATCCTAGCTTCTAGTTCTGTTTATCTTCTTTTTTCGGAAACGCATTACATTTGGAAACAGAAAGAATACCTCAACTGTGCTCTAGATGAACAAAATTTTGCAATTAGAAGCTTTCAAACAATACTAATCTAACGAATTATTTTTTCATAATTAAAAAATGTAATCCAACAAACATAGAAATGACTCATAAGTTCATGTAAGATCATATGGAAGCTAAAATATTTATTTCAAGCTACCATGCAAACATGATTTACATAAAGTTTCTTATACAATTGTTCAAAATCACTCATAGGTTCTAGAACATCTTCAAAATCTACAACATCTTCAGATGAATGACTAGATGTAGATGAATATGACCAATGTTCTCCTTTTTCATCAACTAGTTCCCCATTTGAGTCAACATGCATGCCCACCATTTTAGGTTTCAACAATCTTCTAGATGTATGACTGGGTTCAATAGACTCTCATCTTAACATTGCTTCTTCTAGTAGCAATCTCTTCGGAATCTCTATGGTATTGAAGCAAATACTTACTCTCTTTGTTAAATTGAAATAATAAAAAAGTATGTGAACATCCTCTAATTTTAAGAGGTCTGTGCGGTGACGATTTATATTTGTACCCTTTATTTTTCTCTTTCTACCAAGTTGTTTATCAACTATCATCTCTGGCTTGTACACACCATTTAACAGGTGTGTATTTGTGGCATACCAATGTACTTCTATAGTTTTAAGATCTTGATTTTATTTAATGACCTTTATAACCTTGGCAACCTAGAATGGATAGCCATGTGGATCTCCATCTGCTAACACTGCAATCATGCAACCCTCCTTAACATCCTACATGGAACCCATGTAAGGGTTTTTCATGGCTTCATGTTGTGCAGGTGATCTTCAAGAACCATTATACATTTCTCTTTCCTCTACCCGTGAAGAATTAAGAATACCTTGAGATTGTTGTTGTTCAACAATGTTTCTTTCCTCATGTTCATTTGGCATATTTTGTGGCCAAATAAATGGGGCCTTAAAAAGTACATATTCATTTTTTGATCTTGAAATGATATCACTTTGACTATTGAAAAAATATTTCCACCAAACTAAATCAACAACATCAAAGTACTCATATGTATCTCTAATAGATTTTTTAATTTCTTCCAAGAATTCAGAATAATTTATATCTCTTATGTCTTTGTGCATTATGGATTTTAGTAACTTATTGTAGTAACAATATATTTGATGAAAATATTAGATGATATGGAATGAACTTCAAAAATGCTAACCCTAATGATGACCCCCATTCTACAACAATTGAATACTTCCTACCCTATATAAGTGTTTTCCCATCAATTTTTTTGATAGGAAATTGATGTTGGAAGCTAATGTCATTAAGTTTTTCAATGCACTTCTCCTCACCATGTGATCCTGGAATAAACCTTCGCGTGTCAATAGTTTCTTCCAACACATGAAAAATTGGCTTTGGAATGTGTGATTTTTTAATACATTCAATTAATGATGGCAGGCTCCCAACATCCTTCCTCAATGTTACTGAAAAACAACTAAACATATGATCAATATGGTCACGAGTGTGCCCAACAAGAAGGAAATCAACCTTTACCTTTTGAAATATTCCCAATTCAACAAGCATGTTTATATATCCAAAAACAATTTGATTTTTGTTTTCACAACTAATGTTGTACAATCACAGATACAAAACTTCAGGAAGATTACAAGACCAATGATAAATCACGTCATGAATTATGGTTATGGTCATATTTGCATCATTATGAATATTTTGAGTTGTGAAGCAAACCCTTGGCCACATTTTCCCACTAAATACCATACAATCGACCAAGTGAAATGGAATAAAAGTTTCCTCCTGTAAATTTTTTGGTGTGCGAAAAAAATGTGGTACAAATGTTTTCTTCTGGTCCATACCATCAATTATCAAACCCAAATATTTATTTGGATTATAATAACACTTATTTCGATATTTATACAACTTTTTCCTTTCACTTATTTGTTGATTGTGATGCTTTGGAAGTGCTTTAACAATGAAATATGCACATAACATGAAACAAAACTATTAATAAATACATTTTCATAGTTGATAACTATCTAATTTTTAAATATAATGTTATGAATGCATACCTCTTTCTACCCCTTGTCATTTATCCCTTTTTTATCAAAGAGAAGCACCTGTATTCCAAACCCCATCCTTGACTTCTTAAGAATACAAACATTGTTGAATTTATTTCTCTATATCCTCGTAAAATATGAATATGTAATAAAATTACCATCCCCTTCAGCACCTTCTACATATTATTTGTATACGTTGTAGATTTCTCATCTTGAGAAATTATCTAGAATATATATTGTGCCTTTATTTGGAATACACTCTCCATGATTTGAAAATAAGTCTTGCATCCATGACATTGTATTATTTTTTAATGGCACAAACTCTTGTTTATGACGTGCTTCTGAACAAAATGTTGGATCTTTTTCCAATCTTGCTTGGATTCTTGACAAACGAAAATTACCAATTGAATGAAAATTTTTGAAAGGTTTTCTATAGAGAAATAAATTATCAATATGATTTTCATAACCTACTAATGTAGATTGCATGCACCCCAGTAAATATTAATTTTGCATGCTTTTATTCATTGATAAATATCTCTTCCTTTTCTCCATTGCAAAATTTAAATCCATATGTTTCAAGCAATACTTTTGACAACATTCACTTGAAATCATTTCAATGATAGAACATCTTCTTGTGAAGTATTCTGTCATATCCCTTGTATAACTGGAATGTATTGGATTGATATGAAAAGGTCTACTCCTACTCCTAGATACAATATTTTTTGTAACATCTCAATCATTTCATTATCCTTTCTATAAACATTTTCATCATCATTATGAGGAATATTATGGTCACTGTGATCATTTTGAACATAGTTAGGAATTTCGTCACCATCATTGCTTGGAAAATATTCATTACCATCCTCACTTGAAAGAAATTATTCACTACCATCATTTGTGCTTTTGAAATCTTGACTTAGACAAAATTCTTCAACATCTTCATCCATGTTTTTTAAATCCTTGCTTGGAGGAATTTCATCATCATCATTCCTACTTTTAAAATCGTTGCTTGGAGGGAATACTTCACTAATCGCATCTTTACTTTTGAAAGCCTCTCTTGGAGGAAATTTATCATCACCATGAGTGCATTTGAAATCCCGACTCAGAGAAAACTCATTATCCACATTTGTGCCTCTAAAATTATCATTTGGAGGAAATTCTTCATCCTCCCATTCGTTAATGGTGCTCTCATAATCCTTAGGATTAGGACTAAGTGGAAAATTTGACTCTCTATTCATAGTAAAATTATCATTTGTGTGAAATTATTCATCCTCCCCTTCGTCAGTGGTGCTCTCATAATCTTTAAGATTAGGTCTAAGTGGAAAATTTGACTCTCTATTCTTAGTAAAATTATCGTTTGTAGAAAATTATTCATCCTCCCCTTCATGAGTGGTGCTCTAATAATCCTTAGGATTAGAACTAAGTGGAAAATGACTCTCTATTTACTAGAAATTATTTATCCCTCCCTTCATTAGTGGTGCTCTCATAATCCTTAGGATTGGGACTGTGGAAAAGTTGACCCTCTATTTACTGGAAATTCTTCATCCTCCCCTTCGTTAGTGGTGCTCTCATAATCCTTAGGATTAGGACTAAGTGGAAAATTGGACTCTCTATTTACTACAAATTCTTCATCCTCCCCTTTATTAGTGGTGCCCTCATAATCCTTAGGAATAGGACTAAGTGGAAAATATGGCTCTTTATTTACAGAAAATTCTTGATCCTCCCCTTCGTTACTG